>OZ037992.1:38249886-38437386 GCA_964035705.1 Porites rus
AAGATAATTCTGGAAAAACTGCTCTTCATTTTGCCTGCAGCGAAGGTCACAGAAAGGTTTGTCAAATCTTGTTGAACTTCGGAGCGGACATAAAAGCGAATTCAGCGGACAAGACAACTCCGCTTCACAGTGCCATTTTCAATGGACATTCAGAGGTTGCGATGATGATTTTGAAGCGAGGTTAGAGGTTATTGATTTAACAGTAATTGCAGTGATTCCTTCGGAGTGTAAATAGTCCTTATTTATTTATTTATTTATTTATTTATTATCAAACGATCCCCTGTGGGTCATTAAATTTAGGTCTTCCTAACGAGTTAGTCATATAAATCTGGAAGCGTCTCACTGTAATGCAAGTCCTCTGTGAAATTTTGGCGATGACAGATAAATGCTGACTGCTGATTTGCTGGATAGCACACATTTCACTTAAACGTTCAATTATGCACTACTAAAAACTTTATGGAGACATTCCCTGATCGTATCAACCTGCTTATCTGGCGGTAAGAGAATAGGTTAGTGCTGTAGCCGCCGCGCGTACACGGTAGCTAGATGCCACGTTTTTCGTCTACTGCGGGATCTCAGTTTGACTCGTCCCTATTTTCTCGCTGCTTTATACCCCAAACAAAAACAGCAACAGCACTCATAGAAAGAAGCAGTAGCGCAGATAAATCCCGCCACCTACCTAGGCTAGTGTAAACATAGTGAGATTGTAGAGAGCACAGCGCCTGGGGACTAGACTCCTTAAAGTCGTCTTTGGTCGTAATAATTGTGTGATCGTATGGTGAAGGTGCACTATGTAAGTGAATTCTCCTCTTAACTTGATGTCATTGTTTTTGTACTTTAAAGCTACCGACAGAGATGTAGATACTAACGAGAAAGAACTTGTGGGAACTTGTGACTTACAGGACACCACAGTCTTGCACATGGCCGCATGGAATAATGACTTCAAGACTGCTGAGTTATGCCTTGAGAAAGGCGCTGATGTCGACTATCTTAAGTGTGGCTCGGTCACTGCCCTTCACATAGCGGCAACGAAAGGAAATCTTGAGGTGGCGGACTTACTTATTTCAAGAGGTGCTGATGTGAACAAGAAAGACGGGAACTCCAAAACACCTCTCCACAGGTTAATTCAATTTGCATTGAATAAAGATTGTTCAGACTAAGCAATACTGAGTACTTTAAGTGTTGAATAAACGTTCCATAGAATTTTGCCCATAGTCTAAAAAAATAGAAAGGCTAAACTAGAAGAATTTTGGTGGTAACGTTGCGGGTGACCTAAATGTTTGTCAGGTAGTGGCATGTGAAACAAATCGAACAAACGCAAATTTTCGTTCTAGATCTCAACAAAAATGATTATTTAATCAGTGAAGAACATTCTTGTTTCCAGATTCATGTCGTTTAATTCGCAAATCAATCTTCCCGGCATGACAATACTAATGTTCTAGTTTTGCAGGACCTTTAAAGTATCTCCATGTTGTCTTCTTAATTACCAATCTGGAACTGAAAAAGAAAAAAACAGCGTTTGGTAAATTTTATGCTTCAATCACTTAACTAACCCTTTGCTTATCGTTTCCATGTAGGGCCGCTATGTTTAACCAGTTAAACCTTATTGAATTTCTTGTGGAAAAGGAGGCAAAAATTAATGCTCGTGACAGTGAAGGACGTTCTCCTTTCTTGAATGCTGTTGCTGCTGGGCACGTGGACTGCGCCCGAGTTCTTCTCAAAATTGGAGCTGATTTGAGCGCAGCGGACTTGCATATGAAAACTTGTCTTCATATTGCTGTAGAGAACGAGCACTTAGAGATGCTATCAATGCTTTTGGAAAGTCGTGCGGGGGTAAGCTGTTTAAACAGAGGAGATCTGAAGGATAGAGTTCCTCTGCACTACGCGGCGAAGACGAGAGACATCAAGGTAACGTTGGAACGGAACTGTTAGAAGCAATTCAACAGCACTTTTTTATCACCGCCAGAGAACTTGACATAACGGCACTTTTACATAGAAGTGACTATAATACAGTCGGGGCGTTCTATAAGCCACCACCATTTTACTCTCTTCTTACCAGAGTCTAGGCGGAGAAAAGTTTCAGTAAATCACCGTAAACAGTACCTCTATAAAGCGGCCACCTGTTCTTTCTTCGAGGCTAACCGCTTAATGGAGATATCTTTAATAGAGGTTCGTCGTACTGTATTTAAGGCAGAACGCGAAATTCGTTCGAAAGAATACTTTTCCTGCCTAACTGGTTAATGAATCGCAAGTCATAGCTATTTCCCAAATGTACACCTTCCCGACATCAGGGAAGGTAGTCTGGTAGTCTGACTCTCTCATGTTTGCAAATGGTGGTGGCGGACGGGAATGCCATTTATGTGACAGGGAGCCTACATCAGTCAGTTTTTTTTTTCTAGGACAGACATTTTTAGGTATGGACCATCTTTCCTGCTGTACACTTCAGGGAGGTGTCCATTGAGAAAGAGTTGACTGTATTTTGAAACAGTCGAACTCACTATATTAGGCGTTTTGTGTTAAGTGATGTACTGACAAGTTTGTCCGTCGATACTCTAGGAACTCACCAATAGATGGCAGCTTGACCTTTTAGCTCCAGTATCTCTGCACTTTTCTGTATACATTCTTGTGGTACTGCTCGTGAAAATTTCTTCAAATATCAAGACATTTCATCTGTAGTGATCATTTCGTTCATTCTCGGGACCTGTACTGTTGTTGTTGGGAGAAATTGGTAGCTGTTCACTATTGGAGCTTAAAGAATTAATGACAGGCCGCTTAATACAGATTCGGCTGTAGTGTAGGAGATCAATAAATGACACTGACCCTGTTGTTTGTAGATTTTAGAGCTCGTCTTATCCAAGCAGAAGCGCTTGGGCTTCAACGATGAGAGTAACAAGACACCGCTTCACCTTGCAGCAGAAAAGGCCTCATCCAAACACGTTGAAGCTCTGGCAAAGCGCATGTCTGAAGTAAATGCGCGAGACGATCTTGGCCGAACACCATTGCACAGCGCTGCAAGGAAAGGGCAGAGGCAAGAGATATAGATATATATATTCTTCACAGTTATCGCTGTTTTTCCATTATGGGTGAAAGTGATCTTTGCTACTTGTTTGGATGCAGAGTCGTCCGTAGATCAAAGATGTCCTCACAGCAAGCCATAGTGACGTGAAACCTTGGAAACTCGAACCTTAAATTTTGTGCGACTATTAAATCGTCCTTTTGTTTTGAAAGAATCATTAAAATCGATCACGATTACTCGAATAGGTAAATTTTATGTTTTGATTGCCTCCTGAAATACCACGTAACATTGCTTTTATCCCATCAATCCTAAAGCGCTTGAAGAGATGGCAGGTATCGTGAATAAGGTTTATTCCGTGAGACAATTACCATTTCCATCTTTTCTTAATTCTATTCACCATTCGCATATCCCCTATTATGCACTTTGCTTAACCCCCCGGCCATAAATTTATTTATGGACTTTCTTTTTTTAAGCGGGGGGGGGGGGGGGGGGGAGAGAGCAAGGTGTGCTATGGGAGATTGCAAGTGGCGAAGGGAATCCAAGACGGTTTTACCAAGCTACCTGCATTTTGCATTTGTTTTCCTTTGCAATAGGAAATCCTGTCTGGTACTTCTTAGCATGGGAGCTGAGGTCGACAGCAGGGATAACAAGTTTCGAACACCTCTGATGTGGGCTTCTCAGGGAAACCACACAAAATGTGCCGATGTTCTTCTTGACTCCAAAGCTTCTGCTGACCTACAGGATGTCGGTGGTGATACTGCTTTGCATGTAGCTTGTGGTCAGGGTCATCCAGCTATTGTGACTTTACTGTTGGACCATGGTGCATCCTCAACATTGAGAAATAAACAAGGTCTTGCTTGTTTGGAAGTCGCCGCGAAAGCAGGATCGTGTGATGCCGCCATTGCGATTGCCAAACACGAAAGGTTAGCAGAGTAATTCTCACTCAGTAATAATTAGCTTAAACCAACACGATAACAATAACGTTACTACAAATTGCAAATATATATCCCACCTTTAATTTTGTAATACCTGCTTGAAACCCCACCTCTCCCCCCTACCCCAACACCCCAAACAAACAAAGAAATGGGTTTGAAGCCCACGAAAGATTCTTTCCACAAAAGTAGTGGAAAAGGAGTTTTCGAAAGGACAATAAAATAATTAGAAATACACGACACAAACAAGGATCGCTATTTTCATTGTCAATTCCTGACATGAAAGCGCCGAGTCTTTGTTATTGGTTGGTTTTTTTGTCTCTCGATGAAAAGAAGCGACCTACATTCCTTGCGTCAGTATACAGATAGAAAATCATGTTTGCCAAGTCAGGACTGTTGGAGAGGCCACGTTATGTAATACTCCTAATCATCAAACAATTTATAATGGTTCTTACGAATACTTCATAATATATTGTGGGGGAGGGGGGGGGGAGATGTCGAATGTCAAGTCATTTTATTTGTTTTTACCTGCAACTTTTTAAGGTGGAAGGAACTTGAACAATATCAAACATCAAACGGTAAAACTGCAATCTCACTTCTGGTTGAAAACTTCCCTGAAGCAGCTGAAGTTGTTCTTAATCAGTGCGTACGTTGCTCGGACCATCTCAACCCAGCCGACCCAGACTACGCTGTAACTTATGACTTCAAGCACCTAGATCCTGGTCCAGATGCTGACATGTCGAGTGGAAGGTTTTCTACAGTTCAAGTGATGATAAAGCACAAGCGTGAACGACTTCTTCTACATCCTCTTACGCTGAAATTTAATGAACGAAAGTGGCAGAGTTTAGGAAGATATGTCTTCTTGTTCGACCTTGTCACTTATCTCTTGCTTATGGTGCTCTTTACTGAATTCGTTGTCCATCAAAGGAGAGGCCAAACCTTCAGACCCCCGGAGCGTGTGCCACCAAAGCGCAATGGCACTCGAGGAGTTCTCATCAAGCCAAAACCCTCAGATATTTACAATAAAGACGACGCCTTCACAGAGACTATTCCGTTTGTGATCTTGATTTTCTCCCTGCTGCACATATGCAAAGAACTGTTGCAAATCTACGTTCAGCGTTGGAACTACTTCAAGGACCTGTCTAATTACCTGGACTGGACCCTTTATATCACTACAGCATTGTTTATGGTCCCCTATGTCACAAATCCAGCCGACCTCGACGATTGGTTTGGCGGTATGCAGGATCCCCGAGTACTTTGGAATATTGGAGTTCTTGCAATCTTCGTGTGCTACACCAACATGATGCTGTTTCTCAGAAGATACCGCTTGTTTGGCACTTACATCTCAATGTATATTGAAGTGACGAAGACTGTATTCCAAGTTATGGTTGTGTTTATTTTTCTGGTTCTGGGATTTGCATTGGCTTTTTACGTCCTCTTTAAAGAACAGGTAAGTTAGTTCTCAGGTATTGTTGGCTAATCAGTTAATCTTGCGAGGAAAGACAAGAATTGTGTTATTAGTTGATTTAGCTCTAAAGTAAAGATAAGAGAGAAACCATGAATTTTGGGATCGAGGAAAATGTCCCTTTTCCTTAATAGAGATTTCCCTTCAATAGAGCTTGATACAGAAGCAGATACAAAGATTACATGAACATTTTCCGGGACCAAATTTTGGTATTCCCTGAATGGAGGTGCCTCATAAAGGAGGTTCCACTGTATCAATCATATCCAGGAAGACTATTAGCAAGGTGACGTCAATTCAGTTAGTACTAGTATCCTTTGCTTTAAGGGGTCCGAGCCCCCAAAGGTTCTCTCGTTAGAAAAATAAATAACAAGTAATTGAAAACAGTAATAATTCTTATAATTACTGTTGATCGAAGAGCATTATGACAGTTACCAAAACGTTTCTCGTTGGAACTGATGCAGGGCCAGTGTAGGGTTATGGTTTTTAGCAAATCATCACATCTGCTCTATTTAGCCCTCTCGTGGATATTTATAGCTTCAAATAACGAAAGGTGCTAGAAACACTACGGTTTGGAACACGCTTCACCTCCAAAACAAGAACCTTTTTTCTCTATTTTTGTTTTCCTTTGTCAGTTGCTGCCTTAATGTAGGGAGAAGCCGAAAATCGCGTTTTTTTTCCCGGCGAAAACACATCGAAACCGGTGTCTTGACTTTTTAATCTTACCGATCATTTCGGGCAACCTGTTGACGATGTTTGGCTCCACCCTACTTCAAGGTACTGTCACAGAAAGCAGTAGTAGAAGTCTTTTTTTTTTTCAACGAACGCTGTTCATTGCACTAAATTGCCACGAGTCGACTAATGCTGTAGCTCAACTGTTAGTATGCGCGTATATGTAAACTGCACGTAACCCAATTCGAGCGAGCGCTCGAAACATTAGCTTGTGAATCAAGTCTAAATGGTGGCCGATTTTCTTTATCTGCTCAGTTGTTAAAACCTCATTTTATCTCACCATTATCATTCAGATTGGATTCCATACAGTGCATCATTCCCTGCTCCGCGTGCTCGTGATGATGATTGGTGAACTGGACTTTGGATCAACCTTCATAAGCACCATACGCCAAAGGAGTGAAAAGAACGACAATCCGTTGAATCCATTCCCTCCTTTTGGATTTTTCTTCCTTTTTTTGTGCTTGTTTTTCCTTACTATCGCTCTGATGAACCTTTTGGTAAGGAACTGGTTTGATATGTATTTTTAACAGCTGAAAGAATAGGCTGAGAAAACAGCCAACATTTCGCGACGCCACCACTGGTTTTCCCGCGAAATGACGTCTGAGAAACGAGTACAGAAATTCCATACTGATGACCTGTCACTACCCTGATCTAGGTGGTGCTTCTGATTGGTTGAAGCAGATTTCCCTCGCTGCAAGACCAATTAGAAGCACTGACTAGATCTGGGAAGTGAAACGTCATCAGTGTGGAATTTCTGTGCTCTTTCCTCAGACATCATTTCGCAGGGAAACCAGCCGTGGCGTCCGGAAAGTTCGGCTGTTTTCTCAGACTGTTGAAGAGCCGCCTGTTGTAGTTGCGCACCTGTGGGATTTTGCGTTTTAAGTGGACAGAAAAATTTTCAAACTTGACTTTGGCAAGAAAAAAAATACTTTTCCAGCGGGTGTCGATTTCGTTAGAACGGTGTAAGCTATGTGAAATTTGTCGGAGAAATCACACGTCATTTGTAAAGGTTCCGCACAGGACTCTCTGTGTCTTTTCTCAATCTAAATCTAAATGTGGTTTAGTCGGCAACATCCACGAGGGACATCACGCCAACTTCAAAACACTTGGGAGTGCAGAATATTTATTAACCGAAAAAAAATGTCGGGACTTCAACGGGATTCGAACCCATGGCCTCTGCGTTAGCGCTGCAGTGCTCTACCATTTGAGCTATGAAGGCCTTACACTGGGAACAGGCCAATTTGTTGAGTTCATCTCTACCGTGAAAGGAATAAAATATGAAAAAAATGTAAGCAGCTGACACCGAAATACATTTTTTATTTGAGGATATGATCGTCGCAGTGGTAATTGCAATTACCACTTGTTGGGCATTACAAGTTGGTTATTCCCTTGAAACAGCCTGCTCAAGACGGTGTTAGTTAAAGCTGTAAATGTGCATTTTAATGAGAGCCGAAAGAAGCTTTGCGACTACTTCGTACTCTTGTACTGCAATTAAAAAAAACATTTAATCAAGAAAAAACGAAATAGCCGTGTTTACTGGAACGTTATAGCCACGGCGCTCAGTTACCCTTAAAGGTTCTCCGATGTAGCTCTTTTTCGAAGATAAAGACGTGGGGTTTAGCGAGCAAAATTCTCTGTGTTCAACAGTTCTTAATCACATGTAATCAGCGGATGGCGTCAGTGATCCAAGAATTAAAAAATGTAGGGCGAATGACGTATTTTTTTCAAATTTGGCTAGTGCTACTATTTCATAACAAGTTAAGCCAATCAGAAACGGAGAAATCGTTAATTTTTATGACCAAATCAGACGATATCCGATATTGCTTTTGCAAATCTTTACTTTATTGAGGTAAATTGTACCGTACAATTTTCCTGTAGGTTGGTCTGGCAGTGGGAGACACCGAGACGATGAAGAAATATGCCACGATCAAGAGACTTGGGATGCAACTAGAATACCAGTTTCAAATAGAGGAGGCGTATCCCAAATACATTATCCGAAAGGTTTACGAAAGGGTTTATGTAGAGAAGCCCAACAAGCTGCCTGGAGTCAATAGGTATACCTCATTTTGACCAAATCGCAGTAAAGCCTGGTTTTCACTCGCGCATAAGCATAAGCACAAGCACATGCGTAAGTAAGTGAAAACTAGGTCGACATAAGCATAAGCACAAGAAAAACGTACAAGTTCGTTCTTCTTGCGCTTGTGCTTATGTTTATCTGGTAGCTTTGACTAGTGAAAACTGGGTCGACATAGGCACAAGCATAAGCACAAGGCCGTGGACCAATCATAGATCACTGTGACCCAGACCTCATGGGAACATATCAAAGCAATATGGCGGACGGTTCGTCCGCCATCTTGTTTATCATTGGGTTGAGGAGAGCTGGTATCGAGAATTGAGTCAAATATGCTTTTCTGCGCGTGTGCATGTCCTTTTGAAAACCAGGCTTGAAAAATCGTATGTGTGTATGCTCACATAGAGAGTTCGTTCGTGGAACACTCATTTAGCTGTCACTAGATATTTCCAGTCTGTTGCTGTATGACGTGTATTCTAAATATCGGTTATCATCAAGTAGCTTTGGATATTTTCATGCATTTTGCCTATAGATTATGTGTGACCACGAAATGGCTTTGGTTGCCAGGAGTTGCTGGGATACAAAGGCTGTGCCCCGCCTAATATTTGTATTAGCCATTACTGCCCTGTTGATCAGTTTTCGTGCTGAGGATAGGGTTACCGGAAATTGGAATTCCCATATTGGTGCTAACATATAATTGAAAGGAAAATACATTGTAACTTGTTTTACTCCTCAGAATAATAGATTGGCTGCATGCAAGGTTTGCTGAAGCAGCTCCAGAACCGGTCGAAGAGGGTCAAACATCTGAATTTGCTGAACTAAAAGAAGAGATGTTAAAAAACAAGAAGAGGATCAAATCTATGATGGCCATGTTGGAGGCCCAAAACAAGCTACTCAAGAACCTTGCAGCTGTCGTCGACCCCAAATTTAAGGTTCGGGAAGATGTTGACGGTGTGAGTGGTGTAGCGTGGGCACCGCCTGAAGTCGGCATAGAAAGCGAAATGCCAAAGTAACATTTAAGCGTCTACTTTACAAGAGGGTAAAAGCTCATGGATGCTGCTTTGAAAGTGTGTTGTGTTAAATTCTTTAGTTGACAGAAAAAGGACGTGCATGTCTATAGCTCACGTTTCATTCAGCATTCATAGCAGTGCTTTTGCAACAATTAAACGTCTAATGCATTTTTTGTAAAGGTAACCAGACAATAATGTGGCGAAGCTAAATATAAGTGGTTTTCTCCGCACCTACACCATTGCTTTTGGCGGCGTCGTAATTAACCACTCACATGTTTTTGTTAAGATATCAACAAACAGGAATACACACGTTTTAGTGACAAGATTTCCTGATTTTTCTTGGCCACCTGGCACCATGGAATTTTGTAGAGACCCAGCAGTTTGATTTTGTGCAGTTGTCACAGACACGAGCGCGTAACATAACCTTATCGAAACTAGAGTGGAAATATACGGAGAAATCTTCTGTTGTTATTGTAACACAATTCAGCCCTCCAACCGTGGGCTCTTGGACTCTCCAGATTTAGATTCAGGGGCTCCCTTGTTGACGCCCTTGGAGATGAGGGAGTTGACCCCTATGGTTAAACAAAGCCTTTCCGTAGGACCTTCGCATAGCTCTTATTAGTTTGTACTACTTTGCAAAATAAAATCGCTTGAGTTTTACAAAGTTTATCGAAATGTGCGTTGAAAAGGTACGAAAAACGCACAACGCATATTTAACTTAATGGATCATTTGCGTTGCACAGTATTTTTAAAATAAAATCGGGCCTTCTTCTTGATTTTATTTTTTGATTCGCAACTGTTGGCGCACATAGCTTTTTATCCTTGACTTGACCAGGTTGATCCATGCTAGTACATACATGGCTTCGTTAACTGTCAAGGCTTCTGCCTGAAGTGGTAACATTAAATAAACATGGAAGTGAAAAAATAGCGTTCTTTAATTATGTGGTTGATTGTTTACGTACAAAACTAGATTAAATCTCTCCACTTGTTCTACAATTGGAATAACACCCGTTACTAATGTGGGACATTACGAACATGGCAAAATTTCAAGTAATTTATAATGAATCTCCTGGGTTCTCGACTAATTTAATTTCCCGAGGTTTAAACTGTTCTCTTGTTCAGACTTTTATTTTTGTCTTTTCAATCAGAGTTTAGGTCGCTGTCGTTTTGGGAAATGTCCCACTGTCTTTTGACTCCGGTCTATCGAGGAAGTCTGGTGATATAGTTGACAGGTCTTCTAAACTGAACGATCTATCATCATTGAACTTCATTGCGGCTTTTGGTTCAATCTTCAGAACTAATCTTCTTAATAACATGTTCTGCGTCTCGACGACACTCACCAAAGTTTTGCTGCGGTTTTTAGTGTTATCGAGTTGTTTTCTAACCTCACTGTGCTCAGATCCATTAGAATCCTCCTCGTCAGCTGGAAGATTAAAGTCCAGCTCATTGCAATACAAGCCAAAAATCTACGAGAAAAAAAAAAAGAAAAGAAAAAGCAAGGAGAAAGAATTAAGAGCAATTGCTTTCAGGGTAACTACAGATGAGTTTCTTATACTTAGAACAGCATGCTACGAATTTTTCTGTATTAAAACCATGATGCCAATATTATAACCTCTTTTGATGTCTGAGCATCAAAAGGTACTAAAGGCCTTTCCAGTACACGATGGTGCGTCATTTAGCTGCTGCTGCTGCTACTACTGCTACTAGCCGCGTGAAATAAGTAATTTACTGGAATTTACAGGGCCACAATACTCTATGGTACTTAGCAAATCGTACTACTGCTACTGCTACTGCTACTGCTGCTGCTGCTACTACTACTACTCAGTAAAAACCGCCCACTCAATTTCGTGAGAAAAATAATTTTGCCTGAAACTCTGAGTTCCTTTTTACCGGCTAAATGTTGCTGAATTGCCATGTGACCGTTTAATATGCGTGCCAAACACGAAAGGTTAGGCCGAGAGAAATTATCACTCAGTATTAATTAGTTTAAACCGTTACCAGATACAAACAAACAGGAATACACACGTTTTAGTGTCAAAATTTCCTGATTTATCTAGACCGTTTAGCGCCATGGAGTTTTGTAGGAGCCAAGCAGTTTAATTTTGTACACGAGCACGTAACATAACCATATTGAAACTAACTAGTCATAGTCCGTTCTAAGAGTGGAATAGGAAGAAATGTTATGCAGTTATCGCTCCAGGGACCCGTCTCTCGAAAGTCCCGGTAATCAACGGGCCCGTAAAGCTGATGTTGTTTACATGCAAGGTAGAAGTTTCAATAGTTTTACATCTAACATGATAAAACTATCAGTTAATGAAACAAAATGGAGTAGTTTGCCAGCCAGGACCCACGCTCTCATTCCTTACATTTCGATTTGAAAATTTGATTTCGGGCCCGAAACGGCGGTACCTAGGCTTTCGAGAAACGGGCCCCTGGCCCTTGAGCTTAACTCTTGTGGCAAAACAATTTAACTCTGGGCTCCAGAATTAGATTCAAGGACTTCGGTTCTTCACGACCTTGGGCATCAGGAGATGACTTTTATGGTGCGACTGTACAAAAAATCCTTTACATAGGAGTCGGGACCTTCACATAACTCTCATACGTTTGCATTACTTTACTAAAATAAAACTGGATTTTTTTGAAGAGTAAAAGGGTCGAGACATAGCTTTTGATCTTGGACTTGACCAGGACTAGCAATGCCTGTACATAAATCATACTCATACATGAACATGGCTTGGTAAGCAATTAAACTTATAATAATTAATAATAATAAATGTCATAAATGTCATTGTTTAGGTTGTTCCAGTCCTTTTGTCCAGATCGAGGGAAGTAAGTCGACTACACGTACCTTAACTTGTGGGGTTCCTCAAGCGTCGGTCTTGGGCCCACTGCTTTATGTATTATACACCGCGCCTACTGCTGACATCATTAAGTCTCATAATCTACAGTACCACTTCTATGCTGACGACACACAATTATATGTCACCTTTTAGACCGACTGTGATGTTGATGCTGGTCTGTCCAGGTCAAGGGTTGAACACTGTTTTGCAGATATCGACAGATGGATGACTAATAATAAGCTAAAGCTCAACGAGAATAAAACAGAGCCACTGGTTATAAGCTCCAAGTATCGATCACGGACAATGGTCACTTCTATTCAGTTAAGAGTTGAAACTATTAAACAGCAGCCCTTTGTAATAAATTTGGGAGTGATACTTGACCAGGATATAGCAATGGATAAACATATTAGTGTGATATGTAAAACCTCCCAACACCGTCTTCGAAACATAGGGAACATTAGAGAATTCTTAGATCAAGGTTCTGTTGAAACCTTAGTTCACTCCTTTGTTACTTCTAAGATTGACTATTGTAATGCTCTTTTGTTTGGAATACCTAAATATCAGATCAATAGGCTGCATTTAGTATTGAACCCTGCTGCACGTGTTGTCACTCTTGCTTTCAAATACGACCATATAACTCCTGTAATGAAGTCGCTGCATTGGTTACCGGTATCTCAACGTATTACTTTTAAGATTTCTCTATTAATTTATAAAGCAACTCAACGGCTTGGCGCCTATTCATCTATCCGACCTATTGGCCCCGCGCTGTTATAAGCGCTCACTTAGATCTTATTCTCAGAAGCTTTTAAGTGTTCCGAGACCTAGAACTGTGACTTACGGAGATAGGGGGTTTTCCGTTATTTTTGTCACCCCACAGTGTGTCTCCATAGTCAAACAGTGGGATGATTAAGCAATTGTATAGTGTTAGCTTAGCATGTAAAGGTAAAAAATGTCGTATTCTCTCTATCATTCCAATCCTTTCATTGATCTTTGTACTCACAGTATCAATGTGCACAGAACAAGCCAAGTTTGGTTTATAACAACTCCCACGTACTTAAACGAGTCAGACCTTTCAATAGCAGTGAAATGTAATATTTTGAGAAACGTCATTAACCAGTTTAAGTTCCCGTGAGTAACCAAAAATTCCGAAATTGCATTTAGAAATATTTAGTGTCAACAGATTACTCGAAAACCAATTGGAAACTGTAGCCAAATCAGAATTTAACTTGCCTTCAAGGTCAAACAAATCAGTCGATGAGAAATAAATCACAGTGTCATCAGCGTAAAGAACAATTTCACTGGCACGCTGATACGAAGGTAAATCATTCACATAGATAAGAAAAAGAAGCGGTCCTAATATGCTTCCTTGTGGGACCCCAACAGTTAATAGTGCAGCGACAGAGAGTGTATCTCCGACAGACGTCCTTTGTTTTCTGTTCGTGAGTTATGTCTGGAGCCAATTAACAGTGTCATCTGAGAGTCCGACCGATTTAAACTTATAAAGTAAAAGGTTGTGGTCAACTGTGTCAAACGCTTTCGAGAGATCCAAGAAAACAGCCCCTGTAAGACAACCAGAGTCCACGTTCAGAAGTACGTTATCAGTAAAGTGTGTCAAGGCTGTATTTAGATAGCTTAGGTCGACAACCAAATTGCTTGCAGGTAATGATCTTGTTGTCATTGAGAAAATAGTAGAGTTGGTTATGTACCGCCTTCTCCAGAAACTTGCTCAACGTAGGTAACACTGTTATTGGCCTGTAATTGTTTGGGGCATAGTGATCGCCTTTTTTAAGAGGGCGGATACCTTTCCAAACTTCCATATTAAGGGAAGGGAAAATAAGAGTGACCAATGATCGATTAAACAATTTTGTGAGACTTTTACTAATTACACTAGCCAAGTCTTTCAGAAGACGGGCACTGATATTGTCTAAGCCAATTTCTGTATCAGTTCTAATTTGTTTCAGTTGACCGCGTATGAACTCTTCGATGACTGTCAAGGCTTCTGCTTGAAGAGGTAATATTAAATATACATGGAAATGAAAAAACAACGTTCTATATTTGTGATTGCATTGCATGTACAAAACTAGATTACATCGCTCCAATTGTTCTACAAAAATACTACCTCTCAATACATTAACATGAAAAGTTAAAATCTTAAACGCAAAGCTTAGCTTATTGTACAGATTCATTGTCTTACTCTTCATAAAAGCTGTGAAGCAGTACTCCTGCGTCACTTTGTACTAGCCAATTGCACTTTTGCAAAGGAAATTAGGACTAAGCTGTTGAGTGTTACTTTGCACTGGTTTTTGACACGTTGGTATATCTTTAATAACAATAATAATAATAATAATATTATTATTATTTAACATTTATATTGCGCATTTTCTATAAAAATAATCAAATGCGCATTACAAACATTACAATAAATACAAAAGTAAGAACCTATTTACAGTCACTTTAGAATCAAAGACGAAAACTTCACTATTTACAATTGGTTATAAGAAAAGTAATTTGCAGAAAAACTATATAAAAATCTAAATATAAACTAATTGTAATAACAAAATGCCTTGCTGAATAAAAATGTCGTAAGTTTCTGTTTAAAATCACTTTTGGTGCAAGCAGATCTAATGCTTACGGGAAGACTGTTCCAAAGCGGGCTCAAATTGTCTAAAAAAGCTGACGGAAGAATTGTAAAAACCTTGGCTATTGTTTATTTATGGGCCTCATTGGCAACGTTGCTACCATTAGCTTTCGAAAAAAGTCTTAAATTCAGTTCAAAAATTTTAATATACATGCTGAATACACTAACTCTAACGCGTATGCCGCTTTTTACATCCTTATCATTTAGCCTGTATCGAAAACCTTCTCGACCATACAAGCGTCTACCCTCGCCCTTGCGTAACTTGCTTGGTATCTTGTCAAGAAGGTATTGTGCCCGCGTTTTGTAACCTTCCTTTGGTGCGTCATACCCTGCACTTCAGAGATGCCTAGGAACAATGCGACGACCCTCTGCTAGTCTCCTTCTTCTTCGTGTTCGCATGAATGATGCCTGCTTCTGATATGGGAATTCCTGACATTGCCAACATGGTAAAATTTCATGTAATTTATTACGAATTGCTTGGGGTCTGCACCAATCTAATTCCCTTGTTTATACTCTTCTCTTGTCCAAACTCCCTCCCTTTTTTCTTTTCAATTGTTTAGCTTTCTGTCGTTTCGGGAATTGTTCCACTGTCTTTTGAATCCTTTCCATCGAGGAAGTCTGGTGATATAGTTGCCAGGTCTTCTACATTGGGCGGTATATTACGATATTGAATGTCATCAAAGTTCATCGCGGCTTCAGGTTCAATCTTCAGAACTAATCTTCTCAGTAAAATGTTCTGCGTCTCAACGACATTCACCAAAGTTTTGATGCGTTTTTTAGTTTTATCGAGCTGCTTTCTAACTTCACTGTACTCAGATCTATTAGAATCCTCCTCGTCGGTCGGAAGACCAAAGTCCAGCTTTGTAGACCTTCTGATTCCAATACGAGCCAAAAATCTGCGAGAAAAACAAAGGGAAAAGGAAAAAAGAAAGGCAACGAACAATAAAGAAAAATTAAACTCACAACAGCATGCTACGCATTTATCTGTAACCTTGCTGGAAACATTATAACCTACAATCCTGGACAAAGTCTTGGGACAATTTTTATTTGCATTCGTTTCAAGGGCTATTTTCAATTCACACATGCCCAACCCCTCTCCCCATCCAACAACCTTAGACGCTTGTATCCAGAAGTTTCTCGGCGAGTTTCAACATTTTAAAGGCTGGGAGAGAGAGGACCGCCAGCAATTTTGGAAAAAGACGCTCTTTTTTATGAGGGCACCTAGAAATTACAGAAATTAGGAAAACTGAATTACTATCCTAACGTCGTTTATCCAGGATTGTAGGTTGATGTCCATAAAAGTAATAAACGCCTTTACTCGATGGCGTTACATTAATTCCCTGCTTCTACCAGGAACCATTTGGTTTTGGAAATCCCAGCTAGGTTGACATAAAAATGCCCTAATTTGCACAGGAAAGCAAAACCCTGAAGAATTCGAGTAGTAGAGGTATATTTACATAATCGTGTAAATGGCCTATTGCACAGCACTTTACCTTGTCCATCTGCTTTGTCGATTGGGCATGGAAACTAGCGTGGGATGATAAACTCTTCTTGTGATAAATCTTGGGTAGCTTTCCTCTATCTCAGCTACAAATTCCACTTGCATAGCTAAACGCTTTAGAGTTGCGTTATTTTGTATGGTATCAATATCCCCCACCGCCAAACCAACCTAAGCCGGAAAAATTTTTTTAATATGCAAATCTAAGTAGTTAAGGAAGGTGCGCCCGCATTGAATTAAAAACTACCCATTCTTTGTAAAGATTATGGGGAAAAGGAAATTGTACATAAAATCTACTGAGGATTAACGGCATCCAACAGAAATTTGGGTTTATTCTCGCATCGCTAGGAAATAACTGCACTTCAATCAGGGCCCGGTTCTAGAAAGGTTGATTAGCGCTAACCCAGGATTAAAATTTTGTTCCACTTTTTCTATTTACCTTCCTGTGTATTGCTTAGAGTAACATTTTATGTTGTCATTACTGTATCTCAGAGTAAAGGCTCAACAGTATTTTGTAAGTTTGAGTTACATGGTCGTAGACAACAAAAGCATGCTTAAAATTTGGCTTAATCTTGGGTTAAACTTAACCATCATTCGAGGAACCGGGCCCAGGGGAAAGAAACTAAAAAATAACTGGCCGTCAACACCCAACACATTATTCATTATTATTCATTATCGGGTGAGCGAAACTGATCAGTTCAGAATAAACTGGTAAGTGATCATTTAAAGAAACTTATTGTGACAAGGATATTGTCGATATTTCCTAGCGATATTACTTAGTGCCTTTAAACATACACAATGTGCTCCTGCACTGAAAATTGAAAAGATCGGTTTTAGCCATAAAGTGCTAATTCGGTCCTGCATGGCAAAGTCTGATTCAGTCCCTTCTGGAGCCATTTGTCAGCCAAAACAGCCCCATCAAAAGGCTATTCCAGCTCACGCTGAGGCTCATTTCAGCTCTTGCGTCCAAATCAACCCAAGGTAATTGGACTGTATTGGCCCTGATTAAGGGAGCCAAATTAGACTCAAAATAGTACGGTACCTTATTTTACTTACAGAAACGCCCCCATTTTAGGACGGATTCCATCAGGAAATTGAGTAATTCAGTTTTCAGTGGACAAAATCCTTGCACCAGAATAATTTAAACAATAGCGCATCCTTTTTTGCGTTTTTCAAAAGTTATAGATATAATTAGTTATCTGTAATGACACCAAAAGACTATTTCTCATGGGAGCCCGAGAAAATAAATGTCAAATTTTAGAAGAATTGTGAAAACACAGGTAAAATTTTGAAAATTTCATGTGTAACATGTCATTTGGTGAAATTTAACATTTATTTTCTCGGGCTCACATAAGAAATTTTCTTTGGTGTTATTACAGGTAATACATCTACACAGCTTGAAAAATGTAAAAAAGAATGCAATATTGCTTAAATTTTTCTGGTACAAGGCTTTTGTCCACTAAAAATTAAAATTACTCAATTTTCTAATGGATTTCGTCTTAAGAGCTAAAACAGATGTTTCTGATTTACAGTGTGTAGAGTTATGACGAAAATATCTATTTAAAAAATTTCATTAAGGAGCACGAACCATAATAACTTTAATGGTTTGTGCAGACATAGCATTGACACGTGAACACGTTGGCTCAACTTTTTCAAGTTTCAATCCATCCGTTTAAACAGACGACAAGAAACAGTTTCAATGGCTTAATATAGTCATACATGAATAACAAAACTGGACCATCATCTTAGGAATTCAACTGACGCGAAAAAGTTTTAGCTTTTGAAAGCCGCGTAGCTCCTTCAATACGGTAGGTTCGCCTAAGACATACTTGGATATACCTACCAGCAAATTCATTAGTATAATTGCCATGAGTAGCATGAAGATACTCAGGGACACAAAGGCAGCTTGTGGAAACGGATTGAGTGGCCTTCGAGTTGAAGTACTATTCTTGCCAATCGTGTCAATGAAAGTGTCATCAAATTCAAATTCGCCAACCATCATCACCACGACCTTGATGAAAGCTCTACCAGGCTCATTAAAAGCATCCTGTTAAAGACAATCGAATGATTTAGGATTTACAGGAAGGTTTTATCATATGTACATGATTAATGCACTTTTAACGATTATTAAATGAGGCTGAGCTTGATATGAAGAATTATACAGATCGAGAGGGGTGTTATCCACCTGCGAGGCCAAAGGCCCAGGTGGATAACGGCCTCCGATATGTGCATGGTCTTTTTTAATATCATCAGAAAAATAAGAAAGTACCGAGAAAGAACATAATTACTTGTGTCTTAAATAAAAAAAAAAATACTTGAAAAGAAAAAAACAAAAACAAACCAAAAAAATAACTGCGTACGTTTCTTTCACACTATACACTTCGTCTGGCATGATTCACCATGGTACATTATTCGGCTATGCCTCACCTGCTCTTTAAAGAGAATAAAGAAGACAATACTGAAGCCAATAATAAAGATGACGAACACCAACAAAACCTTGAGCACCGTTTTGGTCACTTCTACGAACATGGTAACATAAATACCAAACAGACGAAATCGGCGGAGGAAGAGCACCAAGTTTGCATAACAGAAAAAAATCGATGTCAGGCCCACTATCCAAAGGAGATACGGATCTGTCATTTCCTGAAATAAATCATTTATGACGTGATCCGGCATAACGTACGGTATCATGAATGTACACGAAGTGCCATACAACACCCACTCTAACAAGTTGCTGATTTCAGTGAAGTACCTCAGACGCTGGATCATTATTTGTAGTATCTCCTTTAGCAGATGGATGATAGCAAAGATAAATACGACATAGGAAAATCCTGTGCTGAAGTTTGATTGGGTATTGTAAAATTCGGAGACTGGGATACATAGTAGTTCTTCCCACTCTTGCCAGGTTCCATTTTCGTCATAATCACCGTACGTTTCTTCGAAACATTCCTGTCCCTTAACTTCAAAAGTTTTGGTAAAGTTGGCCTTTTGCCTCTCAATTATCACAAAAGCTGAGTAAAGTCCCACAAAGATCAAATACGTCAAAAAGTTAAAGTAGTAAATGAAGCGTCCAAACGTGGACCATTTTTGGTTCAATAAAACTTGGGTAAGTGGATGCATAAGAAGCTTCATCCTTTGGTATTTCACCATGGTACTGGGACCGAAGAAACGCCTTCCTTGAACAAAAGCTGGATCATCTGGGCCCGGGTCTAACAGATGGAAGTCATAAGTAACTGAGAAGTTTGGGTCATTCAGGCTTTTCATCTCCGAGCGCTTTACACAGCGATCCATTAGTAGCTCTGCACTTTCCGGAAAGTGTTGTATGAGTAGTTTCATAGGTGTGTGCCCATTGATGTCTTTGTACTCCATCACTTCAGGCCATCTGCAGGGTAAGAAAATGTTACTTTTGACACGAAAAGGTTATAGTTATTTATCTTGGTGGAATACAATAATTAATGTTCTTTTGTCTCATGTATAGCAGTCGAAACGTCGCGAATTTTATCTCAAGTGGCCACATTGCGATACAAGCGATAATGCTTTTTTGTCAGTCAGTCAAAAATTTTATTTTTCATTTTGTATTCAAGAAGCATGCCGTGCATCATGCAGAAATGCTACAAAGTAATCAGTGTCTTCAGAAAGCAGAGTCAAAACCCTGCAACTGGAGTCAAATATAAGGCGGATTAAATCTTTGGCCATGACATTCAAATGTACCCAGTTTCTCCCAACTTAATTTTGTGCCCGAAACGTTTCTAGTGTTTATAAAAATAGGTTGAGATTTTGCACCATTCCAATTATTACTAACATTCCTAAATGTTCTGGCGCGGGTAAAGTGTTACCTCCAATGCTTGACCAGAGCCATGGCCACTTCTCCGTTGCCTGCCCGGTCTGCAACCTCCAAACAGGTCAGACCATGGGAGTTACAGATGATCAAACTTGCTCCGTTGTCTAACAGCAAGTTAACGATGTTTACATGACCTTGTCTACAAGCAATGTGCAGTGCACTGTCTCCCTCCATGTTGACATCATCCAGCGATGTCTGCTTTTCCAGCAATTCTTGACAGCACTTTGCCCAGCCCAGTTTGGCTGTCCACATAAGCGGAGTCCACTTATCATTGTCTGTGCTACTGATGTTTGCTCCTAGCTTCAGAAGAGTGTAACAAACTTTTCTGCAAGTTCAAAAGGAAAAGTGTCAATACTCCAATACTCTAACGTGTTTACCAACAATTTTAACTGATGAAGGGTGGAACGTAACTTAGTTACCTGACAAAAACATTGGTAAATTACAGCCCCTTCTTGGCAGCAAGCAGAAGTGCCAAAATATTGTGTACAAAGTTGTGTAGACGATTACAAAAAAAAAATTGAAACAGATTTCATTAGAACGGCTAACCTGTGTCCATTAATGGAAGCATTATGAAGAGGAGTTCTGCCTTTATCATCTCGTTCATTTAAACCAGAGGCAACTCGTCGCGCCAAAGCTTCCACATGCGCAAACATTCCATACTGCGCAGCAAGATGTAATGGAGTTTGTTGCATTTCATCGTGGAATGTGAATCTTGCCTGCCTTTCCAAGAGTGAATCCATTATCTAGTTAGATGAAAACACAAACATATCATTCACTGCTAATGATTCAAGAAATAAAGATTGTTTTGTTTTCTTTTTTTTCTGGAAATGATCGCCTTTTTCTCCTGCGAAACCAAGAAATATTATAACTCAAAATGTTTGATATCAAACTTTTGCTAACACCATTTGGCTGAAGATATGCCTCGGCTTCCCTTTTTCACCGATACGTTCTAGTCTGGAGGAACAAGATTGATATTTCCACCTAATGACACAATTAAGCTAGATTCCATGCAATCGGTCTTCAAAAATTGTAGCGATCGATGCAGTTGTTTCCACATCTATCACTGAGCTGAAATAAATGAACTGGTAGATTTTATTCGTTAATGAAGTATGTTAACAACAGTCATTTCTCTCTCAGACAACATTGGAATCGATACGGAGTGTCCATCATGCCGATTATCTGTTATGCGTCATAGGTGGTCAAGAAAAAAGCCGGACTGAAAAAGGATAGGGGCCAAATTTAGGTTCCCGATTAAGAAGGGGATCGTTTAAAATAGAGGTGTGACTATGAGAGTATACATGGGACCCTTAAGCATGGTACCTACCCTAACATCTTTTACCATAGCAGCGTAATGTAGTGGGACCATTTCGTTTACATCTGGACTATACAGGTTGAACAGAATGGATTTTTCCTCGAAGAGCATGTGCAGCGTCTCGAGATGTTCATTCTCAACAGCCATATGAATACAGTTCTTCATAAAAATATCGCTGGCTTTAAAATCCGCCCCTCTTTGCAGAAGAAGCTGAGCGCATTCTGTCTGGCCAGCAGCTACAGCGTCTAGAAAGGGAGTGCTGCTTTGTGCATCGCGAGTGTCGATTGGTACGTGAAGATCAAGCAGAAAAGATATGATGTCAAGACGATTGAATACGGCTGCCCTGTGAGAACAATTTGTAGAAGCCGTTACTTGTCGGCTGGATTTCACACAGTATCAGTTGACTCACTACCTAGCGAAGACTATCGCAGATCTTAGTGTTTTATTGCGGGCAACCAGAGGAGCCGGCAATCCTTATCTCCAGGTTGCTATTTCATTCGTGTGAAAGGCACGTATATAGTCAGCATTCGTCTGGACTTCCACTAAGAATGAATGGAATGCATAGAACGCAATCCGATCAGACGTTTTGTTGGAACTTCTAACTTTCGTGATCTGATCTCGCTCATTGTGACCATCTATCACGTGAAACTTAACTTGCGCAAAGAAAACCGTTGTAACCTGTAAATGCAGCCGTCTCTAGCGTATTTTCAGGCTCACAGCGTTAGAGCAAGAGCGGTTTGACATTTCGTCATCCTCGCCCGTACTCTCTAACCTTTGTTTCTTACTAGGTTGTTACTGTGATACTCACTTAAAATTACAAGGTTGTAACATCTTCACCGTCGTGTACACGACATCTCCTAACAGTTGTCTCATTTAAAACGTGCTTGCGTGGACAGGGCTTATCTTGCTTAGTGGAATAAGAAACGCCCACGAACAACAGAATTCGAAAGCTCAATAACACCAAAACTATTACCTGTGAAGAACAGTTTTTGAGTCTGCATTCTTGGCATTCACATTTGCTCCATTTTTTACCAAAAACTCCACCATCTTTAGATTTCCTTTCACTGTTGCTTCGTAGAGCGGGGTTTCATTGTTCGTCCTAAGCGCATTGATATCAGCACCGTTCTGAAGGCACACCTCGGCTGTTTGAAGATCGTTTGTTCCAGCAGCAAGGTGCAGAACAGTGTTGCTATGTGTATCTCGGTCCTCCACGAGTCCCTTTATGCTCTCGCTACCCTCGGCGGCTAAGAGAACAGAACAAATAATTAAAATGAAACATGTTCATCGTAGTTTCATGTATGATAGGGTTCTTTTATCGTTTGTCTCACGACAGCCACTTTGTTATTGATCGCGCGATGCCTGACGTACCCGGCAGCAGCAAGTGTGCTAAAGAACACCATGCAGAGAGCGGTAGAAACATCGCGATCAATAAAGTTACTTTCGTGAGACAAACGACAGACGATAACTAATCAATAACTTTTAAAAAAATATATCATAGCGTCGAGTGCGAATTTATGTGGTTTGTATAACTAAGAAAATTCATATGTGTGTAGTCGTTCGACCTTCAGCATTTTTTTTTATACAGTCCATGATTTTGCAGACATCCCAAATCTCAAAATGTTAGTTTTATGAGCGAATCAGCATTGGCTGACAGCTATTTTTCTTGTTTTGTTTCCGTCTCTGGTATTATTTAAGTTGCATCCCATCTTTTTTTTTTGCATTAAACAGGTCAAGTGACTGCGAGCTGCAAATGGTCTATTTAATACACGATTTGCGCTATGCAATGGTGGAAGAAAATAGACAACATCCTGAAAAGTTCTCACCAATGTGCTCTCAAATTTTGGCATCATACCCCAGATGTTAAGAACTAACTTAGTGCACGTAGACTTTTTAGGCTTCCCCAGAATACCTACCCGTCCGCAAAATCAACGCGGCGACCTCGGCGTTCCCGTGATACACAGCGGTATGAAGTGGGGTCATGAGTTCGGTGGACTTCGCTCTTATATCAGCTCCTCTCCCAAGAAGCATCTTTAATATTGCTATGTTACCACTGACACAGGCCAGATGAAGTGCAGTCATGTGGGCGAAGTCTTTCTCGTTGATATCAACCTTAGCATGATCGAGAAGCAGTTCCGCTACTTTGTGATTCCCTCGACGAGCCGCAAAATGAAGTGCCGTGCTCCTATTGGTTGATGCTATCGCAGGGCTGGCACCTCTTTGGATTAGTAACTTCACAGTTGCGACGCAGTTAAATCTAAAAGGATCAAATTGGGTAAGGTAAAGAAAAAGGTCGTTGTCAAAAACTAAGTGGTACTGTCAGCGTGTTCATCTCCCCATGACCTGAAAAGACAGCCGACATCTCGCGCCGCCACCTCTGGTTTCTCTGCGAAATGACGTCTGAGGAACGAGCAAAGAAGTTCCATACTAATGAAACGTCACTAACCATATCTGTCCATATCTGGGTAGTACTTCTAATTGGCTAAATTTTTCTTCATCCAATCAGAAGCATTTCCCAGATCTGGGTAGTGACAACATTTACTTTTTTGGCGTTATGCTAATTTTTTCCAGATTAATGCGGACTATACATGCCTCCACGCCTCTGAATACATTTCGGTGTAAATATTGTCAATGTTTTAGATTCAAAAGATGCAATAAAAAAGCAGTGAACTGAATGTTGTAACGCGGATTCTTAGCCGGTTCGTAGGCTAGGTTTGTCTTGAGATTTCAAGCTGTTGCAGTGCATCAATCTTAATGAAAGTTTCAGAAGTTATTACATACGTGAAGATTATGTGATGAGGTTTAAAAGGAATTCTGTCGAGGGGTTCTAGGGATATACAGAAAAGCAAATAGAATAAAGTTGAACTTTGACAGGTGGTAAGAAAACAGGTTAGTTTTCAAAATCACAACGAATAAAATACACCAAAATTTCCAAACAGCAAAATATGATATTCAGCAACATTCTGACGCTACTTAAGACTAATTTGAGTTATTAGAACTTTTTAGTAAAAAAGATTATCACGGCTATTGAAAATAAAAGGTTTGAAATAAATCTACGCTTTATTTGAATTCGAATATTTAGATTTTTTTACTTTTCAAGGAGGTTATTTGCTATACACCAGACGTTAATTTTCTGGTGTCGGATTGTCAGTAGCAGGTCTAGATCGCACAAAATTGGGCTTTTACCGATTTAAAATTTTTTGTCTTTTGTTGCCTTAGTGATATCTATTGACTTAAAGCTAAATTTTGACAAACTTCAATCCAAAGTCAGTCATCCTAGCTGAAAATTTCATGGCGCTGATAGGACAAGGATAAAATTACTTGGCGATTGAAAAATATCGGTATAGTGTCCGAAAAAGCTGTGTCGAAACACCTTAAGAATAATAGGAGAGTATTTTCAGCCTGAAATCGTCAAAACAATACGAATATTAAGCCTGGGCCAGAAAACCAACATTCCGAAATGGTCCGTTCCATTTTTAACTTCTAATTAAACAGTCAGCTCCGGAATTTTGGGCTGAATGGAAAGTGTCTGTTAACTAAATTGCAGTAATAAACAAAAGGTTTTGTTTTAAAAGCCCGGGGCTTAACAATTTCAGACAAAACAAAAACCGACTAAACCCACTGGCGGAGAATTCTCGCCGAATTATCTACAGTGAACAAGCAAAATGTTCACCATAACACACTCCGCCCCTTATGGCACATAAGGCCCTGATCAGTAAAATGTTGAGGGAATCTAAAATACCATCACTCTGTTGCTTTACCGCTGCGCATGTAACGGTCGCACACATCAAAGTGAACTGTCTCTCATGTTTACACGCTCATTGTTTATTGATCTCTGTTGTATTTGTCAGGCCGTGACCCGTAATAACATTTCGGCGCTACCCATAAATGTTCAGGGGCCATAGATAAGGCAATTTGTCTTGAAAAATAACCACGATCAGGTTTCATCCACTGTATCAATTACAGAAAAAGGAATGTCGCTGAACTAAATTTCAGCATTTTTTTATAGTAACTGCCTAGCACATAGCGGGCTCGACCACAGAGAATAATGTCAGGCGATTAATGCAACCTAAGACAGTCAATATAATCCAACTTGGACCTTGGACATACATCTATAGTCTGGATTTTGATTCTCGTAAAAACTTAGCTCTCCAGACTAACCTTGCCGCGATATGAAGTGGAGTTAGACCCTCTTCCCTCGTTCGGACGTCGATTCTTGCACCGTGGTCTATCAGAGCTCCAGCAACACCAGTCCGGTTATATCTCGCCGCCTGATGAAGCAGAGCTAGCCCAGAATGGTCTAACCTGTCGATATCCTTTACGTTGTCTTTTTCCAGAAGTCGTTCATTCACTAAATCCACTACTCCATCACGTACAGCTTCGAACAAACGCGTGGCGCGGCGAATGACGGGCCTTCCAAGCTCACTCATTTCATAAGTTAATCTTTCTCTACTCACTGAATTTTTCACTTGACCTTCGTCTGGGTTTGCGTTCCTATCCAGTTCGGGATCCATCGGAGATAAGGAATAATTTCCCCGACGTTTTGTCCCTGTCCTCAGCTCTGACATGAGTGATTCGTGTTCTGCTGTCCTTGCACGTTTCGTAGCCAGGGTGGGTAGTACGATTTGTTAAAACTAAAGCGATAGCGAATGACTCAAAGCGGCTTACCTCATTGACATTCCGCCTTCATTTACACCGTGCATTGTTATCGTGATTTGCATTAAAAAAAAAAAAGCTTTTGAATAAGGGTCCCGCAGCGCAAAAACCGGTTTCTCAAGCCTATACGGCGGACTTGTCTCGCGGTCACAGATTAGGTCTCAGTAACTGGGAAATTGAAATACTATTCAGGCAACGTCGTGCAATTAGGGAAAAGTACATATGCCTAAAATACGCCTGTTGCGGGTTTAAAATGCCTTCAAAATCAAAATACAAAAGAGGACTTATTAGTAAAAAGGAACAATGCAAGCATAACTAACAAAAAAGGCCCAAATGGAAATCGCTTTATAAATGATCACGAGAATATCATTTGACCTCAATCTTATTTTCATGTCAGACTGACCGACCCGGCTTAGTTTTGGGCCAAAAATGAATCTTTTAATACACGAGCATGGATAAACTTCTTTGCTGGAAAGCAGACATAAAACTCTTTTCAAAATAGCACGTAATAGCCAAGGTCTTTGTCGTCATTTGCCGAATAACAGCGAGGTTTACTGTGGGAAATCTTTCCTTTAACGTGTTTACTTTATTTTGGCCTGAATTTAAGTAGTTGTTGGTTTGCCGCAAATTAATAAGGTCGGCATTTAATTAGACGATGAGTTTAATTGTTAAGTACGCACGAAAGCGTAACAACTCAAGATTGAAATTAGACGTGAATTTTTCAATTATAATACTTGGAGATCAAAATCACTTCTCCTAGGCCTTAATTCAAATAATCAATTCAGAGAGTTCATAGTCACCATTACGGGAAATCTTTTGTCGCTCGTTTCGAATTCTATTTGATTTGTGTGGTGTTGTTATCAAGTTGTTGTTCTTGCTGCTGTTGCTGTTGCTGTAGCGATCAAGAGCATGGAAAATACAAATAAACATACACCTTTCAATGCAAATCAATGATTCAATGGTAAAAACGGGAACGCCTGATTGAAAAAAAAAATGGTATACCCTTTTATGGGGCAATAGTAGCAGTTTCAGTTTCAAAATGTGTCTAGTTTTAAAAACCTCGGTGCACGATCAAATGCATTGTTTTACTTATAAATAACTATTTCGCCCCTGTTAAATGGGCATTTCGGTAGCTATATCGATTTGTAAATTTTTTTGTGATCTTTAATCGAAACTGATCTATTTAAACACTCAAACTGAAAAAAGCCTCCGAGAAAATTTTTTTAAACTTTGTATTGAAAATTGAAAAGTTTTGGGGCAGCTGTTTTGGACACCCCTTGAATTTTATATTACAAGGGAGGGGGGCGGGGAGATAACTAAGATTGCAGACCTAACTGTTCCGAAAATTAAAACTCTTCTAGATCTAGATAGCTCTTTTTGGAAAATAAGACATCGACATCACGATTCAATCTTGGAATTGTTCAACAATCAATCCACACATTCAAACTGTAGGACAGTCGTAACAGTTACGCGGATCAGAAATACTGTGCTCAACAAATGCCACAGAATCCAACAGGATTCCAATAATTTTACCTTGGCCATTTTAATTTTACTTTCGGCATTACTGGGGACGTGCCGGAGTGAAGCCAGATTGGACACCTTATGAATTTTACACAACGCATTATTTCCATAATGGAACGAGACTGGAATGTAGAATGAGGCTAGACTAGCTGAAGAAACCAAAACTACAGAGTGTCAGTTATAGAGAGTTAAGCACTGATCTGCAGTGATTAGGGTTAAGCACTGAACTGAAAACGGTTAGCTTTCAAATATTGTAATGGGGTACGGCATAAGAACATATATATTTTAAAAATTATTGGATATGGCAGCTAGTCCTCGATGGTGTAGTGGATATGGATGTAGGCTATAAAGCAAGTGACCCGGGTTCAAAGCATTAGATTGGATTTTTTATTTTTTATTTTATATTACACAGTAAAGTTGGACTTAAGTTGTTCTTCATGTAATTTTACTGAAAGAAACAATCTGACTTCAGCCGATGTTACCTAGTGCTAACCGACCGTGCTGGTCAGCCATTGCCCATCCCTGGTAACAGTCCCACAAGTCTTTACGAAAGTTAACTCGGCCCAGCTTTCTCATCAAGTGGCGAATGTAATAAAAATGAGTTTGGTTGGCATTAATTTGTGATTTTTTTCGAACACATATAGTAAAGAAATTATTTGACAAAATGTCACACTGTGAAATTTGCCAGTTCTTATAGAGTTCAATAAAATATTATTTGCGGTTTCAATAACTTCGATATTTTGTATTAGTGGAATGATGAGCCGAGGATAATTCTATCTGAAACTTCACAAAATAGGAAGCAAAGTTTTCCACCCCCACCTACCCCTCCCCTAAGCTAACATTTTGTCCTAGATAAGAAGTAAGTGTTAATGTTAGCTTAAGGGAGGGGTAGGTGGGCAGTTTCCCAGAACCTAAGTTGATCCAGTTAAAAATAGTAATATAGTAGCAGAAAACCTGGATCAATTTAGGTTTCTGGGAAACTGCCCTCCTACCCCTCCCTTAAGCTAACATTAATTGTTGTTGCGCTGCTGTTATTCAAGCTCTAATATAAACGTTCTCCGATCAAAGGAAAAAGTTGCTTCTTGATTTTCTAACCCTTCATATTTCTTAAGTCTTGAACGCAAGACCTTGACCTTGTAGTCATGAGCCTTCATGGCTCAATGCAATGAGTGGGTTTATTTGAGCAAAAATCTCTGACTAAGAGATAATTTGCACAGAATCGTAAAAGGAACGATTAACTCCTTGTTCATGAATCGTGTATATTCTACCATGGTGTAACGTGTTACGGAGAGGCTTCAGGAAAAGATATGACCTTTTATTTTTCTACCGGAATTTAAAGTTTGCTGACGTTCTAGCTTACTGTTTTAAAAAAGTATATCAAGCAAGGAGGACACGTACTGTTGTCTTTTCACCTATGACATAATTATTAAAACATAACCACTTCCTTTTCTTGTGAATAATGAACCTGACAAACAAAGCGGAACGTTATTACCGTTTGAATAATCATTAAACTTCGACTGCCGCAGGCTAAATGTTGTAAAGTTGCCATGTAACTAGTGAACATATTCTTCTCGTCATGAACAATCAAAAGTGCGAACGCTTTTGTTCCACAGCCCAACGTATGTTTTTTTTAAAATTTACTACGAGCTAGTTGAGCACCTTTTAAAATGTGTGAATTGCATTTTAATCGGCTTTCTGTGCGTGCTCGCTGTCGTGTGTGCATGAGTCAATAAAACTGTTTTAGATTATTGATGTCATCTTCTGATTAATTTACTTATAAATTTGAGGACGTTCTTGTCAAAATCAGCGAGTTATCGTCAACTAAGAGAAAAAGTTCGCGCAACCAAAAAGAGCCAGGTCGTCGCTATTGCTCGTCTCTTCCGCTGGTTTTTAAGGGTTGTCAATCGGGGGGTAGCCTGTGACGAGTTTGCTTGTATTGTAACTCTTCTGGTGTACATTGTAAAAGTAGTCTTCGATTAAGATCGATGTTTGTCAACAAGACACCACGTCCAACGCGTCGAATCTTCTAAAACACTAACTCTCTCTCATGTCGATATACACAGTCAACCCTGCAAAAAGCAGAACTTTAGGATACAACGATTCGCCGTTGCTCGGCCGACAGAATCATGCCATTAGCACAAGTAAGATTAACCTAAATGACCCCGATAACATTGAACTTGAGCCGTTCAAGCTGGTATCCTTGTCGCCTCGTTCGCAACAAGCCCGTGATATTGTGCAAGATGGAACCGTGAGGGAGTTAAAAGATTTTCTATCGGACAACAGCAATGTAAAATCGCTGAACAACTTAGACGAAGAAGGAGTATCTTTGCTTCACTTGTCGGTCCGACTGAATCGAGTCGAGGTCACGCGAACGTTGATCGATTACGGCGCAAATGTGAACATACGTTTGGGAAATGGAACGACTCCATTGCACGTCGCAGCCAGGTAAGCATCGTATTTCACCTGTATCTTAACACTGAGAACAAGTTAGAACTTTTTGAAGTAGTTCTAAATTCCTACTCGTCATGAATCAAAACTTCGTCACACAACAGGAAACTATGAATATAACTACGGACAGTCAATACAAATATTCTAGCGACTTTTGTTAACATGGTACACGGAGACTAAATATTTTAGACGACATAAGTCACAATTAAGATGCGACGTCCAATAGGATAAGCAGTTAGAGTATATAATTAAGTGACAGAAAATTTAAGACATCGCTGAAAACTAATATTTTAATCGAGGAAATCATAGGCATGACGTAATATTTGAATAAAATTAGGTCGGCGTATTCTGAATATTACCGTTTATAAAATAACTGAGATAGTACGCGTGATCTGATTGGTCAAAAACCTATGGTTTATTATACCGGTAAACCCATAGAAAAAGGCATCCGGACCACGAGCCATAAACAAAACCCGCTATTGATCTGCAAACAACGATTTTAGAAAGGCTAAAAAACAGAACAAGTTACTTACCCAGCCCTTCTTAATATTAAAAACGTTGGTTTCCACATTTTATTACTGAGCCTCACAATTCGCTACTGCCATAGCTTTAGAAGTTATAAAGTACAAAGCTGGAAAACAGTCTACATTTCACGACGATGCCAATCGCAGAGAAAGACAATAACTGTGTGAATTTCTGGTGTAGAAAGTCTCTAGGAAAACTTACCTATGTGCCAACCAGCAACAAAACGGATAGTTTTAGCATTCTTGATTTATTTTATGTCAAAATTAAATGCCTTAATGAAAGGAATTGTTCCAAAAAGAGATCTCTGATCAAGATATGGTACAAAATCTGCCGCTATAGGTTGTAAACAAGCTGCCAACGATGATGAAAGATGTCAGAGTTTCGCGCCGGTTTTTTCCAACATTTGCACAAATTATTCGGTGATATCGATGCCATAACCTACCTCAAACCACCTGACTTCACGAATCGACAAATATTTACGCCAATATGTGGCTACGGCAAAGAAACCTTTCTCCACCACTGACATATTTCCATCGGTCGCTGTACGTGCATATAAAGTTACATGCGACAACTTCGCAAATGCAGCCACGTCGTTACCCCAGCATTTCTTGATCATAATAGTCCAGAAAACAGATCTCAAACCACTGCAGCTTGTAAAAAGTGAATGAAGTCCTCCATTACAATAGCTGTCAGTTCCGTCTGTAACAATGAAATTCTTACGGATCGACTCAACAAAATACAGCTGCTACAGTCTGATGTTCAATTAATTTCTACTTCTGTAGTAAACAAACCATGAACGTATTCTTTCATTGTATGTTCGCATGAATATGTGTTGACTTTTCCTGTAAAACAGCTTTCATAAGTTATCATGTAATGAGTGCAAAAACTCGTGTTTTGAAGTGCTGTTGTTTGTTGTTTGACTGAACTGAGTTTTGAGAAAGTTCAACGCTATTAAATCGTGAGTCATGATTGGCTTATGATGACTTTAGAGAGAAGACGTGACTTGATCACGGTACTAGAACCATATTTTTTACGTAAAACACTCCATTCTTCTAAAAGTTATTTTATAAAAGCAATAGACCACACTTTCTATGGGTTTACCGGCGTGATAACCCACTTGGGATGTTGGGAGAACACTCGAAAAGCTTGTAAATCACTCGCCTTCGGCTCGTGATTTACAAGCTTTTCTCGTGTTCTCCCAACATCCCGCGTGGGTTATCACGCCGGTAAACCCATAGAAAGTGTGGTCTATTGCTTAAATAACGGCATCCTTTATTATATTTTTGCTAACAATAAGTGTGAATTTTCCAAACTATATCATGACACTGAATTTTTTCCAGAACAAGTCTGCTTATGCAGTTTTCTACTTAAATTTATTTTTAAAACTTAGCTTTTGCCGTGATTCCCCCAAATTTCTTTAGAACAAGTAGAAATGTGAATTGTAATCAATTACCGAAAGAATAGAAATGAAATCACAATTTTAGTTTGATGATGGCCAAAAATGAAGACACAAAACTGTTAAGTAAATTGAATGGGCTGGTTAGCGCTCGTTTCAGGTCCCATTTAATAGTAACATGAAGTTGACGTATCAATAGTGTGTAAAGTTTCATGGCAAGAAAATCGATCAAAATGAATTGATTCATGCTGAGTAAAAACAGGACAGGAGCCAAATATGGGCTCATAGGGCTCATGGAGGAGGAACAATTGCCACGACGGCCAAAAGGCAGGGAGCACGTCACTTTAAATTGTCACACACGTCCCGAACTCGCCTAGTTTGCCGAAAGCATGCAAATTCTTCTGGAATTGAAATCTAAAGGAACGTATCTTTAATCAGAAATACTAAGACCAAAATCGTCGTCGTGTGTGTTCACGCCTCCCATACAGTGTTTCATTAGGATATCGTGGTCGTGCAGTGACGCATAATAGAAACTGCTATTTGTTTATTCCGGATTGCAGAATCGTTTTTTTTCTAATTGATCGTCACCAAATAAAGTTCTTTGAAGATATTGGACGAGAGTTCAGGCGAACTTTTCGGAGTCTTTCCTTTGTGTTCAAGGTAAAATTGAAGCAACGGGGAAGTACTGTCAACTCGCGTCACCTGTTGCGGATATACTCAGGACGCGAGGTAATGTCCTTACAAGTACTTTCGACCAATACGCAGCAGAAAGATCGTATATCAAAGCAAAAAGCCCAGTATAACATGACCACAAAAAAAGATGCAATATTTTTATATTTTGTATTTGAGTCTAAACGTTGAGAGACACGGCCAGAGTCCGTCATCAGGAAAGAACTATAAAATTGCGATCTTGGGACCAAAAAAGTGTCCGCTAGTTCCGTCATAGCAAGGGTTCACCCAGAAACGGGAGAATGCTTCAGTCAAACGTCTGTAAGTTTTGCTGTGGATTTAGCTGTCAAATTGGCTCAAGGAGTTGATCGATCAACTGTTTAATGGGTTTGTGACTGCCCCTAGGATAGCACGAACAGTACAGCGCTATACCAAGATATGTTCTCTCAAAACGTTTCCTATCATCCGAAATTCAACGCGCCTTTCGTTTCTGAAGGGATAGCAGCTGTAGATCTGAGCTTGTACGCTATGCCCACATTCCTCACAGGAGGAAGGTAGCCTGTCCGAGTGCTTCCACCACATCCACCAAATTGAGAGCCTGTTCACAGGCTATACCGTTCAGTGAAACGTTAACCTTGGCGCGGCATCTATTTAAAAACGCTGACCAGGCCTACCAGGCCTGTGCTCGGCTTCCTTAATATTTCTGTCAATCGTTGTGCTATAATATAGGTTCAATTGTGCTGCTGTTGCCGAAATTCTTGTCCACTCTGGCGCCAATCCATCTCTTGTTGACGAAAATGGTAACAATGCCTTACACCAAGCTGCACGAAGGAGCAGCAAAGGTGTCATGGAGATTCTATTACGTGATTCAGATATTGACATTGATGCCAAGACTCACGTTGGAATGACCCCTCTACACCTCGTGTGCATGAATGGGGATCTGGAAATGTGTCGTCTGTTGTTGCGCCATGGAGCCGAGATTACATCGAAAACAGCAGATTGTAGCACTCCGTTGCATATTGCTATTTTCAACAACTGCAACACAGAAGTGGCAGAACTGCTTATTAAAGAAGGTAGGCTTTACTCTAATGAATTAAGAAATCATTCGACTTGCGACAATCTGAGCTAGCGGTAATGAAAAGAACGTTTTAGCCCTCATGTCTTCACTACAGAATTTTATCCATGATTCCAAATAGCTTCCCTCTCCGATAGGCTACCTTGAATTACCATTATGTTAGAGTTATGTTAAAATGGGAAAATAGATCAAAACGGTAAAAGGAAAATAGTAATAAACAACGACAACACAAGGATAATATTTAGCACTGCCTTTGAGTGAAGGATTGCCGCGGAAACCGACAGTTGTTCTTGAAGCTTTCCTTCGCGCCAGACCAACCGTTTCTTCCCACGTAATCTCTCAGACCTGGAGAGGTTTACTGATTTGTTTTTTTCTACAAATTACATATACACACCACCACCTCGCCTCAGCTACTTCACATCGTCTCGCTACAACTCCAACCACAAAACTCTGCCAGGTTTTACATGCAATCATTAATAGATCCCTCTACGCATACGATATCTTCATGCCGCCCCTTGTCTTTTAGTAACGTGTCAAAAAAATTATCTTTTTCCCGCCTCTGTTCTATGTCCCAAATTGAGGCTTCCGTATAGAGCAAACGTTGATGCTGTCTCCCCCTTGTCTTACGCAATGTCCTGGAAATTCGGGTCGGCATTGTCTGACCTTTTCAGACACACTTGGTAAGCCATCACAGAGTTTCAGTACCCTCTCATCTGTAACGAGGTCTTACAGGATTGGTTCAAAGAATGAGCAAAGTTTGCAGTGTAACCTATGCCGAAACAAGCTGCGACTTATGGGGTGGAGTGTAATTAAAGGTTTTATAGAGGTGCGAGGATACTGGAGGATAGAGTTCGCCGTTGTTATGTGTTGAGGCCATGACACACTGAGAGCAACGCAGACGGTCTAAGACAATTCTGGACTCCAACTTTCTGATCCATGCAATTTTTGACTGGCTCGAACAGTGTGAGATAGCTCTTCCAGCATTTAAGTCCTTCTTTTTGCTAATATTTCGTTGCCTTTTTACCAGCCACGGCAAAACTTATGAACGTAAGACAATATGTCAACGAAACTGATATGGACCAGGACCGCGCCTTGCACTTAGCCGTGGAGACTGGGAACGTGAGGGCAGTTGAGCTGTGCCTTAAACATGGTGCTCAGATTAACGCGCAGAGATCAACTCTGATGACACCACTTCACATGGCAGCCATGAAGGGTGATTTGGAAACAGTTGAAATACTTTGCAAAATGGGAGCTGATTTGCACCTTAAAGATAACGAAAAGCAGACGCCATTACACAGGTATGCTTGGTATCATGAAACTGGTAGGATCCTAATAGATGGTCTAGACACCACGGCGGAATTGTAAAAAATGTTCCAGGTGGAAATAATTAAGAATTAATGAATGAGGCTGAGTATCTTATGAAGAATTATGGAGATCGAGGAGGGTGTTATCCGTCCAGGTCGTTGGCCGAGGCGGATAACACCCTCCGAGATCTCCATAATTCTTCATGATACGAACGCCGAATTCAATCATTGTTTTATTATTCATTCAAAATAATTCCTAGTTTAAAAACATAGCTAAAACAAGCTTACCTTCATCGATGTTAAGTTTATCTTCGATAGTTTACGTTTAGGTTTGTCCAGCTCCGCAAATATTTTCCAAATAGCAGATGTCGACCTCCGAGTTGTCTTCTTGCTATTTTTGCTATGTTTTTAGCCATTATTTCGCCTAGTTCCAGCTGTAGCTCTTACTCTTGAAACGAGTGAATTGTCCGCCATTTTAGTCTTTACAACGAAAACAACTCAATCTCGAACGTCCCCAGGTCTTCTCGGTTAACGGTGCATTAAACTGTAGAAGGCTGCATTTTTGACGTCATTTACTCGCTAGACATAATATTCTTCCAAATTTGGTCATCAGTAACTGGTTATAGTGAATTAAGCGAGTGCTTTTAGCCAATCAGAATTGGGGAAATATTTTGAATGAATAATAAAAGGCAGTAAGTGATGACTTCGACACAGAATTGACCTAAGGGCAGCAATATCTTCGTGACATTGCCTCTTTAAAACCTATCATAGTTAATGCATGCCGCTGTGGACAAGCTTGAGTTTATAAATCTGTAAAACTCAATGATTCAATGGTAAAAGCTTAGTACCTGTTTTCCGCTCCATTACAGAGCTGCCAATGGAAACTGTGTCAACGTCATCAAGTATCTTTTGAGCTTGGGTGCACAAATCGACATGAAAGCCGATAATAATCTAACGCCCTTCCTACTGGCAGTAGCTGCTGGACGGATCGAAAGTGCGCGGATTTTTCTCGAGTCAGGAGCAGATGTTCGTGCATGTACGTCTGAGATGAAACACTGCCTACACCTGGCTGTTGAAAATGGTCACTTGGAAATGGTTCAACTTCTTGTGGAGGATAGTAAGGCTGTTGAAAATCTCAGCCAGCTTGACGTTTGGGAGAGAGTACCACTCCACAACGCTGCTATTTCGCCTAACATTAAGGTACATGAGAAAGAAGAATTTGTGGGAAATGATATATTTTAATGCCTCCGGCGTAGGACACAGAATCCCCGGAGGGGTCAACCCCGTTGCATGCCTCCATGCATTTACTACGATCAGCATGCAGTGCCAAATGCATCCTGTGTAGTGATCAAGCAAGTGATAAAAGATGGTAAATGCTGGTTAAAATTTGTTTTTGGTGAATATCAAACCAATGAATTATACTTTTCGCATGTTCCAATTGGCTAGCTCCTAGGTGATTATCCTGCGCTACTCACTTCCATGTAAAGCAAAATGGCTGTCCTTTGTGGTCTTGCGCAAATATTTCCTTCACTTGGTGTTGCTGGGAAGATAAATCTTGACCAGCCTTTTTATTGCAGCAAAAAAATGCTATTCTGAATTGAGTAGGGGAGAGAGAACTTACCCGATATTACAATGAATAGTGTCATAAATGGTGACACGATTGTGTTTTTCCGGATGTTCCTGTTTTCTTTTATAACGTAGTAGATTTAATTACCTCATCTCTCCTCGTATTTTCACTTGCGTTGGCGTATCTCAACCGTCCCCACACGGGGGTGAACTTAACTTGAAGTCTTCCGCCTTACTATGAAATGTCAATATAACCTCTTTTGTAAAAACAGATTCTAGAGCTCCTTTTAACCAAGTATTCACGAGCGTCTTTTCGAGACCATAATCAGCAGACCCCACTCCACTTGGCAGCACAGTGTGGCCTTGTCGCGCACGTGGAAGCCTTAGCTAAAGGAATGTCCGGTCTAAATGAGAGAGATGATCACGGAATGACACCGATTCATCTGGCGGCAATGCATGGAAACAGGTAGAATAACTAAGAGATCCTTCGTATTTTTCATGTTAAACTGAATGTGCCGTTCTTAGCTAAAGATGAGATTTCTGGAAGGTTTCCTGTAATGCATTTGCAGTCGTCAAGTTTTTCATGTCCCTAGCAATCAGCAGCCAGGACATGTAAGAAATAAAAATAGTGAATCGATAATTAACTTTACGTTGAAATGCTGAGAAGTATCTGGGGTACGAGCTGAAAGAGCACGTCTAACCCATGTAAGAAATAGCGGGGGGGGGGGGGGGTGTGGGGCGATTTGGGTCCTTGCAGTGACAAAAAAATGTTTTTGCAGGGTGGAATAACTTCTGCTAAATTCCTGTTTTCTTGCGAAAGACATTCACACAAAAGCATTGTCACGAGGATCAGCCGAAACTTTAGGCTGCCAACACCGACAAAGTTTCACTTTAAACGTCAGCGTAGATCGCGAGATGAAAGTAGCAGTATCTGTCAATGGACCATTCACGGTACAACACAAGGGGTGTGATTATGTTGCAGTTACGTTATCAAAAGAAATGAAAACGCACCAAGCAGTTTTCTCTGAATATGACCTATTTCTTCTTAATGAAATTATACACAGAAAGGCTTGTCAAGTCCTTACCCGACTTGGTTCTGACGTCAACACGCGTGATAGTGACCGTTGGACGCCACTAATGTGGGCAGCGAGATCAGGCTGTGACAAGACATCGCAAGCACTTCTGGACAAACAAGCTATTCTTGATCACGTGAACAACCGCGGAGATACTGCCTTGCACATTGCCTCTTCGCACGGTAAAGTCAGGGTTGTGGAACTACTCCTTAATGTTGGTGCAAACGTTTGTCTTCGAAACAGCCAAGGCCAGTCCTGTTTGGATGTCGCAGTGCTTTCCGGGGCAGGAGACGTAGCGCTAGCGATTGCTCAAAACAAAAGGTTGGTAGCCATTTTCTGGCTAGCTATTCCACTATTCGTGTTTGATTTACAATTTGTTAATGATTGCAATACCCTCAATACCACGAAACACCTGTGTAAGGACCAAAATAATAGCACGGCCAAAACATCTTTGGCTGAACTCGGTTCGATCACAAAAATATATCTATGTATAAATGGGACGGTATTTAAATTTTGCCACGCGTTTAATAGAACGCGTTATCGGACATGTTTGTCCCCAGTGCCGAAGTGGCGAACGTGGTGTCCCGAAAATTGCAAAAAAAAAATAATGTTAAAAGGACAGAAATGGCTGGCATATTCGCTTGATGCTCCACAAAGTGAAGTTAGGTAATAGAGTGATTCACTGATAAATGTGACCTACATAGTTTCTGCCTCGAAACCAGTTTTTAGTGCCCCTCTCTTAACTTAAAATATCAATATGCTTGAGAACATACGTTTGCAAGGCTTCCTTCCGTGAATATCTTAACATGTCCTCAAAGGCTGTATCTTGAGCCAAAAAAAATAATCATTTCCTCTTCATTTGCTTGACTTCGCACTTTCTTTACAGATGGCCAGAAATCCTTGAAAACCGAGATCCAAGCCAAGACCCGCCAATGAAAATTTTAATTGAACATTTTCCAGAGGCGGCATCACTTGTAATGGACCAATGCATCAAGAGATCATCTCACATCAAAACTGATCCCAGCTATACCGAGAACTACGATTTTCATTTTTTGGATCCAGGTCCTGATTCCGAGGATTGCCTGGACGGAAAACGTTTTTTTGGTCCAACAACGATGGTTAAATATAACCGCGAAGGTCTTCTCTTGCATCCATTGACTCAGAAATTGCTAGATGTGAAATGGGCTTCCTTTGGACGGTTTATTTACTACTTCAACCTCATTACATACCTAGTCTTCTTGATCACATATACGATTTTCGTAATTACAGAAAGAAATGCTCAAGACTTCAACCCTTTCAAGCAACAACAAAATGGAACTAGGCGTGTTGACGTGGCCGACATCTTCGGCAAATCGACAGCGTTTAACGAAGGAGTGCTTTTTATTTCCGTGGTCTTCGCCTCAGCCCACGTTATCAAGGAAATTTTTCAACTCGTTATGCAGAGGAGACAGTACTTTAAGGACCCATCTAACGTAACCGATTGGGCTCTTTACGTGACAACCTTATGCTTCATGATGCCTTTTCTGCTGCCCCTCGACCAATTGGAAAGTGCGTTTGGTGACCTACAAAATCCACGTAACTTGTGGATTACGGGGATTTTCTCTATCTTCTTGTGCTACATCAACGCGATCCTGTTCCTGAGACGGTTTCAACTGTTTGGAATTTATGTAAACATGTTCTTAGAAGTGACAAAGACCGTAGCAAGAGTTATGATTGTATTCTTTATTTTCATCTTCGCCTTCTCTATTGTATTCTTCATCCTCTTCAAGGAACAGGTAGGAATAGCAGGCAAAAGTGCCTCGCAATAATCGCTTTTAATACACTACAAACCTATTACCTGCCTTGGCGGTTTCAGACCTTCAGATAAGAAGGGGCGGTCATCCAGACCCTGAGATAAGGGGAAAGGCGGGGGGGGGGGGGGGGGTGGGGGCTGGTCTCAAAAAAAATTGATTTCGGCCCTTCGGGCCTCACTTTGGTCTAAAAATAAGGAGGGGGCCCGGGCCCCCCGGCCCCTTCTCTGGATCCACCACTGACCTGTCTAAAGTTAGAGAGCGCCTTCCACATAAACCGGCACCAGTTTTAAAAGCTATGAAAGAATTAGAAAGTGGGTATAAGTGCATCAGTAAGCGAACGATTGTCTGGCTGCAGGCTAATGGACTGGCATACTGACTGACGGAAGGACGGCCGAGCATACAAACGAACGAATGCACGACTAACAGGCTAGGTGATTAACCGACTGAGAGACAGACTGCACGGCTGACTAACTAACAAGGAGAAAATGAACAAAACAAATCCCTTCATCAATAAATCATCTGTGTTACTTTTAAAGCTCTGCTTTATCTTGGTTATCCATCATTTACATTTCAGGATTCCTTCAGAAACATTGGTTTCTCGATCGTGAAGGTATCCGTTATGATGATTGGTGAGTTTGAGTATGACACCACTTTTGTGGAAAGCATCAACAGCTCAAGTGAGACAACAACAAACCCACTCAACCCATTTCCAGAAATATCAATGGTTTTCATCTACATATTTCTCTTCCTGATGTCAATAATTCTCATGAATCTTCTGGTAAGATTGTTTAGATATTTGACATTTATTTTTTGACATATATATTTTTGTATATGTTTCTATTATTATATAGACACCGATGAAATACCAGGATTTTTCCAGAGACAAAAATTTGGTATCCAGTGAAGATACAATTTTTATCCTTCACATGAGAAGATACCACGGTTGTCATGGCAAAAGAGCATCACAGCATCTTTCCATCGGTGTCTATATAATAAACAGAATATTACATGCCCGCTTGTGGATACGAATTTTATCTTCTCGTGTTCAACTCGATATCTCACTCGTTCGCTGATAAAACAGCGCCAAGAGCCTTGTCCTGGGCCCCCCAACGGACTCGACCAGTTATCGAAAATGTGTTTTGAATTCTTCTTTCAAACTGATTGGCAAATCTACAATTCGCCATTTGCACATCTCTCATAATACACCTCGTTTGCCCCCCAAATGTTTACAACCTTTTATTTTTAATTTCTCTTGGCTATTTCAGTCGTCCCAAGAGAAATTAAAAGCGATGCTTACGCAAAATTTCAGTTGGCTTACTAGGTGTATTGTGGGAGATGTGCAAATGGAAAATGGCGTTTTTAACAGGCCATTCGTGGCGCGTACTCAACTCCTGGTGGACAGGTGGGGTCCAGAACAAAGATTTCAGCATATCTCGCTGATGGACTTGACCAGAGCTTGGGTTTAGTTTCGTCTGTGGAGCAGGATGATCTACAATGTACGACTTCTTAAGCTTACCAGAGTTCCTAAGCCTTGAGGGTCTGTGTTTTGGCTGTGTATTGTTCCCATATACAAAAGGAAATTTAATGAAATCGTTGTTACCAACGCTGGGGAGTAACCCTTAGTGATGCTGACAGTGCTGACTGAGACAATTCAATGATGTTCCCAGAGAAACTTAAAGGCCATTGCTAAATAAATTTCTATCCACGTTGTTGGTTATAGGAACTGACGACAAAACCACTGGGTTCTCAATCGAACTTTATTTCATCAACAGGTTGGCCTGGCAGTGGGGGATATTGAGTCTGTTCAGAGGAACGCCACCCTTCAGCGCATGGCAATGCAAGTTTCATTTGTGGTGGAAGTTGAAGACAAGTACCCAAAGATCGTCACTCGCAGGATTTATAACCCTTCTCTGCAGTTAAAACCAAATGCACACAAGAACAAATTGAGGTAATTTTAGCGTGCGTTAAAATGAGGGGGGCGGGCATTTAAGACTTCGGGATCTAACTGAAATGCTTATCGAGTGTCATTTTCTTGTAGATAGTCCCAAAAAGGAGATAACATCCTCTGAGCGATATCTTTTGCTTATGTTTGAATTTCTTCCGTTAAGTTGTAGTCAGAAATTCTGCCATTTCGTCTTCGAATAGCCAGGCACGCTATTTTTTTTTAATTCAGTAGGCTGCCGCGCCTGGAAACTAGGCTGCACCTTGGGTTATTTGCCTGGAAACGAGGCCGCTTATGCAATGTACCATCGAAGCAAAGGTATATTGCTTGCATCTTCCAACTTTGGTCAACGCCAGTTAGTTATGAAGAATTAGCCGGGGGATTTGAGTTAATCAGAAACGGCGAAATATTTGGAATGAATAGTAATGCGTCTTAACCATTAGAATGTCAAGCTCAACTTCGTAAAATGATAGTCACCAAATACCAAGTCTACCCTCTACAGAAAAGGGATTTCAACTGATTTGTTTTAGTGTTAAGCAGCAATTTCTTTCTTTTCACTTCAGGCGGTTACATGACTGGTTAGCCGGGCAGGCTAGCTTTTTTGAGAAGTCACCTTCACTGACGGCGTATGAAGAAATGACGGAATCTAATATCAAAGAAATTCAGCAGCAAGTTTGCAAAACGAAGAAGCGAGTTAAGGCTTTGATGAGGACGATGGAAAACCAGAACAGACTGTTGGTATTGATGGCAAAGAAAATGGATCTGAATGTGGAAGCAGATGATTTGGACGCTAAAAACGCCTTGTCTGAGATAGAGTTGCTTGAACCCAGAAGTTTAGGAAATAACGAAAGCGATGATGATAAGAAAGACAGAAAGACTGAAGTGGCTGGGCTTTAACCAAACAAGACTTTTAACAACTTAAAACTTGTTTTCATAGCACTACAATATTGAGAGAAATTTATTGAAATTTGTTTCTACAAGCTCATTGTTTTCCATTTTAGAAACCGAGTGACTATTTTCTCGAGCAGGCCGAGCAGTTTGGACGCACAACTTGCATTCTGCACGGCAGCTGGATATGTTTCGGGAAGGCAGAATTCAACGCCTTGGCCACCCTTGTAAATAACCAACCGGTTTACTTCCGGCCAGTTGGGATTCTTAACACTGTCATGTTGAATTTGACTTATTCGGTTCAATATAAAGTAGTTAAATAACTTAATTTGATCCAAGAATTATTACACAACAAATGTAAATGCAAGCCCTTCATAAGAATTAAATAATTAATACTAATTTAATGATGTTCATGTGCTGTATTCTGCGATGAATGGCCCCGCAGTGTATTCACATTGATTCCTTCAAAAGATTCGTTAATAATTTTGAAATTATATGCGTGATAGAACACCCCTTAAAATACAAAATGTATGGATAATTATAATGAAAAATGTCATTCATAGTGGTTTGTGTATGATAAAAACATACTGAGATATACATTGTTTTTTCTTGAGCATTATTTACCTAAATTTTTATAAATAATTAGGGAGAATTGAGCCCGGTGATTAGGGTAATTATGGAGTTGTTTAGATTTCTTTATATAAAAACTTTGAATGCCTCAACTTTCAATCTCATTTCCTACTCAATACAAAATAATGAACATTTTTGCGCAGCATAAACTTTCACAATTTGTTAATTCAGTCTCATCATAAACAGCTGGTTAAAAACTACCTGTAATTCTTATACGTGTCATAAGCAGCTGGATTATTACACACATCATTGGTCATGATCAGAATAGCCTCACACAACTTGTCGTAATCACTCAGCTCATTATACACGTGAGCCGAGATTCTAGTGTGCAGTTTCCCCTGAATTAACTTGACTGGGACCTCAATGCTGAATTCATAATGCAGTTTCGCCTGCACCATCTCTGCATGGGCCTTGACTGGCTCATCTTGGTATCCCCGAGTAACACAGTCCAGAAGGACCTCAGGGAGCCTAATTAACACCATTGGTCCAAACATGTCTGCGTGCGATAATAAGCCAGTACCCCATTTGTCGGCTAGCATCAACGCAGCTTTGTTGGCCAGGGTATTGTTATATTGGCGTATTTGATCAGGTTCCATGGCCTCCCAAAAATCCAACACTAAGGGAGTAAGATTTAAGACACCAGCTTAGAAATCGCAGGAACTGTTTTCCAATTGCATACATTTAGCAGCTGAAATTAAGCAAGGGCTTTTTTTCCGAAAGTAAGAAATGTTTTTATTTCTGAAGATCCAACAAAATTTTTAAATGAATTGTTGACCTCAGAGGTTTAAAGTGTGAAAACAGGTCTACATATGAAGATTAAGAGGTACACTGTACACTGGCACAAAATGATCCTGATCACCAAAATGATCCTCATCCTCAAAATGATCTCCAAATTGACCCAAAAATGATCTGCAATCCGGAAAGGTTCCCAAAAATCGACCCCGAAATGATGCCCAGCACCGAAGGGATCCCCCAACTTGACCCTGAAATGATCACCCAGCATGCGAACGGAAAATACTTACAAGCACAAAATAAACAAGAGGAAACTGAAGAAAGTGGTAATATTTGGAACAATTTAAACAGAATCAGTGAATGGTTAACAAAACAAACTGATATAAATTCTTATTAGTTTGTAGTGAAATCCTTACAGAATTTACAGTGATGTATTAATTCAATACATAAATTTCATTCAGCTGACAAGAGCTCATAACTGACGTTCAGCCAGGTCAAACTTTTTAGTTTTCACGACAATCACATATGTTAGCATTTACATCCAGCATTTATGCAGCTGATCCTTGGTGTTGAGTCATAAATGCTGGTCACCGTTCAGCTTGTAGTGATCAAGATTAAAATCTGTACATGATATACACATGGTTTAAAGGCAACACCGAGTGTGTAAATATAATAATATAACATGGTTTGGAAGCAACAGAGAATGTGCATAAACATTGTATGATTTAAAGGCAGCAGGGGATGTGTTTGATTATATTACATGGTTTTCAGGCAACAGGGGAATGTTGTTATGTTACACGGTTTTCAGGCAACATGGAATGTGTATAACATAATATTTATTATTACCTGGTTTGAGGTAACGAAGAATGTGCATAATACATTGTATATTATATGATTTTAAGGCTACAGGCAATTGTGCAGAATAAATCACATGGTTTTAAGGCTACAGAGAATGTGCATATTATTATGTATTATGGATTTAGGGAACAAAGAATATGCATAATATTTATCATCATGGTTTTTAGGTTAGGCAGCAGCTTGCATGAAATAAGGTATGTAAATCTGCATTGTAGAGAAATGGCCATAATTCCAAATAACAGAGTTAGCAAGTGGCCTGGTCACCACATTTACTACATGTAGGCCTTCAAAGTAAACTTCTGCTAAATAATATAAAATGAAAAACCTCACCTGTATTCAAAGCCAAGTAAGGACTATAATCCCTCAGACCTAGTTAGCATCAGAAAAAGAAAATATAATATTTAATAGGTAGATAATTATTAAGCTGCAGGGTCACCACTGTAAGCCAAAAAATATATATATCTCAGGGAAAAACAAACTTTTTATTAAGGTCAAGGAAAAGTCAGGGAATTTTGCAAAAAAAAGCCATTTCCATAAAACAAGCTGTGTCACAAAATATTCACCAAAAATCAATACACACATAGCTGCCACCAAATCGAGTGAAATATTACAATAACTGCTCAAAAAGTTGGAAGAGGGTACAAATGACACAGCAATACAAAAGGAAGCAAGGATGGACAAAATTGAAGAAGATTGAAGCGGATTGCAATTACAGTTTTTTTAAAACTTGCTAGCCTACCAGTTTTTCAATATTCATTTTTCTTATTTGTAATGACTGATATACAGTAATGCTTGGAAGACAAATTTTTTTGGACAAATAGCTCTAATTTTGTCATTCTCGGATGATTCCTCAAGTTTCATGGTGAATAAGGTCGCTTAACTGGTACTGCTCAACACCCACCATAAACAATATTAACTCCAGACAGCCATGTCACAGCCCCTTTACATAATACTGTACCACATTCATACATATGTAAGGATAAGTTAGGTTTTCTAGACAATGTAAGATACAACCATCCCCCGAAGGGGAGGTGAATAGTGGTGCGGATACATACCGAGACGTGAAGTGTCAAGTAGCCTGCATGGCAGGCGTATAGAGTACTAAAGTGATGACGTCATAAAAATGAAATTTCTGAAATTATGGGATTTGTCAGGATATACTGAAAGAGCAATGTCCAAGAGGCCTACTTGCCAAAAATGAGCATTTCGGGGCAAATTGTCTCTGAGATCGTAGCCCAGTTATGCTTAGAAAACTCCATACAAACCCTTCTGAATTTTTTTTGGGTCAACCTAAAAAACAATTACAAGGGTTTGTATGGAGTTTTCTGAGTATAACCGGGCTACGATGTCAGAGACAATTTGCCCCAAAATGTTCATTTTTGGCAAGTAGGCCTCTTGGACATTGTTCTTTTAGAGTATCCTGACAAATCCCATAATTTCAGAAATTTCATTTTTAGGACGTCACACTTTAGTACTCTATTTTGGGTGGGCGAAACCTTGTTCATGTTCGTATTGTTGTAGCCAACGTCTTTGATTTTATGACAGAGGAAGATTGGGGGGAGTAGAAATAGTAACCCTTAGGGTAGATGCAAGGGCAAAAGAAGGAAATGGGGGAGCACTATGAACCGACCCTGATAGGGATATTTGTTTTAGTATTTACCAAATCAGTTGGATAAAAATCAAAAGGGAAGTTTTTGTAAATAAAAGATATCACTTAGTTAGAGTTTGTTTACATTACAATTAACAGTGTTTCGGGATCATTCTATATAATTTGGTTGCAAATTCAGTAAGAGAATTTTTTTCTACAGACCAGTAATCACTGGCAAGCCAAATTTTGTCTCCTTTTTGGTAGATGTTGGTGCAGCTGCTTCAAATTTTACTGCTGAAATTTCATCTTTCGAAACCGAGACGAGAAGCCATTTTGATTCCCATCCCAAAACAGCGAATATCCAAGGATATTCTGAGTTACGAGAGCCAATTAGAATGCACGGAAATTGTTATCCACTGATTTAGTAAATACTTATATATAAAATATCTAATCATACATCTTCTAGATGTTGTTGTTTTAATTTTTAGGGATTTAGTTTTTAGTGCAGCTTAGAATTTTTAAGCAGGATTTTTATCGTAACTTAAATGTAATTCGTCAGGTATTCTTTTTATTATCATTCGATGTCAGTTTTTAATTCATTATTTTTCTTTCTTATGATTCTGTAAAGCGCTATTGAGCTTTTGGAAATAGTGCTGATGATGATAATGATGACGATGATGATGATGATGATGATGATGATTATTATTATAATTATGTATTCATAACCTATAACAGGAAATCAAAAAATACAATGTACATGCTTAAAAGAAGTCTATTGTTCATAATTGGGAATTCACAAGCTGCATTTGTCTTACCTGTCCATATGAACTGTGAATTAAATCCTGCTGTAAAACCACTTGAAACAACAAGAGGCTTGATCATATGTTGATTGTCTTTAGATACACACAGAAAGCCACACCCCTGCAAAGATAAATGGTCATCATGCGTTATCACAGTTAATCTCACCAAAACTTCAATGGTTAAGTACCATTTTAATACATGGAAATATCAAATTGTTTGTGCCACCATTTGGAAAGCTTCAGAAAATATAGTCTGTCATTCAAGGGGATGCAAATTTTCTACTCTTTTCAGTTCTTCCAGCTTACCTGAATACTGTAAACTTTGTAATGGGGTATTTTATTTGAATAAGTACAAGGTCAATATATAATTTTTATACAAGAAAGGAAAAACATACCTTAGGACAGGCGAACCATTTATGAGCATTTCCCACATAATAGTCAGCTTTGAGAACAGTTAAATTTAATGGTAAGGTTCCTAATGCATGCGCACCATCAATCAAAACAGGAACACCTTTCTTGTGGCAAAGTTGAACAATCTCTTCCACTGGCATCACAATTGGATAGTTACTAGGAATATGACTAAACAAGGCCAGTCTTGTACCTTCTTCCAAGGTTTCATTTATTCTTTGAATAATTTCCTCACTGGTGGCAGGGAAAGTGATTGTGATTTCCTTCAGAACAACCCCTGAAAATTAACTCCAATTAGCATCAAATTTGGTAAATACCATAAATGCCTGATCAGTTCATCAAGTCTGAAGACATTCTGGTATTTCAGTCTGTTTAATCCAAGCCTCTCCTACCAGCCAGTTGGTCCTATCTAGTCATTGGAAACAAGGTTTTCTCCACATAGGTGGGAATATACTTAGACCACTATTTCTTTGAAACCTTTCTTGCTTAAAAAGCACAAATCCAAATCTCAAATCATTTCATTAGTAGTTTCATGTTAGTTGTTATTCTGTTTGCTGAATTTTTGGTGTTATACATTTGAACTAAAATAAATTTTAAAAAAAGAAAAAAAAAAAGAATAGGCGAACAGCATTAAGAACTTACCATGTTCACTACTGATGTGCCTAAATAATTTCTTCACAGTGTAGTAACAAGTGTTCAAGAAATAAACAGTATCTCCAGGACGCCAAGCTATTGATTTAATCACAGTGTTGATTGCAAAAGTGGCATTAGGAAGGAGGACAATATCGCTCGGGTCACAGCCAACAAAGTTTGCCAGTCTCCGGTTAACGTGAGCCAAATGGGGCAGCATTTCTCTGTCAACGAAGCGCACAGGTTGTCTTTCCACATAACACTGCCACTTAAAAGCTGCTTCTAGAGCTTCTTTAAGGACGCACCCGAAAGCTCCATGATTTAGAAACGTCCAGTTGTCGAGATCAAGAAAAAAGTGTTTTCGCATTTCTACTCCAAAAGTAGACGATCTGTTAAACGAAGGCAGCTCAAAAGGGAACTTTGGTGGTACATAATCTTTGTTAGAGGTGCTTACGAATTTCTCTACTGTTGCAAATGCCATAATACCTTGATAGATGGGTTTGTCAAGGACTGTTTTGTCGAGAGAGTTGCTCACCTGATTCGCCATTGATTCCTCCATTGCGTCCGCCATTTTGAATTAGGCGCCCCTTTATGCTCAGCGGTCGGTGCGAGAAATGTGTGCGCACATTTTTGTGGCTTACCGCTGTTCCTTTCCAAAATGCTCGTGGCGGGTTCGTGTTTTCCGAGAGAGAGACTAGTAGAGATGGAGTTACCATTTGTCCAGAGCCGATTTTGTTAAAATTAGTTAGAATATTGATCTTCTGTTCAACGAAATTGAAATGAAAAAAACTGCTACATTTACTTTTGGACCTTGGAAAATAACTACTGCGAAAGGAGCCATTTTAAAAGCTGGAGATATTGACAGGTAAACTTAAGCTTAAAACATACGCTTGACAACATTAAATTTTGTCAGTGTTGTAATCTTGTGCAGTTATTTGACATCCCGGGGGGAGTACTGCCATATATGGGCTATATAGGTATGTGCCGCTGTGAAGGGTATGGTTTTCAAGCAGTTTACTCTAGGATAGGGTATATAAATCAGAGCGTTTGGGTCTAGAATAGGGTATCATTTTTCAGGAAACTGATCAGTTGGTTGAAGATTTTATCTAGACTAGGGAAACAGCTACTCTAGGATAGGGGGGATTTGGGGAGTTTACTCTAGTATAGGGTAGCAAAATTCAGCTGAACTAGCTCTGGTATAGGGTAAGGGTTCCAGGGTCTGAGCGGCACATCCCCACCCAGAAATTCCTAAAAGTACCCCCCTCCCCCGAGTTTGACATCTCTCTGGATGTGGGTACGTTCCATTTTTAACCTGAAGGGTTAATACTTTTTCGTCAGCAATATTGCAAAACATATGCAAAGGGTCTAGATTTGCCCATCTACTTTAAAGAAAAAATCCAAACCAAAAAATCCAAACCCCCTGTTCAATTGTGACAGCGGCAACCATTTTTATATGAAGGGAAAGCAACAATCTGCTCAGTTTTGTAGTTGAACTGTTTCAGCTGCAAAATAAAAATCTCCCCTCTCTGGACTGGCAGGGTCAATTTCATACTAGCAAATGCAACAGTGCCATTTTTCTAACCTACCAGGTAAGTACAGGCAGTCTCAGAAATGACTGACAAAGTGACTGCATAACCCCTTAAGAAGGCCTCCATTAAAGGCCAAAATGCTGGTTGCACAGGTTACCAGTAATAGTCGCTAATATTCACTTGATCTCTGGTACTACGATCAGTATTACTCTACTTGCAATAGTAGAAACTGTAGGGGTCAGCTGTGCTGATGGTTACGTGATTAGGAGATTAAAGTAGGGCAAATGTCCAAGATCCTCAAGGGAGGCTGGTGGGGTGTACTGTATGATTGATAAGTGGAGTAACAGTGAACTAACCCTCCCCTAGTTTTACATGCAGTAAGGCTGTTATTAAATTGCTGTACAATGCTCTATGATTTAATCACTCCTCAAATTTTTATTGACATAGGTCAGAAAAGGACTGTGAATATTAGGGCTTGTGACCAATATTATATTTATAATTAAGAATAATCACCTTTTGCTGCTACTGGCTTTTAAGGTAATTTACTTTTTTATTATTTTTTTCTATTAATCATGTGTAGAATCTCTGCTGAACTTGAGCTTCCCTCCCTTCCTGAAATGGTGTTTGGTGACAACATGCTGCAGATCGATCACAGTGCAGGGTTTGGAATTCAGTTCAATGCAATAGATGCACTTAAACATGTGGATAACAAACATGACCTTATGAAAGTTGCTGTAGCTGAAGAGTGGCAGAGTAAAAGGTAATAGAGAGGAGAAGTTGTTATGCCATGTTGCCATGGTAGCAAAATTTCTGGATCTCAACAAACCATGATCCTGCAAATTTGGCAGAAAAAAATGAAAGTGATTGACTTGTATGACTTTCCTGTGCGTGATTGAACTCAGGAACAAAGTGGTAGACCATACAATGTACTTTTCTTCATCATTTGGCAATGCAAATAAACATCTCTGTCGAGAAAGATTGTTAAGATCCATGAGTTTTGCTTCCATGGTAATTGGACATCACACTTCTCCTCTTTATTGCTATGATAGGTCTGCTGTTAACCCTTTAAGCCCCAATATCCACAGGCAAATTCTCCAAACTGATCTCTATACATTTCTTTAAAGAATGAGTTGAGAGAATTTGCCAAAAGATCAAAGCATTTTCTCTTTGGTGATCATTTAATTAATTCTCATAACCTAATCTCTTGACATTGTATGGATATCGTTATGAGAAAATTGATGTTGGTCACTATTGGTACTTAAAAGGCTAATTAAAATGTGAACTGAAGATACGTTCTTGTATTATTTTTCAATCCCAACTGTACTTCACCATTAAGTTTTGTTGTCTTCATTGACAATGCTACTGATTAAGTTGTGGAGCAATAACTTATTAACGGTGTATTATACCGAGTTTAAGGTGATGTACTCTTTGTCAGGTTGTCATGGTTCACATTTCTTCATGGTTTGCAAATTTTATCAACCCTAATATGTCTTTAAATCAAATTATATTAGTAAGAAAATATTTTATAAAACATTTCATTGCATTTTATTTTTGTGTAGCATACATTATTTGCAGGTATTTGCAGTTCTTGGCTCCTGCATGCTTTTATTTTCATGGCCTCAAAGCTATTTTCACATGCTTTCTGAGAATTACAGATTTGTTTGTTTGTTTGTTTTTTCATTTATCCTATCTTCTTTGAAACCAATCTTTCTTTAGACAAGATTCAGAATATATAAAGGAAGTGATAAAACCTTTTGACTGGACGTTCACAACAGATTACAGGGGTACACTGACAGGCAAAAACAAGATGACCATGAGGGTAAAAACCTTTTTTACATTGTCATTAATTAATACATAATTTGTTGTGTTAATGTACAAACCTAGGGCAAGGGAAACAGCTTTTTGTTATATGTATTTCTTTAATCCAGCAAGTGGGCACTTTAAGAACTTGATGATAATATGCAAATTTAAAACAACATGCCAATTGACTTAACTGACACAATAACGTGACTGTTGACATTAGATGTAGTACATAGCTCGTCATGGAATTTCCAGTCCTTAATACATGTCATTTACGGAAAGGCAGTCCTTAATACACATCATTTGCGACCAAAATTTGTTGTATCACGTCGCTTGCAATTTTCGAAGGGTTTTTGGGTTTTTCTCTTCTGTCCCTGAAATCATTTGAGTGGGGGTGGGGTTAATGCAAATCACAATGCAATGCACTTGCCCTGCTTCACAAGGAAAAACAAAACTGCAAATGACTCTAAACTACTCAATAATAGCAAAGGAAATCGGGATGGTGAGTGGAATTTGTGTTGAGGGAAGAAGCCAGACATTGCTTTATTCATGCAAGTGGGGTAGACATTCATAAGAAAGATAAAAAAAGTCTTCGAACCAAATGAGTCAAACCATAACCCTTTTGAACTCATTCAAGTAAACATCTGTTTCCTAACTGACAGGTCTGCTAAGATGATTGGCGGAACAGAAAAACCCAAAATTCCTTCGACGTTTGCAAAACGAGCAGTGCGCGGTACAATGAATTTGGCTGTAAAGTGTATTCTTTAGACTCACCATCGAAGGCATAATTGTAACAAATCAAGTCCTAATCTTACCTTTGACAGTACATGTTCTGTCATGAAACTGTGTTGTGAGGCCGGTCCCCTTCAGCATGTGCAGTATGCATCTCAATTTTATAAATGTTTCAGTTTGGAAGCAGCTTCAATACTTTGTCTCCACCAGAGTGCAGTTTGCTTATCTTTATGGCAACAAATATTATAATGGCTTCCATAGCCTTGTTCAGTGATCTGTATTCCTTTCAGGTGGAGTCTACTGATGAGAGAATAGATATGGAACAGTTGAAAGTCAAAGAAAAGATCTACTTCTATGAGGATGTCATATTGTTTGAAGATGAACTAGCAGATAATGGGATTTCTAAATTAAATGTAAAAATGGTAAAGACTAAATGTCTTGTATAATATTATAAATAACCGTAAACATGAAAACACTTCAGAAAAGAAAAAGGAAAGTTCATGTGCTCTTTTTGTCACTTGTAGCTTGAAGGGTATTAGGGTAAGGCAACTCGCCCATGCATCCCCTTCTCGTGCACATTACCTGTATTGTATTTCTCAAACGCACCACGCAGGCCAGCATTTACTCACAGTCTTTCATTGTAGAAATAGAGAGACTTTGAACAATTATCATTAAAACAGTTAGAAATGTATGTATTACCATGTCCCTACAAGATAACTTGGAGTTGCATTGTAGCAAAAAGGTGCTAATTTTATGGTATAAGGAGAGGGGTGGTGTAAAATAGGTATTGTGAAAGAAAACAAATTTATTTTCATAGTCAGTAACATAGGCATTGATAATAAATCATAGAATCAGTGACTTTGAAGAAACTATCTGTCTTTTTTTCTTTCAGCGTGTCATGCAAGGTGGCTTCTTTTTACTTCTGAGGTTTTTCATGCGAGTGGATGGTGTCCTTATTAGAATCAATGATACAAGAATATACCACAAGGTAATAATAAGTAAAATGAAACTGTGTCATCACTCAGATGGTTACATGTACGTCATAGGATTTGATTTACACAAACCCAAAAGTTACAACTACATGGGACAATACCCAAAGTAAGTCTTGTGTGCATGTCAAGAAAAATCAAGCCTGTACCCATGGGATATTTCACAGTATACCACTCGAAAGCACTACATAACTAGCATGTACACAATAAACCACCCTTATGCTTGTCTTAGGATGCTAGCCTGCGTGCAGACTTCTTTTATGCACCCAGGCTATAGGACACTTACTATTCGGTCCGAACTGACCGGCCACACTAGTTCAGCCATATGAGTCCATAATTTCTAAGAAGTATGCAAGGTAGCGATGTGTTTTAAGGAAACTGGCTCAACCAAAAAGCTGTAACTGTCTCATTTTTTTTGTGAGAGATATGAAACTTTTATCATCTTCCATTATTATGTCTAAATATTTCAGGCTGGTTCTTCGTACATGTTACGAGAATATTCCTCAAAAGAAAGAAAAATGGAAGAAATCTTGGGACTCAAGGTATAGTTATCCTGAAATCTCTACGCACCCACCTCCGAGGAAGGTCGGCTTCTTTGTTTTGTTTTGTTGCTTCGTTCATTGGCCGAGTGAAAACAAAGAAGCCGACCTTCCTCGAAGGTGGGTGCGTAGAGATTTGTCTTAACTAAGTAATTTCACCCTCTCCCGGTGAGTTATTATTTGACGCTAGCGCTTAGTCACCGCCGAGCGACAAAACGGTTGAAATGTTACACTTTTCCTACTCACGGATAAATGGCGGCGATTTTTGAACTATAGTTGATCTTTTCGATCGAGTTGTGTGATCCAAACGCAATTACCGGAACGGATTGCAGGAAGGTGATCTTAAGGTACCACTTTGTGGATTCGGCGGCGTAAATTGTAAGTGTGTTTGTCTTTTCGCGTGAAATTTGGAGCTGATTCTGAGCAGCTTTGAAGATCGATCGAGCGATTTTGTCCTACCTTGTCTCTTATTATTACACTGTCAGGTCAGATGATGTAAAAGTACTCAAATCGCGCTAAAACTTCGTAAAAACGAAGACAACGACTCCAGCTAACAATATTTACACTTTATTGATAACTTTTATCGCTTTTACTTCATTTATTTCATCTAAGTTTCAAACTCTATTTTTCCCATACAAACTTTCATATTACGCTTGGGCCACCGGTGATTTGCACTTTAGATTAATCTTTTTCTTTTCTAAATTTATCGTAGATCAAAGCCTGATCAGGAAATTATTAACAATTCATCGAGTTTTAAGTTATTCTTAGTGTTTATCCGACACCAGGGCCCAGTTGTTCGAAGGCCGATTAGCGCTAACCCGGGTTTCTTTTTCTTTTCATCAAAAGCATTTTTCAGGAAAATTTTCTCTATTATTTTTAGAGTAGCCAATCACCAAATTGTTGACAAAATTTGCCTTTTAAGCTTTCATATCTGAATTCAAATTTCGAACTAACACTGGGTTATCTTAACCCAGCTTTGAACAACTTGGCCCTGATGTATATATTTGCTAATGAAATGAGTTACGGTGTCTAACCAGCCCCAAGGCCACGCACTGTAATCTTTTATTATTACTAGTTGGTGTAGGTAATAACATGATTATTAAAATCATGCTATGATTTGTTTATACTACTACCTTCAAATAGTTTGTGATTTTCATATGTAGGTATTTCAAATTAAACTGAAATACCACTGCTCTAAGCCAATCAAATTGCAGAAATTTCTCACGTATTAGTATAAATTTATTTGTTTGTTTGTTTAGGTTCCTATCACAGATCCCACAGAGCTAGCTCAGCATTTAGTTCTCAAGAACGAAATATTTGAGAAACTTTCCTTTCCCGATGGAGTCGATGAGAAGCTTGGCGTGGAGCAATCTGTAAGTCAAGGATGAAATTCGCAAGTTCAGAACATCACTCGACGTTTTACGCGTAACGCGGTCAAGTAAAAGTAGGAACTGATTTTGGGTGGACGAAAAGGAAGTGTTTTAAAGAGCGAAAGTCTGTCTTTGTTTTACGCAAGTGGCGCTTGAATGTTTTGTCGTGGTTAAAAGCAACATTAATTTGAGATGGACATCATAAAGGAAGCTACTTTGCTGACACATGGTGTACACGTTGTAAAACCAGCTTCGAAGACTGGAGAAATGTCGTCTCTATTCTCTGCAAGCTAAGGCTAAGTGTAAACGGGCGCAACCAACAATGTTGCGTCAGTTTGCACGGGGCTAAAAGTTTGACCGGTTTCAAACTTTGCGCAACAACGCGCAACAACATCCAACAACATGTAACAGGGTGTGCAAACGGACGCAATATGTAACATGCAACAATGTTGGGAGTTGTTGGCCAACAATGTTGCGTGCGTTTGCACGCAGCCTAACCGTGAAAAAAGGTGACCGTGGCGAATGGACTGCTGACCGGATTGTATATTTTGATGACATCTCTCGATGATAATATCGAATGATAAGAAGTCGAAATTTTGTGGATCCCGTTCTTCAAAATTCTTATCTAGTCGAACCTCGCTCAGTGGGACTCTAAGATCCACGACCGAAGCACCCCTATGACCTGACTCGAATTATCGTTTTCTCCTTTTTGTTTTGTTTTTTCTTTTAACAAACGAAAGAAAAATTGAAAGTTGGCTAAAATGGCGAATCATATAATATCGTTTTCAAGCCTACGTGTAGCCAGAGACCGAAGCATCACACGATTGCTAACTTATGAAACAATCCCAAATCATTATGACATAAAGCTACAAATATTTTCACCCGTGAGCTTGAGGCGTCTTTGTAAAGTAGGTACCGTTTCCTGTGTGCATGCGTTTTTCCTATGACCCTACAATCACGTGAGCGGCAGGGGGCCTGGCACGTGAAGTCCGCGGCGCGTAAATTCCACGCAAGAGGGAGAGAGTACTCCCCAACCCCCGTCCCTTTCCCCCTTATTTCCTATCCTCGAACCCTTTCGACACTTGCTACAAGGCTAAGTGAGTACCGACGTGTTTCTTCTCTTCATTTCTTACGTATGGCCGTATCACTGTGAGATTCAGGGAACGGTTTATTTATGGTTTTAACGGTAATTCAACCATTTTGCTGGCAATTCAGAATTTTGGATTGTCGTGTATACATTAGCAAACTCGGATGGTAAAATTCCGTGTTATGTAAGTCTGCCCAAATGAAAACCGGGATTTTTAGTTTGGGAGGCGGGGGAGGGGGTGCGCCCAGAATATTTTCTTCTGGATTAACATGACAATTACTGGCCTCAGTAATCTGTTTGATTGATGGATGGCTAGACACCATTGTGTTAATCGATCCCAGTTGCCTTAACGCTGTTTAAACTTGTTAAGCTCCCTTAACTCTTTTATCACACGAAATAACTGGAAACACTCTATTCTGTGGCATATAACAATTCTTTGAACTTAACATTCGAATATTCTGGATGATGCACTTGAAAAATATAAAACCTTGTCTGAATTACGAAATAAAGGTATGTTTTGCAAAGTGTGATACCTATTTCGTAATATATTGTGCGTTTCGTCATGCTTGAGACATTTTGACAGATTTTGCCGTATATAAAGTGTTTGAAATTGTTGTAATCTTTCCTACCTTGACGGTGCTGTCGACGGACTTCTTCTGCAGGAATACTAGATTAGTGCAATTTTAGAATGGAGAACAGGAGTGTTATGAGATCACTTTACCAGGTAAGACTTTAAATTCATTTCGCTGAGTTCTGGAAAGATGTGTACTTTGCCTGAGAAATAGTCTGCGATTATAAAGGCGGGTGAGGGGGTGTGTTGGAGGTTTGCCATTTTAAAAATCATACGGTTGAACCGTGCTTTAAGTACACCACGGAAAGTTTTCTTTGCCCCTGGAAAAAGTCCTTACATTCAGCCCACCCAATACGGACGGACACCCGTTAACTTCGACTAGGAACATTGTCGTCATAAAATGTCGACCTCTTGAAACCTCGCCAAGACGGACACTTTGTTGACAACTGTGTGCAGCCGTAATAAACATTTTCTATAAGGTAAAAAGCGTTTGGATAGTGACAGCATGTCGATGTTCACATTCATTGCTTTTACTGTAAACGGAATGAGACATCAGTTTGTGACTATTGACACAACTGAATTAGCTATGCAGAGCAGGTGCTGGGTTTGATTAATATAATGTTTGTTCCCACGGACATACTCTGCAGAATAGCGGTTTTGTCTAACTCAGAAGAGACATTGCTCTACGATCCAGATTATGACCTTTTTTTATTCAATTAGTACTTTGTTGGCAATAAATGGCATTTATTTTTACCTATGAGTGTCCGCCTACCAATGGGGTTCGAATCGACTGTATTACTTATTCCCAATTAATATTTATGCCAAAAAAGGAAAAACGTGTACAATCGTCTAGTCTGCAGCAGAGTTTTAGCTAGTTTTAGTATCCGCAATGATAAACTTTTTGACTCGAGTTTCAGTGTTCGACTCCAAAGAACTGGTTTATTAAATTTTACCTTTAAACTGTCGAGACTGCAAACCGAGCCTAAGAGAGTTCTCGCAGTCTTATTTTTTTCCCACTCAGGGACAGGAAGAATTCCGTGCTCCCAACGAGTTACCGGAGCCTAGAAATTCCTTTGACCCAGTCATAATCGATCCAGTATTTTTAAAATCAGTCGCTTAAGGCAACAAAATCAAGTCGAAACGACTGAAACTACGAAAATACATTTCAGAAACCGGGAATGAGTTTGTTATTAACAAAAGCATTAAACGTGCTCACCTATACGCTCGCATACTCGAATTCGTTTTGCCTTCAATTTTTTTTTTTTTTGCATTCTCAGTTCTCAGGTCCAGTAGGTTTACGTTGAACTATTGATATTTTGATTAAGGGTGTCAGAGAACTTTTTAACGGTCTATTTAGTTGTGTTTCACCATGTCAGTTTTGAGTGAAGTTTTACCCGGGAGTCCTTATGAAAAGGAGTGACCAGGGAAGTAGGGCTCGTCGGAAAATTGGACTACCCTATCTTGGAAACAAGTCTGGAAGTGACTCAATTTTTATACCTCTATGATCTAAGATACCATTAAAGACAGATAACAGAAAAAGAGGTCAAGGCTTCACCTGCATCGTTTTGTTTCAGTTTGTAAATACTGTGGAGGAGATGGAAAAGGCCGTTTTGGTTCCTCAAAGCTTGCAAGATATGTCTCTCTCTAGCAGTAATGGAGTGGTCCTGGAGAAGAGTCTTTTTGAATCATTCACGGTTCTAAGGAACATCAAGAATATTGTTCTTACTGGTATGATCTTTTATGTCGTAGTAAGATACACACTATTGTGCAAAATAACAATTTAAGCAGTTCATCGGCCGTCTTTAGTCCGCTGTGCAATAGCCCTTTGTTTCTTTGGGTTACGTGACTTTAAGCCAAGTGGCTCTGGGGACGAGAATGGGGTAGGAGCACTAAAAAATGACTGCGAAGAAGACTACACAAATATATCAAATTTAAAGAATAAATAAACTGATAAGTGTCTTATACCATTTTCTTTATGCCATTTTTGACGTAGGTCACGCCTTGGACGACGAAAACGGGAATACCCCTCATACCCCATTCAGCGATGAGCTATTGGCCTTAACGGAAACGTTACAAAAGTTGACGGGACTGGCAAACAACCTGACGGCGGAGTATAAAGAAAAGTTTAATCTACTCTTCTGAACTAAATTGTGTCCTTCAAAGGCGATTGGAAACAGATGAAGTTCAAGGCCGAACAAAAAAACGGACGAGACGAGTTAAAAAATAACTGAGTAACAGTAAAAATAGTGGAAGCGAAAATAAAGAAATCCTCATATTGGAGAAACCAAAAAAAATAGAGACAACTTGTGCAATAGTTTGTCCAGCTATTTGCCTTAACTTGCAGTAAAAACAATGCCCTGGTGTGTAAAATTAGGCGGTTCGTTGACTGACTTGTAGCCTTCTCGACATGCATCGACGCTTTGACAAGCAAGGATGAAAAAAATATTAATAATACAGAAATGCAGCCCGCTATTTGCATCACCTTCAAAAACTTCAGAAGCCACTATATTTCATTGAATGATTGGACTCGTCCTCCCGCACATAAGTGTATCAATTTCGGTAGTAAGGGAATCCCGAAACATCGAGTTTGGATTCGGGTTCGAGTTAGGGACCGGTCATTATTTATCGCCGGATGTGGGAGAGGGGGGGGGGGGGGGGGGGGGCCGGAGGTTTTGGAGCTAAACAAGGTGAAATTTAGCCGATCCCCCCTATGAATGTTACTTCACTGAAGTGATCCCCCGCCCCCTAATAACTATTGATGATTTTCGCGATTCTTCCCCCCCCCCCCCCCCACCCCTACAGATCTTCATTTTCCAAGCAAATGTGAGTGGTCCCCTCTCTGAATCCTTCCTACTCCCCCGCCGGTAGTAAGTGCGAAGATGCATCGACCGCTTAAAAATGAAAACTCGCTACCCAGCAGGCGCTTTCTTACCGTAAGATACAATAGGGGGAGGGCATGATCTCAGGCTAACACAAAACTCTTTAAGGTGAATTTCTTTATAACATTATTTATCTTACAAATAGCTAGTATTCATTTATCTACGTTGGAAATTTAAAAAAATGAAATTAATTCTAAGCCGACTTATACGTCCAGTAGTTGACAAGGAATGATGACGAAGAAAATCCGAAACTCCTTAAATCTAGTATCACATAACGCATCGATCTGCCTCTTAAGAAACAATAGCAGTGGTCAAAAAATCAAATTGTTCATGTTTATTATTTACAACAGTTTACGCCAGCCGTTCAGGTATCGGGTTCGCAGGTTTGAAGACTTCGCCACGTATCGCAGAGTTAGCATACACTCCAGACTCGTCATGCCAAGTGTTTGCTCCGTGACGTCTGTAATCATCAACGTCTGTAAACTGTGAGTGGCATTTACGCCAGGCAGGGGATCGGTCGGGCTCTGGGGGAGGGGTCTGTGAGGCAATAAAATAAAAATTAAATCATAGTCACTAATACTGTCTCAGGTTGAGGGCTTCAATCCTGACCGGACCAAAGAACAGGTCATAGTACAGAAAAACCCTGCTTTACTGGCCTGCGAGCAAGCTTTTTATTTGGGGACTCATCCCCGAGCGGCACGGAAAAGGAGATGCGACACCGAGGAGCGGGTCGCACCCTCGCGGTTCGCTCGACAATAGACAAGGAAGGCTTTCTTGTGAACAAGTACCCCGTTTCTCTTTTTAAGGTGCACTCAGCGTTTAAAGCTTCTTGGAGTTTGTCCATCCATGCCTTATTTTGTATAATTCATCTCTCTCTGTTATTTAAACCTTCTTTCAATACTGTAGTCTGAGCGGTTATTTTATGTTTCAAATTAACTGGTGATAGTTCTCACTCTTTAAATTTGGAAAACTCTCGTGCCTCAGCCCTTTAACTTAGCGGTCAAAAAGTAATCCATCTCATAAAATCCTGTAAGTATCAGCCACATGACCCTTACCGATATGCTTAGCTTTGGACATTTCGAGGTTACAGAAAGATGTAAGTGAAGACCGGCATATATGTGGTAGAGTGATATGTGGTTCCAGGTTTGTAACCATACACAGCCCATCAAAAGGATCGAGCATCCATCAAGCTGAATTTCCTTGCAACCTGTTTTGCAATATTGCCGCGCTCTCGCTATTAAGCTGCAGGAACCGTTTTTCTAGGGTACATGTAACTTCCCCTGAAATAAAAATCTCCTAACTTTTACGTTCCAGTGTCAAATCATTGTGAACGGCATAAGTTGATTCTCCTCAGTGCAACGCACACCGGCAACAAAAACGTTGCAAGACATGTTCAAGGGTGCGACGTATTCTAGGTAATTTTTCTAGTCAGTAGCTTGCGTTTCACAGGAATTCTTAATAAAATATTAAGCCATATTCTTTACTCAGTTAAAGGGGAGGATTCTGTTACTGCAATAATTATATATAAGTAGGTAGGTTGGGCTCTAAACGAAGAACTGACTGAATAATCGGAGTATACCTTCTGTTGCTCGTATGGATACGGCGAATCATAGTCCACTCTATATGTCGTGTCTAGGTATCTGTATTATTTAAAAAAAAAAAAAAACAGCAACAAAATCAATGTATATTTATCAAATAAAAAAGTATGTTTTTTTAACGTCACGACTAGATAAGGGATAAAAATGGGTATCAATGAGGCATGAGACGCTGCTAGCTGCATGGTTGGGGGTTGGGTCTAGACTGATGGGGGCCAAGGGGGCCTTCCCCACATTTGCATGTAACTACATGTATGTACCTTTTTTTTACGATATAAAATATGCTGCAAGTCCTGGAGTAGGCTTTGATATAACATATAGCCTAGTAGTAGGTCAACCAATCAGAATGTAGTATTGATAATAGACCACTAGTTGGATTTTACTAATTGGGAATATCAGTTGTGGGTGGTTAGGGACAGCCTGACACTGTAATAACCTCAATTTTATTACCCTGTTTAGGACAAAGGACAAAATGGATGCTGTCCTGTTTTAAAGCCATTTATTGGCAACTGCAATAGATCAGCAAATTCATGTTATAGCCACTGTTTTTGTATACTGGTAGTTGAAAGAAACTTCATCTTGCAATTGGAATCAATGGTAGATAGAGGCATTACCCTCTTTATCAATAGGACCAACTCGCATGAAAGTTTAAAACTACCCTGTTTAAGACAGAATGGTCAAAACCATACCCTGTCCAGTGACACATCCCCGTATAGACCACATAAGAGAGTACACCTCCAGGGTGTTTGTGTCAAATCATCTACCCAGAGGTGAAGCCCATTTAGGCTCTGGAAGTACTTTATTTTATAATATACCTTTTTCCATGATCTTGGGGATGTCTTGGGAGGACACTACCAAAACCTCTGTCAGGAGCTCCAGTGTCTCTGATTTATTCAAGACAAAAACACAAGTCATTGTATTCTACAGTAACCATAAATATACTTGAATCTTTGAATCTTAAATCTTTGGATACCGATATAAAAAAATATGGAAATTAGGATCAGCTTACAGAAGATAATACTGTGTGTACCTTATATACTAGGTGAGTTGTGTCGGTGTGCTAGCAAACAGAAAATGCAAAAATACAAAAGGTTTTTGAGTTTAAAACTTCTGATCTCTGAACAAGGAATTGATTATCTTACCTTTCGAAGTTGACGCTATTAAATGTATTGATGTCAACCATCTGCCGTCTAGTATCTCTTGTTTCAAAATCACTTTTTAGTTTCACTGCTTGCTCCATTTGATCATGACTTGTTGTATCTGGTAAAGACTGATGAAGTAGTCACAGATTCAAAAACTACATATCAATGGACTTGACAACTGAATTACATAGTCTGTTCAAAGAATGAGGGGTGTATATATATCTAAGTTATGCATCAGTCCATTCCACCCACACTTGATCATTTCCTCACAAGCGCCTCCAACAGACAACTCTGGGACATACATGTAGGTGACCTGTTCACTATCCGTTAGGGTGGAGCATTAGAAAAGTTAATAAATAAGTTGCTAATAATCCACCCCTGTGATGTGAAATACACTTGGTACCTCGATATAACAAAGGCTCAAGGGACTATCTGGCAAAATCTGTTCACTATAAAGAGGTTTTGTTATATAGAGGTTCTTTTTTACATGTTTTACAATAATTACAGGGGTAAAGAAAATCGTTTGTTATACCGAGGACTTCGTTATGAGTGGTTCATCATAGCGAGGTTTCGCTGTAAGTACTGTACATGGTTACTGTAAAAGGAGCAGCAATTTGTTGCTGCCTTGCCTAAGTTGTCCCTCTTTTACCAAACTTTTACTAAAGCTCCTTAAGACTCATTTAGAAATGATGTAATGGACTTGTATGGCTGAGAAAAATTAATAACCTGATTGTGCTAATTATGAGTTATAATCATGTGCTTTTCAAACACTATGATAAAAATAATTTAGCACGTTTTAAAAAATCCGGGGCAGCAAGTTTCAACCATTACCAACTCACCCCATCTGTGACATTTCCAATGCGGTGATAGGTAGAATTATGCAGATTCCTCTTCTGAGGTTGATAGTCTTTGATGTCATAATCTTTGGGTTCTGCTTCCCTTGCTTGATGCCTGTATGCAACATAGAGGTGGAGCGATGAAAGTTACTGAAGTAAGCTTATTTGTTTTAAATGTGCAGACACAGGCGGACCATCCAAACTGTTCAAGGGATCATAATGTCATGTGTGACATCTGACACTATACATTTACTGTATTTCATAACAGCCACACTCGGCTTGATTCAAGTGATTGGTCGAAATGCTTCAAAAAACACAGAATTTTGCACCTTTTGATCCCAAATGGTGATATAATGTAAGAAAAATGAATAAAACTAACTTACCGTATGTTTTTAGTGTCGTGTCCTGCAGAACCCATTAGGTAAGTTATCTTTATTCATTTCTCTTACTTTATATCACCATTTGGGATCAAAAGGTACAAAATTCTGTGTTTTATGAAGCATTTCTACCTATAGTCAAGCCAAGTGCGGGCGTTACAAATGGATCACACGTCGCGCGTGACATCACGATGCCTCGAACAGTTCGGATGGTTTGCCTGTGGTGCAGAGAAGGAAAAAAATCCGGTACAAAGGACGATGAGCTTAAAGTTTAACCTAACGTCTTGATCGATCTGCTTCAGTGATTGTCTTTTTACCACTGATCGACACATATTTTCCGTATTTAGAATAAACTGAGAAAAACTATAGTCTGTCATAAAACACATTGGAGAGGAAACACTAAAATACAGGCAAAGCAACTTTAGGCGCAGGCCTGCTGCTGCTGCCGGCAGTCGAAACTCACCAGTTAGACACAAGTGTCGGTCTGGCGTAATCCATGTGATCAGAGCGCAAGAAAAGAGAACCCTTTCTCTCAACATAATCGGGAATGAAAGCCAGTGGGTTAGGATGTGAAGCGGCCATGGTTGTGAGACGTTGTTTTCACAGCTGTAAAACGAATGGAAAGGACAACTCCAGAGTGTACGTAAAATCCATGGTAACGCGGTAGCCTCGCTTTCGTCCATCGAAATTGAGCCCGCGTTTTTTAAGTCATCAGTATTCTTTCGAAAATGGCGGCGTGTGTGGGCTAGTTTCTCTTTGCATTAAAAAGTCGTTTTCGACGTGTTTCCCAGCTAAAATGCAAGCCAATTCTCTGTATGTTCAACACTTCCAAGCCGCTAAGAGCTCTCTTAGAAAACAGAGGTATGGTGAAGCTTTGGCACATATTGTTTTCTTGGCCAATGTGGAGCCTTCGTCGAAAGATGATCTGGAGGAAGACTTCACTGTCGCTTTGCGCCAGTGGACCGAGATTCTTGAACAACACGGAGAGCTAGAAAAACTAATGGTGTGTCTACAGGAAGCTTTAAAGCTTTATCCACAAAGTGAGGCTGTTCTCATAAACACAGGAGCGCACTTGCTCAAGTTAGGATGTACCGACGAAGCTGCCTCGTGTTTCAGACGAGTCTTGAATGTAAATGTTAGCAGTGTTAGAGCCAGAGAATATCTTGAAAATATCGCCAATTTATTAGTGGAAAGATGGCATTTTAGGATGTTAAATGATAAGAAGCGAAATTTAGCTTACAAAGAGGCCATCTGCAAGGCAATTTCCCAAGGATATGACACTGTTCTAGACATTGGAAGTGGCACCGGTATCTTGAGTATGTTTGCTGTCCAGGGGGGAGCTAGAGAGGTTTATGCATGTGAAATGTCCAAGACCATGTATGAAATGGGCTGTGATGTATTGAAAGCAAATAACATGGATAGTTCAGTCCACTGTATTCAAAAGAAGTCAACAGAGATAAGTGTCGGTAAGGATATTCCCAAGAAAGTTTCTCTTGTGGTGACTGAGACATTAGACTGTGGGCTTCTCGGTGAGGGAATTCTTGCTACTGTCCAGCATGCATGGAAACATTTACTTATGCCTTCTAAACCCTCCCATGTGAAGCCAGTATCAAAGGTCATCCCTAGTGGAGCTGTTGTTTATGCTATGGCAATTATGTGCGATGATATCAGAAATCAAACCAGAAGCAAACCAGTCATGAGTGGAATAAATATGTTACCTGAGCTCACTGTAGGAGGTGAAGTAATGGAAAAATGCTCAGAAGGGTCTTCCGAAAATATATGCAATCAGCTGGAACCATATAGCACTGAATGCTTAAACAATCTACGAGGTGGATTTACTCCTCTTTGTCATCCTTTTAAAGTTACTGAATATAATTTCAATAATCCAAGTAGCTTGTATGTGGACAAAAAATTGCATTTCGAAGTCCTTGCGACCAATGATGGTTGTGTTGATGCTATTGCAATGTGGTTTGATCTACAGTTAAATGAAGAAATATCCCTTTCCACTGGACCTCAGAGTGATTCTCTTTGCTGGGAACAAGCAGTTTTTCCAGTGCATCTAGACAATGCTGGTAGTTTATGTGGCATTAATAGAGTTTCAAAGGGAGACTTGATGTCTATTTATGGACATCTTTCCAAAGACTGTTTGAGATTGTATTTCAGTGGTGCTGAAAACAACACAGAGGACATCACCTTGCAATTATCAAAGGATCAAAGAGTTGATTCTGCTGTAAAGACAACTTCTTTGGATCTTGAAACTGAAGTTAACTGCAAAGTAAGTAAAGATATTACTGTCATCCCACCATCTTATTTGAGGCGACTGAATGACAAAATCTTCAATGAACTGTATGACAAATCGATCTGTGATGCTATGAAGTCTGCAAATGCTAACTTCAACAATGGTGGAACTGGATCACAAGAAACATCTGAACATAAAAGAGACCTCCCATATTATGTTCTGGACATCACATATGGTCCTTCCCTGTTTCCATTCTTTGCCTCTAGAAGCAAAGCAGATTGTGTGCTGATCTCAAATCCACATGATGTAGAATGGATCAAACACATTTTAAATGGAAACAATTTGCCACCTGTTATTGAATATGGTCCAAAGAAACTTGAAGACATTTCCAAAGATGCAGCAGGAAGAAAGTGGAATGTTCTTATCAGTGACATTGTTGAACCATCAGGAATTATTCGCGAGCAAGTGGTGGAAGATATTGTCTTTGCCAGAGGATGTCTATTGAGACCAGAGGGGTATCAAATTATTCCCATGGGCTTCACCTTGTATTGTATGTGCATTGAATCTCCTTTTTTGTCTGCCAATTGCCGAATCCTCAGCCAAGACAATACACTGGGACTTGACATTGGAAGGTTTGTCAATGAGTTTCAAGTATCTACTCAAGTAGATCTTGACTTGACAACCCTACCATTTTCGGCAGTCACAGACCATGTCAAAATTCTTGACTTAAATTTCATGCAGAACTTTGACACTGATCAAGGATTGCTTTCAATGCTTGAAACTCACTCAAAGCAGAAGGTCAGAGTTGTTAAATCTGGTCGAATCCAAGCTATCCCCTACTGGTATGTGTTGCACATGGACAATGTCCACTCACTGTCTACATACAGTGGAGCTTACACTGGATCACACTGGAGGCAAGCTGCTGTTGTTTTAAAAGAAGACATAATTGTGGAGGCTGGCCAAGAACTTTTAATTTCAGCTTCATGTGTAAATAGCTGTATTTTCATCAATGTAAATGTAGCTATGGATTAATGTTCAATAATATTATTTGTTACTAATTATTTTACAGGTGACTAATAACTTAGATAATAGCAAACATAATAGTAAAAAGGATAAGAATGGTAATTTTGTTAACCCTTTTATATAGTAAGGTAAGGTAAGGTAATGGCGCTCACAAGCCAAAGGTGCGCTTTTGTGCAAAAACATGATATCTTGTTAATAACCGAAAATAACATGTTATCTTCACATTCAAAAAGATCACAGGTGCTTTGCTTAAATAATAAATTGTACTTTTTGAAACAAAAAAATCTATGTTCAAGTGAAATAGTTTGGTATTTTACTGGTGTTTATATAATAAAATGATGAATTATTATGTGGCCACTTGAAGATTGTATCAAATTTCTCTTCAAGTGTTGAAAAATACTTGAAGAGTGAGTGCTGTGAATGAGTGAAATATTTTCTACTCAAGAACATATACTTGCTTCATTATCATTATGTTATGTTCTGGCTTCAACTCATGTCAGAGTTTTGAGTGTCTTATGTGAGTGAATAAGTATGTGTGTCATTATCAGGAAAAGACATTTTTATGTTTTCTTTGCGAGTGAATAAATATATGTGTCATTATCAGGAGAAGACATTTTTTATGTTTTCTTTTCTTTGCTTGTAAGCTGCCTCTCCTTCCAAATGAATATAAACCCACCCAAAATGCCTTTCAAAATTAATAGGCCAGGGCCACAAAATTATAAATCACAGTATATCACAGAATATCAAAGTCTTCTTTATATTTTTATGTGTTTGAAGTATTGAATTTGTAGGAGAGAAAGTATTTGGTATGCTCAGATCATGACTTTGTCTTGTTTAGATGTGAAATGCAAATTTTCCTTCTGAGTACTTTATATTTGTACCTCTAAAATTTGTACATTTCAAAAAAGGTATAAATTTTAGGTGCTTGTCTATCTTCCTGGGATATTCAAGGATGGCTGCAGTTGTAGTCTACAATACTGACTGAAGAATTCAATTAGTCTCTTTTTCTCAGGGATGCTAAAAAGGCCTGACTTTAAAGGAGGTAAAAATTTAACCTTACGAGGCCAGTCTCCTTGAATTTGCATTGTTTTGCTCGACTATCTCTAAGATCCTCTAAGAATGAAAAGGGACTAATTATTGATGTATTTTACAGATGGGCGACAACAGCCTGTACGTTTTACTTCTTGTCAATTCCTTAGTCCTGGACCTTTTCTAATAATACGCGCTTTACTCCCATGGTAAACACACACTCAAACTTTGAGGCAAGCCATTACAAATCCCCTTCCGTTTCAAGCATATTTGTTAGTACTCAATAGACGGTTTACGCATGGCAAATAAATCTCTTTTTTGTTTTGTATCTTGTTATGATCAATTATTAATAATATTTAGTCATCTTTTTATCTCGGTGCAGGATGATCCTAACCCACAGGTAAAATGCAACGTAAATAGCACAGACACAAAGAAAGCAATAGGAGAGCAAGAGCAGAGAATCGAAGAAAGAAGAGAGAACCTACAAACACACCCTGGTAATTCCCTGTAAATCGGGTGAAATACTAATTGTAATCCTCTATCGATACCGGCGATATTTTTACAGAGTTGACTTTCCTTTCTTTTTTATGTGACAGTTCACATCATTTCAAGTTCTTCTCAATGTCCCATTTGACCTTTCCTGTGATAGTGATAAGCAGTGATATTACAAGGGTTTAATAGAGTATGACAAGGCATATTGACGTGTCTTATGACCCGTGGAATATACATGGCAGCACGAAATGATGATGAAGCAAGGAAATGCGTCACCTGAATTAGACGGAAAATGTGTTGATTTCTGGGTAATTTACATTTCCTTTCTGATTACTTTACCATCCGGACGAGCGCTTCCTCGCATGTAGCATTTTTGTTTTCAAAATCCTATCATAGAACACTGTTTTAAATCCGGTTAATTCTGAAAGTGCTTTGTAACTTGTTTTGAACCTTTCATGTGACGTTGATGATAAAGTGATTATATATGCGCCAATACACGTACACACCCCCCAACACGCCCCGGAATTATTGTGTTGTCATTTTCCGAAACTGAACAGCAACGAAATACTGTGCAAAATATTTTTGTTTTGTTTTTCACCGTGTTTTGATAGCTGTATCCATGTATATGCATTTCATTCGTTCGCTCTATACGAATAAATCTTTCATTTCTGGTTAAAATCTTTTAAAACCCAAGTGGTGTTCATGATCCGTGACACGAACGTAACTGTTTATATTTTTTTAACCCGCTTGTCTTGTTTGCACGATGTGATGTGAAGTGGCCTTTGTCACCCTTGTGATCACGTGTTTTTCTGTTTATAAAACACTGGTACGACTGGTTGTTCTCTCATTGAATGCAATTTTTACACGTAGTTCAAGACCAGCAATGAGCGTTGCGAAATTAGCACGTATTCTTAGCGTTGCGGCTCGCGGCCCTCTTCGTTTCGAAGCGAGGGCCCTTTCGTCGCTTTCGGCAACAGCAACCAAGATGGCGGACTGGGAGACAAAGATCCCCGCTCCACCTCAGTTACTGGCACCACTTACGGTCCCCACAAAATATCTCTTTGGTCCCGGCCCGTCAAATCCTAACATGAGGATTTATAACGCTACAGCAATGTCCCTTTTGGGTCATATGCAAGCAGATTTCTACAAAGTAATGGACGAAGCGAAAGCAGGTCTTCAATACGTGTTTCAGACAAACAACCGGTATACACTTGCCATCACTGGAGCAGGGCACGCGGCAATGGAAGCTTCGATCATGAACATCGTAGAACGAGGGGAACCAATTCTAGTGTGTGTTAATGGAATGTGGGGAAAGAGGGCACGTGAAATTGCGGAAAGGCAAGGTGAGAGAAATTTAAAAGAATGCATTAAGCTTCTAGGAATCACCGTACGTGACGCGGAACCCGTTTTTCTTCTTCTTCTTTCCTAATTCTTCAAAAGAAAGATTACATTTAAGTGCCAAATAGATCAGACAACTTAGAATATCGTTATATTGTTCGCCCAGAAGGGGTTGTACTTTTAAAAAATTCAGAAGATTTCACGATTTGCATTTCGATCTTCCCAGGCTTTAGCTTTGTATTTGTAACTCTATAATATGAAAAATTTAATTTTTCTTTTAGCCAAAGTATTAAAAGCAGACTGAGCAATTTATTGCTTTTGATTTCGAAGACTAAACATTTTTTATTGTTTTCAAACATTTAACCAAATTACCTGACTTCATGTGTTTGGCGGGAGTTGTCAGCGAGTTACGTGCTCTCGCGAACTAAAATTCTTCCGGTTCATGTGGTGCCTTCGCCCGCCCAATATTTAAAAGTCACTTGTTCGTCTCGAAGAATTTAAACTGAGTTACCATGTAGAAATAATCCAGCTCGAAAGTCCCTTGAGATAATGAATTATAACAAACTTAAAAATTTCTCATTCTTTATTTTATTCCTCCTCTGTTCTTACAGACAGCTGTCTTTAAAAATCAACGTTTTTGGCACAATTTCTGAAAATAATGCCCCTTATATGTCCGGCCAATTTGTCTGTTAGTACAAAACTGTTCACCACTCCACAGGCAGACCAACCTCTGATTGTGTGGCCGTTACTGCACTGATCTTTTTGTGCTTAAATACAGATAAACATTTACATCTGTACCTCGGCTACAATTTGTATCGGCAGGATCCCATAACCCTGAGAGAGCAACTTCCATGCACTTGTGTCACAGCATTTTCATGGACCAGTTTGTTTTTAGAATGGTTTTGGCGTGAATTTTGAATATCTTTTAAATTCCACAAACCAGTCAGCTTAACCTACAGACCTAAAAATGATATGTTTTGCCTTTTAATAATGTTTAAGTTTTCTTTTTTGAAATCTTATATTTCAATTGCACTCATGCCTGTAAAAAGCACTGTGACATAGACCTAGTATGGGAGTTCCCTGCTCCGGGTTATGGGCTCCTGGTATAGGTAATAGGACTGTAGATATGCTGTCCAATTTGGAAATTATATAATAATAATTGGATGAAAAAATTCCAAGGACAGCCAAAATTGAATGAAGCCATAGGCCGAGTCCAATTTGGCTGTCAGAAGAATTTGGTAAGTTTTTGCACGGCCCTGAGCTGTACTTTGTGACAGAGATAATAATTGTTTGTCTGGCAGCAAAAAGTAAAGAAAGAGAACAAGGTAGGCAAAAAGCAGCTGCTAGTGCATGACTTAACTGGAACTGACGCCCAACCATAGAAATTCTCAGCTCATAAACACCAGCATCTGATCAACTAGATACATCTTATGTTCCTCACCAAACCTTTGCACAATCCTTCCAAAAATTACGGAGAAAAGTGATACTGAAGTTGCAAAAGCCGCTTTCTCCACATAATCAATGCCAAATTCTCCACAAGCTTCCACCTCTGAGTTTTCTTATTCCACTGTTTGTTGCTGTGTTTATTATACCCGCTTATTAATTAGTATAATGATTTTTTTCTGGAAGGATGCGATGTCAGAGTTCTTGAAAAACCACCGGGTGGATATTTTACCTATGAAGAGATAAAAGAGGCAAGTTCTTTTGCTTTATTTTATTTAAATACAAGTGACCAGAACCAATTAAGCCTTTCTGTAACCCCAACACAAATTCTCGAGACGAGGTCTCCATACAATCTTTGAAGAACTAGTTCAGAGAATTAAATAAAAGATTAAACCTATTTCCCTTTAGTGATCAATTTCACAAGATGTATTCTTGATACTAGCACACTGTTGGGGGAATTGTTGTTGGTCACCCTTGGAACTTAAAGGGTTAAACAAAACATTAAGTAAACTGTGAATTCCAAACAAGGTTGTTTGAGTTAATCAATAATATTATTGTTAATTGATTTGACCCATAGTTATAGCTTTGTCTGTTCTCTGGTAATTTAATAGATTTCCTTCAAGCTAAGGGCAGTGGCATAATTTGTTATGTGCCACACCAAAACTACAAGACTTAAGGTATGTGCAAATGGACACAATAACTCCCAACATTGTTGACCATCAATGTTTGGAGTTGTTGTGTCTGTTTGCACGTGGCTTAGAAAAGTTTGACCGGTTTCAGAGATTGTGCAAAAACTCCCAACAACATGTAACAACATGCGACAGGGTGACTGCAAACGGACACAACATGTAATGTCCAACAATGTTGGGAGCTATTAATCAACAATGTTGCCGCCATTTGCACTGTGTGGGCTTTAGCCTAAGAAACTAGCCAACAATTTGCGACATCACCAGTGGTTTCCTCTCAAAGTGACTGTGCTCTAAGGAAAATTGAAGGGAGCCCTGAGTGCCCTGAACCAGTGAAGTCTATGGTGCCCAGCATATGATTTCTATGCAAAAGTAAAGATTTTCTAGTCTCCTGGGGCCATAAATTAAACACCAGGGGACACTGGACACTGCTGGAGCACAGCCTTAATTGCAAGCAACTAATGCTACTGTTAACAAAGTAAACATTTTTTTCTTTTTGTATAGGGTCTTGAAAAGCACAAGCCTGTAGCTCTTTTTGTTGTTCACAGTGAATCTTCTTCTGGAATTTGTCAACCACTGGATGGCTTTGGACCTCTTTGTCATGGGTTAGTTAATAATAAAAACTATTTTATTATAAATTAAAAACTGTATGAAAATAATAATGACAACAAAAACAAGAAACATTCTGAACTCTAAAGGTTTCTTCAGGCTTAAAATCAATGTAAGAAAATAATAACACTTTGTCTTTAAAAATATATTAAGGGCTAAAATGGAAGGTAATGTTTTGGTTTGTAACAAGGTAGATTTTTCTCTAAGATTGCAGCCCTTTGGCTGCAATGGCAGACCCAAATCCAAGAGAATTAGAGAACAGACTTCCACTTTTATGAGAAATAAGACAACAGTGATTTCCTAAAAATGTTTACAAGGGATTTTGGCACTGAAAAATATGCAAATGGTTAATGAAAAGAGATCTGAAAATCTTACTTTAGACAATTATAAATTACGTTTAAATACTGGTAAGCACTGTTTTATGTTCAGTGTTTAAGTGATCTGTTTTTTGTTCTGTTTTTAGGCATGACTGCTTGTTAATTGTAGACACTGTCGCATCTCTTGGTGGGACGCCTTTCTTTACTGATGATTGGGAACTCGATGTTGTGTATTCAGGTTCTCAGAAGTGTCTAGGTGCACCACCAGGTGTTGCCCCCATAACCTTCAGTCCTAGGGCTATGTGAGTGTTTTCTTTATTACTTTACTTCAATAATACGTTTCTCAGATTTTGTTTTATAATATTGTGCATTTACGAGGCCAGACACTCCATTAAGCGGAAATAATAGTCAGAGAGGTTTTTTAAAAGTCTGTACTAATATATTCTGCAAAATGGACCTGTATGGAGTCAACGCCTGCGGGCGACTCAGGATCACTTGAGTTATTCACCAGTTCAAGTTTCACTGTGAATACATAGATAACAATGCAAATCCCTGTTTTATGGGGGTCCAATTCAAATTACAGAAGCACCGTAATCAATCCTGCTCATCAAAATTTTTTTTAGACTAGCCAAAAAGACTATGCTAGCCACAGCTTGCCCAAATGGCAAGCTGAAAAACTGACACCTTCTTTGCACTTTGGGATATATCGCTATCCCCTGGATAAATCTCTATCCAGTGTATATGTAGCGCGATTAGTTTCCACAACAAGACCTCTCCAGTGGATAGCGATCTATCCGATGGATAGTGCTATCCAAATTTTCAACAACCAGAACCTGAAGTTCAAGGTAGACTGCTTAACCTCCACACCTCTGCCTCTGCTGACTTAATATCTTGGATTAATGTCATTTGCTTGCTTTTGTTATCAGGGCTAAGGTGAATGGTCGTAAAACCAAAGTGCCGTCATTTTACTTGGATATGACTGAACTGGGCAACTACTGGGGATGTGATGATGGACCAAGAAGGTAAACTTCTGAATTCACAAGGATTTCTCAATATATCCTTGCATTATGAGTTTTTTTGTCAGCCTTCTCAGTTCACTTTATACATTATTGACAAATTCACCAAAAAAACAAACATTGCCCCCAATTAGCAACAGGTGCATGTAGTTGAGGCGAACATTAGTGGAACTGACACACATACAGTAATAACCAACATAAAAAAGCTCACTAGAGAAAACAGTAGGGAAAAGAAGAAATTAAAATTGACTAATACTTTATTGAAAAAAGGGCAAACAGGTAATTATTTGTAAAATAAAAAAATGTTAAATTAAAATGGAGTTTTCAAGAGATTGTCATTCAGTAAGTCTAGGTTAACAAAGTTGCCTTTGCCTAAGTTGAGAAAAAGTGGTACTTTATCTCAAGAATGAGAGGTGTTAGGGCCTAAAGCAATTTCAGTTGTTGAATAGGATAATTGCATGATGACGTCATTTTTCTACAACTACCAGAATCCTTTAGTTTGTTGTTTTCTAGTGCAAATTAAGGACGTTGTTTTTTTAAACCTCAGCAGGATTGACAAATTTAAATAAGAAAGCAAAACGAAGTGAATTCTGATGGTTGCAGTCAAATGTCGTCATCGTGAAAATGGCCTTTTAGCCTGTGAGCAAGCTCCCTGTGGAATGGGGCTAAGGGAAACTACCCTCTCTCCCCTACCCTCACCCGCCGATCCACTTGTTCAGAGGCGGGAGTTTCAAGTGTAACTATAATTTTAAAAAAAATCTATAGAACCTGATTAATCAAATCGACCCTTCTGCAAAATTTAAAAAAAAACACTAATAGTTACATTTTTTTTCATAGATACCACCACACAGCTGCAATTAACCTGGTTTATGCCTTGAGAGAAAGCCTTGCTATTCTGGCAGAGGAGGTAAAGTAAAATGCCTGGGCTCTCTTCTTTTATATGTCTTAAATATCTTCCAAAAAACCTTCCATATGGTTGTAATCGCAGACTGAGTTGACAATATCCATTGTACAGATCATAACCTCAAGTCCCAGGTCTTATCACCCCAATTGGACGGCTTGTCCGCACGTTTTTCAGGATTTTACTCTGTCTTAGAGCTAATGACCAAAATGTCAGCTTTCTTATCTCTTAGTTTGTAGTGACTGATTTCCTCAAACAACTCAGTTGATAAGACAACCTTTTTTGTTTCACTCAATGCAGAGCCACTGTTTCTTTACAAAGTAACCCGTTTGTCTTCTTGAAATTAGACTTTGTGCGTGGTTTGATGGTTAGTTACGCTACTATTGTGATCATTTAAAGTTTTTTTCTGAACTGCAATACATGCACTGGGATGAATCACATTGTACGTTGCTGGGGGTTGGTCACCCCAATTATCTTGACCCAAAAAGAAAAACAATTATCTCCGTTGTGAGTTAAATTTTAATAATTTGGCAATCACCAGGGACTAGAAAATTCCTGGAGACGGCATCATGACACCATTGAACATTTCTGGGCGGGGCTTGAGAAGATGGGGTTGGAGATGTTTGTGGCGGACAAGGTGAGTTTTAGCTCCTGTTTTTGTTTTTGTTTTATTGTAAAACCAGTTTGTTAGACTGTGTAAGTTGTTGTTTTCACGTACGTCAGCAATAATACAACTATTGCAATCGTCTGCTATATTATTGTTAAATTTAAAAAGAGCACTGATCAAAAATTACGCAGCGCGTTCGACCTCTGTCGATCTCTAAGCTCTCCGTCCGCGAACAGCTAACAGGATTGATTGAGTAAACAACAAACAAACAACAGAATCAGTAGTCGAACCTCTTCCTTAAACGATAGAGGTTCTTTGAACAGGTAAAAAAATTGCCAACGCACAGGCTATGGATTTCCGCAGTTTTTCTCCTTGAAATTGCGCGTACCGCACATTATTATCAAACTTTTTCAAGTACGAACACCTCCGTTAAAAATAAGCAGATCTTGTTCTCAACTCAACATTGATTTTAATGGCTGAATTGCGCCTTTATACATTAACTCTCACATTGCTGTAATGAATCGAAGCATTAATCACCACGTTTCCATTCACTAATAGAAACGTAGATAATGGGGTAACTGTCAAAAATAGTTCTGCTTCTTCAAATTATTGCGAAGTTTCTGATCGGCTTAAATCCGCGACTAACGACGGGAATTTTGATTGGAAATAATAACCACCTCCTCGATCTGCTTAACTCTTCCTAGTGACTATCATATTCAGCCTGGTTAGTATTACTGTTGTTTACAAACTAATACAAATGTCCATTTCCTTTACTCCTTTAAGGCTCTTCGTCTTCCAACTGTAACAAGCATTAAGATCCCTGAAGGATTTCCAGACTGGAAAGCTGTCCCAGATTATCTGATGAAGAAGTGAGCGGAACACTTTTCTTCCTTATCATTGAGATATGGCTACCCCACCCCTTCCCCCCTTTCGTTTTGCAAATGCAAACAGTAGACTCGTGTGTTACGAACATAAGATTCTGTCACTACCACGAAGCCACGAACTGGGTCACTGTGGTCGAATTCCGGAAAGAAGCAGAGCATCCATGCATTTCGAAATTTCCACCCTTAGCAGCTTTTATATTTTTTGACAGAAAACACTTGAATTTACAAGAGTAGCCAGAAGCTATGGTCTGTGTAAGGAGTATGCACAGTTTGAAGGCTCGTTGCTTTTTTTTTGTGCATTTGTAAGAAAAGCTCCTTTCGAATACCCTTCTACGTGACGGTACGAAGCTGCATTTCTTTGTAATCTACTATTTCGCCATTTCTTGAAGGTTTTATGGGCACCTTCTTTCTGCTCTTTAATGCATTGAACGGATTATGATTTCGTCAGCCTAAAATTTCAGGATAACCTTCCAGTGGAAACTGTCGGAAAACTAAACTTCGTCTGAAAAAAATTAGCGAAGACTGAAAATAGATGACACTCCGGTGAACGTCGACCTAAGGCTACGTCCATGCGACTCCAGTTCCTTTCAGTTCGTACACGAATTCACTGCAGACGTACGAGTTTAGCACTTCCGTCCCTCGTGAACTCTATCTGCGTTCTCTATGCAGTCTGTGTTCTAATAATAATCCCTATGTTGTGAGTAACCGTAATTTTATTTATTTCGATATTTGCCAGGTACAAGCTTGAAATTGTAGGTGGTATGGGTCCAACAGTAGGAATGGTAAGTCGCCTTGCTATTAACTGATCATGGTTTACAAGTAAGCTAAGTCAACGGAACAGTGAATCAATCTAGCTTTGGCTGAACACGCGACTCATCTGATTTTTACCTAACTTCTACATTGGAACCCGGACTTCTGCCGTGTAAGGAGGCTACGTCATATAACATTTACGTTACGTTACGCGGTTTGTACCGAAATGGGGATGCTTACGGTCTACTCGCCAATTCAGGAGGTACTCCAGCACGCACGCATCTTTGTAAACGTACATTATTCACATTACAGCCAGTGATCGTTAGGAGTTTATAGGGAATCCTAGCTTCGTGAAGGTCTCGCTCCTATTTCGCGCCTTCCTCACAATATTCGCCATACTCGCTCGGCTCCCCTAGCTCGACTTGTGGGCATGTCTGGGAAAATAACCGGCTCGCAGGGAAACATTTCACGTTGTTTCTCCTACAGAGTGGGTGGGTCTTTTACCGTATCACAATCTTGTGTTTTCTTTATTCATTTTTCAGGTGTGGCGTGTAGGGTTCATGGGACACAATTCCTACCCAGAGAACGTGGATTTATTCTTACGACTGTTTAAAGAAGCGATAGAATCTGTGCACGCTGGACGTCCCAAATCTCAGCTTTAAGCATTGATAACAAAATTGTATTATGACTGTACAAAAACATTTTTGCAAGTAAAATGGTTCAGAGAGTGTATAGTACATTTTCATGGGTGGCTGTCGATGGCGTCTTGTACTATTCTTTTTCACTCTGTATAATAGCAGTTAATAGGTACACAAAAAGGATAAATTTTAGCAGGTTCAATTTTTGTGCGAGAATACTTATTCCAGAATACGAAGGTGAAAGATTCACCAAATTACTTTGTACAGGGCATTTAAACTCTAGGCACAGAATTTTACTGATAAAAACTGTAAGGTAATATATGTACAACAGAGTAAATTATTGGTTTAAATAGATGCAGTTAATGCTAACTTTTATTGACAAGGATTGTGTAACACTCCCTAAGAAAACGATTGTGTGGTTATTAAAGTAGTCAGTGAGCAGTTTTCCTTTTATTTTCTTTTGTAGCCTCCAGTTCTATTTTACCGTTGTCGTTGAAGTTAGACGTATTTGGTCAGGCACATTGCGATAAGCAATGCCAGCAATCCGCTATGTTATTTCTCGTCTCGTCTCACGGAACAAGTCCGCATTTTTTTTCCCGCGCTTATCGCGGCTGCACGCAGTGGTTCGAGTTCTGGTTGGCTGATTTAATTGTTTGCCTTGAGCGATGACCTTGTCATGTCACTGTCTAGCGTAAAAGTGTTAAGGAAACCAGTGGCGTTATTTTAATTAGAAGCATATAACTTGGGCGTCATCCATTGGATGAGATGTATCCAGTGGACCTTTTTAAAAAACTCGGTCTTGGTTATTAATGCGACTGTCGTCAGAAAACTGCCGTTAAGGTGGCCCGAACCTATTTATATGCGTGTTGATTATGTTTTTGATTTGCGTTTTTCAGAATGAAAGATTCAACCGATTTGTATGATTTAAGGCATACCAAATAAGTAATGATGGAACTGTAAGAAAATGTTATTAGTTTTCTTGTAGGTATAAAAACCTTTGAGATATCGCATTTTTACGAAAAATGTAAATAACTTCGAAATCCCACGACAGATTTTTCCCTAACTTCAGCAAATAAGCCTCAGAGCTCTCTAGTTTTACATCTGCAAGTTTGAAGGCAATCATGACCGTAGAACTCGTTCCAAAAAATGCTGTTTAAATTTAACCTTAAAATGCTACGCTAACACATTTGTGAAAGTTGACGCACAAATAGAGGAAGACTGCCCACAGACTATCTCCTATCTGAAAGGATATTCCTGTCTAAAGCTTTATTGCAAGAAACAGAGTAATCAGAAACTTACGGCGTATACAGTTAGCACTTGAAGAAGAACAATTTTAAGCTGAGTGCGCGATGATATTAATTAAACACGCCCGGCCAGGGGTTTTGGGTATACGGTATCCCGGGCCATTTTAATTCAGGTATATGGTATTTTTTGGCCAAAATTCGGGTATAAAGTATTCAGTTTTTCCTGAATTTTAGGTATTCGGTATATGGTACAGAAATCACTGAGAAATGTATAATTCATTTCTCAGTTTTATTATCGTTCTAATGCTCACTAGAAATAGTGCGGATGCTGAAAATTGTTTCTGTTTGGCTTCCTATCCCAGACCCCCACCCCCATCAGCACCACCTCCCGAATCGCAATCTTGTACCCAGGGCACACAGGGCTCTTTGTGCACTATTACGCATGCCTGCCGAAACATCATGGCTACAACTGTACAACTACAAGTGTGCGCTTTGTGCCAGTCTCATGTTTTACTTATCGAAGTGAAGAAGCGAAACCATGCGGTAAGTGGAGATGAAGATGATACTGGAAGGCCTCACTAGACTGAGGACAAAGGTGCTGGAACTTTTTCCAGTATGTCAGGGGGTAACACGGACACTCCCATGATGCTCGACTTTTGCTTGCGTTTTCCCAGATGTATTAACGAATTATTAAAACGTGTCACAGGTACAAGCTACAGGTACTTTACAAATCCAGTGGCCTCGTACTACCTTCAGCCTCCTTTAGGTGATGTTGATATAAACTTCTGCGACCTTGCAAAATTACCAAAGCCTTTCTCTGGTTGCTTATCCAAGAAGCAATTGGATGAGATCCGTCAGTGGGTACAGCAGTACGATACTGAAGAGTGTCAGACAGAATATCACCTGGAACTTTTCAACGAAAGACAAGCCAGGCTACTTGCCATTGAACCTCTACGAGCCTGCACGCCCGGAGCAACATTCAGTTGACTTTGACGTGCTTCTCAATGAAGACATTCCCGTTCAACATCAAAATACCAGCACAGCACGTAACATTGTCATCGCCCAGTCTACGTATGTTGTAGTTTCCCAAATATACAAACTGCGTTCTGCTCCAAACAGCCCACTGTATATTACAATTAACTATTAGAGGATGTGGTTGATGACTATGACAGTGCTCGTTATGTAACAACTCTCTGTTACACCCAAGATGTTGTCGATCCTCTCCTATTCACTACTTCGGGAGAAGAGCATGTCATCCCAAAAGCCCAAAAGAGGGCATAAAGGGTGGTGTAAACAGCATTACCGTTGTTGACAATGAAACTGTTGAAATAGATGAGGGGGAGTAATATCTGCTCCTGGCCTTGGTGAACAGATCCGCCGACACCACCTCTCCCAATGACGCTGAAGAAGAACCTTTTCAGAGAACGTTGATGGACAAAGTGACGAGGATTTGATGACTATGACGCTGGCCGACCGCAAAGGAAGCGGAAGAGAACAGTGATCCAGGAGTTTCTCTTTTATTAAGTTCTAACTTGTTCATTTTCAGATATTTAGTATTCGGTTTCAAAATAATTTTCGGTATTTAGTATCACACATTTTACGATTTTGAGGTATATTTGGTATCTTGGGAACAAAATAGCGGGTATATAGGCTTGTGTGCAAGTACTATCATAGCTCCTATTCTATCAGAAATATTAAATATCTCAGTAGCACTAGGAAAATAACCCTCAAAACTTAAATTGTCCAAAATAAATCCAATATTCAAGAGTGTCGAAGATAATGATGCGAATAACTACAGGCCTATATCCTTATTATCTAACTTTAACAGAATTTTTGAAAAGATCATGTACAACAGAATGAAAGATTACATTGACAAACATAACTTATTGTATTCCTCCCAGTACGGTTTTCGTAAAGGTCACTCGACTCAACATGCAATATTAGACATTGTAAACGCAATACAAATTAACATGAATCAAGGTCTTTTCTCGTGCGGAGTCTTCATAGACCTCAAGAAAGCTTTTGATACTGCCGATCATAACATTTGCTTGACAAACTTAATCACTATGGTTTTCGTGGAATTATTAATGATTGGTTCTCCTCGTATTTGAATAATCGGATGCAATCTACCCAAATCGGACCATATATTTCAAGCAAAGCCAACGTAAGTTATGGCATTCCCCAAGGATCTGTGCTCGGCCAGTTGCTTTTTTTTATTGTATGTTAATGACATACATCAATGCTCAAATAAACTTAAGTTTTATCTCTTCGCAGATGATACTAATATCCTTTATGCCGATAAAAACTTAAAGTCTCTAGAAAATATAGTAAATATCGAATTACAAAACCTCCACGAATGGTTAACATCCAATAAGTTAACTCTCAATACTACAAAAACTAACTTTGTAATCTTTCATCCTTATCAAAAAAAAGTCACTTACCAACCGAGCCTCTACATGTTCGATAACGAAAAAAATGGAAATGTAACTCTAGAGTCCAAAAATTATATTAAATATCTTGGTGTGTTGATTGATAAAAATCTTACTTGGAAATATCACATTGACGCCATTACGGCAAAAATCAGTAAAACCGTTGGACTAATTTCAAAATTTCGGCACTCCATACCCCGTCATATACTGTTATATATTTACCAAACATTAATCCACCCTCACCTAAACTATGGTCTTGCTGCCTGGGGTCAGGCATCCAAGACGTCACTCAATAAAATTTTAATTCTCCAGAAGAAAGTGCTTCGCATGATGTATTTTACGGATATACGTGAACACGCAATAACTCTATTTATCGACGCTGACATATTACCAGTGTCATTTATATATTATAAAACTGTGGCTAATCTAATGCACGATATTAACAACAACAATTCGCCGACAAATCTGCTCAATTTATTTGAAAAAACCTCAACAATTCATTCATACTATACAAGATCATCTAGTTCAGGTAACTTTCACGTCAAAAGCTCAAAGCTGGAAATACACAAAAACTCCTTGTCGCTTTGGTGTAAAACTTTGGAATGAGATGCCTTGTCATATTAGAGATCTTCCTAAAAAGAAATTTAGGAAAGTACTTCACAGATTGCTTTCGGATATCTTAAAAAGAGAAGATGACCATATTGAGACGCTCTTAATAGTTGAAAAAGTTCGATTAATAGTTTAGTGATTTCTGTATTAAAGTATTTGTTTGTTTGCTTGTTCAGATTTAATGTAATTAAAATAAAACTGTGATAGAATATTATTTATTGTAACTTAAAATTGTAGTTTTTCCTTCCTTGTCCTTTCCTTTCTTTTCCTTTCAATTTATTTTTCCTTTAAATGGTCCGCCTAGATTAGCAATTGCTATTTTGCGGGCCAGTCTATTGTAACCAATAGTCTTATGAAATAAAGTTGAAGAAGTTGAAGAAGTATATTTGTATCCCACTACCCCCCCTGGCCGGGCCTGATTAAAGAACTTCTATCCATCAAACTTACCTTGTATTTGTCCCTCTGTTTTGGAAACAAATCTTAACAAAGCAAAATATATAGCTTCTATGAAAAACTCTTAAGAGTTTTTAGCGTCGCAGGTTCCCGTTTTGAAGAGAAATAAGGCCACCAACTTCAGTTCTTCTAACCATCCGTTTTCCAGCTGCAATGAAAACCCTTGCATTTGGTAACATATTCAAGCTTTTTAGACTTGCCATCACATTCGCACGGGAAGTTTACCACTTGGGAATGAAGATGAAGACAAATGTGACAATCGTCTTATTCTTCTGATTATCCCCAACAGCAAACTGCCTGTGCGAATGTGATGGTAAGTGGGTAGCGAAACTGCAGATAAAGAATAAAGTTTGACTTCAGCTACGCTCTCTTGGTTTTGCTCTTTGGTTTTAGCTTCTGGTCTGTTTTGTTTAAAGAACATAATTTTATTTCTTTTTTGACGCAATTTTAGAAACGAGAAGCGAACCAAAATGGCCATTTCGGAGTTCCAAAAGCTCTCACTTTCAACACGAGGCCAAGTGCAAAACCTTTCTTTTCAAAATGAGTTTTATTTACGTGAGAACTAAAAAAAGATTTTCATAGAGCGGTTTTCATTTGAGTGTCGAAAAGTAATTGGTTTTGCACTTTCTACACGATGCGATTGGCTTAAAAGATTCGCGCCACCTTTTTATCCAATCAGAAGTAAAACCAAAGCCAATTGTGACGCGCTCGCATGCATTTTCCCGCGCTTTGCGTCAGCCACATGTAATTACTTCGAGTTTTGATTGGTTCAATGTATTGTCTGTGTCCTATGTGATTGGCCAGAGTAATTACTTTGGTTTTGGTTTTACGACACTCAAACGAAAACCACTATATCAATAGCACTTAATGGCCCATTTTTCCCTATGTCTCTAGCAACAGGACAGAGTGAGAGAGCGCTTGAGTTGAAAGAGCTTGAAAACAACTTGGGTCATCAATTTCGGGGTAACAAGTCGTACTCACAAGCATCACGTTACATGGCGTGAAAAGTTTTTCAGCAGGTACACAGTTTGCGAAAATTGGGTAATATTTCCATAAAAATTGGTACGATCATAGTTTCTAAATGAAAAGTTCCCCTTGTCCGACACTTCAAGGGGGGCATTAGGAACGATTGGTGCGATAGTTAAAAGCACTGCGCATGTTTCTTTAAGCGCATAGGCCACAAAAAAGGGTCGCTGACCAAAATACTGCCATTCCCGGAAACTACCGGAATATGAACCTACATCCGAAGACCAGCAAAGCAGTACTTCAGGAACTTTCATTTACTTTTCTATACTCCTCCTTTATTTTTTCCTCGAGGTAATGTACAATAATAAAAAAAATCGTCAAGCCTTCTTATGCAACCTTCTTATGTAATCGGACCGAAATCTTGGCCTTGATGCACGATGTTGCCATCCATGGATTCGCGGCCATCCATGGATTCGCGCCAACGTATTTAAGAGAACTAGTGTCAATTAAAAGATCAGGAAATTATAATTTAAGATCCTCCTCGGATGGTTTGTTGCTTGCAACGCCAACTTGTAGAAGTAGGGTTACATTAGGAGACAGATCATTCCAGGTCGCAGCTCCGGTACTTTGGAATGTATTACCGCGTGAGATTCGTTCTATTACAGATCTAGGGATTTTTAAGCGCCATCTGAAAACGCACCTCTTTAGGGAAGCTTTTTATTAATTTATTAATTTTTAACTTGTATATTTTAATTTTATCATAGTATATTTTAGATAATTAGTAGTTAGATACCCTTTATTAAGTTGTTATAGATAGAAATCATGTAATGCGCGCTTGATCATTTCATGGAAAGCGCGTAATATAAGAATTAAATTATTATTATTATTATTATTATTATGTTAAAGGAAACGTGCCGTCCCAGGCGGCGGGCGGGGGGGACGCCCTGTAATGGCCTTTAATGAAGCTCCTCCCGAAACTGGCACTCAGCTTTCTTCTTGCCATGGTTAATTGAGTGGAATGGTTATGAAACCCGTCAGACTCCTTTGTTATATGTTTTTGTGGACCTGAAAGTGCACAACGTTCAAAAGAATTCCTATCATTTTGATTGTATTGACCAATGAAAACGTTGCATTAATATATTCCGTAACAATTTGCCAACAGAAAACAAAGGATTGTGCACTTTCAGGGTGCTTCCAACATAAACTGCAGCACTGTTGTTTTTATCATTGATGTTTGCCGCTTTTCATAACCAGTCTCCTCTAATAACTATGTTCTTGCCTACCCCTATTTCCCGGCGGGGTGAGAAAGTAGCGCTGACTACTTCTACGAACTAGCGATTAACATTTCTATACCAAGCTTCGTGCGCATGCGTCTTTCTAGATATTTTTTGTTATTACTATTTTTTCGAGAATGAAGAGTTCTCGGAGTGGCGACTCGCTTGCCTGATTAAGCCGAAATTAATTGAGTAGACGCTTTTTCATACGTTGATCTTGATTTAATTTCACTAATTTCTGTTCTTTTTTTGTTGTTGCTGTTTTTCTTTTGTTTTTTTGCTTATCGTTTGCTAGAATCAGGTAGCCACTCTATCTTCTGCTGATTCACATTTTGCCAAATACAAAGGCAAAGTCACGGCATCAAAGTGAAATGTTCTCCAGGCAAGGAAAAGCACATAAAGTGGGGTCACGTTCCCTTTTATGTTCTCTAGTATGTGTTGTACAGACACATCAGTAAGAAATCTAGGGCTTTCTAATAGAAAAATCACTACATGACAGGTCTTTCATTTGTGGTTCTGAACACGTTTTAACGTAATAGAGTTTTCACTTGATTAGATGCAAAACATGATATCAAAGCCGTACGTTGTACGATATGTTTATTAAGTTTACTCATTTTATTTACAGCAAATTGTCCGCAAGGCAACACCTCATACTCAGAATCAAATACAAATTGACAGCAAGAAAAGAAAAAGATTCTGTTGTCTCAAGCCATTTTCATAAATTATTACTCCACGAAGTACTGCATTTATAAATAAATTCGCCCTGTCAATATTTATTTCCCAATTATCTGAGAAATTAGCGTATACATCTCAGAGAGCTCTGAAACGACATATGCTTTTGAAAAATAAGAGGCATAAGTGACAGTTAGTCGTCATTCACATATCTTGGGTCTACCAGAAAACGACACCCGCTAAACTGCATATTGCACGAATTTTAGATCTGTGGCCTATGTATATCACACCATGGAAGCAACCTGTACCACGCTGCAAAAAATAGAAAAAGAAGAGGTGCTTGCGGCTACGCCTCAAAATTTTCCTGCAGACTGCACTTGCTTAAAAGAAGAAGTAGGGGACAAATCGACGCTGGAGATCAGAGATGATGTATCGTATTCTCTGCCACAGAAAAGCAAAGGATTTTTTCGCGGAGGAAAGAAACTCTCTAGAAATATGTGGTTAAGTATTGACCATGAGAAAAGAGACAGGAAAAACAGAGTCTTGAAGAAAGAAAAGTCCATGGACGACAAGATGTTTATTGCTGGAAAATCGCTCGTTGATCGCAACGCAAATTTCGAAACTATATCCGAAAATGAGTTGATGGGTGTATCACTCGCTGTTAGCACAAGAAGGGGAAGTATCTGTGAAGAGATTGAAAAGGAAATAGTCCACAACGGAATTAGTTTGTACGAGATGCGAAAAGCTATGGTAATAGAAGAAACGCTGAGGGATAGGTTTCTTATGTGATCTGGTATGACAAGGATCATTATATCATCATAACAAAAAATAAACAGGAAGTTATAATCTGCAAAACTATTCCTCGAGGTATGTCTCAAAGGGCGTTAGAACCTAATTCGGTTTAAGATAAACAAACAAACCAAAAATTCTTTGGGGTGATTCTTATTAGACTTAACAGAATAATTAAAATGGAAGCAAAAATAAAAAGAGCATTTCGACCCATTTAAGCCTTGCGTTTTTCAAAGATCCATGGCTTGACTACTGAGCTTTGAACAGTTAACCGTTTTAAAACGACTGACAACGTTTGGCCTCGAGAGCCGCGCATTGTCACTCTCAGCAGTTTTATAGTTTTTGAGGGAGACAATGAGATAATTGAGTATTTGAACTACTTGGAGAAGTCTTAAGATTTTCTCTCTGGTGAAATGTCATGATAACCGAAATCTTTTTCTTGAATGCATTCTATTTTTTTTTCAGTTAGCTAGTTCTTGATAGCGAGTTTATGTTTTATTTGAAATTAATGATCAGCTGCGTTGACTGTATTTAACATGATTTAACTACGCGAGAGAAAATGTTGCATAAGGTATTCAATTTCTGTCAGAAAATGAATGACTACTGATTTTGAAACAATCTATAAAGTTGGAAAGTAGAACATTTTTCATACCTTTTCCTGACACTTACGCTATCAGTAGAGAAAGATGTACGTGATAAATAAAAAAGCATTTTCATAATGTCAGCAGAAAATGGAACAATGTATTTTAAATTTACCCTTTAGCACTTTTTACTCTGTTTTCAATCTAAATATTGTATGGGTGGAAATAAAATAAGATATATCATGAATAGCTTTAAATCAAACGGGAAAAACCCCAACCTATATTAGGCCATAGTAACACTTACAAGTCCATTATTCAGAGATAAAAAAACTACTAGCTTTTCCTCGTCATAATAATATTATTATTCTAAGTCTCTCGGGTAATCTAGTTTTAATCTCGTGCAATTGCTTAGTCTTAATCAGCAAGTCCTCGGGCCTAGAATATATAATATGCTATCTGCTTCTCATTTTTTTCTTCAACGATGGTGGGACACTCTGGGTATTGTCTAAAGATCAAATTATGCAAAAGGAGAGTTCTGTGGAAAAAAAACCGGAAAAAGCCTCAAGGGAATACTGCGTCTATTGTATATGATAATTCTTTTTATATTTATTACGTTTACGATTGGCTAAAATCCCACGCCTGATTCATCATAACCAGCTATTATCGACCAAATTTGGAAGAATTTTGCAATATGTGAAAAATGATGTCGACTGTTCAGCAAAAAAACAGTTAACCGAGAAGACCTGGGAACGAGTTGCTTTAGTAAATGGTGAAACATTTAACTCGTTTCACCGGGAAGTAATAGGCGAACTATTAGCTAAAAACATGGCAAGAACAGCTAGAAGACAGCCCGACGGACGACATCTGCTGTTTGAGCAATATTTGCGGAACTGGACAACCGTTTATCTCCTAAATTTGACGATAAACATGCATGCGCTAACGAAGATGAACTTAACATCGATGGATGTAAGTATGTTTTAGCTTGTTAGACTAGGAACTATTCAAGGAATGGTTAAAGGTACACACGCTCTTTGGTCTGCATGTTTTTCCATTTGCTCGACCTCATACTGATTTATTTGACCTTCAGGCTTGCAATCGATGATGTAATAAATGGAAGACCTCGGAGTCCAAAATTATCTTATGACGGATCTCGAATAGCTACCAAATCACTGAAATGCAATCGCTCATTAAAACATATAAGATCAAAATCAGGCTGATCTAAACAGACTTAGAATAAGTTTCCCCATGCAAGTTATCAGGAAATCAGACGAGGACAAACGCACGCTACCTAACGAGTCACACTTACGCTACAAACACGACAATTGTAAAAACTCGCCAAAAAATCAGACCATAAACTGAAACTGCTTAGGTTCACTGATACTGTATATTTATTGACAGTCAGTTAACTGTTTACAGTACTGAAAGTACACAAATTTCGAAGTAAAATAGTAGCACTTTAGATCAACCCCTAATAAAGATTCCACTATTAATCCCCAACTCAGCTTAGACTAAGAAACACATGAATTAACTTAACTTTTAGTGCATAGTAGCAAGAGAGGATAAAACTCTATCCTTTCTTGATAGTAGTCATTGTTTGGTTTTGACATCTCATCTGTCCAGGGCTAGTTTTACATACTGCAATGTGATATTCATTAAAAAAAAATTCAGAGCGAGTGGAATCTCGTCAAAATAGCGTCTTGAAACTTGCGCAAGTCAAAACGACAATGCAGATTTCTATTTTCGCACGCCGGAACTAGTTTGAACTGAGGCTTGAATCTTGCTAGTTGAAGTTGTTATTTTACAAATTACCCACAACATGCGCTTGTAGACGCACTTTTAAAAGTTTTCCAAGCCACAGCGAAAATCACTCCACTCAAATCAGATGTAAGTACATGTACTATTGCACTCACACTTGGCTTTTCTTTTATCGAGAACGACTCTCAGCTCGCATGTCTCTAGACGAGTTGCCAGGTTCTTAGATTAGCAATTACTATAAGGTCGCTTCTCAGAGATCTCAACGATCCCGCGCCACTTTGCACGATGCATTTTTCGATCTCATCGCAAATTGCTTTTCTTCGAATGTTGGGTGCATTTGGTCTGTACATGAATTCGTTAGGTTTCAAAATTTCCGCGGACGATTGTTCATCCGCTATTATCTCTTCTCGTACTGTACTACCCTCTCTACTAAAGAACGCCCTTATATTACCACTGTTTTTATCTTAAAGGTCTCTGAGTAGAGAGTTTGCTTAAACTCTCGCGTTTTTAAAGTGATGATATTCATGGTTTCCTTTTCTGTAATTACTACTTGTCTTGGTTTGTATTCGTCTTTTCCGTTTTCTCTACTTTGTAAGGCTAAAGGTTGTTTTTGCCTCTCAGATTGTTCCATTTCATCCCAGACTGAATGATAAATAGAACAGGATCTTTCATTCCATGCACGTTTAATGAAATCGTGGTTCGGATCCTTTTGCATCTTTCCCCCGTAAATCCTGAAGAGACATATTCCTGAGGCCGATTTGAAAGCTTTTTCACTGTAGGCGGTTCCTCTGTCATTGTTTTCAGGCGACAAAATTTGCCGTGTAAGCGATAGATTGAAATGATTCTACCCACCTCGTAGAGCACTTAAATGCGATGCTGAATGTAATTGTTGCCACCATTGAGTAATTAAAAATAGCGTCAATTAATAACTTGAAATTCACATTCGAATATGTGAACAAAATAATTCATCGTACACCACACGGTTCTAGGTAAAGAAATTGATTATTTATTAAAAGTTGAATATTCAAAATTTAAATAGCATATGGTTGACAAAACGCAGAAATATATCAGTGAAAAAACAAAGTTATTTTAGCTTTTTAAAGCAGCCGCTCTCCCTTTTTACTTCAGTAGAAATAACTCTGACGTCGAGGAGCTTACGTTTGAAAGCCTGCAGCATAGTTTAGATAAGAAACCTTTTTTAAAATTCGCCATTTACATGCATATGCATGTGTTTATCATTTTTTCACAGGATACATCACAGGTAACCCAGGCTCTGTGATAGTACCACAGTACGGTTCCAGTAAAATTACAGTGTTTGTATGGGGTAAAAATACCATCCTAAAATTTCGAGGAAATACTAAATAAAGATCAATGAAACTTACTCTGCAGTTAATTGTTGTTGTCCTTATTGTTCCAACGAAGTTTCGTGATAATTTGCAGTAATTTGTTCAAATTCACTCTATATACAATAATAATATACAAGGTAGGAAACACTGCATCAGTCTGGAGCGCACGCAAATACCTCTCGAGTTAGTGCAAATAACTCCAAAAGCGGTGAAGTCGGAAAGACAAGACCCATAGTGCTTATTGGTGACTCAATGATAAAACACATTGATCCAAAAAAGCTTTCGCAAAGACATGTACATAAATTCTCATATCCCGGGAAAACCACTGCTGAAATAGCTGAAGCTGTTGACAACATCGCTGTTGCATCCGCGGATCCTTCTCACGTCATCATCCATACTGGCACCAACAATCTTCCATCGGAGTCTGCCGATTCATGTGTCGCCGATATCAAGAGCCTTGTATTGAAGGTGAAGAGCAAGTTTCCAAATTCAAGCATTGGTCTCTCGGGTATAGTCTACAGAGAAGATATCAACGTCGATGCTAAACGCATTGAAGTTAATGAGAGGGTCAAGCTCACAGCAGTAGATGATAACTTTACTTATATTGATAATTCGGTTATTGACGCCTCAGCATTAAATGGTAGTAGACTTCATCTGAATGCCAAAGGTTCGTCATTGCTGGCCGTGCAATTTATTAAGTTTTTAAGATCTGGTTCTGGCAAGTATAATCAGTCTCTTAAGGGTTTTCAGTCCTCAGCTATCCAACAACTGGTAAAGCTTCTGATGGAACTGGGAAACCTTCCCTCTCCAGCTCGCAACAGGAGACGCCCACGCTAGCTTCTCAACCGAGTGACGTATCATCAGGTATTCCTAATCAAAACGTTGATTCATTTGAAAGTACAATTCTCTCTGATTTTCTTCCTTCTGGTCGTGGTTTTAAAATTGCAGGTTTAAACATTAATAGTCTTACAAAGCATATTGATGAACTAAGAATTCTCCTTGCCGATCGCTCCATTGATATTCTCTCAATTAATGAAACTAAACTTGATGACTCTATCAATAGTTGTGAGGTCCAAATACCAGGCTATGAATTTATTCGTCGTGATAGAAACAGACAAGGAGGAGGAGTAGGTTTTTATATAAAAACCTCGATTAATTTTGGAGTTCGCTCTGATTTGAATGCACCCAGTCTTGAAAATTTATGTATAGAGATTCGGAAACCAAACTCCAGGCCATTTCTGATAGCCACTTGGTACAGACCTCCTTGCTCCTCAATTGATTTATTTTTACATTACGAATCATTTCTTGAGAAATTAGATTCCCTCGGCCTAGAATATTATCTGCTAGGTGATTTAAACTGTAACCTGGCCTCTGCACAATATGATTTAAATACTCGACGCTTATGTGAAATTTCTGATTTATTTGGGCTTCAACAGCTTATAACTGAACCTACTCGCATAACGGAATCCTCTTCAACATTAATTGATTTAATTTATACAAACTATACTGACAGGGTAGTCTGTTCCGGAGTCTCTCATATTGGTATCAGCGATCATAGCCTTATTTACGTTTATAGGAAATTATCTCTCACTTTTCCTTCAAAAGGGCACTCAACCATTTCTTATAGAAATTTCCAAAATTTTAATAGAGAGAGTTTTCGTAACGATATCGCTCAGCAAGACTGGTCCTGTAATGTTTCTGAAGATCCAAATGTTTTGTGGACTGACTGGAAAACGAAGTTTTTGGATATTGTTAATATTCATGCGCCACTCCGAACTAGACGTACTAGAACAAATAAAGCACCCTGGATCAATTCAGAATTAAAGAAAGGCATGCGTGATCGTGATGCTGCCAAAAGAAAAGCAATTACATCGAATGATCCACACGATTGGAAAAGGTACAAAAAGTTGCGCAATATAATAAACAATGACATCAAAATTTCTAAAGCATCTTATTATTCTAATGCATTTATTCAATCTAAGGGTAATCCTCGAAAAACGTGGCAAACCTTTAATGAGCTTACATCCCGTCGTGTGAATAATACAACGGTGAAAGAACTGAAATTGAATGATACCATTATCTCTAATTCTAGTGAGCTTTCTGATGCTTTTAATGACCATTTTTCAACAATTGGGCCCAGACTTGCTAATGAAATACCTCTAACTGCTGAAAATAATTCAAGTTATATCAATAATATAAAGGTAAATAACAACAATTTCAGCTTCTCCTCGACTAACTGCAGCATTGTTTTCTCACATCTAAACAAATTATGTAGATCTAAAGCAACTGGTCTTGATAATATTTCTGCTAAAATTGTACGTGAATGTGCTGATCTTATTTCAGTTTCACTATGTGATCTCTTTAATAAATCTTTAGTCTCTGGTATATTTCCTGATGATTGGAAATGTGCTAGAGTTACTCCGTTGTTCAAGGAAGGTGAGCCATCTGATCTGAATAATTATCGACCTATTTCAGTCATTTCCGTTATAGCTAAAGTGTTTGAAAGGATTGTTTATGATCAGTTGTATAACTTTTTGACCAATGAAGATATCATTTCTAATCATCAATCGGGTTTTCGCTCGTTACACTCAACTGCAACTGCCCTTCTGGAAGCTACAGATAATTGGGCCTTTAATATTGATCGTGGCAATGTTAATGCTGTGGTTTTCCTCGATTTAAAAAAGGCTTTCGACACCGTTGACCACGATATCCTTCTAGCTAAAATGAACCTTTACGGAATACAAGGTACAGCTCTTGATTGGTTTAGGTCGTATTTAACTAATCGTACACAACGATGTCTTGTTAACGGTTCTCTTTCTAGAATCTGCTCTCTTAAATGTGGGGTACCGCAAGGAACAATCCTTGGCCCCCTTTTATTTCTTATTTATATTAATGACTTGCCAAACTGCCTTACTTCGTGCCAGCCTAGAATGTATGCCGATGACACCCACATTACTTATGCTGGCGTTGATGTGAATTCAATACAGTTAACTCTGAGTCACGATTTAGATAACCTAAACAAATGGCTTATTTCCAATAAACTTACTTTGAACACTTCTAAAACTGAATTCATGCTAATTGGCTCCAGACAAAAATTGAGTACTTTGTCGAACCCACTTGAGCTCTCGATTAATAATGTTCCGATAGAACACGTTTCCTCTGTCAAATCGCTTGGAATATTTATTGATGAAAATCTACGGTGGCAAACACACATTGATAAATTATCTAAAAAGGTCGCTTCCGGAATTGGAGCAATAAAAAGAATTAGACCTTTTGTCCCTCCACCTACCCTTCACTATATATACAACTCACTAATTCAATCTCATTTCGATTATTGCAATCTTGTCTGGGGTAATTGTGGTAAAACATTATTTGACAGGCTACAGAAGCTTCAGAACCGTGCCGCTCGCGTTTTAACCTTCTCTAGCTATGATGCTGATGCTAACCGTTTGATTAGACAACTCGATTGGAAAGACTTGAGCACTCAATTTCAAATACAGAAATCCATAATGGTATACAAGTCTTTAAATGGCCTTGTTCCTGAATATTTATCATCTAAGTTTGTTAAACGAAATGAAACGCGTTACTCCCTGAGGGACTCTGTTAACAAACTATTTGTCCCATTTCCGCGAACTAATTTCATGAAAAACAGCTTTACTTATAGCGGAACAGTTCTCTGGAACAGCCTACCCTGTCATGTGAGAGAAGCCGAATCTCTTAGTCAATTTAAAAGATCAGTTAATGTTCATTTTTAATGTTATACACGGCATTCATGAAAAACAGGTTTTAGTTAGATTAGTTGTAGTCAGGTTTTGAATTTTGTTTAGGATAGTTAGGTTATTTTTAATTTTTTAAATTCCTGATGGATTTTACCGTGTTTAAATAAAGATTGACTTGACTTGACTTGACTAGGTGCCATTTTCGCCGACATGCTCTCATTCAACACAACTTTTTCCACGAAATTCGAACTCCAACGGAAAATAAACATGCCAGGATCGTAGAAATAGGATAGTAGCAGATATAGAAACCAATGAAGCTTTCCCAGATAGAGAAACGAATCCCACAGACTTTGACAAACTCGAAGAATATAATCCAAACACACCGAGAATACGCTCGCCGAAGCAGCCGGGCCAGATCAACACGCGCCAAGAAAATGAGGCCTGGGCACTGTACAAAAAAATTCCATCCCGGGAGTCCTGGGGTGACCTTTCTAGGGACCGATACATCATTTGCCCAAAGCCACCCTCCCCTGCTGGAAAAATATTTGATAGAACGCAATTGTTCTTCCTAGCCAATCACAATTCGCCAGAGCAAACCCCGCACACGCGCCTAAATTTAAATGGCTAAAAAAAAATTAATATAACAAGGAGAGTCTGCGGGGTTACAAGGCGCCCCATTTCTTTTACTAAGGAATGCAAATAACAGTAATGAAACTAATGAAATAACAACGCGAAATACTTACAAGGCGGGCTAAAAACAAGGTTGAACAAAAGGTGGATGATGACTAAGATACTGTTGCTGTGAACTCTCGAGGGAAACTATCGCAAATAAACGGTGAAGCTTACAAACTAATGTCAAAAATTATACAGAAAATTGCGACAGAATATGAATTGCGATAACTGAGACGAATGTGAAAGGCACGTGCACCAGTAAACAAAGAACTAGCGCGATTAACATATTTAGCGATTAATGCGGCAGTAACACGCCGACTTCTTGTCAATACAAGTGAACGCTCTATCGGTTAAATATGTGAATCATCGTGATACACCTCTCTTTGAATTTGGTCCTGTTGTACAAATGCCTCGGTAAGAGCCAAAATTCACTTCTATCTTTTGCTCGTTTTAAGTTTTGTAAATCCTCCTTTCGTTGTTCTTTCCTTTGCCCTTATAACCTTGCCCTATTGATGTTTGATAAACTTTCTGAGGACCAACGCCAGGCGCTGAATATAGTTCGAGATCTAGAGGGACATAATCTCTTTATAACAGGCCAGGGTGGTACGGCTAGGAAGAACAATTGCCTTCTATTAAGTATTTTTTCAGCAGGGTAGGGTGGCTTTGGGCAAATGGTGTATCGGTCCCTAGAAAGGTCACCCCAGGACTCCCGGGATGGAATTTTTTTGTACAGTGCCCAGGCCTCATTTTCTTGGCCGCGCGTTGATCTGGCCCGGCTGTTTCGGCGAGCGTATTCTCGGTGTGTTTGGATTATATTCTTCGAGTTTGTCAAAGTCTGTGGGATTCGTTTCTCTATCTGGGAAAGCTTCATTGGTTTCTATATCTGCTACTATCCTATTTCTACGATCCTGGCATTTCGTGGAAAAAGTTGTGTTGAATGCAAGCATGTCGGCGAAAATGGCACCTCGTGTTTCCTACCTTGTATATTATTATTGTATATAAAGTGAACTTGAACAAATTACTGCAAATTATCACGAAACTTCGTTGGAGCAATAAGGACAACAACAATTAACTGCAGAGTAAGTGTCATTGATCTTTATTTAGTATTTCCTCGAAATTTTAGGATGGTATTTTTACCCCATACAAACACTGTAATTTTACTGGAACCGTACTGTGGTACTATCACATAGCCTGGGTTACCTGTGGATACATTCAGTGCACTGATCAGGGATGTTCAGAAAATTTCAAGAAACGCTACCAAGTTGTGGGTTGACTTCGTTACAGTGTGTTTCCCGTGTAAAATAAGTAGAAGTAATTGCCAACTTATAAGTCTTGTTCATCACCTAAAACAAACGTTTGTCGGACGTTCTATTAGTTTAGTCAAAAAATAACATCTTCTTTTTATAAAATCAAGTACTTATTTGCATAAATAAAACATCATTTTATCTTTAAATAGAGTTAAGCCTAAAGCATTGTCCTAAACAATTGATCGACTTCGACTTTTTGCATGACTCTTTTCCCGGTTTCTGCCGCTTTGCCCGGTACAGACCGACTATGCTCCATATACAGTGCTGGGGTGAGTCTTTTTTTTTTTTTTAATTTCTGTTCAGATTAATCCAAGTGACCCGTCACAGGCGGCCCAAACTCACGTTACGAGGGAAGGGTGTAATGTAATTTACATACCATAGGCGACGCGCCGGTGTCGCGTTACAGGCGACCGTTGAAAATATAAGAGACTGTATGAGAAATATATTACTGAGATCTGCGAACACTAAATAACGCTAAACCTTACATTTTCTTAAATGAAATGAATAAAAAAGACTTACCTGCAGTGTTTTCCACTGCGTTTTGGTGTCTGTTTGTCGTTTTACTGTTTTTTTTTGGCTTTATTGCGTAACCACTGTTACTCCTTTCATAGAACGCAGTGAAGTTCACTTCGTTCTTCTTCACCATACGTGGGTGGCTATGCGATTTCTCGCCAAAATAACCTCGAGTTGCATTTGGGTTGCCATAACTGTTGATTGCGTCATGATTTTAAATTGGTATGCCTGTGGTGCGGACGGACGGACGGACTTTCGGGCGTACGGTCACGTGATTACCAAAATTTCTCGGATGGGTATATTACCACATTTTCTTAGGTATGAGGCTACTTCTACATATTTAGAGCAAAACAATTTGTTGTCTGTGCCCTTTCAATACATAAGGCTAGAATTTTCCCGGCGGATGATCGGCTATTCAAAACCATACTCTTCCGGACACTGATAATAATGGTAGATTCAAAGACATGGCGACCCGCGATCAGGGATTCTTTATTTTATCGGAGCTTGAACGTCGGCGGACGGGTAAAGAACAAGATGAGAAGGTCCGCCTGTTCGCGGGTTAGAAACACTTTGGGGGGGGGGGGGGGGGAGGGGGGGAGGTTAAAGCCCTGAAAGGCTAGCACTATTCTTAACACATTTGCCACCAAATATAATATCAAATAATATGTTCAAACATTGATAGTATCCTCTAAAGCTAGTTCTTCCTAGACACTTTTTGCGACCGGGTACCCGACAAATACAATGTTAACTCTATGAAAAATAATTTTTCACAAATTATTCGAGTAGTTCACTGCACAGTCTTCATAATTGAGTCTTTCTATTTTTTCTAGGGGGAAAGGGACTAAGGGAAAGAATTAATTCATCAAAACAAACTGGCGTTGACCAAATTTGGACGATGCTAAAGACACTAGCCTGTGTAGCTGGCGGTATTGTGTGGGTGCGAGATTAAAGTTTTGGCGGCGGAGCCGTGTTCTAAAAAAAGGGAGTAGGTACGAGGCGGTTGAAATACCGCCTGCCAGAAAACCCCGGTATTTTGAATAGTCTGCACACCAGTGTGCGGGGAAACGCATTGGTCGAGGGCCATACATATGTCAATCATGTTAGATGATCCTTCGCATATATTTCCCAATTAAGGGAGCAGATGGCAAACTGGAAAACGTAAGTGATTGTGGTTTCCCCTTTAAAACAGCAAAATTGATGACCAAATAGCCGAAATGGCGTCTTTAAACTTCACAGCGCTGGAATTGTCTTTATTTAGCCGTAAGAAACAAAGGTCAAAGAAAATTAGAACACTTTACAACTGCATCTGAGATTAAATCCTATCAGGAACACCTACAGAAGAATAAACCACAGGAAATGGTTACTCAGTATGCATGTAACAAACCAGCTTCATGACCTTTTAATGTTAAGCCCAGTGTGGCAAAAACAGATTTACTCAGTCAAAGTTTAGAATGATAATGCTAGTAATATGCTAGTAACCTTCGCGCGAGAGCCGAGAAAATAAAAAAACTTCGGTTCAACCAAACTCACAAGGTCACGTTTCACATTATCGCGAGCTTAGGAGTCGTGTTTAGCCTGTCAACGCTTATTTCTAAACTGTCTCGCGTGAAAATAATCGGAAGTTTCAAATTGCTGATTTAATTGGGATCAGCTAAGGTGACAAAAGTGGGCGGCATTCGAAAAATCATGGTTCTCTGGCAGGCGGTATTTCTCGCGGCTTCGCCGCTCGTGACGGCTCCGCCGTCAAATCTCACTCGAATATATTACAACGGCTCCGCCGCCAAATCTCACTCGACTACTACACAATACCGCCAGCTACGCAGGCTATAAAGACACCATCGATCAACCTCGTTTCCAGACGTCGCGGCCCAGCTGTTTATTCAGGAGTGAACCAAAAGAAAATGGCGCTCACGCGGCTGTCAGAAAACGAAATAGCTGAATTTCTGACCAAAACTGAACGGAAGGAAAGCAAGAATACGCAAAACATGTTGCTAGATTGAAATTATCTACCTGTTGAGGAGTATCTGCAAGAAAAACAACTCTGTTTATATCATGAAACTGTGCCGAAAAATGAGGCAAAGTTCAGAAGAAAGTCTACGAGGAGGTGAGCTTTTTAAGAACTTAAAAACTCAATATATAAATAATAAAAAAAGCTGTCCCAGTGGCGCTTAGTGTAAGAATATTGCCTAGAGAAAAGAGCGGGATAGGTAAACTGAAAAAATGCTCCATAATCATACTCGCTGATAATAAGAAACCGCCCGGCTTTAAGAAAGGCGGGATATGAACATCTTAGCAGAACTCCAAAACAGAATTTTAGCGGGCGGAATATATAAGTGTAGTGGAAGACACTACAGCGACTACTCGATCGAGCACAAAAATGAAGATCGAAATTTGCTTCTTTTCCCGTGCAGGATGCTGTCTTATACGCATTAAAAGTTTGAAGAGAGCTGAAGAGGTGTTGACCCTGAACCAAGAGAGGATAAAGGGGACAGAGAAGGCATCCCCCATATACACCCTATTCCATAGGTAATTCTTCTCGAGTTATTTTTAGAATCGGGATTAAGTGACCTCGCGCGCTGCGTGGATGTTTCGTGGAGGTTTCGCATGACTAAACGCCGTGCAAAACATGTCGGGCGAAGGGCAATGAAAGTGTATAGAGATCGAGAACATTTCTGAATATTGAAGCGAAATGAGTCGGCGCTCACCTGGGAAATGGGAATCGCTCGACTCTTTGACAACCTGTGAAATCAGTTTAACTCGAAGTTATCGTAACCTCAGTGCTTTAACAAAATGAAAAATTTCGCCGCTCTATTGAAACCGGTCGTTTGTACAATAAAGCAAGTAGCAAGTAGTATTCATGTACATGTAATTAGTTTTACAAATTTGAATTTTATTGTAGTTTTTTAAGTTGTTAAGCGCTGTTGATCGGTGAATGTAAATAGCGCTCTAGAAGTTATTAAATTGTCATTATTATTATTATAGGCCGGACGCTAAGTGTTATTTTTGTTGAATAATAAAAGACTAATGAAAGAATAAATATCAAACAAGAAATTGCTCTCTTCAAACTGTAAATTATAAATGATCCTGAGAGAATATTCAGTGTGTTAAGGATTTTCCTGCTGTACTGTTAGCTCTATGCAAGAGAGGAAGGGCGATTCTTTTTTAATTTTCGTTTCGCTGACACGGCTTTAGCAGAAATCTCTCGTTTTCGTCGGCAAAACGAATAGCAATATCGCGCTCCGCGTCTTCCGCCATTTTTTCTGCCTCAATTCGTGAAGGACGCGTGGCTCTGAGTGTGGGTCATCCACGCGGAACACATTCGCGCTATGTGATTGGCTGTTGTCCAATCCCCCTTGAGATCTGTGGTCTTAAAAATAACTCGAAACGAATTACCCTTGCAATAGGGTGTATATGGGGGATGCCTTCTCTGTCCCCTTTATCCTCTCTTGCCCTGAACCCTTAATAGACGATAAGTAACAAACAAGCCAAATGCAGTGTTATAACTTATAAGTGGCTTTATTTACTATTTCTTCCATGTTTATTGGTTGTTTATCTATTTGCACCATTTAAAATAAGTATCTAAAATTATGCATTACAAAAGAAAAATTCGTTAAGAATTCATGTTCAGTGTTTTATGAAAGTGGAACGTCGATACAACGCTAAAATCAAGTATTTTTGTCAGTTGGTAACTAACTGTGCGATTTCAGCATTGTGGAACACTTATCGTCACATCAATGAAATTTTGTTTAAGAACTTTTACATTTGTCAATGATTTGTGAGTGAGGTTTTTTCGCCTTTTGTTTCCAAACCATCGTCATATTTTAACTGCCAGTACTGTATAAAAAAGGAAAAGCAAAAAGGCGAAGAAAGAGAGATTTGAGATCGAATTTCCATAAAATGGCTCTGTTAACGCTTTTTAGCTTTCGCGTCTTAACTTGTCCAACAAAATTTGTTACAAAAAGCTTAACAAACAAAAATAAGTAGCGTGCATGTCTAATATTTTCATTTGTGTTTTGCTCTGTTCTTTTTCTGCTCGAAAATCAATAGCGTTATCCTAAATCGACCGATTGAAGTTTTTACTGGATCATATTTATCTAATCACCACTAATGCCTTAGTATAATCTTAGCCACTTTAGTTTAAAGGCTCTTTATTAGCCTTAAGTACAACGCATCACACAAACATGCCCACAAAAGCCGCCCCAGCACCTTCTATAGCAAACTCGGAAACACCAGGCACGTTTTGTTCCTTTAAAATAAAGCAAAAAATTTCGTTAGATTGTCATTATGGATTATGATGCTGATAGTAAAACAGGTTTTAAAAATCATTTCTGATCGGCGCGCAAACAGCAAATCTGACTACACATTTAAAAAAAAACAAAAGATCTCCACTGTTATTTACTTTAGCTTAAAAAGCTATACCTCATTTGGAAGGGCATACAATAACCTTTCGAGAAAAAAAATTATATTTTGCCCTCTGGAAGCCCATAATAATTCGCTAAAAATATTTTACAAGATATATATTCTTACAATTTAGGCATTAGCATTTAAATATGAAAAAATGTGCACTAATGTTGCTTGGACTGACCTAAAAGCTTAAAAGAAAAATATTTCTCTAGTTATCCAGCAAAACAGACCACCAATCAGCTTAAAAACATTGCAGATGATTTAGTCTTTTTTTTTCCTGATGCTACCCTATTATGCAAATGAGGCTAAGACTCTCTTTGCATACTTCGCTGTCACCTCGTGCTGAGTGTTTACTCACAGAAAGAGTCTGTTATCTTCAAGTCAAGCTAAAACCATCTAATTTGGTGGCAGACGGAAGTACCGAATTTTTTTACAATTTTTCTCACTTGTAGGGCCACACGGTTCTCTAAAGTATAACGAGCGAGTAAACTTCTACAAACGACTGAGGCGTGGTTATTATCGGCACTAAGCTAGAGCGTAATTTAGTTGTTTTGTCTTGTGTTTGCTGTTGTTGTTCCCACCGCTACCGACTGTTGTCAGATAGGCTTGTCTACTCTTCAAAAACATATCTATATATAATTTTTTACTTGAAGCAACGTCTGTTTTACTTACGCTGGGCCGGGAGGCTATTCTGCTTGATACGATAAATGGGCAACTTAGCACACATGGCGGCCATTTCATCACTCAGGAACGAGCGATCATTGACAGTACCGACAACAGCATATTCAGTCTCCCCTTGTGTCTCTGCCCGGCTACTACCCTGATTCCATTGCTGAAGGGAAAATAGCAAATATGCTTACGACTAATTTAGGTGGGAAAATACTGTACAAGGAACCTCTTCATTGGCTCTCCATCTTCGTCTACTCCTACAAGAATAGCGGAATAGCCGTGTAATTTTTTTTGGTTTCCCTCGTCTATTTTACAAGCGTAAATAAAATCGAGACAAAAGAGGAAATAATTTAATATCAGTTTGTACCGCGGTCGTAGCCAACTGAAAATTTCCCTGACGGGTTTTCGAATTTTCACTTGTTAATCATATCTGCGCAAAAATAATACCTTTCATGTCAGGTTTATCCTTAAGAATTACTTGATTAGAGAGTTTTGGTCTGTTTATTTCCTAATTAGAAAATGTGAGCTTAAATCTGACTTTACCAGTTTGCCGAAAACGTGCGGGTCTAAATCTTTCTATGAATTGTCGCCAGTTTACGTAAAAGTTGGTTCTTGCTCAACATTTAAAAGTATATTTTTAAAGCTAAAAAGCGAGTTTTTCCCTCTTTTGTGAAAAATCTTACAAAACAGAATCAAATGCTGCAAAAGCTGAAATACTACACAATTTATCCCCCACAAATGAGAAATAAACAGTTTCCACGTAAGTTGAACGAAGGTGGCTTAATATGGCGGCCATTTTAGATGAGGTTACAGTTCCCACACGCGGGTAAATATTTAGTTCAACGAACAGCGATATTTCGTCATCATCTAAAGGAGTGAAAACCAAACAGACAAAAATAGCTTCAATGCCATCAAAATGTAATAGCTCTCCCCAATATTATTAGATGTAGATGATAGCTAAAGAAATATAGTACATAGTGCAGTTTCACTATCACTGAGTTCAGAAAATAAAGTTAAAAACTGGTAGTATTTATCATTCAAATACTCGGCTTAACTTGAAGCCAAAAAAGTGTCCTACACGAATTTTTTTTTCTCTTTAGGGGATTTTCATTAGCCTTAGATGTAGTAAATAACCATTTCCTGAAAATGTAATTAGCATTTCAAGTAATTTCTTGAGGTCAGCAGGCTTTGGTAGATTGTCAGTGGAGTCACTTAGAAAACAAGCTCTCTGATTGGACATTCGGTGCATGGCCATGTTCTATGCAAATAGAAAAAAATGACAACAGTTACGTACATATGTACTTGAAAAATAATTTTTATTTTTTAAGAGATTATTTAGTGCAAGGGGTGCATAGCTTTATACAAAACTAATGGGCAAAATCAGGGAGAGAGAGAGAAAGATAGAGAGAGAGAGAGAGAGAGAGTAGTTAAAGTAGCCGTCATTCTGCAAAGAGGAATGGGAAGGAAAATCGAAGGAAAGAAAAGGGAAGGAAGGGAATGGGAAAGAAAATGTAAAAGAAACGAAAGGAAGGCTGTTTTTAACATATACTATATGCTAAATTTCAATTTCCTAACCTGTTTGAAATCATAAACAACATCGACCTGTCCTGGGGCATCGGGACTGGTGTCGCCATTACTGGCGATGTGGAAAGTTTCTGTTCCCTTTTTGGTGTCGATTTTAATAGTTTCGTCTAGATCTTTAGCTCCATCCTTGACTTTAACTTTGTACTCTGAAACCTTATCCTTCAAGGTAAAAAAGAAATAATAATAAAATAAATACATCATCATCATCATCATCATCATCATCATCATCATCATCATCATTTTCATCATCATCATCATCAGAGTATCATAGAAAATAATCAGAGTATCCACTATTCCACCTGTTTGGAACGCTTCGAGGCCCTGCAAGAATGTTTACATGAAGAAATTCATCAGTAAAGTTAGAATCACCTTGTACAGGACAATAGGGACTATCATGGGAAAAAGTTAAAGGTGTAATTTTCGAAATAGTCATTCTGAAGCTTAACATTTCGGTCATCCACTGGTTTACAAGGCTGACAAGCATTCGTGTTGCGGACATGTCTTCATATAGACGTAGCATTGGAAAATTGAGATGTTCGAGTTCTCTTTAAATCATTTGAAAACCAGCGCTATTCCCTGCCCGTTTTTACAAAACTAACGCAGAAAAAGCAGTCAGCTACAGAGTATCATTGGTTTAGAACGAGCTAGCATACGATCAGTGGTGGGAGTGAAATTCGAAAATCAACCTGGTGCATCAAATGCATGTATCGACTTGCTTCCATACCTTTTTATCGTCTGCTCCGCTTTTATAAACTGTCGCCCCTGAAGCGACAACAACAAAGACGGCAAAGGAAAGGATGAAAACTTTGAACTCCTGGTGATATGATAAGAAGAAAAACTAGCAAATTCATCAAGCTTACTTGACTACACGGTGTCAAAAGTAAGTAGCTCATTTTCTTGAACTTGTGATAATACTTGACTTACCATTCTGCCCCCTCGAAAAAACGGTTCTTTTTTCTTCTGATCTTGCTTTTGAAGCACAGACTACTCAATGTGAAAGTGAATGCTGAAGACGTACAAATCAGCCCCTTTATACCATCTGTTAGCCTGCTTCATCTTCCTGGTTCTTAGCGCGATGCCCAGGCCTTTTACGGAACGAGCCTTCCTTCAGCGCAAATATGCCCCAAACGTGCGGCGATATTTACCGCAAAAACCATGAATTGACTCGAAATAGTGATATAAGCTGCTTAATTTCACGAAATTATAAGTAACTGTTTTCTTGATTAACATTATTATTAAATTTTGTTTTAACTGGACATGGTTTCATTCACGTACTCCTACTCTTGCTACCAAACTTGGCTATTTGACAGTAGCTATAATTTATAAAAAAATCAGGGAAAATGACAGTAAAGCTGAAGATAAAAGTTGCGCAATAATGAAGACACACGTAGAACAATAACAAGGATTTATAACGATTTTTTTTTTCAGTTTACACATTGATACAATTTTCTGAATAGTTGTATAGGCAGCTGTGCTGCAAAGTACAACCTTTAATGTACCCTTCCCATATTGATCTTACTCGAATACGGTTCCTGTCTGACCTCGTAGCTCAGAGCACTCGGAACAGCATAAGTGATCTTTCATCGTTTGACTTACTCGTTAAAGGGCATTCAATGGTCGGAAGAAAATTCAAGTTGACCTGGTGTGGTTTCTTTACACCTGCAGTTCTTTAGTTTAAACACCACACTAAGCCAAGTCTACCATCATTGTCGTAAAACAGTTAAAAAGTTCAGAAAGAGAATTACGGTAAGCAGAGCCGTACGTAGCTAGCGGAGGGGCAAGGGGGACAGCTATCCCCCTTGGACCTGTTAAGATAGACACATCAAGTCTGTGGAGGGATTTGTTTTCTTTAGACTCAGTTATTTTGATTATAGTGACTTGCAATTGTTTGCCATTTTCATATTCGAGGTCGATTTTTCGGAGACATATTTCACGACAAGGGCTGAAAAAAGCGTTTCGGAGCCTCCAAATTTAAAGTTTTCTGGGGGAGGATACCCCCAGACCCCACTACGAGGCTCGTGCCTTCGGCACTCGCGATAATGTCCCCCGTTACAAAAAACCTAGCTACGACCCTGGTAAGTACATGAGTTAATAAAATGCCAATTAAGCAAATGATACTATATTTATTGGACTTTCGTCAGTTGTCGGGTGTTGGTTCATTTCCCACCGGAATCGTTTAGTGAAAATTTCATGTTTAATACATTATGCAGTTCAGAGTTAATTCTTTGTTCGATTATTTCTGTCATGCATAAGTGTCATGCGACACTGCATTCATATATTCGCTTATATTCGCTACTATAGCTATATATAAACTGGGTCGTGAGGTCAGGTGAAGTGAGAGTCACAGCACGCGTCAAAGAGCTAAAACATCTGTAGATAATAATAAATAATAGTGATAAGACAATTATTGCGCGCCTTTTACGAAGGGTAGAGAGGTGCTATTTACAGTTAAAATCTAAAAACTGCAATTAAAAACGACAAAAGCTATTAACACCTAATTGGAAACTTCATGTACTTACATTATTATGGCAAACTTCCTGAAACTTTTAATGACTACATCGTAAGAAATGATAGTATTCACTCCTATAATATAAGGTCAGCTTCAAAAATGCACGTGGGTTTTAAAAGAACAAATTATGGAAAAATTATCTTTATAACATAGCGCGCGTGCTTGCCCTATATAAGTCCTATTGAGCCGCTATGAACAAAATCTTTATTTACGCACGCCCGTGCGTAAATAAGATGACGTGAGCATTTTTTTTTTACCTGGCTGCAAAGTTGTCGTCTTTCAAGCTGTAGTGCACTTTTCCTTCTGTTTAAAATATGGAAGAAACCAGCGAAGAACTGCCCAATTTTTCTATCGGCATTGACCTTTTAGGTCCTGATCCAACAAGCAGCAGAAATAAAGCCGAATTAAAAAAAAACTCGCAAGTTGCGCGCTGTTCGCAAATTTGTCGAAGACCAGCTGCAGCAAATTTTGGCTGAAAGACATTCACTGGGAACAGAACAGACACCAACTGGTCATCAACAACACTTAAAGGCAAAATTTCCGTTTTTATTGTTGTTTTTTAATTTGTTGTGCACTTTGTTATCTCTGGACAATCCGACTGAAGCAGGAAAATTTCTATCGCAATAACAACACAAATTACACAAGAAGACATAAATTTATTACTCACAAAAACAACTGCTGCCAGGTCTTCTCAAGAAGCCGTAATGACCAGCCAATGTTCGTAAACGGAATATAAATTTAAAGAAGGATGACAGTCGTCTTCGCTAACATGTTTTCTGGATTTCGCCGAGCAAAACGTAAACATCTTTTCAGCAAATCCAAACCATACTCCACGACTTCTTATGAACATGTTAGTTTTAACTTTAAGTGAACTTTAAGACTCTTTTACCTTTGTTTCTACTTAGTTTCCATTGATTGTTAACGAATAAAGAAGCAAATTTTCTTTCTCACTTTTACAGAAAGAATATTTTCATTCAAACTAGACGATTGTGGCGTGTTCGTAATCAGCCAATAGAACCGTTTGTTATTGTGTCGCGCGTTACGAGAATTTTACAGTTAATCAAAAAGCAAGCATTATTGTGAGCTACGTTATAAAAGAATTTGCTCATGCTTTTACCTGTGCGTATATCGAGTTATGGATGCACTTGGGAAGTTTGGAGAGCACTCAAGAAGCTAGAGTTGCACTCGGCTATCGCCTCGTGCAACTCTTACGCATCTTTCGTGCCCTCCAAACTTCCCGCGTGCATCCATAACTCAATATACGCACGCTAAGCATGAACAAATCCTTAACTTCAGTATGGAGGAGCAATAATATGGAATAGTTTACCAAATGATTTAAAGGAATTAAAATCAAGCAACGCATTTCGGTAAGCATTACGTACATACAGCTAATTCGAGAAAGGTTGTCTGATAAAGTGCACGCGACAACCCCGAAAGGTATTGTGGGTGGTTTTGAGTTCACTGTTTTTCAAGTAATATAACAAACATGAGATGCAGTGTTTCATCACCAGATGAAACACCGAGAAGAGAGTTGAAAATACGACGCGCAGCGGAGTATTTTTGACGAACTTCGAGGTGTTTCATCTGGTGATGAAACACTGTGTCGAATGTTTGATATTTCTTCTCAAACAAAATCATTTTTGAAGGAGAAATTAAGGATGCAAATACTAAGCAGTGTTTCATCCGATTTCCAAACACTCAGTAAACATTAATTTCCTTTGTATTTTCTTAATGAATTATTAATGAGTTTGAGAAAGAAATATGACAGAATGGCGGAAGAGGCCGTGGACATATGTCTGCGAGTGCTAAAGGAAAGCAACAAAAGTAGGTTCGACAGCTACAGTGCACTGTAATTTTCAGGGAGTCATAATAGCTCCTCTAGTGGGGCTAAGGCTCCTTACAGTGGAGTTATTTTTCGTGGAGTTATTTTAACTCCAAAAAGGAGTTTAAAGAACTCTTTTTCAGGAGTAAAAGTGACCCCAGATATTGAGGAGTTAAAATAACCCCCAAAAAGGAGTTATTCTGTACCTAAAATTTTTACTCCACTTTCAGAGTTAAATTAACTCCAAAAAGAGTAAAAACAACCCATGTAAGGAGTACAAGTAACCCCATTTCGTAGTAATTTAACTCCAGACTGGGAGTAAAAAGAACTATTTTTCAGGAGTAAAAATGACCCCAAATTCGGAGTAAAATTAGGAGTTAAAATAACCCCAAAAAAGGGGTTATCCTGTACCTAAAATTTTTACTCCATTTTTGGAGTTATAATAACTCCCTAAAAATTACGGTGTGTCAGGAACAGTGTATTGAACATATCCCGTATTACCTTTCGGGATTGTCGCGTGCACCTTTTTTCCGACAACCTTTCTCGAAATAGCTGTATGTAAAATCAGCTAATAATACTCTTTGATACCTTGATTAATATGTAAAGTGATACTCATTATGCTACCTCTTTTTCAACAATAGGGAGCTGAAGCAACCACGACAACGACTTCAAGAAAACAATAGGTTTGATGATCAAAACAACAGCTCTGCACGTGCATCACGCTTTTTAGTACATTTCTTTGACGTCCACTGCACGACTACGACGTGAAACCTCCTAATTTGACGTTTTATGGAGGCCGTGGACATACTACGACGAATTTCCCTTCTTCCTTTTGAGCCTGAATAAAATCCTTAAAAATTCAACTCCAAGAAAAGTCGCCTGCATTTGACATATTGAACGGATCCAAATAGATGCGACTAGGTTTGAAAGAACGCAAATTCATTTTTTTACCGACGTTTTCTCTACCGTCGTCGTCGTCTTTGCCTAAGGTCCCTAATGTTAAGGAATCATTGGGAAACCTTAAAAAAGCTCATCAGAGCTTGCTGTGTTTCCCTTTGCCTTAACTACATATATTTTTTGTAATAACAAGATTATGTACGATGTATGAAGGTTGGCAATAAACTTAAACCTATATGTAAGCTAAAGAGAAAACAATGTAAGATATAAAACACCACTCTCACGTCATCAAATAGAATTTAAAAAGGCGCTACTAAAAAGAACAGTTTTCAGCTGTCTTTTAAAAATGTCCAGTGACCCAGCATCCCTAATGTGCTGAGGGAGACTGTTCCAAAGATCAAAGCGGTGCAACAACAGAAAAAGGACGACGGCCATAACTATTTATGTCATAAGTAGGCACGGCAAGTAATATGACAGAACTTGGGCAAAAGAATAACAACACGAGCAGCTGCGTTCTGCATTCCTGTTGGAGCTGTTTCAACTCATCACGTGCTTAGGTAAACCACAAGCAACAAAAAACAGCTTATTTTAGCGTAAGAAATGGATATATTTTAATAATTTGTATGGTTTTTTCTCGAATAGGAAATTAACGTTGTGTATGAGTTTCAAATGATTCGCCTTGAGAATAAGGAGTAGAAAGACGTTTATAAAAGAGCCGAGACAGTCTAAGGTTATGTTGACACTTTACCGGATAGCTTTTGCGTCGCCACGAAAATACCTTGTATTTTTCAATTGTGGTTTTTAAATTTTAACTTTGATGGTAGTTTTTAAATTTTAACTGTAAATAGTGCGTTTGGACCCTTAGGAAAGGGCGCGTTATAATTGTCTTATTATTATTTCTTATTATTATCTACAGATGTTTCAGCTCTGTGACGCGTGCTATGCCTCTCACTTCACCTGACCTCACGACCTAGTTATAGTTATAAAGAAGTTCTTGCTTTCATCAAACTCATGGTTTTTGCGGTAAATATCGCCGCACGTTTGGGGCATATTTGCGCTGCAGGAAGGCTCGTTCCGTAAAAGGCCTGGGCATCGCGCTAAGAACCAGGAAGATGAAGCAGGCTAACAGATGCTATAAAAGGGGCTGATTTGTACGTCTTCAGCATTCACTTTCACATTGAGTAGTCTGTGCTTCAAAAGCAAGATCAGAAGAAAAAAGAACCGTTTTTTCGAGGGGGCAGAATGGTAAGTCAAGTATTATCACAAATTCAAGAAAATGAGCTACTTACTTCTGACACCGTGTACTCAAGTAAGCTTGATGAATTTGCTAGTTTTTCTTCTTTTTATTTCATCAGGAGTTTAAAGTTTTCATCCTTTCCTTTGCTGTCTTTGTTGTTGTCGCTTCGGGAGCGACAGTTTATAAAAGCGGAGCAGACGATAAAAAGGTATGGAAGCAAGTCGATAGATGCATTTGATGCACCAGGTTGATTTTCGAATTTCACTCCCACCACTGATCGTATGCTAGCTCGTTCTAAACCAATGATACTCTGTAGCTGACTGCTTTTTCTGCATTAGTTTTGTAAAAACGGGCAGGGAATAGCGCTGGTTTTCAAATGATTTAAAGACAACTCGAACATCTCAATTTTCCAATGCCACGTCTATGTATTTGTCCGCAACACGAATGCTTGCCAGCCTTGTAAACCAGTGGATGGCCAAAATCTTAAGCTTCAGAATGACTATTTCGAAAATTACAGCTTTAATTTTTTTCCCATGATAGTCCCTATTGACCCTATTGCCCTGTACAAGGTGATTCCTAACTTTACTGATGAATTTCTTCATGTAAACATTCTTGCAAGGCCTCGTAACGTTCCAAATAGGTGGAATAGTGGATACTCTGATTACTTTTGATGATACTCTGATGATAATGATGATGATGATGATGATGATGTATTTATTTTATTATTATTTCTTTTTTACCTTGAACGATAAGGTTTCAGAGTACAAAGTTAAAGTCAAGGATGGAGCTAAAGATCTAGACGAAACTATTAAAATCGACACCAAAAAGGGAACAGAAACTTTCCACATCGCCAGTAATGGCGACACCAGTCCCGATGCCCCAGGAGAGGTCGATGTTGTTTATGATTTCAAACAGGTAAAGAAGTTGAAATTTGGCATATAGTATATGTTAAAAACAGCCTCCCTTTCGTTTCTTTTAAATTTTCTTTCCCATTCCCTTCCTTCCTTTTTCTTTCCTTCGATTTTTCCTTCCCTTTCTTCTTTACAGAATGACGGCTACTTTAACTGCTCTTTCTCTATCTATCTTTCTCTCTGTCTCTCTGATTTTGCACATTAGTCTTGTATAAGCCATGCACCCCTTGCACTAAATAATCTAAAAATTATTTTTCAAGTACATATGTACGTAACTGTTGTCATTTTTGTCTATTTGCATAGAACATGGCCATGCACCGAATGTCCAATCAGAGAGCTTGTTTTCTAAGTGACTCTACTGACAATCTACCAAAGCCTGCTGACCTCAAGAGATTACTTGAAACGGTAATTACATTTTCAAGAAAAGATTGTTTACTACATCTAAGGCTAATGACAATCACCTAAAGAGAAAGAAAAAAAAGAAAAAAAAATACATGCAGGACAGTTATTTGGCTTCAAGTTAAGCCGAGTATTTGAATGATCAATACTACCAGTTTTTAACTTTATTTTCTAAAGTCAGTGATATATAGTTAAACTGCACTATATACTATATTTTTTTAGCTATCATCTACATCTAGTAATATTGGGATGAGCTATCACATTTTGATGGCATTGAATCTACTTTTGTCTGTTTGTTTTTCACCCCTTAAGATGTGCATGTTGACGCAATATAGCTGTTCTTTGAACTAAATATTTATCCACTGCTGGGGAACTGTAACCCCATATAAAATGGCCGTAATATTAAGCCTGACCATGCATGTTCAACTGGTGTGGAAACTGATTAGTTTTCAATTGTGTGAGGGCTAAATTGTGTAGTATTTCACCTTTTTTTAGCATTTGATTCTGTTTTGTAAAATTTTTCACAAATAATAATTTTAAATGATAAGCGAGAACCAACTTCTATGTAATTGGCGACTATTCATAGTAAGATTTAGACCCGCACTTTTACGGCAAACTGGAAAAGTCAGATTTAAGTTCACATTTCTAATTTGGAAATAGACAGATCAAAACTACTTAATTCAGTAATTCTTAAGGATAAACTTGAAATGAAAGTAATTATTTTTGCGCAGATATGATTAACAGAAATCGAAAACGTCAAGTTAAGGGAAAACTTCAGTTGGTCACGGCGGTACAACTGTGCTGTTAAATTAATTTCTCTTTGGTCTCTATTTTATTTACACACGTAAAATATACGAGGGAAACCACATAAAAATTACACGACAATGGAAATCACCCCGTAGGAACAGACAAAGATCGAGACTTGCCAATGAAGAAAAGGGTTCCTTGTGCAGAATGAACTCATAGTCCCATATAATGAATTTATGTATTCGCGGTCACAGTATTTTCCCAACTTAATCAGTCGTAAGCATATTTGCTATTTTCCCTTCAGCAATGGAATCAGGGTAGCAGCCCGGCAGAGACACAAGGGGAGACTGAATATTCTGTTGTTGGTACTGTCAATGACCGCTCGTTCCTGAGTGATGAAATGGCCGCCATGTGTGCTAAGTTGCCCATTTATCGTATCAAGCAGAATAGCCTCCCGGCCCCGCGTAAGTAAAACAGATGTTGCTTCAAGTAAAAAATTATATATCGATATATTTTAAGAGTAGATAAGCCTATCTGACAACAGTCAGTAGCAGCGGTAGAAACAACAACAGCAAACACAAAGACAAAACAACTAAATTAGGCTCTAGCTTAGTGCCGATAATAACCACGCCTCAGTCGTTTGTAGAAGTTTACTCGCTCGTTATACTTTAGAGAGAACCGTGTGGCCCTATAAGTGAGAAAAATTGTAAAAAAAATGTTACTTCCGACTGCCACCAAATTAGATGGTTTTAGCTTGACTTGAAGATAACAGACTCTTTCTGTGAGTAAACACTCAGCACGAGGTGACAGCGAAGTATGCAAAGAGAGTCTTAGCCTCATTTGCATAATAGGGTAGCATCAGGAAAAAAAAAAAGACTAAATCAACTGCAATGTTTTTAAGCTGATTGGTGGTCTGTTTTGCTGGATAACTAGAGAAATATTTTTCTTTTAAGCTTTTAGGTCAGTCCAAGCAACATTAGTGCACATTTTTTTCATATTTAAATGCTAATGCCTAAATTGTAAAAATATATATCTTGTAAAATATTTTTAGCGAATTATTATGGGCTTCCAGAGGGCAAAATATAATTTTTTTTTCTCGAAAGGTTATTGTATGCCCTTCCAAATGAGGTATAGCTTTTTAAGCTAGAGTAAATAACAGTGGAGATCTTTTTTTTTTTTAATGTGTAGTCAGATTTGCTGTTTGCGCGCCGATCAGAAATGATTTTTAAAACCTGTTTTACTATCAGCATCATAATCCATAATGACAATCTAACAAAATTTTTTGCTTTATTTTAAAGGAACAAAACGTGCCTGGTGTTTCCGAGTTTGCTATAGAAGGTGCTGGGGCAGCTTTTGTGGGCATGTTTGTGTGATGCGTTGTACTTGAGGCTAATAAACAGCCTTTAAACTCAAGTGGCTAAGATTACGTATACTAATTATAAGGCATTGAAAGTGATTACATAAATATGATCTAGTAAAAACTTCAATCGGTTGATTTAGGATAACGCTATTGATTTTCGAGCAGAAAAAGAACAGAGCAAAGCGCAACTGAAAATATTAGACATCGTAACAAATTTTGTCGGACAGGTTAAGACACGAAAGCTAAAAAGCGTTGACAGAGCTGTTTTATGGGAATTCGATCCCAAATCTCTCTTTCTTCGCCTTTTTGCTTTTCCTTTTTTACACAGGTATGGCAATTAAAAAATGGCGCTGGTTGGTGAAAACAAGGCGAAAAAGCCTTACTGATTAATGTAACAATTCTTAAACAAAATTTCATTGATGTGAAGATAAGTGTTCAGAAGGGCAATTTGCCATAATGCCGAAATCCCACAGTAAGTTGCCAACTGACAAAAATATTTGACTTTAGCGGTGTATCGACGTTGTACTTTGCTAAAACACTGAACATGAATTCTAAACGAAGTTTTCTTTTATGATACATAATTTTAGATACTCATTTTAAATGGTGCAAATAGATAAAAAACGAACAGGCATGGAAGAAATAGTAAAAAAGCCACTTAAAGGTATAACACTGCATTTGCCTTGTTTGCTACTTATCGTCTATTAAGGGGTCAGGGTCAACACCTCTTCAGTTCTCTTCAAACTTTTAATGCGTATAAGGTATCATCCTGCACGCGAAAAGAAGCAAATTTCGATCTTCATTTTTTGCGCGCGATCGAGTAGTCGCTGTAGTCTGTTCCACCATACTTATTTATTCCGCGCGCTTAAATTCTGTTTGGGAGTTTTCAAGATGTTCGTATCGAGCCTTTATTAGAGCCGCTCAGTTTCTTATCATAAGCGCGAGTATGATTATAGAGCATTTTTTCAGTTACCTATCCCACACTTTTCTCTAAAACATATCCTCACACTAACCACCACTGAGACCATCGCGAAGACCCTTACTAACAATAAAAGCTTGGGCTTAAAAAAGATCAAATTGAGAGTTGTTTCCTATACGCGCTCTGCAAGGTGGGCATCAGTTGAGGTATATTAAGCTTTTTGGCAGTTACATATGTTTGTGTTGCGGCACTCCTTCTCAATCCCTTAAAGGCGACTTGATCGGGCTGCCCTGAAACCTTGTCGCCGACTTTTGCGTGACATCTCTCTTAGAGGGGCGTGACATAGAATCTCATGTGAGAGTGAAACATAAACTCATTTGAACATTGTACCCTTTTGGAAGACTTTCGTAATTATGTAATACCGTAAAATTCCGAAAATAAGCCCGGGGGCTTATTGTTGGTTTTCATATGACGTCACTAAAATTCAGATTAAAAAACTATTGATCCTACCGAGATTTTACTTTCACGATGCATTAGAGCAGCTGAAAACCAATATTCATACAAATTTTCCCTTCAAAAGGGTTCTTGATTTGTGATAGAGTACGCTCGTATTTCTAACCTTTTGCGTGACGCGGCATTTACATGATGGCCAAGTGAGCTGTCATGTTAGACTACGAGTAGTCCCCCATTTTTCCTCAGGGATAGTAGAACGAGCGAAACGTGAGCGCGCTTGAAACTCACCCCACGCGTGTCGCCTTTTCTCGCGTGGGGTGATTTTTACGCATGCTCGTGTTTCGCTCGCTCTACTATCCCTGAGGAAAAATGGGGGACTACTCGTAGTCTGACTGTCATGTAGGTCAAAAAAGTTATTTATTTCAGGAAATTTTGCTATCTAAACTGTTCATGCATTAGAAAAAGTATTACTTTAATGTTTATGAGTTTCTCGAAGAATAAACTCACGCTTTTGTAGCAAAACTCAGTAACAGATGTTTCTGTTAGTTTCCGTCCGCCATGTTGGAGCTCATCCAGGTGAGCACCAGCATGGCGTCTCCATACAAATCTCTATAAGTTTGGATAAAACATTTCTTCGGATATCTCGTATACGAAATATTCCTCTGACCTGAATCTTGGCGACGGTCTTTGTATATGTACCTCCTTTCATTTCCTAGATTCTGGACTTTATCTATTGAACGGTTTTGATTTTTATTTTGATCTATTTTGAATGGCGTGACACTGAAAACCAGCAATATTTTTCAAAGGCCCTTTTTGAGGGGCTGTAGTCGCAAATCCACAATTGATGTCATTTATTCTTAAACTTCAACAATCGAGATCAGGTCAGATCCAACCTACTCTTCTAAACCTTTGCACAATTCGCTAAGTAACAAAGGGAATTTCAGACGCTAAACTTCCGTTGCTTCCAACTAGAGAACTTACATTATGTAGGAGCTTTTGCAAATCCGCAGTAGAGTTAATAAAAGCAACATCGAACATGGCGACTCATTCTCCTCGTGTTCGTTTTAAGACCGCTACGCCTTATGGGAGGCACAGGCTTCCCAACACTCAAATAAGAAATTGTTCAACAAGTAACAACATTCGGTAAAAAAGATCACAACATTCCGCCCCCCATGAACGCACATGTTAAGGGCAAGTTCATAGTCGATCGATTCTGTTTCAAGGCCTTTCAGTTCACGGAATTTCTCCAGAACCTAATTGTTCCAGCAAACAAATTTTGGTGTTTGGCCTTCTGTATTTGGACCCTTTGGCCCTCACTTCTACACTTCTGACCAAACCGGAGTCTATCTTTTTGTCGAGGGTCGAGGGTCGAGGGTTCCATGTCGATGGTAGGGTAACATTTTTTTTTTCCAATTTTTTTTTTTTGGAAAAGGTAATGATCGATGCAATCAATGTCATTAAAACAAATAAGAAGAATTAAAAACAAATGGCGCGTGAAGATCTTCTAGTTGTTGGGTGGGGGGGGGGGGGGGGGGGGGGAGGGGTGGAATAGAGAAAAACTCCGGGACATCCCAATTTGTTTTCGAAGAATTACATTTATAACACCCCGGAAACCCATACCACGAACCGGAACACGTTACTTGAAAACACTGATTTTAAAAATATGTTGTAAGCAAAATTTAAAATGTTGTAAAACAAGAATGAGTGCGTTGAATTATGAATTTCTAGTCCAACCAACAAGAATGGAAGGAAAAAATTCTTATTGCGTTGTAAAATGTGTCATAAACGAACAATGTCATCGTTGAGTCTATCTTTTTGCAGAGGCTATTTAAAGGGACTGGTTCACGATAATGCGCCTGTGTGAGTTCTGACAGTAGCTGCTTGTTTTTCAACCAATCGGAAGCGAGTTAGATGCACGCAAGTAAATTTACAAAATTCAAATTAATTGTTCGCGACGCGAGAGTATTTCCGGGCATTTGGTTGATTTTATTTACCCCCATAATTCAAGTTTAATTCTTTGTACTCCTCAGACATATGTTGCAGCCGATAAGAATAAGATTTACAGCCCTATCCTGCTTTGAAACAAACATTTACCAACGTGTATTTTTACGAGGTCGTACCTACGCTAACAAAACAGTCACCGATCGGCAAACAAAATTTGTCAACAAACATCTTATTACTGTTCTCTCAGTTCGCCTTATATAAACCCAGAAATACCTAGAAATAGCGACTGACCGGTGACAACAACACACAACGTATGAGTGTAAAGATTATCCTTAATTGTGCATAAATTTCAATTGCTTATCAGCAAATGATTAAACTCATTCGCGTTGCATCGGGTCAGTGTTCCGCAAAACAAATGTTATCGAGTAGCACACATAAAGAAACTAGCTTATAAACAAAATATTCAGGCAATAATTTATTTTAAAAACATCAATTCTTAAGCATGTACGATCGTAAAGCAAAGATACAAGGAACATTTCAAGTGTACCAGATCGGTGAAGATCGCGCGGCCTGTTGCGGTATAACTACAGGTCGGAGTCAAAAATCAAATGAAAGTTGAACGAACTCATGCCTTTAACCACTTTCCAAGTGTCGTGTATTCTTTTCTTATGCCACACACTACTCCTAGAATCATACCAGATCGATAGGCTAAGCTTCTCTGTCTCCAAAGACTCTTGAAAACGTCCTGTTGCCGGACGGCCACGATGCTCTTCTGAACCTCCATGATCAAAACATTATTTTTTGCGTCTTCTTAAAACGTAACCAGTCAAACGACACAACCACACGTTAATCACCACTAACGAAGTATAACTAGACCAGCCAAAGCGACGGATGTCCGAATAAAACGAAGGATTTTCAATGAATGTACCGGTAATGGCGATTTCGAATTTAGTGTTGACCCGACAAATTTATTCTGAAGAGACAAACGGCGCGCATACGCATTATCGTGAACCATTCCCTTTAAAATGCGCGAACTCGCATGGAAATCGCCACCCACTAACGCAGAGGTTTAAAATAGAATAATGCCTGGTAGCGACTTTCGGTGAGGTGAACATCGGTATTTGCCGACGCTTTCCCATTAAAATACAATATATCTTTCTAGGCCACAATGGGTCATATTTATTTGTGAACGTGGACGTGGCCATGGTGGACGTGAATAGGAAAAAAGACAGACGTACGGTCCATGTCTCCCATTGATCCAATTAATTGTTTTACATTTGACACATTTCTATGAATAGGAAAAAACGGAGTACTGCGATAATGCCGTTTATCTTGAACCGTGAATACAAGTTTTTTATTCCCGAAAAAAAATCGACTGTGTTGCAAATTCTGTTTAACTGTTTGAAATGTTACAATGTCACACAAGGCCATTCCTGTACAATTTTTCGGTCGGTCGGGCAAGAAGAAATGGCATTGGGTTTGTGGAGTGATTTTTGGTTCTGTTTTGAGGATATTTTCCCTGGTATTTCAATTCAAGCTCTCTCTGTGATCTATTTTTCCGTGGTTTCTGATGTAAATTTACTACTTTTAACATCATGCAAGAAACTGGACAGTGTATTCCAAGTCTGTCTTTAGCGGAATTTTTTTTTTCTTTAAATATTCATATAGTGTACGCTCTTTTTTTCTTTTTTTGAAAGTTCCCATAATTGGTCTGCTTCGATCTGATCGCTGTTCGTGAATAAAAGCTCCCCTTTTCGTGCAAAATAGGAAATAATCACTGAAGCCGTTGTGAAGAAAGTTTTTGCGCAGACACCTCTGATTTCTGTTCAAATGCACACTAGGGATAAAGATGTGTACAAAATTAGTTTCGCCACGTGACTTCGTATTGTCCCAGTGCCACCATCAACTGCGCCGATAAGTGTTGGTTTTGCGTTCCTTTTGTGTTTCAGGGTGTTTCAAATTTCTGCAGTGATACACTTTTTTAGCTGCAGAACATAACGTTGGTAATTAAAGGAGTTTATTATTGCGGCGCGACTCGGGCGATAGCATCAACCATCTAAATTCCCCAACTACGCCCCCTGACACAAATAAAACACAATTCGCTTTTTGGCACGGAGAGAAGTTTATTAAGGATACGAACAAAAAGTAAACAACAGCCAACGATATGCCTAATAAACCTCTCTGCCACCCTATAACATCAAATGAAATCACCCAGGGTGGGTGGGTGGGAAGAAGAAACGAAATAGTACGGTGCAAAAGTCTGGTATACGCTCGAGGTAAAAACTGACTCGAAATGAAACACGAAACTCCTATCACCTGATACTAAAGGGTGTGTGTTGCGCAATTAATCCCTTTGAACAAGTGCTTGTCCAAAGGGGGCAAATTATCACTCTAGCTACGCACCTACGTACCTATTGTAGGTCACGATTTCCGGTGTCGGTGATTATCGATGACTTGTATTTTAAAATTTTATGGCGAGTTTCTACTTCAATGAAAGCACGACAATTCGCTCGCATACAGTGGGATAGCATAAAAAACAAGAATCGGTGAAATATCCATATTCAAACTACCCCACTGAACAACCAAGCAAGGCAGAGAAGAGGCAGACGTGACTGAAATATAAGCCGCGAAGCAGGGGCACCCAACCACGATTACCTCCTAATTGCATTGAAAACACTTTTTGCTTATCCAGAGTAATTTCAAATCTCTAGAAATGCATTCTAAGTGGTGCTATAAAAGTTGTATCTGTTCAGTCGTCCTAGGGCAACTTGAATCTTTTCGAAATCACTCAGGGCCTCAGTGTTATTTTCCCGAAAATTTTAGATGCAATTTTAGGTTTTAAGAAAGAGAGAATTTTTCTGATTACTCTCTCCATCGCATTTTCTAATCCGGAAATTTTAGATTTCCTTTTTCTACGAAAAATAGGCTAAGTTGGGGACTGAAATGTGAAAAACTTACCTTTAGAAAATGGAAGGGAATTAATTAGATAAGCTACGAAAACTGTACATGAATGGAACGGCCATCTGGAAATTTTTAGCCTTCCTCAAGTAATAGAAAATTGTAGGCAATTTTTGCTTCTCCGAACAGATATTTCACAGAAAACAGTCGTTCGGTGCCCCTGCCTAAGCTCTATGACATTTTTTTTAGGCACAACCTGTCAACCTTCACAGGAAGGGAGAAGGTTCTTTACTTTTAAGCGAATTCGAATGTCCACTTACTATTTTAATTAAACAACAACAACAACAGCAACAACATCACATTTTCTTTATGGATGTCCCGGAGCTTTTCTCTATTCCACCCCCCCCCCCCCCATCCAACAACTAGAAGATCTTCACGCGCCATTTGTTTTTTAAATTCTTCTTATTTGTTTTAATGACATTGATTGCATCGATTATTACCTTTTCCAAAAAAATTTTGGAAAAAAAGTGTTACCCTCGACCCTCGACATGGTACCCTCGCCCTCGACATGGAACCCTCGACCCTCGACCCTCGACCCTCGACCCTCGACCCTCGACAAAAAGATAGAATCATCAAACCGTCAGATCCAGGAAACACATTGGTTACTCGTCCGATTGGCCACTGATGTCGTGGGACATTATCGTCAGTAATAAGTACTTGCTCTCCAGTTTGCAAGTTCCTTTGTGTCTTATGCCACTTCTGGCGTTCTTGTAAAGAGGGTATGTACTCTCTTAGCCAACGCTTCCAATAGTGGTTGGCTAGGAGCTGCGCCTGGCGCCATCGCTTTTGACTAGACTTGTCGCTGTCATCAACCATTTCTGGGGGTAGATTAACCGTGGGACGAATGTTTAAGAAATGACTGGGGTTATCGTCATTCGGGCTCGACGAATTTCTTGTCAGTGGTCTGGAGTTAGCAATTCGTTCAGCTTTAGTAAATACTATTTAGAGTACCTCTTCGTTGATAAGGCCTTTACCAAGGATAGCCTTCAGGCTCCGCTTCACGGATTTCACAAGTCTTTCCCAGACTCCGGACATGTGCGATGCACCTGGAGGGTGGAACACCCACTTACAGCCTCGCCGCTGCAACTCTCTTCCCACTTTCTCTTTGTCAATTTGTTCAATAGCCTCTTTGATTTCCCGATCAGCCCCAACGAAGTTCGATCCATTGTCGGAGCGAAGCTCCTTCACATGTCCTTTTCGATTGAGAAATCTCGTCAGAACCAAGATAAGTCACCCGTTTCTAGGGATCTAGCGACTTCAAGATGGACGGCTCGCGAATTCATACATACAAAGATGGTTCCCCATCACTTCTCTGCAACCTTTCCCCTTCCTCTCTTCACGTAAAAAGGGCCAAAATAGTCATCTCCTGAATACGTAAACGGTGGCTCACTACGAGCCTCAGCGCTCCGGAAGTTAAAAAATTCGTACCGTCTGGTTGCTATGAAGTGACGTAATCAACCAGTTGAGTATCCATCACCGTAACACTTTTGCGGTCAACTACCGCAGCGCTCGTAAAGTACTTTAATTAAAACCGTGTTCAAAACCCTGTAGGAAGTCTGTTTATTTTTGAGTCGATTAATGCACTGCTGACTTTCACGAGGTCAACTTTTGCATAAATTATCAAACATTATGTTAAGCGGGAAATCTACCTATGCACGAGGAGTGATATTTTTGCACGGCATCTAGCGGCACATCAAAGAATTTGGAATTGAAGGGTAAATTCCTAGAATATCTTCGCCAGTTAAGCTAGAGAAAAGGTGTTAAAAAACCTCAGGATCCAAAACAACACGTCAATCAAAATATCACTTGGACCTTCTCGCTTATGAAGAGCTATCACGCGGCTAAGCTTGAATTAGACATATATTGAAATAGGAACTCGTGTCAATAAAGTATCAGAAGTGAGTGGGAATCGCTCCTGGTTAAAAAACTGGTTCACAGGGATATGCATCTCTTCTAGTTAAGAGAAGGGAATCAGAACTGCTTTTCATGCAGGAACAGGTTTTCTTCGGGCTAACTACAAAACTTCAGCTTATTTCACTCCTTGACATTGTCAAAGCGCATTTTGTAAAGATAACTTTTTCCGCTTTATAAGCTTTTTTTATATTCTATTCCATTAATGTTTAACCTCCCTCAAAAAGCCAAATAATATAAAAATAATGCTGTTGTTAAAAAAAGCGTTTTACCTGTTTTCGTGAATTCGCTATCCAAAGATCACTATGCTCAAAGGACAGGGCAAAATTTCCAGGAGAGAGACATTAATTTTTTTTCCCACGAGGTTACTAAGAGAAAATGCAATGATTATTATTAATGTAACCATCAGGTATACTCTACTCACGAGGTTACGGACAGCAAATGTAGAGATTATTATTAATGTAACCATCAGGTATGTTCTACCCACGAGGTTACAAAGAGAAAATGCAATGATTATTATTAACGTAACCTTCAAAGTATGTTCTACCCACGAGGTTACAGAGAGCAAATGCAGTGATTATTATTAAATGTAACCGTCAGGTATATTCTACCCAAGAGGTTACAAAGAGAAAATGCAATGATTATTATTAACATAACCTTTAGGTATGTTCTACCCACGAGGTTATAGAGAGCAAATGCAGTGATTATTATTAAATGTAACCGTCAGGTATATTCTACCCACGAGGTTACTGAGAGCAAATGCAGTGATATTATTAATGTAACCATCAGGTATGTTCTACCCAGGAGGTTACAAAGACAAAATGCAATGATTATTATTAAATGTAACCGTCAGGTATACTCTACCCACGAGGTTACAGAGAGCAAATGCAGTGATTATTATTAAATGTAACCATCAGGTATATTCTACCCACGAGGTTACAAAGAGAAAATGCAATGATTATTATTAACGTAACCTTCAGGTATGTTCTACCCACGAGGTTACAGAGAGCAAATGAAGTGATTATTATTAATGTAACCATCAGGTATGTTCTACCCACGAGGTTACAGAGAGCATGCAAATGCAGTAACAATTATTAGATTTTAGTGCAACTATCAGGTTGAGTTCCTCCATTAAAAGAGTTTTTTGCTAGGGTTAAACAAGTTTGGCTTTCATGAGTTTCAAGGTACAAACATTGTCATCTAATTTTTCGCACGTAGCCGGAATAAGCCAAGAAATGAAGCATATATAACGAAAAATCGTCCTCAGATGATCTCCATATTAGGTAAATTATACTAAACGTTGCGAAAGAAATTATTGTTTGTATTCGTCTTATCCATCGTAAAAGCGAGGGGTCATCGCATGACATCCGGTATATTAAACAAAGGTAATACTCACGGGTTTCACGAGTTGTATGCACTATTTTTCGCCGAGAAACAAATTTAATCTTCAATTCTTACCTTACAGTAGTCCGTTCTTTTACCTTGCATTCGACAACAAATCTGTTAAAGGCGAACAAAGCGATTCCGGCACTCTTCTTTATGATGAGTAGCAAGCCGCAGCAACTGAAGCCGCTTGACTGAAGTAAAATCCACCGATATGCAGGGCATTCTCACTACAAATATAAACAAACGTCGCGGGGAAAAAAAGACGAAGAGGAAAAATTGCCAGATCTTCGCCTCGGCAATGTATTCCAGCTACCATGCCGGCGTATCTCCAGAAGGTGGACTTGAAGTGGGGCAAACCTTGTGATTTTTTTTAGAAGCCCTTTGCGCGCAAACTAATTTATTCTGGCGCGAAATGAAGATTAACAATATGTATACTGAAATATAATCCACGACAAGAAGATTTTCGCACTGTAGCGCGACATAAATGCCTATTTTTACAAGTACGCGGAGAAAGTGGTGCACTAGTTTAACTTTTTTAAGGTGAATTTACTCCACAAAAGCAAAATGAAATGTTTTATCTCTATGTTGTTTACGTGCCTGATTAGAAGGCAGAGGTAACTTCATCGTACAGACCCCATCAAAATGAAAGTACACGAATGAAACGGAAAAAGTCTGGGACGGTTTAGTTTCTGCTCAGCAGCTTTTTTGCTTTTATAACAAAAATTTAATGTTGCAGTCTGTTTTAAACGTTGGCATATCAACGCGCACAGTCACTGAATGAAAACAACAGTCACGATCACGTTCATCGAAACCAGACGCGCGCGACCTACCACTGTTATGGTAAGCAATTATCCTGAAGGTGTTAATGTTCCCGAGACAGTCTTCGCACTGAAGGTGTAAATGGTAAACCGAACGGTCGCTTTGATCATCAGAAAGACTTGTCAACTTTGATGATTTAACTGATTAAATTACGGGACAGAAATTTTACTGCTTGCGGCTCCTCGTGTTCGCGGGAGAAGCAACTTCTATAGCGGCGCAAGACAAATGTTTCGAGAGTCGAGGATGTGCTCACAAACTATTCACTATGCGACGAAAGGAGAAATCACTGGCATGATAGCTGCATGTAATAGTAATTTTATCAATCCAGGTCGCGCCGTGTTCGCTCGAGAACGCTGTGACAACCTCGTTTGGCGCGCTTCTCAATACTTCCAAAACATGTTGTAATCGGTAAGTAGACTTAAGCACTTAGTATCGCCAAGCCATTCGAATCAGTGTATACCCAATTCTTTGTCTGAAGATTCTTGCAAACACATATACCAAGTAAATCTGGATGGAAGAGGAAATTGTCTCCTGAAACGCAGCCAGATTATATTTTGAAGGATGGCCGCACAATTCAACGCGTCTTCCAGGTCAGCCCTAATTTATAATTCGTAGGAGTACTTTGATAAAACTTCAGTAGAAACAAAACAACGCAGACATGACATTCTCCTGCATGAGACACAATCGGCTGAAGGAAATATCTGTTTACAAGTCGGGTAAATTATCCATTCTTGCGCACCGCAAACTCAGCTAAAATCAGTCGCTGGAAACCTGGCATATTATTAAGCCTGAGCACTTCTAAGAATAACACGTTTAGAACTTCGACGCGTAGAAAAAAAAGGCAGTTGTTCTATATCCTTTCTGGTTCACCCAGGTAGAAGTCCTGCCATATTATTATGCCTGAGCGCTTCTAGGATATATAACACGTTTAGCATTCCGACCCGTAGCCGTAAAAAAAAAATTAGGCAGTTGTTCTTTATCCTTTCTGGTTCATCCAGGTAGAAGTCCTGGCATATTATTATGCCTGAGCGCTTCTAGGATATATAACACGTTTAGCATTTCAACCCGTAGCCGTAAAAAAAAAAATTAGGCTGTTGTTCTATATCCTTTCTGGTTCACCCAGGTAGAAGTCCTGGCATGATGTTGTTATGCCTGAGCGCTTCTAGGATATATAACACGTTTAGCATTTCGACCCGTAGCCGAAAAAAAAAATTAGGCTGTTGTTCTATATCCTTTCTGGTTCATCCAGGTAGAAGTCCTGGCATGATATCATTATGCCTGAGCGCTTCTAGGATATATGACACGTTTAGCATTTCGACCCGTAGCCGTAAAAAAAAAATATTAGGCAGTTGTTCTATATCCTTTCTGGTTCATCCAGGTAGAAGTCCTGGCATATTATTATGCCTGAGCGCTTCTAGGATATATAACACGTTTAGCATTTCAACCCGTAGCCGTAAAAACAATTTAGGCAGTTATTCTATATCCTTTCTGGTTCATCCAGGTAGAAGTCCTGGCATGATATAATTATGCCTGAGCGCTTCTAGGATATATAACACGTTGAGCATTTCAACCCGTAGCCGTAAAAAAAAATTTAGGCAGTTATTCTATATCCTTTCTGGTTCATCCAGGTAGAAGTCCTGGCATGATATTATTATGCCTGAGCACTTCTAGGATATATAACACGTTTAGCATTTCAACCCGTAGCCGTAAAAAAAAATTTAGGCAGTTGTTCTATATCCTTTCTGATTCATCCAGGTAGAAGTCCTGGCATGATATTATTATGCCTGAGCGCTTCTAGGATATATAACACGTTTAGCATTTCAACCCGTAGCCGAAAAAAAAAATTTAGGCAGTTGTTCTATATCCTTTCTGGTTCATCCAGGTAGAAGTCCTGGCATGATGTTATTATGCCTGAGCGCTTCTAGGCTATATAACACGTTTAGCATTTCAACCCGTAGCCGTAAAAAAAAATTTAGGCGGTTGTTCTATACCCTTTCTGGTTCACCCAGGTAGAAGTCCTGGCATGATGTTATTATGCCTGAGCGCTTCTAGGATATATAACACGTTTAGCATTTCGACCCGTAGCCGAAAAAAAAATTAGGCTGTTGTTCTATATCCTTCCTGGTTCACCCAGGTAGAAGTCCTGGCATGATGTTATTGTGCCTGAGCGCTTCTGGGATATATAACACGTTTAGCGTTTCGACCCGTAGCCGAAAAAAAAAAGGACGTCTGTTGTTCTATATCCTTTCTGGTTCACCCAGGTAGAAGTCCTGGCATGATGTTGTTATGCCTGAGCGCTTCTAGGATATATAACACGTTGGCAATGAAATCGACCGCAGACTTTAAAATGTTCTTTTTAAAAGGCACTGAATTATTTTTTCCGGACATTTGGTTTGATATCGCATTTTTAATTAATTTTATTTGTCGCCCTAGGATGATGACATGATTGCGTGAAAATTGACGCCTCTATTATATTAGATGCGAAATACGATCAGAGATTAAGGGAATAGGGAATGTTGCAAGCTACTGGGTATCCAGCTGAGATAGCTGACTTTTACTCAGCTATCTCAGCTGGATACTGAGGGGTTTTTTGGTTGCTAAGACCGTGCAGCTCGTTATGGTACGGGGTCAGCCTAATGTTCAGTAATTCTACCATTTCTTGAGTCATCCTTGGCGTCATTCGTTTCTTGCAGGATATACATCTCCCAGTAACCTCCTTCACTGGTGTTCTTCCTTTAATTACCCAGAATTGCTCTCGGAGAAGGGACAATACTTGCTCGACTCCAGAATGTCCATTTCTCTCGCCCACATAACGTATCAGCATCGTAGTGACATGATGTTTTGGCAAGATCATAGGATTCATCGCATCAGGAGCTATAGAAGCTCTCGAAATCCTACCACCAAGACACCATCATCCATGATCACTGGTTTAAGCTTCACAATATTGCTTGATGCCTTCACTTGTCGCCCAGCTTTGAGGTCCTTCAACTCTTGCGGAAACGTTCCCTTCTGTACCATGATAACAACTTCTCGCTTGGCCTTCTCAATTTCTTCTTGACTAATACTCGGTGTGATTTCATATGTGTTTGTCTCTTCCTTTTTCGCAAACCGCTTGAACCACTGCAGAAACTTCAGTATCCAGGCAAATGTGCGAAGGAGAGTGTACCAGCTAGAGTATCGGAACAGAAAAAAGTTCAAGGAAGCTGTTGGGTTAACTGTGGTGACGTACACTTCCTTCTTTACTTCAAGTTTCTCTTCCGTAACTTTCTCGAACTTGTTTTCTGGTCAGTGATCCTCACTTCTATGCAAGAAGGATGGGCCTTTCAGCCAGCGTTCATTTTTCAGAAATTCATGCATCTCAAGGCTACGACTAACATCATCAGCAGGGTTCAATTTGCCAGGACAATGTCTCCACTGTTCTGCTGCTGTGAGATCTCGTATCTCTCCAACTCGATTTGCCACATAAGTTTGGAATCGCCTGCTCTCGTTGTGGATATAGTTCAGAGTAATCATAGAGTCAGTCCAAAAGACCACTCGCTCAAACGTAAAGTTCAGTTTCTTTGGCACTGCAAGATCAACACGTGCAGCCAACAGAGCTCCCTGCAGCTCAAGGCGAGGAATGCTGACATTTTTGACCGGGGAATTCCTGGACTTTCCTATAATAAATGCACATTCTATTTTCTCATCAGGGTAGGCAATTCGTAGGTACGTAGAAGTACCGTAGCCAACTTCGGACGCATCGCAGAAATGATGAAGCTGCAGTGTGGCTCCTTCATGGTCAGTCCGACTGAAGTAACATCTGGGACTTTCACGCTGCCAAAAGAGGCAGGTTATCTTTCCATCGCAACCATCTTTGGAGGAATTCTCCTTCGAGGGGTTGATCCCACGCCCTTTTCTTTCTCCACAGATCTGGCATGATTTGCTTCGCAGGCAACACAGGCACAGCAAGGTTCAGTGGGTCGAAGACCGAGCAGATTGTCGATAAAACTCCTCTCATTGCGTTTGTCTTCCCCAGCTCGAAGACCTTAAAACCAAACGTGTCTGACTCTATGTGCCAACGTACTCCAAGTGCTCTGTCGACGGGCAACTCATCAAGATTGACATCTAGAGATGGGTCAGCTCTCTTTGCCCGGGGTATAGTAGACCAAACCTTGCGGTTGTTGCTTACAAATTTTGTCAGATTAAATCCGCCCTTAGCACAAAGTTCTATCAATTGCTCCATAAGCGTGATTGCGTTTTCCGGTGTAAGTACAGATTTTAAGAGATAATCAACATAGAAGTTGTGTCTGAGAGTGTCTATAGTAGAAGGGTCAAAACGTTCTTCATTGTCATCAGCTGTTCTCAAAAGGATAGAGTTAGCTGAGCAAGGTGAGTCTGTGGCTCCAAATATGTGTACTGTCATTGCGTACTCCTGGGGTGCTTCATCTATGCTTCCACTCCACCACAGAAATCTTAGTGAATCTTGGTCTTCTGGACGGACTTTCACTTGATGGAACATACTCTCAATGTCCCCAACCAGAGCTACATTCTCTTCGCGAAATCTCAACAAGACTCGAACTAAACTGTTTGTGTAATCAGGGCCCTGCAGCAGCTTCTCATTCAAGGATGTTTCCCCGTGTTCATCAAAGACTATCCTGACTTTGTTTGGCTTGTTGCTGCTGGTGCCTGCAAAATGGGGAAGATACCAGGTTGTGAGACCGGATTTGGAAGCTTCTTCGTCTGACAGTTTACGGGCGTGTCCCTTTGCTATGTAATCTTCCATGGTAGCACGATATTTCTCTGGAAGACTAGAATCTGTATGGAACTTTCGTCTTAAACTTTGCAATCTTATTTCTGCTTCCCTGCGGTTGTTCGGCAGCTGAACATCATCTCTTCTCCACATCAGCCCCGTCTCATAGTGATCATCAGCAGTAAGTTTCGTTGTTCTCTCTAGGATGTCCACTGCACGCATATCCTCTCTGGACAAAATGAGGTCTTGACGCCTACAATCTGCTCCGCCATTTGTTTTGGTCTTCAACGCACCATTCGTTCCAAAACCCTCAACTTTCCAAAACGTCTCCACTTGGTCATGTAAATTCTTATCACATGTGACAAAGTTCACTGAAATGTTCCTATGGTTCTGCGAACCATGAATTCCAGTTATGACCCAGCCTAAAGGGCCTCGCAGAGCTTGCAGTTGGCTATCAGGCTTACTTCCGAACTTCAAAAACTTCATGTGCTTTACTGACATCCTTTCTAATGAGTACTGACACCTTTCTCAACTTCACTGCAGGTATTTCAATGTCCACTAGGTGTGAGTGTGATCTCCTGTCAATATCTTCAGGAAGGCACTTCTCTGCGATGTTGAACTTCTCTGTTACAAGCCCTTCTTCAACAGTGATGACTTCTCCTTCTCCACTAGCGGACTGCAACTTGAATTCCACAAATTCAAACTCTTCATCTTCTTGTTCCAAAAACGTGCCAACAGACACAACCTCCTTCCGACCTTTCAGGTCAAGTTCCTTGGCGACGTCGGAACTGATCATGGTTCCACGTGAGCCATTGTCTATCAATCCGTAAGTGGTGATAGACTTGCCATCTGACGATGAGATTTTTACAGGTATCACATGAAGCAGGATGGTCTTCTTCTTTGTCGGCTCTGTCACGATTGCATACTGCACTGTGCTCCTAACTTCAGTAGACTTTGGCTGCTCACCATTCCCTGGGTTAGTGTCTTTCCGGTAGGTTGTGGTCTTCCTTCACGGGGTTGGTTTCAGCAGTGTCTCTCCTTGGGGGGTTGTGAAGAAGTCTGTGGTGTCGTTTGTCACTCCCACACCGACAGAACCTTTGGGATTCACACCTGCCCCTATGATGTCCTGGTCTCATACAAACATGACACAACCTATGACGTTTCACAATATCCCAGCGGCTTTGGAGATCTTTGTTTAGTAATTCAGGACATGAAGCCAGTTCGTGTGATCCTGAGCAGCGCAAACAGTTCTGCACGGCGGGTGGGGGCTTACTGTGTCTATCACCTGTCCCAAGTTTTCCTCCTGTGCCTTCCGTGTATTTCGAGGGGCTTATACATGGAAGGGCTTATTTTCGGAATTTTACGGTATTATCGCTTAGGTTGAGTGGGAGATCGAGACGCGAAAGAATCTAGGAAATCTGTGACCGTAGATCTATTAAAGTAAATTTGTAGACAACATTATCGAGGGTGCCAGTATTTGTCGGAAACCCGTTCACGACTACCTAGACTATACAGAATTACCGTACTGCATGAAAACGATAAGTTAACCAGAAAAGACAGCGAGCAGCTTATAAGAGAAAATAATTAAACCCACTACAATATACTGAACCCATCACATCACGATACACTGGCCTCATCCAACCGAGACTAATAGAGATGATTTTTTTTTCTTTTCTAAAGATTACTCCCAGGTTTTTTCAATCGGTACGTTAACTTCAAAAAATGTAAATAGATCAAACGGTCGACAACAGAATTTTTTAACGTGATATGGGCATGAGTCTGGGTCAAAGTGCTGATGACACGAACTTAAATTGTTTTTTGTTCAAGCCATTCATCTCGAAGCTCAATAACTGACCTTGATATTTAGTTAAAACTCTACAATCATATACTTTACCTGCTCACATTTACAGTGTACGTATTCAGAACACTTTCAGTAAAATACGGGTTGTGTACATATCAGTGTCATGCGCGAGTTAAATCAATTTATATAGGTTTTTTTCAAGTTCCCATTTTCAATGGCTTTTTGTTTACACCTCAATAAAAGGTATGCACGTTAAAGCGAGCTGTGAACTTTCAAAGTTTATCGAAACTCGTTAATGTTAACATCAATCGTGCTTGTTAAATAGGCGGATACACAGAAATTGGGAGAAACATAACATTCGATCACGCACTAATTTAATGACACAGATACAAACAAAAGCAAAAACTGTGGGCCACATTGAGAACAACTGTAAGCTCTAGGATGCTAAGTCACCAAATCTTGTACTTGTAAGTAACATCAAGAGCCATAATGGGACTGTCCCATTATGGCACTTGGTAACATTCCTTAGTACTTTATTTCTCTCAGGTTGGTATTTGAAGCTCCCGGTGAAGCTTTGCGTTCTCGAAACTTCGCCGCTTCTTTGCCCTCTCGCCAATGAGGCGGAATTCTTAAAGTTCCTGTTTTCGTCGAACGAGTCCTCTTAATCCTAATCCGAAATTTAGACCTCCAAAAAGGCGTGTGTTGCATTAAACAGAAATTAATCAATCTTTAAACAGACTCTGCGAAGATGCATAGACAAACGTGCTTTATGGATCAGGCAACGCCCTCTGCGTTACTGGGTTAATAATTGAACGCGTTCATTTTTCTACGTAGGAAAATACCCATTTTATCAACTGGGCGTGCCTTGAGGCAGCCCAGTTAACTAAGAAACTAAATATTTGCCGGGGGTCTTAGTTCAAGTGGTTCAAGTGGTTTTGGCCTGAAAAACAAGGGCCATTTCCCAGATCTCCACTTGAGGACCTGCTGGAGATGAGATCAGGTCTTTATTCTTCACGCCTGTAACGTCCAGGGACAGGCACATGCAGTACCATTCGGCTACACCTTGTACAAAACTTGTTATATTATATAGCTGGTTCTCTGAGAGTTGGCAAAATAATGGGAATCCTTAAACTCGTTCCCAATGTGCTCCCCCGGACCGAGAAAGACGAGTAGGTGAGGACCCTGTGTTCCGATTGGCTACTCGAGCGAACGAGATGTGTAATTTATCCTTTATCGACCAAACTTGTTCTGTTGTTCTGTCAAGATGGCTGGACTGATTGGCCTCGCTTTTTTGTTTTAGCGTTTTTGCTTACCGGAAGTTCCCATAAAAACGACTTGGCCAATATCCAGCCAACTTGACTTCACGCTTAGCCTCTTAAACGCATGACTCAAAATCACTCGTTCGAGGATGAAAAATGGAACTGATTTGTACAAATATGTAGTAAACGCGATTCCGGGACGAAATTTGCCAGTCCTGAATTTTGCTCACCATTTGCCCAAACCGTGAACCGACCAGTTTCCCATGTAAATGGTAAACAACCATGATTTTGCACTATATGAGAAGGGTGAAAACTACGATACGATAGAAAACAGCTGATCCCTGCTCTAGCGCACACAAGCCAATCATGCAAAAAAAATACTCACGTCTCTATTTAACTTGAGAGATATGCATGAGTGTAAATAGAGATCTTTAAAAAGAATTCAAAAAGGCTTTTGTTGATGACTCACTGCTTACTACTCATTGAAGGCAACATCTTAAAGCAAACCGGAACGACTGTGCTGTAAGTTTTTAGAGGTCAGCGTTCACTTGGCTATTAAGTCCTCAACCACTGCTCCCCCATCCTCGCTCCCCTCCCCCTACCCCCCCTCTAGCCCCTTCAGGACTTCTACAACTCGGGCTTCAAAGGTCATAGATAGAGTAGGATAGAACGTCTGAAGACCTCTCCGGGACAAACGTTGATTTTCACATGCGACGAGTAAACTAATAAATTAAAAATTCGCATCATACGTATTTAACCTTGTTCTGCAGAAACTTTATTAAAATCAGCTCTTTGGTCTGATTCAGTTGATTGGTTTGACGCGTCCTAAGTTCGACGTCTGACCCAACTGACGATCTTAACTTAATAAGGTCGACCCAAATTAGAGTTTGGTTCGCCTCATGAAAAGTTCGACGTTTGACCTAGACCTTAAACGACTTAAAATTAAAAGGAAATTACTCACAGTTCATAGCACAAAAGCTAACACCATTGGAAAAAATCTATAAGACTTAATAAATTACAACCGCAAAACTGCGCACTAAAAAGAGGTATGTGAAAAAATATAAACGTGAATTCTAAATATGGAAAGGAAAAGGCTATGAAGAAAGATCTGAGGAACGCTAAAAAACCTTCATAAAGCCTTCATAAAGAAACATTAATGACTATAGATGGTTTTCACAGTGACGTCATCAAACTGTTAAGTCAAAACAGCGAGGTTTTACGAATTCGTATTTAGACTAGGTTGAAGATAAACAAAAAATAAATCTTTGTTCAAGTTTCCATTCCCGTAGCATGTTTCATTTCGAAAATACAGCAATACGAACTTCCGAGTTTTCACAGTGCGTGACACCAAAACAGGAACGCTGTCTCGTTGAAAAAAGTCTCTCCTCTTGATTTTCAGCAGTATAACCATTTCAAGTATTACAAGATATGTTTATGCGCACGTAGGCTGGTTCTCGAGTGAAAAGAAAGAGCTTTTATAGAAAAAGTGAACTCCGGATGTTTTGTTGATTTCCGGCGGCCATATTGGTGGACCAAAACGGTACACCAATATGGCGTCTCCATACAAAGCTCTACAAGGGTGCGTGAACCGTTTCGGCAAATAACTCAGAAACTGTGGGCCACAAAGACCTGAGACTTGGACAAATTGTTTATATATTAGTCTTTTGTAACATGTCATTTTCTCGGCTTCTTCCACTGGACGGTTTCCAATTTATTTTTTTGTTGGGTGACAGTGAAAACGATCTATAAACGCATATCTGTTCGGAGAAGCAAAAAATGCGTAGAATCTTTTATAGCTTGAGGAAGGCTAAAAATTTCTAGATGACAGTTCTATTCATGTACAATTTTTGAAGCTTAATATGTAATAATTCCCTACGATTTTCTGAAGTTTAATTTTTCCCTTTTCACTCCCCAGGTTAAGCTCTTTTTCGTAGAGAAACGAAAACCTGAAATTTTCGGAATCAAAAATGCGATGCAGAGAGGAATCAGAAAAATTCTCACTTTCGTAAATCTTTAAATTGCAGCTAAAATTTGTATAGGTAATAGCATGATTTGTAGTGATATTTGGCATTAACACCACGAGTGATATAGCCTGTTCCAGGCGTTCAGATAGAAGAGCTCGGGCCCCCCATTCCCCCCCCCCCCCCGTTTTCCCGGTGTACAACTTAACTCGCTCCCCAATTACCGCCGCGCTCTACTATCTGAACGCCTGGAACAGGCTACGAGTAATATTTTGAAATTGTGTGCGTAGTTTCACGAGCCGCTAGGCGAGTGAAATTTGAGACAATTTTGAAATATCTCGAGTGGTATTTATGCCAAATATCACTACAAATCATGCTATTATTTGTTTATACTACTACCCACAACAAAAGGTTTGTAATTTTCACGTGTAGGTATTTCAAATTAAGCTGAAATACCACTGCTCTAAGCCAATCAAATTGCAGAAATTTCTCATGTAGTAGTATAATCGGGAAAATAATACTGAAGAACTTGTAATTTCGAAAAGACTCAAGTTGCCCTAGGATGACCAAACAGATATAAATTTTTTAGCGCCACTTAGAGTAATAATAATAATTATTATTTATTAGACGCAAAATAGCATTCAAATATATGATCTATTGCGCACTAACAAAAAATTAAAATGAAATAGAATAAAAATAAATAATAAATAAAAAGCCCTAAAAATTTAGTATAAATCTCTCTATAAGCACAATTAAAAAGGCAATTATAAGATTCAATTAAAAAATGTATTGAAACTAAGTAATTGAAATCATCTTAAAAACGTCAATCGACAAGTCATTCATGAGTCTTATAACTATAAATCTTATAACTATAAATCATAGAATACAATAACCTGAAGAGTGTCTTCAATGCATTTAGGAGGAAACCGTCATTGGGTGCCCCTGACAAATCTTAAATATCATGTGTGGCGTAATAGGCACTTTCTTGACAAGAGAATTAGAGACTAAAGACTGCTTTTGGCTGACTCCAAAATAATTGTCACAAGACTAGATTCGCACGGGTTTGGATTCCCGAAAAGATTATGAGCCCAACAAACGCCAAACACGGCAGCCTCAACTGACGAATACAAAGAATTACTTTGAATCAAAAATTCCAAATAAGTAGCCACTGAAATACTGTTAGCTAGACGGAAGGACATTGCGAAACATAAGCAACTAATGAAGATCTCCCAAACAACAACAAAACTTTGAACGTATCTACAATGGAGGTCAAAAATGTTGGGACCTTTCCAGTGATCTTACTAAAACTAGCGACCCCTCCCCTCCCACCCAAGACAAAGCTGAATTTGGAGCGAAATGGGTGAAAATGAGTGCTTTTTTGGCCACAACATTGCTAGGGGAAGTGGGGGGACGACAGGATGAACCCAAAGCCGAACAAAAAATTGTCCTTAGGAGCAGGGTCCTACGTAACAATTGCTTGGAAGGGCTTTTCACACAGTCCCAAGTTCTTTTGTCCTCCATTGTCTACAATTGATTTAGAGCACTAAAATGAATTTTTCGTCATCTTTCACCACAAAAATATAGGAAAACTTTTTCATTAGAACTGTTAAAGTGTAGTTTTTTAGTAAAATGCTTTCTATACGCTGCAGCTGATCCGTCTGATCCGTCTAAAGAGTTACGGATACCTTGCCAAACGGGGGTATTCGGCGTGGATGTTCAAAAAGGGACTAAGTGATTATTTGAACGACGTGTTTTGGATTGAGCTCTTAAAGGCATTTAATCCTGGTAGTACTTATTTTTACTATCTGAGAAGATGCACTTAGAAGACACAAAAGACATTTCTGAGCCAAGCCAGAATACGACTCTTTTTATACCCTACAAACTAACTTTCTCTAAGGCCCGGCCCAGATATACTTAGAGCGCGCTCTGTAGGTTCTGCGTCAACGTGTGAACACGACGGAGACATGAAAAAATTTCAGAAGATTGTCTTACACTTTGGCGATCAAACAGCCAAATTAAACGGTGAGCATAATTCCCTGTGACTTCTGCTTCGCTAACATTATTCTGTTGACTGCTCCCAACATATCTGCCCTGATATTGCCGGAAATTACTATGCGTGACCTATTCTATACTTAACGTTACTCCACAGTTCTCACAGTTCTCACAGTTCTCACCTGTAAAAGAATATTTTCCTGCGTTTGACACAGTCATAAGCAAATTATGTACTTTCACATATTGTATCTCATCTAGTCTGAGAGAAAAACGTGCTTGTACTGGAAAGTCTCAAGCATAATAGGCTACTTTTAACAGTTCTCGCCCCTAACTAAATAATAGACAAAATTTCAAACATTATTTTTATACTATAAAAGGGCGAGAACTGTCGTAAATCACTCAACGCTTCTGTTTTATGCGGGCAAATAGTAATAATTCATCGCAAACAAGCATTTTATCACTATGTCGATACAGTTTGATGATAAATCAGATTTCCAAGGACATATCCAAGGACATATAAATCTATATAAATTCACTTAAATAGCCGAGAACTGAAGGCGAGACATGTTAACAGGCGTTCAACTACTCAGTGTAACGCAACCTCGCGATTCCGTTACACTGTCTTATTTGGCATCAATGTTCAAGATACTATAAAATATCTACCATTTGGCATGTCTGGGACTGTAGCCGAAAGTATTACATTGCTTTTTACAAAGACAAGGAAGTAACTTTGCAAACATATAACAGAAAAGTGCTCTGTCTGGTGTTACGGTTAAATGTCGTGATTATTTCAAGCACTCTTAGAGCAAAAGAATAGCTGTTCTGGTCTGAAAAAATATATCATACCGTCGTCAAAAGATCAATTCCAGGATTAAGGTATTCACTGTGTAACAGCTCACAAAGCAACGTCTAGTTTTCTAAACAAAGTGGTTTTCAGACATGTAGCTAATTCTAGTAACCCCAACAGCACAATAAAACAAATAAACATAAACAAGTAATCCACGAGCAAATTGACTCCCAGTGGACATAAAACAACCATACTCTGGGCAGTTTAAAAAAACTAGTCCTAGTGGACTCAAAAATTGTCAACAGTCATAAACATGCATCAGTAATAAGCCCCAGTGGACAACAAAAAATAATGCGTAACTACTCAAATGCCAGACCTTGCGTACTCGATCGGATCAGTCCCAGTGGGCAAGAAAAGGCAAGTCATAACAATACGAACTAGTTCCAGTAAACTAATGAAATCCTAGTAGCATCGAGCCTCAAAAACTCCGATCTCGCTGCGCGATGAGACATTTTGATTTTTCTCTCAGCGAGCCATAAATATACCATCGAGGCGTTTCTCGGGGTATTTTCTGTTTTTCTCTGAAAGTCCCCGATCGGCCACCACTGCTCGAAATATTTCAGTTTCTCTCTGTAAGCCTCCGATCGGACAACGGAGGCTTGCTCGTGTGTACCAGAACCCCTAGTATACATACCACCCCACTAGACGGCAGATCACACGAATTTTACTGTAGCCTATGTAGTATCACACCATGGAAGCAACCTGTACCCCGCTGCAAAAAATGGAAAAGATCAAGAGCTTTCGGCTACGCCCCAGCATTTTCCGGCGGACTGCACTTGAAAAGAAGAAGTTGAGGACAAATCGACGCTGGATATTTCCATGGACAACCGAGCAAAAAAATGGAGATCAGAGATGGTGTATCGTATTCCCTGCCGCAGAAAACCAAAAGATTTTTTCGTAGAGGAAAAAAGCTCTCACGAAATATGTGGTTAACTATAGACGACGAGAAAAAAGACGAGAAAAACAGAGTATTGAAAAGATGTTTATGTCTGGAAAATCGTTCGTTGATTTCAACAAAAATAAATTTCGATACTATACCCGAAAATGAGTTGGTGGGTGTATCATATGCTCTTACCTCAAGCAGGGGGAGTATCTGTGAAGAGATTGAGAAGGAAATTTTTCACGACGGAATTAGTTTGTACGAGATGCGAAAAGCTATAGTAATAGAAGAGGGTCTCAATGGGGTGGTGGCTTTTACGGTTATCGGCAAAAATTTTGGTTCTTTTACGGCTATCGGTTAATTTTTTTCAGTTACGGTTAACAAAAAGTTAAAAATTAATTTCTTTTGTTTCAAAGAGTTAAATACTAATAAACCAAGAGAGGATAAAGGGGACAGAGAAAACATCCCCTATACACACCCTATTCCATAGGTAATTCGTTCCGAGTTATTTTTAGAATCGGTATAAAGTTACCTCGCGCGCTGCGTGGATGTTTCGTGGATTTTTCGCATGACTAAACGCCGTGCAAAACATGTCGGGCGAAAGGAAATGAAAGCGTAAAGAGATCGAGAGTATTTCTGAATATTGAAGCAAAATGAGACGGCGCTCACCTGGGAAAAGGGAATCGCTGGACTTTTTGAAAACCCGTGAAATCACTTTAGCTCGAAGTTGTCGTAACCTCAGTGCTTTAATAAAATGAGAAATTTCGCCGGTCTATTGAAACCGGTCGTTTGTATAATAAAGCAAGTAGGACGCCAACTGTTATTTTTGTTGAATAATAAAAGACTAATAAAACAATGAAAAATATCAAACCAGAAATTGCTCTCTTCAAACTGTAAATTATAAATGATCCTAAGAGAAAATTCGGTGTGTTAAGGATTTCCCTACTGTACTGTTAGCTCTATACAAGAGAGGAAGGGCGATTCTTTTTTTATTTCCGTTTCGCTGACACAGCTTTAGCAGAAATCTCTCTTTAGTCGTTTTGGTCGACAAAATAAATAGCAATATCGCTCGCCGCGCCTTCCGCCATATTTTTCTGCGTCAATTCGTGAAGGACGCGTGGACGCGTGAGCGTGGGTCATCCACGCGGAACACATTCGCGCTATGTGATTGGCTGTTCTCTAATCCCCCTTGGGATCTATTATCTTAAAAATAACTCGAGACGAATTGCCTATGGAATAGGGTGTAGGGGATGCCTTCTCCGTCCCCTTTATCCTCTCTTGTAATAAACGTGTATTTTTGTATCTTTAAAGCAACATAAAGGTCTTAGAATTATCTCGGGATAAAATGAGCTATTCTTTTGAAAAATTTTAACATTTGATAGATCATACTTTTATAAAGTATTCCACTTCTAATATTATTTTACACATAGAAATGTCAACAGTCAATTTGAAAATAATCTTTGTGAAAAAGCAAAAGCAGACACGCGAACGCCCAACTCAAGGCTGGGGAGCGACATTCATTTATAACAGAAGAGGTCGTTTTCACACTTGAGACGGATTATTCGTGTGAGAAGGGTTATCCGTTTGATAATTCGAGTCAGATAGGTAATACGTCTTAATTTGAAAATGAAATGGTTTTAATTTTAGATGAACAATCCGCCTGACTTCATCTATCAATTTTGACAGACAGTTTGTAGATGGATTATCCGTTTCAGATAGCCTGTGTACAGCCGCCCCCTTCTCTCCGAAAAAATCGGAGAAGGGGTGTCTGTGGGGAAGGGGGACGAGTGTACACAGGCTAGTCTCAGACGGATGATCCATTTCTAGCTCTTGTGTGAAAACGGCCAACAACAAAATTCCCGTTTCCAGTGTTTTTAATGACAGCGAAGGACTGTACACAACGACTGTCTGCCGTTGCCTTGTCTGTGGGCCTCATTATTAGGCGCGGCAAATGCGTTTCTGGTGACGTGTCCGAGCGAGTTTTTTTCTCAGATACGCCACTGAGATGCCTTGACCGAGACTGCGTCGGAAGACCACGTACAGGGACTAGGCATGGCAATGTCTACCGTAGCGTCAAAGAAAATCAGGGAATTGTTGTTCACCGGCAACGTCTTTTACAAACAGTGGCATCTCTGCGTGTTGTTTCACTAGTACTTGGACGGCACAACCTCCTGAAAATCTCAAATATTAATCCCCAGCAAGAAGCCAGATTTTCGGCATGGAAAAAATTAGTTCCCCGAGAGAGCGGCGGAAATGGAGCCTAGGTCTAGGTCAACAACTAAGAGGCGCTTGGCCTAACATGCGTACGGAGTCGAAGTACCCGGGAAACAAAAAACGCAACCATAAGTGAGTTTAGAACTTTCCTTAAAATTAACAAATCTAGGGAACAATTTTTTTTACGGTCAACTCTTTTTTACGCTATTGACGGCTAACGGTTAAAATTTTTCAATTTTTACGGCTATCGACTAAATTTTTGGCCGTTTTACGCCTATCGGTTAACCCCATTGAGACCCTCATAGAAGAAACGCTGAATGATAGGTTTTTTATGTGATACAAAAAAATAAAAGGAAGTTATAATCTGCATAGCTATACCTCGCGGTATACATGTCTCACTGGGCCTAGAACCTACTTCGCTATAAGCTAGACAAAGAAACAAGAAATAATTTGAGGTGACTCTTATTGGACTTAACAGAATACCGTAATAAAAATGAAAGAAAAAATGAAAACAGTAATTCCACCCATTAAAAGCGTGCGTTTTCCAAAGGCTCATGGCTTGATTCACTTTGGACAGTTAACCGTTTTAAAACGGCTGACAAACGTTTGGCCTCGAGAACCGCGCAAAATATATTTTTACTCTCAGCAGTTTTATATATAGTTTGTGAGGGAGACAATTTATAATTTATAATTGAGTATTTGAACTGCTTGGAGAAGTCTTATGATTTTCTACCTGCATAAAAGTCATAATAACTTAAATCTTTGTCTTATATGCATAGTATATAGGTTTTTTTTTTCAGTTAGCTACTTCTTGATAGCGAGTTTATGTTTTATCGATTAATAATCAGCTGTGTTGACCACTGTATTCAACAGTCAGGCGCGAGCGAAAATGTTGCAAATGCTATTCAATTTCTGTCAGGAAATGAACGACTACTGATTTTGAAACAAATCTATATAGTTGGAAAGTAGGACATATTTTTCACGGAATTTCCTGACACTTTCGCGCGCTATCAGTAGAAAAAGATATGTCTAACGATAATGAGAAAAGCATTTCAATATTGTCAGTAGCAGAAAACGAAACAATGTATTTCAAATTTACCCTTTAGCACTTTTTACTTTGGGTTCAATCTGAGTGATATAGGGGTGGAAATAATATAAGATGTACCATAAATAGCTTTAAAACAAACGGGAAAAACCCCAGCCTATATTAGGCTAACCTTAGATCAGGCGATATATTTTTTTTTTACTTCTTTGTCTCTTTGGCTCGAGAGGGGAAAAAAATAACGCCTGATACATTCATTTAACAAGCCGTTAACCGCCCCCTCATTTACATAATCTAACGTCTCCTAGACCATTCATGTTATTAGCCAATAAGCGTTTACCATACGGGAATCAAATTTTGCCGCGAGTAATGTCTCTTTTGAAATCAATTTTAGAGAAAAGAAAATTTTTAAGTACGTCCACGTTCAGATGGCGCTTCCTATCAAGAATTTTAAATTTGTTCAAATACTGCTAGCTGGAGCTGCCGTACCTTTATTTAACAGCTACAAATAATAAAGACTTTAGTGGTTAAAAGCTCGTTGACTACGTTCTGTGCCGAAAGCAGTGAAAAAAAAATAGGCTGAAGCACTATATTTTACGAACTGAAAGGTGTTGTGAAAGCGAAGATCAGAATAATTCGCAGGTTTCTGAAGGAGGAATTACAGTCAAACCAGGTCAAGATTCCATTCATGAATTAATTATTTGAAAAGTGAACCCGTTTGTCGCTTCTGTAACTTGTAGCAACTTTTTAGTATACGATGAGATGGAAAATGTTTCAATGGGTGAAATTTCTCTTTAGTCATTCTTCAAATTCAAGAAAACTTAGCCGACAGAAATTTTATAACGAACTCGCTTGTGTATTCACTGCTGATGACGCAAGCAAAAATGCAGACTGAAATCAACAACAACTAACGGATGGCGGCATTTTGGCCAATTGGAACAGCGCAAATCATCCGTATTGTTTCCCATCCAATCAGAAAAAAGTCCAGATTTTGCCTTTTTAACATGTGATCCGACAAAGAAATGTATCATGCCCTCTTCCCGTGAGAGACTTAAGGGATAATAGGGAGACGGCATGATCTCAGGCTAATATTAGGCCAGAGGAACACTTACAAGTCCATTATTCAGAAATAAAAAAAAATACGAAAGCTTTTCCTTGTAATAATTATTATTTTAAGTCTCTCGGGCCGAATGTAGTTTTAACCTCGTGCAATTTCTCAGTCTTAATCAACAAGCCCTAGGGCCTAGATGCTATCTGTTTCTCATTTTTTCTCTAACGATGGTGGGATACTCTGGATATTGTCTGAAGATCAAATTATGTAAAAGGGGAGTTCTGGGGGAAAAAAATTCCGGAAGAAACCTCAAGGGAATACCGCGACCATTGTATATGATAATTCTTTTCATTATTTATTCAAAATATTTATCCGTTTCTCATTGGCTAAAATCCTACGCATTCTTCATCATAACCGGCTATTGTCAACCAAATTTGAAAAAATTTTGCGATTTGTGAAAAATGATGTCAACTGTGCCGCAAAATTGCCTGAGATTATTGAACATTTAACCGAAAAGACCTGGCGAAGAAGTTGCTTTGGTAGTGAGTACAAAATGGCGGAACATTTCACCCTTTTCAAGAGGAAGAAATAGGCGAACTGCTGGCTAAAAAAATAGCAACAACAGCAAGAAGACAGCTCGACACGGACGACATGTTGCTATTTGGAGAATATTTACACAACTGAACAACCCTTTCTCTCCTAAATTTGCCAATATAAACATGCACTACCTCAATGAAAGGTTAAAGTTAGACACCCTTTTTGGTCTGCATGTTTTTCCATTTGCTCTAGCCTCACGTGATTTTTTTAACCCTTAGGCTCGAAATGGATGTTTTAATGGAAGACCTCGTCCCAAAATATCTTATGACGGATCTCAAACAGCTACCAAATCACTGAAATGCAATCACTCATAAAAACATGTAAGATCAAAATCGGGCTGATCTAAACAGACTTAGAATTAGTTTCCTCAGGCAAGTTATTAGGAATTCAGACAACCTAACGAGTCACACAAGCTACAAACACGGCAATTGTAAAAACTCGCCAAAAAATCAAACCATAAAAAACTACTTAGTTTCGCTGATACAGTACATTTATTGACACTCAGTTAACTGTTTACAGTACTAAAAAGTTCACAAATTTCAAAGTAAAATGGCAGTCCTTGAGATCAACCCCTAATAAGCATTCTACCATTAATCCCCAATTCAACTAAGACTAAGAAACAAATAAATTAGCTTAACTTTTATTGTGCATAGAAGTCACTGTTTGGTTCTGAAATCTCATCCGTCCAGGGTTTGTTTTATATACTCCAAGGTGATGTTCGTTAAAATAACTTTTGGAGCTAGTTGAATCTCGTCAAAATAGCGTCTTGAAACTTGCGCAAGTCAAAACCCCAACGCAGATTTCTTTTTTCGCAACCCGGAACTATTTTGTACTGAGGCTTGAATCTGGCTAGTTGTAGTTGTTATTTTACCATCCACATGCGCTGGTACTGGGGCATTATTAAAATATTTCCTGGCCACAGCGAAAATCACTCCACTCAGCTGAGATGTAAGTAACAAACTATTGCAGTCACACTTTTCGTTGATAAAGAACCGCGACTCCCAGCTCGCATGTCTCTAAATAAGTTGCCAGGTTGTCAGATTAGAAGCTACTATAAGGCCGCTTCTCAAAGATCTCAACGATCCCGCGCCACTTTGCACGATGCATTTTTCGATCTCATCGCAAATTGCTTTTCTTCGAATGTTGGGTGCATTTGGTCTGTACATGAATTCGTCAGGTTTCAAAATTTCCGTGGACGATTGTTCATCCGCTATTATTTCTTCTCGTACTCTACTACCCTCTCTACTAAAGAAGGCCCTTACCACTGTTTTTAGCTTAAAGGTCTCTGAGTAGAGAGTTCGCTTAAACTTTCGCGTTTTTGAAGCGATGAGATTCATGGTTTCGTTTTCTGTAATTACTACTTGTCTTGGTTTGTATTCGTCTTTTCCGTTTTCTCTACTTTGTAAGGCTAAAGGTTGTCTTTGTCTCTCAGATTGTTCCATTTCATCCCCGATTCCATGGTAAATAGAACAGGATCTCTCATTCCATGCACGTTTAATGAAATCGTGGTTCCTTTTGCATCTCTCCCTCGTAAATCCTGAAGAGACACATTTCTGATGCCGACTTGAAAGTTTTTTCGCTGTAGACGGTTCCTCTCTCATTGTTTTCACGCGACTCAATTTGAGGTGTAAGTGATAGATCGAAATGATTTTACCCACCTTGCAGAGCACTTAAATGCGATGCTGAATCTATTCGTGCCACTATTGAGTAATTATTATAAAAATAGCGTCAATTAATTATAAATTCACATCCGAATATGTGAAAACAATAATTTATCGTACATCACATGTTCTAGGTAAAGAAGTTGATTATTTATTAAACGTAAAACGCCTCGAATTAAAGAGTATATGCTTGGCAAAACACAGAAATACATTAGTATAAAACAAAATTATTTAGCTTAATTTAAAGAAACTGCTCTTTCTTCAGTCATAATTAAAATTAACTTTATTTAAAAATACTTCTGACGACGTCCAAGTGCCTACTTATAAAATTCCTGCAGAAAAGAGAGATAGAGATAAAAAACCTTTAATTCGCCATTCGCATGCATGTGTTTATCATTTTTCTCACAGGGTACATTAAATCATTAAGCAGGGATGATCTGGAAATTTTATGAAATACTTCTAAGTTGTGGGTTTCGTTTCAGTGTGGTTCCAGTGTAAAAGAAAAACCTAAATGCCAACTTGCGTCTAGTTCAACGAACCTAAAAACAATTTTTTGGCCCGGGAATATTTTATTACTTTGTCGAGAAATAAAGCCTTTCTGATAAAATCAAGTACTCCTATACCGTTAATGCTTTTAATTTTAATAGAGTACAGCCTAAAGCACTGTCCTAAAAAAGTGGTTGACATTTTGCATGACTCTGTTTCCGGATTTGTGCCTTTTCCTGATACAGACTGACTGTGCCTCGCTACGAGCCATTATTCCCCTAGCTGAATATAAGCGAAGCACGCGCGAGCGTGGAGCTTTTCGACCCCAAATTTGCCTTTTTAATTTAAAAAAAAAGGTTAAGTTGTTGTTAGCGAAAAAGGTTATCGTTTGCTTTCCTATGTCTCTCCTCAAAGAAAATATGCACCTTACGGTAAGACTTTCTATCAGATATTATGAGGCTGTATAATGCAAAGGCCACACAAAGCTGTTCGTCAGGGCCCGTTTATAAAAAATAGGAAAATAAAATAAAATAAAGTGGGCGTACAGAAACATAATATCATACTAGGTGACGTCACTTACGAACAGGTAAGCTTGACATTAAGCCTTCTACGTAGTACATACAGTTTTGAAGAAATGGTGTTACTCTTATTGGTTGCTTCATAGAACCGTAATATCTAACCTGTTTTCACGTCAATATATAGTCTGTGAGCGAGCGTTAGATATACTACAAAATCTAGCCATGATGTCCAAGAGTAACAATGCACTGTAACTCTTGAATATTGATCGCTCGCCAAGAGTTACTTCAGCGGCTAAAGTTGTATACGTAAATACTGCAGAGGGAAACCATTTTTAAATGGTATATTTCCCTCAGTATACCGGTTATTAAGAGCGAAGGTACTCATAAAACTCAAAGTGTGGTGACAAACATGAAGCTAAACAAGCGCATAGCTAAATTGCCTGCACAGGGATTTCGCCCAGAGGGCGAAATCCCGAGGAGGCACTCTAGCAACTCGTGCGTATATTAAGGAAAGTACTTACAGTTGAAATATACAGTCAGTACGCTAGAAAAAATCTCGATTTGCTTGAACAGGGGCCGAGAGGAATCGGTAGGTAATGATCATGACGTTTCTATTGTTTGCGCCCGCAGGTACGAATTGGTTAGGATGACGTAAAGACTTAAAATCCCGAAGGGACCGCTAAGGTAGATTTTTTGACATTTATTGTGAAGGCATACTTCGATCCTCTTTTGCGTCATGTGTTATCAGTGACATTCTGTAGAGCAGTTGTTTAGAAAGTTATGGACCAAAAGACACTCGTTAAGCGCAGATGAAGTTATAACGTGCGTATAAGTGTGCATATATAAACACTTGGAGAGTTTGCCAGACACGAGTTCACAAATCTTTGATTGGAAACCTTGCCAGACACTCTTTCCCTCTCTTTGACCGGAATAAGACTCAGCCCCAAACAAGCAAGACGAGTGAACAACTGCTAGCTTATCACTAGCAGAACGATGGATGATTACAGAAATTCGCCGACAATCAAATTCTGTGCTGACTTATTCCCTGCTAACAGATGTCCTTCCGCTCTTAAGTTTGAACTAAGACTAGAATGCGCGAGCGTGAATTGATCAAACATCCTTTTAACCTCTAAGGCTTAATTTCCGGCAAATAAAATGAACTGAATGTAAAAAGTGAAAGAGAAATCAAAGCTGTGTAAATCGAACCGAAACGATGCATGAAATCTTGCGTTTCCTCTATTTATCTCACCTATTGTATGGAATGTGTGTGAAAATCTTCATTATGAATCGGTATATTTCAAAGAGCTACACAACGAGCAAGAATACTATTGACCGACAATATACAGAGAGGGGGCAGCTGTAGTGTCAACTATTACTAGTTAAAAAAAAGAATTTCACTCACTGACTTAACGTCTCGTATGTCTAAACATACATCTTCAGAAGTAACTGTAAGCTTAAAATTTTGAATATATAATAACAGTAATTTGAGTAGCTAATGAGATAATATTGACAAAAAAAAGAGGTAATACAATACTACAACTAAATAAAGAAAACGGTAAAACAAAAAGAAGCTATGACCCTATGCATGCATGTAAAACATACACGTGACTGTAAAACTAATTAGTAAAGATACAACTTTTCGCTGCTAACGTATTCATTTAAGGTGGCTCAACTGGAATTTTGGGGGGATACCTCCCAAGTTTGAGCATTAACTACGTCGCCATGAGTAAAGATATGGAAAAAAGATTACCACAACTGTATTATATAAAGAGGAAAATTTCTTATGATCTGATTTTATTGCAATCGGAGTCGCCATGGAAAGGTAACGACGCCATTACGTTTTTTATTTATCTTTGTGTTTCTCTGTACCAAGAGTTTTTTAAGAAATCGCTTAAGGGAGTTTGTACCTGCCATAATTGCCTCAATTATTGCAAAGTTTGAACAAATTCTATGAGAGCGTTTTTGAGATATTTTAAAACAAAGTTTTAAGCATCATAAAAACAGTGAAATAGCATGCTATCCACACAATTACCTAAATTTTTAAGAAAATGATAAGCTTTCGAAACGCGGCTTCATCTCATAGTGGTTTGATTCCATTGAAAACTGCGTACAAAAAAAGAGGAGAATTGCTTCGGGCGATCGCGAGTAAGAAGTATTTTAGTAACTTGCATTCAGCTGCTTTTGTTACAGTTTTTGCACGTAATGTGGTCCAAGCCTACAAATTTCGCATTCTTCAAAAAACCGCTCGCTAAATTTTTTTATAAATTTGACAATCCCGAGATCAATTGTCTATAAATATACCCTGCAAGTTTCAAGAACATTGAAAACAGAGAAGGCTTTTAAATAGGGCCTCAAATATAACTAATTTTCCCCCCAGATTTTGTGTTTGCAACTGAGCGTCGTCATTATTCACTGGCATTGTTTCCAAGTTTCATATGCACGTGCACATTTAGCAAAAAGATAGAATTTGCATTAACAGCTTAGTCTTTGCAAAGTAACGCAGAGTTACTACTTCACAGCTTTTAAGGAGAGCAAGATTATGCATCTGTACAATAAGCTTTGTGTTGTTTAAGATGCTAACTTTGCATGGTAATACATTGAGAGTTTGTATTTTTGGGGAACAATTAAAGCGATGTAATCTAGTTTTGTACATATTAAATAATCAACCACATAATTAAAGAACACTATGTCTTTTTTTTACTTCATGTTTATTTGATGTTACCTCTTCAAGCAGAAGCCTTTTATATACCAGCATGGATAAACCTGGTCAAGTCCAGGATCAAAAGGATCAAATTAACTCAATGCAAAAATCGAATCAAGAAAAAGGCCCGATGTTATTTAAAAAAATTGCCAGATACTGTGCAACGCAAATGATCGATTGAGTTTTACAGTCGATTTACAAAGTTTATCCAAATGTGCGTTGTGCTTTTTTCATACCTTTGCAACGCACATTTCGATAAACTTTGTAAAGCTCAACCGATTTTATTTTGTAAAGTAATACAAATTAATCAGAGCTATGAAAAGGTCCTACGGAAAGGTTTTGTTTAAACAATCGCCCCATAGGGGTCAACTACGTCATCCCCAAGGGCGTCAACAAGCAAAGCCCCTGAATCTAATTCTGGAGATTCAAAGAGTCCAGCGTTGAAGAGCTGAATTGTTTTACAATAACAATCAGAATATTTCTCCGTATTCCACTCTAGTTTCGATAGGGTTATGTTACGGTCTTCGTGAGCTGTGACAACTACACAAAATCAAACTGCTGGGTCTCTATAAAATTCCGTGGCGCCAAGCGACTAAGAAAAATCAGGAAATTTTGAAACGTGTGTATTCCTGTTTGTTGGTTCATGAATCCTAACAAAAAGATGTGATTGGTTAACGACGCTGTTTGCCAAAGCAATGGTGCAGGTGCGGAGAAAACCACTTATAATTAGCTTCACCTTACCATTGGTTACCCTACTTTACAAAAAATGCATCAGACGTTTAATCGTTGCAGAAGCACTGCTATGAATGCTGAATGAAACGTCAGCTATAGACATGCGCGTCCTTTTTTTTTTTTATCAAAGAACTGAACACAACACACTTTAAAAAGCAGCGTCCATGAGCTTTTACCCTCTTGTAAACTAGACGCTTAATAAATGTTACGTTAGCATTTCGCTTTCTTTGCTGGCTTCACTTAGCGGTACCCGCGGTACACCACTCATTCATCAACATCTTGCGGAAACTTAAATTTTGGGTCGACGGCAACTGCCAGGTTCTTGAGCAGCTTGTTTTAGGGCCTCCAACATGGCCATCATAGATTTGATCCTCTTCTTGATTTTTAAAATCTCTTCTTTTAGTTCAGCAAATTCAGATGTTTGACCCTCTTCGACCGGTTCTGGAGCTGCTTCCGCAAACCTTGCGTGGAGCCACTCTTCTATTCTGAGGAGTAAAACAAGTTGAAATGTATTTTCCTTTCAATCGAATTTTACCACCGATATGGGAATTCCAATTTTCGGTAACCCTATCAAGAAAACTGATCAAAACTGATCAACAGTGTAGCAATAGCTGTTGCAAATATTAGGCGGTGATTGCCTTTCTATTCCAGCGACTCCAGGCAACCAAGACAATTTCGTGGTCTTGCACTATCTAGGCAAAAATATGAATTAAAATATCCAAATCGATTTTGCGACAAGCAATATTTAGAATAAACGTTAATGAAAAGAAAACCTGACTGAAAATATTCGGTGACAGTTATATGAGTGCCCACGAACAAACGAACTATGAGAACACACACACACATACGCTTTATTACCGCCATTTGGTCAAAATGAGGTATACCTGTTGACTCTAGACAGCTTGTTGGGCTTCTCTACATGAATGCTTTCGTAAACCTTTCGGATAATGTTTTTGGGATACGCCTCCTCTATTTTAAACTGGTATTCCAGTTGCATCACAAGTCTCTTGATCGTGGCATATTTCTTCATTGTTTTGGTGTCTCCCACGGCCAGACCAACCTGCAAGAAAATTGTACGGTAAAATTTATTACAATAAAATAAACGTTTGTAAAAGTAAACTTAGTATATCGTCTGACTTGTCCGTTTCTGGTTGGCTTAATTTGTTACGAAGTGCTTCGCCAAATACTTTTTTTATTATTGGACCACTTATGTCATCCGCCCATTACATGAAATTAAAAACTGTTCAACGCAGCGAACTTCACTTGCTAAACCCCACATCGCCATCTTCGAAAAATAGCTACATCAAAGAACCTTTAAGGTAACTGATCGCTGTAGCTAGAACGTTCCAGTAAATACGGTTATATCTTTTTTTTTCTTGATTAAAAATGTTTTTTTAATGGCAGTCACGGCAAGAATACGATGAACTTACTGTCAGTTAGACGTGACCAACCGAGCGCGTGTACCAAAACCCAAAGTAGTCGCGAAGCTACTTTCGACCATCATTAAAATACGCATATACGGCTTTAACTAACAACGTCGTGTGCGGGCTCTTTCAAGGCCAATGACTAACTTGTAATCAACAAGTGGTAATGGCAATTACCGCTGCGACGATTATATCTCTATTTAAAATTTGTGCCTCGGTCTCCGCAATCCACATCATCATTGTTTTATTCCTTTCAGGGGTTGAGATGAACTCAACAATTTGGCCTGCTCCCAGGGATGGGTCTTCATAGCTCAAATGGTACAGCACGCAGCGGTAGCGCAGAGGCCTTGGGTTCGAATCCCGTTGAAGTCTCAAATTTTTTTTTCGGGTTTATTTGCAATTACTTAAATTTCAATTACCACTGCAATGATCATATCTTCGTTTAAAATTTATATCTCCAATCCCAAGTGTTTTAGAGTTGGCGTGATGTCCCTCGTGGATGTTGTCGACTAAACCACATTTAATTTTGGACTTAGAAAAGATAAAAAAAGTCCTGTGCAGAACCTTTACAGATGACGCGTGATTGTTTCGACAAATTTAACATTAGCCTACACAGTTCTAAGGAAATCGATACCAGTTGGAAAAGTGTTTTTTCATTACCAAATTTATATTTGAAAACTGTTCTTTCGAATTAAAACTCAAAGTCCTACATATGCGCAGAAAACTACAACAGGCTCTTTCAACAGCCTGAGGAAACAGCCGAACTTTTGGACGCCACCGATGGTTTCCCTGCGAAATGATGTCTGAGGAACGAGCACAGAAATGTCATACTGATGACGTTTTACTTCCCAGATCTTGTCAGAACTTCCGATTGGTCGTGCAGCGAGGGAAATTTCCTTCAACTAATTAAGAGCACTACCCAGGTCAGGGTAGTGACACGTCATCAGTATGGAATTTCTGTACTCGTTTCTCAGATGTCATTTCGCGGGGAAACTGTCGCGAAATGTCGGCCGTTTTCTCAGGCTACTCTTTCAGCTGTTAAAAATACATATCAAACCAGTTCCTTACCAAAAGGTTCATCAGAGCGGTAGTAAGGAAAAACAAGCACAAAAAGAGGAAGAACTGTCCAGTAAAAGGGAATGGATTTAACAGATTCGTGTTCTCTTTACTCTTCTCTCCTATGGTGTCTATGAAGGTTTCTAGAAAGTCCAGTTCACCAATCATCATCACAAGCACGCGGAGCAGGGAATGATGCACTGAATGGAATGCAGGCTGAATGATAATGATGAGATAAAATGCGGTTTTACCAAGTGAGTAGATAAAGAAAATCGGCCACCATTTAATTTGACTCACAAGCGAACGTTTCGAGCGCTCGCCCGAATTGGATTTCATGAGGTTTACATATAGTTGCATACTAACAGTGGAGTTACACCATTAGTCGACTCTTGGCAATTTAGTGCAATAAACAGCGTTCGCTTAAAAAAAGACTTCTACTGCTTTCTGTGTCAGTACCTTGAAGCAGGGACGAGCCAAAAATCGCTATAGGTTGCTTGGAATAATCGGTAAAATCAAGGGACCGGTTTCGATACGTCTTTGCCAGCCAACAAAACGCGATCTTTGGCTTCTCCCTGCATTAAGTTAGCGACTGTCAAAGGAAAACAAAAATGGGAGGTCAAGCGCGTAGTGTTAATTGAAACTAGAAATGTTCACGAGAGGGCTAAATAGAGCAGATGTGATGATTTGCTAAAAACCAAAACCCTAAACTGGCCCAGCATCAGTTACAACGAGAAACGTTTTGGTAATTGTCACAACGCTCTTCGATCAGCAGTGATTATAATATTTACTACTGTTTTTAATTATTTATTTTTTTAACGAAAGAACCTTTGGGGGTTCGGATCCCTCAAAACATAGGATACTAGTACGTAGTTGAACTGAATTGACGTCATCTTCTAATAGTCTTCCTGGATATGCTTGATACAGTGGAACCTCTCCGTTGGGACACCTCCATCAAGGGAGAACAAAATTTGGTCCCGGAAAAATGTTCATGTAATCTTTGTATCCGCTGTTGTATCAACCTCTATTGAAGGGAAATCTCTATAAAGGAAAAGGGGCATTTTGTCTGGATCCCAAAACCTAAGGTTTCTTTCTTATCTTTTTTTTATAGTTAAATTAACTCAGTAATTACAGAATTCTGGTTTTTCCTCGCAAGATTAACTGACTAGCCAACATTACCTGAGAACTAACTTACCTGTTCTTTAAAGAGGACGAAAAAAGCCAATGCAAATCCCAGAACCAGAAAAACAAACACGAACATAACTTGGAATACAGTCTTCGTCACTTCAATATACATTGAGATGTAAGTGCCAAACAAGCGATATCTTCTGAGAAACAGCATCATGTTGGTGTAGCACACGAAGATTGCAACAACTCCAATATTCCAAAGTACTAAGGGGGCCTTCGTACTGGCAAAAACCTTGTCGACGTCTTCTGGCTTTGCGACGTAGGGGACCATAAACAAGGCTGAAGAGATATACAGTGCCCAGTTCAGGTAATTAGACAGGTCCTTGAAGTAGTTCCAACGCTGAACGTAAATTTGCAACAGTTCTTTGCATATGTGGAGCAAGGAGAAAGTCAAGATCAAAAATGACATAGTTCCTCTGAAGGGGTCGTCTTCGTCGTAGTAATAATCTGACGGTTTTTGCTTTAGTGGTTCACTGAAGGTCTGGTCTAACCTATCGTCGACTATAAATACAGTAAAGAGCACCATAAGCAAGAGATAAGTAACAAAGTCGAATAAGAAGACGTATCTTCCTAAACTCTGCCACTTTCGTTCATTAAATTTCAGCGTAAGAGGATGAAGAAGAAGTCGTTCACGCTTGTGCTTTATCATCATCTGAACAGTGGAAAACCTTCCACTCGACATGTCAGCATCTGGACCAGGATCTAGGTGCTTGAAGTCATAAGTTACAGTGTAGTCTGGGTTGGCTGGGTTGAGATGGTCCGAGGAACGTACGCATTGATCAAGAACGACTTCAGCTGCTTCTGGGAAGTTTTCAACCAGGAGTGAGATTGCAGTTTGACCGTTTGATATTTGATATTGCTCAAGTTCCTTCCACCTTTAAAATTGCAGGTAAAAGCAAACAAATTGACTTGACATTCGACGTTTCCTCCCCCTTCCCCCCCCCCCCCCCCACACAATGTATATATTACGATGTATTCATAAGCACCATTATAAATTATTTAATTAGGAGTATTACATAACGTGGCCTCTCCAACAGTCCTGACCTGGCAAACATGATTTTCTATCTGAATACTGGCACAGAGAATGAAGCTCGCTTCTTTTCATCTCGAGAGAGACAAAACCAGCTAATAACAAACTCGGCGCTTTCATTTCAGGAATCGAAAATGAAAATAGCGATCCTTAACTTGTTTGACTCTTGTCGTGTATTTCTAATCATTATATTGTTCTTTCGAAAACTCCTTTGGATTACCAACTGTTAAGTTACGAGTATCCTTTCCACCAACTTTGTGGAAAGGATCTTTCCGGGGCTTCAAACCTATTTCTTTGTTTGTTTGGGGTGGGGGGGTTTCAGGCAGGTATTACAAAATTAAAGTTGAGATAATATATTTGCAATTTGTAGTAACTTTATTGTTATTGAGTTGGCTTAAGCTAATTATTACTGACATTAAGATGTCTGCTGGACATTTGTGACATTTATGATCTGGATTCTTTAAATAATTCACCCACAAGAATATCTCCTCAGCGTTCTTCATGCTTAGATGTTATCCTGATGAATGTTCCAGGTCATTTCAGAGAAACAGGAACTTTGGAGGTTGGCCTCAGTGATCATTGCCTAGTTTATACTTTAACGGTTCTAAATAAGAAAATACCGCAACCTGAACCCGAAATTATCCGAGTGCGCTCTTTCAAGAATTTTGATGAAGGCTCTTTTTGTAACGACCTTAGTTTGGTTTCTTTTTCGACGGCTTACGTCTTTGATGAACCTGAAGATGTATATTGGGCTTGGGAAAATTGTTCGTTGAAGATCTGAATGACCATGCTCCAGTTAAATCGTTTCGCCGACAACATCGCGATCAATTTCAATTTATAAACCCTGAATTACGGGAAATGATGAGAGAACGTAATCGCTGTAAAGGCAGTTCAACAAGTCCAGAAAGCCTGAAGACTGGGAAAAATACCGCCAACTAAGAAACAGACTTGTTAGTATGAGGAGGAAAAGAGTAAGAGATCACTTTTCCAGAATCTGCGATGATAAATATTCAGATCAAAAGAAGTTTTGGAACACAATAAGACCGTATATCTCACCCAGGAAAAAACAGTCTTTCCACAATGAGCGTATTGTTTTGAAAGACAATGGTGGTTTCATTAGAGAACAAAAGAAAGTCGCCGAGGTTCTGGCAGAATGTTTTCAAGTTCTCAGCACCCTGACTTCAATCAATTGCCTCCAAAGTCATACCAGACAATAAAAGCTCATCAATCCCGCCCTTCACCTTAACAAATACAAGCCCAGGTGAAGTGAAGAGGATTATAAAGAATCTTAAGACAAACAATGCTACTGGAAATGATTAAATTCCAGCTCGAGCTGTCAAAGAATCCGCTGAAATTATGTGTCAGCCTTTCAGCTTTTTAGTGAATTTTCTATTTGAAAGGGGAAAAGTGCCTTCGAGTTGGAAACTAGGTGAAATTGTCCCGGTCCACAAGAAAGACTGTACGTTAACAAAGACAAACTATCGCCCTATAACAATCCTGCAGGTCTTATCCAAAGTTTTTGAAAAACTCGTTCACTTAAGACTTCTGCATTTATAATCTTAGAGGAAAACACATCCTCGAGCTACCCAAAGTAAATACAACCACCTATGGACTTAAATCGTGGCGTTATACTGCAGCTAAGATTTGGAACGCTCTTCCGGATCAGTTTCCTGCCGCTAATAAAATCGGAAAATTTAAGAACTTAATGTCTAAGTTGGATTTTTCAAATTTTAAATTTTAATCGCCCAAATACATTTAAATACATTTGGCTTAGTTTTAACGTCATTATGTAATAATGTCGTGATCTACTCTTAGTTTTAATAATTTTTAACTGTATATATATTTTTTATATAGGTTTTCATGAGAAATCGTCTCTTTCTATTATTATTTCTAGTTTATTTATTTATTTTTTGTGGCATGTCTGTAAAGTAGCTGATTAGCTAAGAAAATTGACCACGTTAAATAAAGGGCATTGTATTGTATTGTATTGTACTCTGCTAACCTTTCGTGTTTGGCAATCGCCATGGCGGCATCACACGATCCTGCTTTCGCGGCAACTTCTAAACAAGTAAGACCTTGTTTATTCCTCAATGCTGAGGATGCACCATGGTCCAACAGTAACTTCACAATAGCTGGATGACCCTGACCACACGCTACATGCAAAGCAGTATCACTACCGACATCCTGTAGGTCAACAGAAGCTTTGGAGTCAAGAAGAATCACCGCACATTTTGTGTGGTTTCCATGAGAAGCCCACATCAGAGGTGTTCGAAACTTGTTATCCCTGCTATCGACCTCAGCTCCCATGCTAAGAAGCACCTGACAGGATTTCCTATTGCAAAGGGAAGCAATGCAGGTAGCTTGGTAAAACAATATGCGATACTTACATACACTGTTAAAAATGCATTGGATTCTCTTATTCGCCATTTGCAATAGTAGTAAAGGGGGTTGATATGGCAAGTAACCAATCACAGAGCAGCATTCTTTTGTTTAAGTTTTAGAGAACAATTCGAACAATGGAGCTCATTCGAATTCAGTACTTTGAACCAATCGCAGAGCAGCATTAGAAATGCCCCCTTCATGTAATAGTCAGCAAAAGCACATGTTATAATTTTCGCGCCATATTCAACTTCGCGCTAAAAGATCAGGGGCACCCAACGACAATTTTCGGAAAATATGTGTTCGGAAGACGATTTGCGATCTAGAATTTTCGGAACATTTGTTGTAAAATTTCTTGCTTGCCTGCCTCTCCTAGGATTTTCGAACATCTAAAAAATGGTATAATTGCCCATTTCTAACGGATTTTTACTCTTAAAAGGTCACCTAGAATTTTCGTGAACCTTTTTTGTGGCTGAAATTTTCGAAAAGTAAGTTTTGATCCCTATAATTTTCGGATCACTAGACTTTCAGCTAGGAAATCCGAACAGATGATAAAATTTCTAGGGGATAAAAATATGCCTATATCTACCGTTTAAATACTAAAATACGTTTAACAATGCTATGTCTAAGTGGTTTTGAACTATCTTCTCGTTGGGTGCCCCTGAAAGATGTTTTAGTATGCAAGAAAATGGCTCCCTTTGCCATGAACGCATCAAAAATTGAACGATTTGCTGCCTTAACAACACAAAGGCAGAAAGACTTCTTTGAAGTAAACAAGAACTTAACCGAACAATGGTTTTGGCATTTACGGCGTTGGAAAAAAAGCAAGATAAACGAGTGTTGTCTGCACGCGATGGTATGCTGTACAAAGAATTTTACAAGGTCCAGAAACGGACCCGATTTTGCAGGGGCAAAGAAATTTACACAACACAGTATTTCATCGCAATTATTTTATTCACCTCAAAGAGTATATCATTGTACACAAGAAATAATAATAATGACTAAAGAAATGGCTAATGGTTACATCATCACTTAATGTGTAGTCTACCAAATTGTCTCTGTAAGTTAGGTCTTGTTCGTAGGTAGGTCCTTTTTCAGATGATACAAATAACACATTTTGTTGTAATCTTCGCTTGAACAAATCGTTCATTTCCAATAAGGCACCAGGATAATCGTAGATATTGCGTAAACCAATAATGACAGTTCTGCTGATCAACGTGGGGTTCATAATCTGTTCTTCCCTCATTTCCTCATACCATACTTTTTGAAATGCAATCCGTTGTAGCTTTCGTTTGTTGGAAAACTGACCTCCATAAGAGAATTTCTCAGCCATAGTTATCTTTGGACAAACACGCCGCGGGTTGATGATGCAAAAATGTTCAACTTAAGACCAGGTATTGTGTAAAAAAACAAAATGCAATTAAGAGTTAGCCGTTTAGCTTTTGTCTCTTTTAACAAATGACCCGGATTAAGACATTGAGTTCCCAATTCGAAGTCAAGGAATGTTGTTTCTCAGTCATCCAGAACATGTTGTATTTCTTAGCGAAATTGTAATTCTCTGTCTATCGACAAACCTATAAATTACCTTTCGCAAAAACTACAAGACGATTCAGAAAATGAGGGCTTTTTTAACCCTGATCGGATAGTGAACAATCTATTATGTGTTCAACATACAAACGCGCTCTCCGTTCAATATTTTATTCTTAACAGTTCAGTTTGCTCGGAGAAAAGTCTTAACTCTCACCAATATTCTTTGAAACATTGCTCCAAACATGCAAGTCGAATGGAGCGCTTGACCTCTGCTGACGATTGACGAAGTGGAAAAAGTCCAGCGTCAAAGGATAGCCAGTTTTATTGGACATGTATTCTAACTGACTTATGCGGCTTTGGTTGACAAACTCATCCAACAAGAAAAGCTGAATCACTGCGACGGTTGTGCTATTCAACACCCAAGTCAAAACCAACATTCTTGCCTCATGATGGATAATGATGACGCATGGAAGTATTACCACTATGAATTGGTGGAACAAATTGACCTGAATTCTATGTTGAACGCTACCGAAAGTATATGCAGTGCTCTCGGCTTCAAACTAGATAAATCATGGGAAGTGTACTGCCAAATATTGTCGTGGACCAGTATTTACCTCGCTTCTCTGGAACTTGATGTTGTCCAGCAGGGTGATGATCTTCAAAGCCGTATTTTATACGCTCTATACTACCGACCAAATGGGCTCAAATGGAAGGATTTCAGTGATCAACAAGAAACAATAGAATGCCCTGATAGAGTCGTGAGAAAAGAAGAACACCAATGGACCTTGACATGATAATTAATGACATTCAAAATAAGCTTTGTTTCTAAAAGTAATAAAATTTCTTCATGATGACTAAAATTTTGAGTCGGTGTGTGTTTGTCTCTGTCTTTGTCAAGATGGGGCTTTCTCTGTCTTTGCTTGGGGTCGACTTTTCTCTGTATCGCATTGTATATAAAGAGTTTTCCTTTATGTGTAAAAAAATGTCATTTGTTCATAGTTTGTAAATAAATATGGTTTAATATACTAAACACGGTTTGTTGTCTGTCTAGCCGCGCGCGCGTGTGTGCGCCACGCGCGATTCAATCACCCGCGTAAAGGAAAAATACAGTGATATAAAAGGCCCTTGTGGCCCCTGTGGCCCCTGTGGCCCGTTCTCAATAGTCATAAACTTCGTGTCATTAGCGGTTTTATTCAGTTGATATCGAACCTTCGTACCGTGAACATCATGGGTAAGCGTGTATGTCGTCATTGCCCGATACCGGGATGTCACTCTAAATTTTTAGTTCGATTAGCAAACCATTTGGCTCAGGTACACGAGCTGTCTGACTTAGAGAGAAAATATTGGCTCCAGTTTGCTAAATTACAAAATACCAACATGGTTCGAGTTTATGGTAAAGATACTCCGCCAAAGACCATTTCGCTATAAATAAGAGCAAACGCAGTTGAACCAGTCAGTTGTCAACATGGACCCAAGGTGGAAACACCCCTTTCCTGCTATTGTAGCTGGCCCCACTTGTTGTGGAAAAAGTCATTTTGTCAAACACCTGTTGGAATCTGGAGAAGAATTAATAGACGGAGCCCCTGAAAATATCATTTGGTGTTATGGAATATACCAACCGGCTTACAATGAAATGCTAAGGACTATTCCCAACATCACGTTCGTCGAAGGAGTTCCTGGTGATTTAGAATCTATGATAAACCCAACCATTCGGAATTTAGTGGTCATTGACGATTTAATGCAGGAGCTTAGCAATGATCAAAGAATTACCAATTTGTTTACTAAGGGCTGTCATCACCGAAATTTAAGCGTTATTTTCATTCTTCAAAATATTTTTCACCGGGGAAAAGAACTGAGAGACATGAGTTTGAATTGCCATTATTTGGTGATGTTCAAGTCTCCGCGAGATAGCAGTCAAGTCAGTCACTTGGCGAAACAGATGTTTTCCGGTCATGTCAAATACATGCAAGAAGCGTTTCAGGATGCGACAAAACGCCCTTATGGCTACCTGTTATGCGACCTCAAACCGGAAACACCTACCGACTTCCGGTTGCGCACAAACATTTTCCCTGGGGAGACTCAGCTCGCCTATGTCAGAAAGGTATAAAAAAGCTCCGTCGTAGTGATTGATATCAGTTGAGTATGGCCCAGCGACTAAGAAAGAACCACGATTTTCTTAAGCTCCTCGTCAAGTGTACCCCAGCTCAACGTAAAGCAATTTTGAAAGCAGCCGACGACGCTTTAGTAAAAACCATTTGTGAGTGTGTATTCAACGTACTTAAAGAAACAGTCCCTGTCAGTAAACCGGCAAAGAGAAAACTTCTTAAGCAAAAGAAAGCCTTGACTGCTCTAGCTGAAAAGAGTACCCCGCTAAACAAGAAAAAGCAAATCTTGATACAACACGGAGGAAACTTTTTAAGTGTTTTGCTACCTCCCGTTCTTCGAGTGTTGAGCTCGCTTCTTAGTTAAGATGAATCATACAAGACGCATGGTTCTCGTTCCTGAAAACACTCTGGAACGATTGCTGCAACGCCAGCAGATATTAACACCACCTGTAACACAAACTCTGAAAAACCTGGATAGCCAAATGGGGGATATTTTAGAAAGTAAACAACTTGGGGATGAGGAAAAGGCGAAGCTTTACAATCAGGTGTTGCAACGGTACTTGACATATTACGATCAGCGGAAAGGCCAGCCTCTCCATGTGAAGTTAACGACCCCTAAAACAACAGAAACCCCCAAACCAGCTGAGAACGCAGAATCTACAGAGGAAGCTTCTCCAGATAATTCTCTTCCAACAGCAGTAGAGGAAGAGGTCATGAAAAGTGTACCCAAAATTTACAAAGCTGAGGCTAGACAGTTGTTGGATAAAATTAAAAAACACCAGGATGTGTTGCACTGGAATGATCAAGGAGAGCTGTTGTATGAAAACAAACCAATCCCAGGTTCTCATGTGGTCGACCTAGTCAACGACACATTGCGTCACCGAAAAGGATTTGAACCAGTGGGATGGTCCGTGTTTGCGAGGGGCCTGGCGCGAATGAATGTCCCCGAAAACTTGGTTCGTAATCCCCAACGTCAGAGTGCCATAAGAGAGTTTAAAGCAAGAGTGAGAGAGGAGACCCCAGAAAGTCCTTCGCGTTGGCTACCCACCCCACCTGTGACGTTATCTTCTGTCAAAAAGCAGAGGCGCAGAGTCGAGAGTCCTCGCCCTCAGGCTGTTCGATGGTTACGATTATAAATCATGACAAGAGACTTTTTTTATTGTGAAACACAAAACTTTATTTTGTAATTCAATAAAATGTGTTGAAAAGAAATTACATGGTGTCTGTTTACTGAACTTAGTGTTGTGCTTTTGCTCTTTGTTTGTTTACATCAGTACGATATTTCGGAAAACCTATAGGAAAATGTTTTTCAATAAATCGTTTTACGAGACTATCATTTTTACTTGTGTCTTTAGAAAAACGATGGACAACAGCACTCATACTTATATGCCGACTACGATATAAAGCAAAATACAAACAGTAATGTCCGCAGACTTTTGAATAGATGCTTTGTAATGTCACAGTATTAAAAGTCCACTGGTTAGAATTGTTGTTTAAAAAGGCAGTAAATGTTCCTGAATATTTGCTGGGTGGTGATCCGTAAGAATCGAAAAATTCTCCCTCTTGAAATAAAACGCCACCCAATGCGAACCTGGCTTGTCACTCGTATCCACATTGGCGATAAACAGGGCTGGGTAATGTGAAACACTTGCAGGCAGCTGGTCTGAGGGATACACGCCTTGAAACAAACCTCGTGTAAATTTATCCTTTCTCAAAATAAGGGTCAGTTGAATAGTGTCCATTTTTAGTTTGTGTAGTCGAACAACACGTTGCGGTTCCCGTCAATTTCAATCACGTTTTGGAATTCAGCGTACACGATAAGGTTAACCGTATTGGCCAGTGGTTCCTTGAAATGAAGCTCAGCGCGCAGGTTACCTTGCTTTATTAGCTCAAAATGGTCACCTGAGCAGTGGTCTGGGGACAAGTCAAAGCAGAATGCTGTGTAACCAGAGCCATAGTCGCTTCTACTGATTTGATTACCCGCATCTTGGGATAGCTTTCCAGTGCCTGAGAACAGGCTTTGATAGCCCGCTATTACATTTTGGCCTCTAGCTTCGTCAAAATTCAAGAACAGGGGTTTCCGAGGAATTTGCTCTCCGTCCACATAGACACCCACTTGAGTTAGATTGTGGTGTTTGAAGTTGAACGGGTTGGTACTGTAAGTTCCATTATATGCCTGAGTATCCAGTAAGACCAGCACGATTCGTTTAGGAATGTGACCCAAAAAGATGTTGTCGGGGTTAAAACTGCTAAATCCTCTTGGAATAGACAGCACTTTACAATCGATTCGGCGAACCGGGTACTTGACGCTGGAGTGTTTTAGTGCAGCCGCATGGCCAAGTATAATAAAGGAGGCCAATTTCACCCGGCGAACGAACAAGATGGCTTCTGTGATTACCACCTTGAAAGTTGGAGCGGCTGCTGATGACATTAGACAAAACGAGTTCTTGGCTCGGTTCAGTTTGATTCTTAAATTCACTCCATTTAGCATCAACCGGTCTTGAAAGAAAATGTCGCTATGAATGGGCCCCATCATATCCACAATATGACTTTCTTTAGTGAAATCATAGCGAACCTTTAACCCCTTGTTTGCAGCATCGTCTGCAGCCACAGGGTTGGCAACATCCATTTTTCCAGGGGTATCTTTGTAAAACATGGCCATAGAAAGTTGACTTGTTTTTGCTTCTTCTCCGTAGTTTAGCAAGGTTTCGATCAGGGCGCGATAAGGGTAGGTATTGGTGGATGGAGAGATCAATCGCTCGTTCAAGGAAACGTCCACTTGGGAAAACAGGGAATGTAAAAACAGGTTCACGGGGCCTACTTGTGTATCGGCGTCTATGGCGGTTCCATTTGCTTTTGTGATCTTGGCTTTAACAAATAACTGAGTACGTGCCAAGTCCAAATACTCATCTCCGGTTCCCGAAACATAAAATTCGATCGGACCACTGTCCGTGATGTTACTGATGGGGTGGTACTCGATCCATTGCCCTTTGGAGATAGAGGTTTGTGTTGCAGGAATCGTAAAGAGATCCAACTCTGATTTCGTACATTCCTGAGACTCGTGATGCACAAAGGCCATAGTTACTTCCAGAAAGAAAATTTCTCTTTGGGCTTCTTTTGCTGCGGAGATGTTTTTGCTTTCTTGCCTTGAGGCGAACTGATTTTGGTTCCTTGCCCTTTTCTTTTTATAGCTTTTTTGCCAGCTCCTGATTGTGTCTGAAATGAATTCTGAGAAGGTAGACCGAGGGCTTGTTTCGTGCGCTTGTGGACTGCTGTTTTAATGTTATCTCCATCAAGAACATCTTGGACGACATTGACACCTGTTTGTAAAGCCTTTTTTCCAATCACCTTAGCACCCTGTTGAAGGTGAGGCATCGCCCAGCGAAACAGACCTCTGAATATGGACCCTAATCCATAACCATGCTGAAATCGAGCACCGTGTAACGCTGGTAAACTCCCACCTTTTTGTTTGGCTTGATTAACATAGTACTGTTCGTACAACTTGTGATTTGGAGTGTGGAGTTTTTTCATCTTTAAAAGTACTAAGGTGCACTTTGACGAAAATGAAGTGTTAACAACACTCTCCCAAACTCAAATGGCACAGACTCCCCTGTGTCTGTCTTTATATTGACTTCGACAGTTTCAAATTGCTTTCTGCTGACAGGTAAATATTGGGGGCGCAAAAATGATTTACTGACTCGCTCCCCAACCTTTCCTTCTACAGGAACAATTCGAAGCAAAGGTACCAATGCATCTCCAACATATTGTGACTGAATAAGATCACAGTAAATGAAAAGGTCGTGAAAGCCGTATTCCAAATCCACTTGTCTTTCAGCGGTAGAGGTATTAGAAATAATTTCTTCTGGTGAAAATCCCAGCAGGTATCCAATGTTACCAAAGAAAAGTTCTACGTTATTTTTTAGGTGAACAGTCACCTTTCTAGTGAACGCATCGTAGGAAAATGTCACGTCGTTATTGAAACGCTTTACATTCTCGATCAGCTCTTTCATCTTTGATAAGATATCTCCAATGGAAGAATAATGACCTGGTGGTACAATTAGGGCTTCCCATACTCCGGAAAATTCTTGGTTCCGAAGGTAGAATCGATTACCAAAATTTTCTTGGACATTATTCCAGCTGTGAGGATAGTGAATTTCCGTTAATGCTACTTCCCAGTCCCCCTTCAAGCTAACGGTCTGAGGTAAACCAACTTGGTACTCAGTTAATGTGTTGCTGGGAAACTTATCGAGGCTGCTATTGCTAGGGAGATGCAGATAAAACTGTTTTACCTCCATCGTACCCTGTGTTGAAATGAACTTTTTAATCTGGGTATTCTTAATTTATTAGAAACCATACACCATTCATTTTATTATTTCATTTTCTTTTATTCACTACACAAAAAATGCATAAATTACAATTTCAAAATATCTCTTTCTTGAACCCAAGAATCAAATTTTGGATCTTTGTATCCTTTCCATCTCACCAGATACTCTACTACGCCTTTACGCTTTCTCTTCCGCAAAATCTTCTCGACGCGGTACACATCATCGTTCTTAATAATTTTCTGTAATTCGGGTTCATAAAATGTTCCATCTAAGATTTCACCTGCATCATCTTTTAGTTTATAAACGGGTACTTGACGAGCCATTCGCTTGTAAACAGTAAAAATTTCTTCCGTAAAATTAGGTAAGTAAGATTTTTCAAACATTCTCTTCACTTTGCTAATCCTGACGCGATCTCCCACTTGAAATTTATATCGCACAGGCTTTTGAACATCATCCCCATACAAGGTATCCCACACTTTAGCTTCATTCGCTTTAGTCACCTGACTCGGTTTCATTTTAATACTTCGGTGGTAAGTGTTATTGTAAGAAGACACTAACGGGGGTAATACATTGATATAGGTGAGAGTGTTTTTGGCCGTGAAATATTTGTACATCTTATTCTTAAATGTTCGGTTAAAACGCTCAACCACTGATGCTTTGAGCCCAGAGTTAACAGTGAAAAAGGCAATGTTGTTGTCACGCAGAAATTTCTGGAACACGAGATTCTTGAACTCTGTTCCTTTATCTGTTTGCAGTTTGATGGGTTTGCGACCAGTAGAAAGGATCTTTTGAAAGGCTTTGACCAGTTCCTGAACTTGTTTTGTCTTCAACGGTAACACAAACGCGTACTTGCGGAAGATATCTATACAAGTCAGTAAGTATTTATAGCCCTTGTTGTAGCGACTGAGATTTTGGAGGTCGACCAAATCCGCTTGAAATTGCTCATCTATTCCAAAAACGATGACTCGACTTCTCTTGTAGCGTCTTCGCGCGGGTTTGTGGAGAGTATAAACATCTTGCTGGCTCAACCAATCTCGGACTTGTTTACGCGATATCTTGTTCTTTCCTTTCTCTTTGACTGCTCTGTAAACAGCATCTAAACCACCGAAACTTGCGGGTTGACTTGGGTCGAGGTAGATGCTGGCTAGTTTTTTCTCCATCACAAAATTCCGAGTTTTGTACAACCACTTTACCACCGCAGCAAGCTAATACACAACGTATGCGACTGAAAATGTGTTCAAAACCAAACGTGGATGATGGTGGACAGCAACCCATTACTAGTGTTTACCTGAACGGTAAAAGATATAATGACTTCTCTCTCTCTGGTGCTCCTTTATATAGCTACTGTCGAATCTGGGTGAGAGTGGGAACAAGAAGGTGAAATAGTAGTTCCCATTCCTCCTCGGTTAATTCTAGCTGATCCGCGAAGTTCAAAAATACCACCAATCGTCCCCAGTTTACTTTTGAAAAGACGTCAGAGTGGAGTTTTTTCAACCTTTCTAGACTCGAACCCGGCAGATCTTTAAATTTTTGTTGAAGCATTTCCATTTCACTTGAAGACACTTTCAATGTTTTGGCTTGTGCGCGATACAGAGAAAAGTCGATCCGAAGCAAAGACAGAGAAAGCCCCATCTTGACTAAGACAGAGACAAACACACACTGACTCACAATTTAGTCATGAAGAAATTTTATTACTTTTAGAAAGAAAGCTTATTTTGAATGTCATTAATTATCATGTCAAGGTCCATTGGTTGACACGAAGTTTATGACTATTGAGAACGGGCCACAGGGGCCACAGGGGCCACAAGGGCCTTTTATATCACTGTATTTTTCCTTTACGCGGGTGATTGAATCGCGCGTGGCGCACACACGCGCGCGCGGCTAGACAGACAACAAACCGTGTTTAGTATATTAAACCATATTTATTTACAAACTATGAACAAATGACATTTTTTTACACATAAAGGAAAACTCTTTATATACAATGCGATACAGAGAAAAGTCGACCCCAAGCAAAGACAGAGAAAGCCCCATCTTGACAAAGACAGAGACAAACACACACCGACTCAAAATTTTAGTCATCATGAAGAAATTTTATTACTTTTAGAAACAAAGCTTATTTTGAATGTCATTAATTATCATGTCAAGGTCCATTGGTGTTCTTCTTTTCTCACGACTCTATCAGGGCATTCTATTGTTTCTTGTTGATCACTGAAATCCTTCCATTTGAGCCCATTTGGTCGGTAGTATAGAGCGTATAAAATACGGCTTTGAAGATCATCACCCTGCTGGACAACATCAAGTTCCAGAGAAGCGAGGTAAATACTGGTCCACGACAATATTTGGCAGTACACTTCCCATGATTTATCTAGTTTGAAGCCGAGAGCACTGCATATACTTTCGGTAGCGTTCAACATAGAATTCAGGTCAATTTGTTCCACCACTTCATCGTGGTAATACTTCCATGCGTCATCATTATCCATCATGAGGCAAGAATGTTGGTTTTGACTTGGGTGTTGAATAGCACAACCGTCGCAGTGATTCAGCTTTTCTTGTTGGATGAGTTTGTCAACCAAAGCCGCATAAGTCAGTTAGAATACATGTCCAATAAAACTGGCTATCCTTTGACGCTGGACTTTTTCCACTTCGTCAATCGTCAGCAGAGGTCAAGCGCTCCATTCGACTTGCATGTTTGGAGCAATGTTTCAAAGAATATTGGTGAGAGTTAAGACTTTTCTCCGAGCAAACTGAACTGTTAAGAATAAAATATTGAACGGAGAGCGCGTTTGTATGTTGAACACATAATAGATTGTTCACTATCCGATCAGGGTTAAAAGAGCCCTCATTTTCTGAATCGTCTTGTAGTTTTTGCGAAAGGTAATTTATAGGTTTGTCGATAGACAGAGAATTACAATTTCGCTAAGAAATACAACATGTTCTGGATGACTGAGAAACAACATTCCTTGACTTCGAATTGGGAACTCAATGTCTTAATCCGGGTCATTTGTTAAAAGAGACAAAAGCTAAACGGCTAACTCTTAATTGCATTTTGTTTTTTTACACAATACCTGGTCTTAAGTTGAACATTTTTGCATCATCAACCCGCGGCGTGTTTGTCCAAAGATAACTATGGCTGAGAAATTCTCTTATGGAGGTCAGTTTTCCAACAAAGGAAAGCTACAACGGATTGCATTTCAAAAAGTATGGTGTGAGGAAATGAGGGAAGAACAGATTATGAACCCCACGTTGATCAGCAGAACTGTCATTATTGGTGTACGCAATATCTACGATTATCCTGATGCCTTATTGGAAATGAACGATTTGTTCAAGCGAAGATTACAACAAAATGTGTTATTTGTATCATCTGAAAAAGGACCTACCTACGAACAAGACCTAACTTACAGAGACAATTTGGTAGACTACACATTAAGTGATGATGTAACCATTAGCCATTTCTTTAGTCATTATTATTATTTCTTGTGTACAATGATATACTCTTTGAGGTGAATAAAATAATTGCGATGAAATACTGTGTTGTGTAAATTTCTTTGCCCCTGCAAAATCGGGTCCGTTTCTGGACCTTGTAAAATTCTTTGTACAGCATACCATCGCGTGCAGACAACACTCGTTTATCTTGCTTTTTTTCCAACGCCGTAAATGCCAAAACCATTGTTCGGTTAAGTTCTTGTTTACTTCAAAGAGGTCTTTCTGCCTTTGTGTTGTTAAGGCAGCAAATCGTTCAATTTTTGATGCGGTCATGGCAAAGGGAGCCATTTTCTTGCATACTAAAACATCTTTCAGGGGCACCCAACGAGAAGATAGTTCAAAACCACTTAGACATAGCATTGTTAAACGTATTTTAGTATTTAAACGGTAGATATAGGCATATTTTTATCCCCTAGAAATTTTATCATCTGTTCGGATTTCCTAGCTGAAAGTCTAGTGATCCGAAAATTATAGGGATCAAAACTTACTGTTCGAAAATTTCAGCCACAAAAAAGGTTCACGAAAATTCTAGGTGACCTTTTAAGAGTAAAAATCCGTTAGAAATGGGCAATTATACCATTTTTTAGATGTTCGAAAATCCTAGGAGAGGCAGGCAAGCAAGAAATTTTACAACAAATGTTCCGAAAATTCTAGATCGCAAATCGTCTTCCGAACACATATTTTCCGAAAATTGTCGTTGGGTGCCCCTGATCTTTTAGCGCGAAGTTGAATATGGCGCGAAAATTATAACATGTGCTTTTGCTGACTATTACATGAAGGGGGCATTTCTAATGCTGCTCTGCGATTGGTTCAAAGTACTGAATTCGAATGAGCTCCATTGTTCGAATTGTTCTCTAAAACTTAAACAAAAGAATGCTGCTCTGTGATTGGTTACTTGCCATATCAACCCCCTTTACTACTTGCAATCTCCCATAACACACCTTGTCCCCCCCCCCCCCCCCCGCCACGGCTTAAAAAATGCATATTGAATAAGCATTGTCTTCAATTGGGACGACCGCAATACGTTCATGCATTTTTTTGGCGGGGGGGGGGGGGAGGGGGGGCTAAGCAAAGTGTATAATGAGGGATATGCAAATGGTAAATAGAATTAAGTAACGGATGGAACTGAAATCGACTTACGGAATAGACCTTATGCACGATACCCGCCATCTTTTCAAGCGCTTTAGGATTGATGGAATAAAAGCAATGTTACGTGGTATTTCAGGGGGCAGTCAAAACATAACACTTGCCTATTCGGTAATCGCAGTCGATTTTATTTCTGTCTGGATTTGTAAAGAGGTACCTTCAGGACTTTTTAGCAACATTCTCATTTGAGCCTTCTTCAGTACTTGACATTTTTTTTTAAAATGAAATTTTCACTACAAAAATCCCCTTACAAGCTGCAGTAGATGAAAAAACATGAGTCAAATATGCCTTTTACATCTTCCCTACCCCTCCCCCACCTCTCCCCTACCTACCATTTCCCATAATTCTCTACTTATCATAAAACGCTTTGACATTTGCAATCAGCGCCCGCGGTAGAAAGTGTTTTCCGTCGTCGGTTAATTTTCTAGATTTCTTTTTGGCCCCCTGCAACAATGTTTTCCGGAAAGCATCATTAAGCCTTATGAAGAAACAACTCTCACGATTGGCAAAGTCTACCGTCGTCCAACACGTTACCATATTTCGTCTCATTTTGGCTAAACGGGTGAAACACTGATCTCGGGCTTGAGACGGAAAGGCAGCATATTGCGAGCGTTGATTTGGCGGTGACGAGTCTCTGGCCTCAAAAAGTAGTTTGTTGGAGTCAAATCTATTCGGCGCGAGCAAAATTGAAGCTGATTTCTGACCAGGCCAGAGACTTAGTTAAAACTTGTTTTGAAGGCCGGCCTCTATATGTCCCTTTCAAAACGGCTGTTCTACTTCCGGGATCTTGAATAAATCGACTGTGTCAGCAGTGTTTCGATATAGTTTTTCAGAGGCCATACCGATATTTTTCAATCGCTTTAAAAGTGATTTTATCCTTGTCTGATCGCTATAAAAATTTTCACCAATGACTGACTATAGATTGAAATATGTCAAAATGTAAGTTTTACTAAAATCGATATTACTATGACAACAATAAACAAGAAACTTTGAAATAGCTAAACGCCTAATTTTGCGCGATCTAGACCTGCTGCTGAAAATCCAACACTAGGAACTTAAAGTTGGGTGTTTAGCAAATAACCTCCGCAAGAAGTAAAAAATTCTGTATGTTTGAATTCGACTAAAACGAAAATATATTTCAAACCTTAAATTTTAAATAGCCGTGATAGATTATTTTTTAAAAAACGTTATAAATGACTCAAATTATTCTTAAGTAGCGTCAAAATGCTGCTTAATATAATATTTTGATGCTAGGAAATTTTGGCGTATTTTCGTTCTTGCGATCTTAAAAACTAACCCGTTTTCTCACCACCTGTCTAAGTGCAACTTCTTTCAAAATATATCTCTGAAACGACTCGAACAAATTTTTTTTAAATCTCTTCACATAATCTCCATAATGTATATAATAATGTCTGAAACTTTCATTAAGATTGATTCACTGCAACACCTTGAAATTTCAAGACAAAACTATCCTACGAACCGGTCAAAAATCCGCGCTACAGCAGTCACTGTTTTGACGTTATGCTAATTTTTCTAAATTAATGCGGACAATACATATATCCATGACTAGTAAATTTCAGTGTGAGTATTGTCAATGTTTTACAATCAAAAGGTGCGATAAATTCAAACTAAAATGTACTAGTCATGGAGATATGTATAGTATGCATTCTTTTGGAAAAAATAGCTTAACGTCAAAACAGTGAATGTTATAACGCAGATTTTTGACCGGTTCGTAGGATACGTTTTTCTTGAAATTTCATGGTGTTGCAGTGAATCAATCTTCATGAAAGTTTCAGACATTTTTATATACATTATGAAGATTACGTGAGGAGATTTTAAAAAATTCAATCGAGTCGTTTCAGAGATATACAAGAAAGCGCTAAAAGTCCAAATTCTGAATGAAGTTGCACTTATACAGGTGGTGAGAAAAAGGGTTAGTTTCCAAGATCGCAAGAACGAAAATACACCAAAATTTCCTAGCATCGAAATATGATATTAAGCAGCATTCTGACGCTACATAAAAATAATTTGAGTCATTTATAACGTTTTTATTAAATAATCTATCACGGCTATTTAAAATTTAAGATTGGAGAAATATTTTCGTTTCAGTTGAATTTTTTTACGTCTTACGAAGATTGTTTGCTAAACACCAAACTTTAAGTTCCTAGTGTTGGATTTTCAGTAGCTGGTCTAGATCACACAAAATTCGGCTTTTATCAATTTAAAAGTTCTTTTGTTTCTTGTTGTCATAGTAATAGCGATTTTAATTAAAACCACATTTTCACAAATTTCAATCCATAGCCAATTACTGGTGAAAATTTTATAGCGATCAGACAAGGAAAAAAACACTTTTAAGGCGATTGAAAAATATCGGTATGGCCTCTGAAAAACTTTATCGAAACACCTTTTAAATATAATGATTCATGTGGAGAAAGCGAGAGTTATCGAGAGAGAGTAGTTTGATGATATTTCGCCAGTATTAAGTGTGGAAACATTGTCCCTGGTTGGTTGTGGATAGTTTTGGCAGTGCCGCGAACGTGGTTAATTGTGTAATTTCCTGAAGTTGTTGACAGACAGATTTCAGGTATGTCGTGGCGCTCGTGTTATAAGAACATTGTGTACAAGCATAAAAACGCTTTGTGAGTGTTTAGTTGAAATAATTTTGTCTAGACACCCGATTGTGGGGTCAGGAAAGATGGATTGTAGGTCTGATACAAATCGGTTGCTTTTGCCAAGAGCAACTTTTCGTGTGTTTCCAGCGATTAATTTATCCGTTTTAAGCCCTAACTAGCGACTTTCAACTGCTTTTTATTCAGCTCATGGGTCAAATTGTTAAAACGCACTTGAAATTTCTGTAGGTACCTTTTTTATTAATTCAGACACATTTATTCTTCCAAAACAAAGGACGATTTAACAGTCGTAAAAAATGTAACGTTCGAGTTTTGACGTTTTACGTCACTATAATTGCTTGCTTGTGAGGACATCTTTGATCTACGGTCGACTCTGTATCCAAACAAGTAGCAAAGATCGCTTTCACCCATAATGGAAAAACAGCGATAACTGTGAAGAAATAAAAGAATATTCTAGAATATATCTCTTGCCTCTGCCCTTTCATTGCAGCGTTGTGCAATGGTGTTCGGCCAAGTTCTTCTCGCGCATTTATTTCAGACATGTGCTTTGCCAGAACTTCAACGTGTTTGGATGAGGCCTTTTCTGCTGCATGGTGAAGCGGTGTCTTCTGACTCTCATCGCTGAAGCCCAAGTGCTTCTGCTTGGATAAGACGAGCTCTAAAATCTACAAACATGAAACCGTATGCCAGAGTCAGTGTCATTTATTGATCTCCTACACTACAGCCGAATGTCTATTAAGCGGCCCCTCATTAATTCTTTAAGCTTCAATAGTGACCAGCTTCAAATTTCTCCCAACAACAGCACGCTACAGGTCACGAGAATGAACGAAATAATCACTACAGACAAAAGACCATAAGAACGTATAAAGAAAAGTGCAGAGATACTGGAGCTAAAAGGTCAAGCTGTCATCTATCGGTAAGTTCCTAGAGTATCGGCGAACAAACTTGTCAGTACACCACTTAACACCTAATAGAGTGGACACTTGTTCCTTCTTCAAGGGAGGCCACTTGAAAGAGAGTAAGTTTGACTGTTTTCAAATACAGTAACTCTTCCTCAATGGACACCTTGAAGCTGTAAAGATGGTCCATGCCGTTATTCATTCCTAAGAATGTCCGTCTTAGAAAATAACTGATGTAGGCTCCCTATCACTTACATGGCATTCTCGTCAGTCACCACCAGTTGCAAACATGTGAGAGTCAGACGACCTACCGTGATGTCGAGAAGGTGTTCATATAACTTGCTGTATTCTAGACAGTCTGGGTTTCGTAGGATGTACAGTACCGAGACTGCTCTAGTCAAGTTAGTTGACGAGCTTTTGTTCGGCCTAGATAATAATCATGTATGCGGCATGGTCCTGGTTGATTATCGAAAGGCTTTCGACATGATGGACCATAAGCTATTGTTGCGCAAGTTGGAACTGTACGGTATAGCCAACCGGGAGCTTGCCTGGTGTCACTCTTATTTGTTGGATAGGAAGCAAGTGGTCCGTGTAAATGGGGGTGAGTCAAGCGAAGCTTTGATGTTGCATGGAGTCCCTCAGGGCAGTATTTTAGGTCCTTTATTCTTCATTTTGTTTATCAACGATCTGCCCTTGTATACAAGTGCTCAGTTGGACCTTTACACAGACGATACGACTGTCACCGCTTTTGCGGATGTGAAAAACTTAGCCACCTTAAGTTCATCACTAAATAAGTCTGTCTCTGAAATTCAATTATGGGCTTCAGCGAATAAGCTCCCATTAAATGAAGACAAGACTAAAGTACTCACGATCACTGGGAAAAGATGTGTGGCTAACATAAATGGAAGTGACATAGATGTTTTCGTAAACGGAAAACAGCTCAGTAATGTGGATTGTGCTACCTTATTAGGCGTAGAAATTGACAGCAAATTGTCATTTGATGAACATATTGAGAAAGTATGTAAAAAGTTGGCCTCTAGAATCGCAATACTGCATAAGATTCGAGCCTGTCTACCTCTTAAACAGCGACTTCAGTTTTATAATAGCATTATTCGCCCTTTTATGTCTTACGCTAACGTTGTTTGGGCAAATTGTGATAAATAGTTGGTTTATAGGGTCTTAAGATTGCAAAAACGTGCGGCACGCGTTATTTCTTATGCCGATCGCATGACACCATCAGTTGCTTTGTTTAACAAGCTAGGTTGGATTCCGTTTTATGAGCAACATAAGATAGATAAATGCATAATAATGTATAAGCGAATTAATGGGTATTTGCCGTATTATCTTAATGAACACTTAATTTTGAATAATAAGCGGCACTCCCGCAACACTAGATATTCAAGCATTAATGCTGTTTGTCCTAAATATAGAAGAGAAACAGAAGGAGGACGCTCTTTCGTTGTTTCGGCAACAAGACTGTGGAATAGTACACCAATTGAAATTAGGAAACTAGGTTCTGTAGCATGTTTTAAAAAGAACATGTTTGCCAAGATTTTTAAGGAACAACAATGTTTGCATCATTATATCATTTAATAATTTTTTATTTTTATAAAAAACGAATCCTGTTTTATTTTAATTGTTTATATATTTTAGCTTACTATATTTATTAGATTGTAAATAGTTGTGTATTTTATGAGGGCCACAAGTTTATTAGCCTTTGGCTATTAAGTGCTACCCTCTTTAAATAAAGGCTTTACTTACTTACTTATTTGGGAGATAGCTGTGACTTGCGATTAACTAACCAGTGAGCCGGGAAAATAATTCTTTTGAACGAATATCGCGTTCTGCCTTTAACAAAGTACTTGAAGAAATAACAGGTGGCTGCTTTAAGGGATACTGTTTACAGTTATTTACTGAAACTTTTCTCCGCCCGGACTAAGGTAAATGGAGAGGAAAGAGATGGTGGTCGCTTATAGAATTCCCCTTTATAGAGGCTCGAATGTATTATAGTCACTTCTATGTAAAGGTGCCGTCATGTCAAGTTTTCTGCCCTTGATAAAACAAGTGCTGTTGAATTGCTTTCTAACAGTTCCGTTACAAATTTACCTTGATGTCTCTTGTCTTTGCCGCGTAGTGCAGAGGAACTCTATCCTTCAAATCTCTTCTGTTTAAACAGCGTACCCCCGCACGACTTTCCAAAAGCATTGATAGCATCTCTAAGAGCTCGTTCTCTACCGCAATGTGAAGACAGTTTTTCATATGCAAGTCCGCTGCGCTCAAATCAGCTCCAAGTTTGAGAAGAACTCGGGCGCAGTCCACGTGCCCAGCAGCAACAGCATTCAGGAGCGGAGAACGTCCTTCGCTGTCACGAGCATTAATTTTTGCCTCCTTTTTCACAAGAAATTCAATTACGTTTAACTGGTTAAACATAGCGGCCCTACATGGGAACGATAATCAACGGGTTAGTTAAGTGATTGTAGCTTAAAATTTAAGAAACGCTGCTTTTCTTCTTTTTCGCTTCCAGACTGGTAATTAAGAAGACAACATGGGGATACTTTTAAGGTCCTGCAAAACTAGGAACATTGATGAGCGAACCGACATGCATCTGGAAACAAGAATGTTCTTCACTGATTAAATAATCATTTTCTTGAGACCTAGAAGGGAAATTTGCGTTTGTATGTTTTGTTCCACATGCAACTACATGACAAACATTTAGGTCACCAACAACGTTACCAATATGTTTTAGCTTAGAATTTTCTAGACTGTGGGCAAAATTCTATGGAACGTCCATTCAACACTTAAAGTAATCAGCATTGCTTAGTCTTATTCAATGCAAATTAAATTAACCTGTGGAGAGGTGTTTTGGAGTCCCCGTCTTTCTTGTTCACATCAGCACCTCTTGAAATAAGCAAGTCCGCTACCTCAAGATTTCCCTTCGTTGCCGCCATGTGAAGGGCGGTGACCGAGCCACACTTAAGACAGTCGACATCAGCACCTTTCTCAAGGCATAACGTAGCAGCCTTGACGTCATTATTCCATGTGGCCATGTGTAAGACTGTGTTGTCCTGTAAGTCACGAATTCCCAAAAGTTCTTTCTCGTTAGTATCTGCATCTCTGTCGGCAGCTGTAGAGTACAACAACAATGACAGCAAGTTAAGGGGAGAATTCACTTACATATTGCGCCTTCGCCATACAATCACCCCATTATTACGACCAAAGACGACCTTTAGGAGTCTAGTCCCCAGGCGCTGTCCTCTGCACAATCTCACTATATTTATACTAGCCTAGGAAGGTGGCGAGATTTATCTGCGCGACTGCTTCTTTCTATGAGTGCCATTGCTGCTTTTTGGGGGGGTATAAAGCAGGGAGAGAAATGGGGACGAGTCAAACTGAGATCCCGCAGCATGCAGCCGAAAAACGTCGTGGCTATACAGTGTACGCGCGGCGGATAAAGCACTAACCGATTCTCATACCGCCACTTAAGCAGGTGGATACGATCAGGCAATTTGTACATAGTTGTAAGTAGTGCATAATTGAGCGTTTAAATGAAATGTGTGCCTTCCAGCAAATTAACCGTCGGTATTCATCTGTCGTCACCAGAATTTCACGGAGGACTTGTACCACAGTGAGACGCTTCCAGATTTATATGACTAACTCGTTAAGAAGACCTAAATTTAATGACCCAGAGGGGATCGTTCAATAAATAATAGATAAATAAGGCTCGGACTGTTTACACTCTGAAGGAGTTACTGCAATTACTGTTAAATCAATAACCTCTAACCTCGCTTCAAAATCACCCTCGCAACCTCTGAATGTCCATTCAAAATGGCACTATGAAGCGGAGTTGTCTTGTCCGCTGAAATCGCTGTTATGTCCGCTCCGAAGTTCAACAACATTTGACAAACCTTTCTGTGGCCTTCGCTGCAGGCAAAATGCAGAGCAGTTTTTCCAGAATTATCTTTAGCGTCAACCTCAACGGAAGGTTGATCCAAAAGAACTTTAACGATCTCCTCATGTCCTCCACGCGCTGCTAAGTGAAGTGGGGTGTTCCCATTTTTTCCTCTCAGGGAGGGATCAGCGCCTCTTGGCAGGAGAACATCGACAACTGTGGAAAGACTGTTGAATCTAACACAAACAAGAGGACTTGGTTAAACTAGTAGCTTGCATACAACCACTCTATATAAAGTGCCTAAAGGAGCTAATAAAATAAAATATAGAACAATATAGACCATTATTTCCGACACATGTTCTTGGACACATGTCATTTTGTTGCGTTACATTATAGTTCTAGAGAAGTCACAATACTTGTTTTCTTTTGCTAGCGAAAGAAGTGCGTGACGATAAAATGTGGCGCAACTTTCGAAAGAACTCCTCGCTTAAAGGTGCTTGTTTGGTGGTTGTCCATCGTGTCCGAAGAAGACTGCGTGTTGTGTGATCATCCACGGATTCTCTGGTGGCTCTGCAAACCCAATCTGGAAGCGCAGAGTCTGGAGCAGGTGGGACACTGGAACTCCGTTGTTGTGATATCAGCAGAGAATGTTCTTTGGCTTCGCTCATAGGCTGCTGCCATGAGTCTGTGACGCGGTCGTCCTCGAAACTGGTGGGAGCAGTGAGGGTCGGTGAGCACCATTGACTTCTGTCGCTGTCTGAAGCCTCAAGTTTTTTCAGTGTCCTTGTAACGCGCACAAGTTCTCCATACAGCAGTTGATGGGGCATGAGAGGATCGTCCATTCTGATGATTTGTCCCACCCTTCGCAGCTGGGCCTTGATGAGTAAGGTTTCAATGCTGGTACACTCAGCACGGTCCAGGACCTCGAGGTTTGTGATGCGGTCTTGCCAGCACATGCCAAGTATGGAACGAAGGGCACGCATGTGAAAGGTCTCTAGCTGTTTGACACGCCTTCGGTACCGTGTCCAAGTCTCGCATTCACACTGCAGAGCGGTCAAGACTATAGCTCTGTAGACTTTCCCCTTCGTTTGTAGCCTCCCTAGGGCTTGGCTTGCTTTGCTGATCCTGGACGTGATTTCTTTATCAGGGATCCGTCGTTTAAGATGATGCTGTCCAGTCCAGGTACTTGAAGCTGTCGACATTTGCCAACGGCGTGTCATCGATGCTGATGTTTGGCTCCACGGATGTGGTGTTTGGAACAGGCTGGTACAGTGCCTCGGTTTTGCTGAGGCTGATGGTCAGACTGAAGGCCTTCGACGACTCCAAGAATTTGTTGAGCATCAACAGAAATTCCATACTGATGACGTAACATCTGTCCGGTATCTGGTCAGGAGCTCTGATTGGTCGACACAGTATTTATATTGTTTTATCTATTGTTTACAAATGACAGACAAAAGAAAAAAACTCCACAAAGTCCAAATGTAAATGATAAGACGTGATGAATCTATTACAAAACAGTCAATATTCCTGGAAAAATGTTTTTCTTTTGGAAAAAGAATCTGAGTTTTGCTGGAGCTCGTTCGCAGTAAAACACAAAACATTACCATAATCGACCAGGAGAAACATAAAGTCGAACAAATTTACATTTGGAACCCCATGATTACTTGATTTGTTATGCGAACAATTACCACTTCGACGATCATATCTTCATTTAAATTTGTATTTCCGCATTTCACATAATCTTCATGTTTTCTTCCTTTCACGTTTTTAGACGAGCTCGGCAAATTGGCCTGCTCTCAGTGTATGGGTCTTCATAGCTCAATTGGTAGAGCACTGCAGCGCTAACGTAGAGGCCATGGGTTGGAATCACGTTGAAGTCTCGAAATTTTTTTCGGGTTAATTTGCAATTCCTTAAATTGCAATTACCACTGCGACGATTATACCATCATTCAAATTTAAAAATTTATTTACGTCATCAGTATGAAATTTCAGTTGCCGAGGCGTAGACGTTCCTCCTGGCAAAACTTCTCTAGCGGCGAGGAACAAGGAGAGAACGGCTGCATTCGCAGGCTATATTATTGTTATTTTTACCATAAGTTTATTTTTTCATTAAAATATTATTCCTCACTAAGCGTATACAACGTTTATAATTTTGTTAATAACTTCCTTTTGCGATGGATTTCGAAGGCAGAAGTACTTTTATGACATCATATGTGACCCATATGTTTTACGTCCTACTTCGCATGCAGACTAGTTTTGTCGGCTTTGTTGGGCATATATCGTTAAGGGTGGTTTGTTTTGCCCGGTCAAAAGCTTGGTTATTTTTCTGAAACATATCTTTGAATACGCCGTTGCAGGAAAAAACCGGAAGTTGCATGGAAGCGAGGCCTAAGGGCCCTTCGGCCTTCGTGGCGCCTGGCGGTAAAAACAAATGGTTGTCGAAAAAAGCTCAAGATGGAGCAAGTAAATTTTGAAGTTGTCAAATTGACACCCGAGGAAAGAACGGGACCTTTAAAATTTGCAGGTTAAAAGTAAACCAGGTAAAATTCTGGTAAAAATGTAGAAGAATAAACCAAGGCGGTAACAAGAAAGACCTTTACGAAAGTTAAGTTTAAGGTGAAATGATTTTATAACTTTACAAACCGACCGAAAGATACGATAAATTCATTTGTTTCCTGGCCCACAGAGTCAAATACCTTTATGTTATGTCTGAAAATAGAGATAAAGTTTATGATCTTGACCCAGGCAAAGGCTTCACCAGGCCCAACTCCAGTGTCAGTACTCAGAGTTGTTCCACTGACCGATACCCTAGATCACCTTAAGGATTGCAGCAAAATTACTGAAAAAACCTCTTTCTACGTATGCCATTGAGGAAATGTTGAACATGATCTTGATCATGAAGTATCAAAACCTGTTGATAACGACGTTGTTTACGTTGGGCCATGGCTTTTTGTTGTTCCTCCTACAAAAAATATTGTGTCCAATGTAAAGCACGTATGCTTGTTAACTCAGTTCGAAAACCCAAACTTCCAGGTAGACGAACAGTGAAACATTAGCGGTCAATCATGGCCTTAAAGATTATCAAGCCAAGGCATCATGCATACACACCAGGTCATAAGAGGAGGGGCGTGTTGTCTACTTTTTATAACCCCTGTCCTTTGAAATTGAGAAACTTAGACCCCTAGGCTATTGAAAAACTCAAAGGGAACATTGTCAGAGTTAACAAACGTCTTCCCTTTCAAAAGATGAATCCTAATGCTTCTGAGATAGTACTTGTGAATTCCCTAATTGAAATTGCTGCTAAAGGATTTTCTCTACAAATGCAAATGAAAGATTTTACTCACATCTGACTGTTCTTCTACAGACAGTAGTACATATACTTCTGTTTTCCAACCAAATCCATGTTTAACAATTACAACAGTGTGTCAAGTCAATTTAACAATCACAGCCGACAATACAGACAATAGTTGATGTGACCACAAATCAGTTTCAAGATCTCATGTGTCAAAAAAAATACAATCTTGTCTCACTGAGCCAATCGAACACAGTCAACAATAAAGATACTGTAATTGACATGAACTTGAACACAAATCATTTGATACATCAGCCCTTCAGCATGGATCAACAAGGAATTGTTTCAGCAACAGGTAACTTTTATTATGGCATCATAGAAGGAGAAATTAGTACACCTATAAAACTTTTTTGACCAAGCTCAAGTTTGGCCTGTGGTATGACCTCAAGTTACAGCTGATCTCATTGCAATGTATACACCCGGATTTTAAGACATGATTCGACGGTCATGATTCGACCTGTCATGATTGGACACTAATCACGTGACGTATCGCTTTGCAGTACGTAAACGGTTGCAAAAAAAATTTAGAGTTCTACCGTGGGATCCGAAACGGTGAGAGGAAAATCTGGCTGGCAAAGAAAGCTTAGCACTAAAGGACATAAGTGTAACTAAGCTAGAGTCCCGATAAATGCGTTTTACCTGAAGAGGAAAGCTTATGTTGCCTGGAAAGCGGCGACATGAAACAGAAATTATGATAACATGTGATACCTGGAGTGCGATTGCCGAGTTTTAATGTATTTCTGTAGGCGACTTCAAAATGGACGAAATATTATCAATACGGCGAAAAGCGAAATAGTCCGATGGTTTATCGTTTAGTCTTCTTCCGTATGTCAAGGTTTCGGTATTTTGCCGTTGGTGAACACCACCCGTATTTAATTTACATGTAACAGTGATGCAAATTTAGTTAACAGGGGGGGAAATTTGTTTTTCTTCAAGTTGGTACTTTTTCGTCCTTACTTAGCTTCTGCATTGTTAAAAAATAACAGGAAAACTTGACGTTTTGCAGAAGAAATCAACAGATAAATTGAATTGAAAAGAATTTGCTTGAGAGTTTGAAAGTTTTTGTTTTGTCGACCATTGAAAAATATAGCAATGCGCGGTCCTCGACCTATGACCCTAGTGAGCACAAATAAAGAAAACCATACAAAAAAGAAAGCAACATTTGTTTTTATTGAAAAAGGGTAAAATATGATATTTCTTTAAAGATCAAGGTAGAAGCCCAAAAAAAAGTTGAGAAAAGAGCCGAAGAACTTATTGATCGAGACGTCCACACGCCCGATCGATAACGTGTATTGCGAGTAGATTGCGTGACTTGTATGAGAGGCTGTTGTCTGAAAAGGAGAACAAATTATAGATCACAGTCCTCTTCTTCTGAATTACAAGACAAACATTCAAGCTATCATTAAAGTAACTTTCAGATTGTGTGCTTTGATTCCTGTAGGATATTCAAGGTAAAATACTGTACTGCTTGGTAACCTCTTCGTCGAATCATGTCTAAAAATCAGGCTGTATTCCAGGGGCAGATCCAGGATTTTTTTAGGAGGGGGTGCACTCGTCTCTGTACGTCAACAGCAATAAACCATATAGTTTTTTTTTTTTTTGCAGAATACCAGTTGTATTAGAAAACCGCAGGTCATCTCGGGGGGGGGGGGGGGGCGCACCCCCTGCACCCTCCCCCTAGATCCGCCCCTGTATACACAACACTGAAATCAGCTGTAAATCAAGCAAGTCGGCATGGGTTATTGCTAGCACAGGTCTTTTATTCACTCTGATCCTACATGTGAAGAATTCCTCATTATAATCTATCATGTCACAACCTGTAGCAAATTTAATGTATTAACACACTAACTACATGTATTAATTGTGTGTGATATTATACACTTAATGTCAGATCCCGAGGGAAACAGTTAGTTTTGTTTTCCCAAGAGTCCTGATGTTTCCCGAGACGAAGTCGAGGGAAACATCAGGACTCGAGGGAAAACAAAACTAACTGTTTCTCTCGGGACCTGTTTTCACATGAGTGACATCTCTCACACTGATATAATAAGTTAGACGGGAAACGCTTGATTCTATAATACTTCCAAAACGCTAAACGTAAAGTAAAGTTTCATCTCTCAAAAGGCGTTCCAGACCAAACGTGAAAACTTAATCCTTCTTCCTTGCTTTAGGAAGTTATTTTTTAAGGATATCCACTTCTAAACGTGTCGCTTCAGCAAATTGTTCGATCCCTGGAAGACCAATAAGTTAACAGCTTGTACTTTATCGCTCAATGACGATTCTACTGACCTCTTTTTTTCTCATGGGATACTTTTCCTTATGTCCCCGTTATTCTTTAACATTTAATTTGGCTGAAGACGAAGCAGAAACAGCAAGGGATGCCTCCTGTTTTTAAGTCGACCTTTCTATGTCCGGCGAGACTAATTCTGTAGTCGTTTGGTACAAAATGCTTTGAACAACAAGATTCCTTTTTCCCATTTTCTCCTTGATTTAGGATCTGATGAAACTTTTTTGGTATATAGGTGAGATCCGGCCGATTTTCACTTCGATTATTTTATGTGGGTGCAGCACTTGTTAGTCGAGCTTGCTTGAGCAGAGCGAGACTCTTAAAATGCAGTCGTTTCGTTGGTGGGACCTAGTTTGTAGGTCCCACGTTCCTAGCGAAGACCGTGGAAACTGGGGATAAGAATCGTGACGACTTTCATTGTATGGAAATGAGTCTCGTGATGAGAATGCAGTTTATTTTCGGCGATGACTGAAATGACGCATGTAAGTTTGGCAATGACGTAATTTTCCTCGAATGGAGGCCCTTGATTTTCGTGTAACTACGCACGACATGCAGGCACTTTAAAAAGGAAATATCCCCAAGCAGGATGAGAAAATATTATAGCGGGGAAATCCTCAGGATTTTGTGGCTTTTTAAGGCATTACGTTTCTCAGAGTATTGTCACAATTACAGGAAATGTACGGTTAAATAGATTGTTTTATATATTTAATTGATAGATTTTCGCAGTTGTTACGATGTGAAGTCGTGTTGCACTTCATAAATACTTGAGATATGAAGTATCCACTGTCACGTAATTTTTACGTACGGACGTGCGTAAAATTTGCGTTCGCAAATAAAATAAAGGCAATGTATGAAAGGCCGCACGTACAAAGGTAGAAACTCGCTTAATTTGCTGTTTAATCTCAATACTTTATGTCTTACCTTTATTTGATTTACGTGATTAAAATTTACGTGCGTTAACGTGCGGAGCCAAAAACGCATCAGTGGAAATCCACCCCAACGTGTCACGGATGTGTTTATACGGGTAGCTTTGAACTTGATTAACCGCACACTCTACTTGCAGCACTTCATGTCCATAGTCAATAGAAATCCCATATCGAGCTTTTCCGGAACAGGTTGGTCTAAGAATTCTATGGCTTGAAAGCGTTGATCATTTCAGTGGTCGAAAAAAAAAGAATAATCTTAATGAGCAAAACTTCAAGGTTTTACTGGAAAATCAGGATAGAGGATCGAGAAATCAGGGATAGAGGATCGTTTAAAAAGAACTTGAAAATAAAATAAATAAATAAATAAATCGTGGATCAGTGGTGGACCACAGACTGTAGATAAATTTGACAGAACATAACCCCGTTCGCTGTACTGAACACTCAATTCAAGTTAACTAATCCGAGTCTGTCTGAGTCAGTGATTGTTTTGACGAGAAAGTGGAATTTTCCGGAAAAATGAAACGCTTTATCCCGCTGATACTGTAATACAAGAAAAAATTTAACAGTTTTGAATTTTTAAGTGTACATTTGCTTTCAGTACTCCTTATTTTTCTTGTAATTGTTGTATGCACGACCCCACCAGCAATGCTGATCTTTTTATCGTACCGTAAACTAAGTTTCTTACCTACCCACCTACCTACCTACCTACCTACCTACCTACCTACCTACTTATCTATCTATCTATCTATCTATCTATCTATCTATCTATCTATCTATCTATCTATCTATCTATCTATCTATCTATCTATCTATCTAAAATGCATGCTGTGTAAAACTCTAAACATTGTACTCTGTACGGAGATATTAAAAGTAGATACTAAGCAGCTATGGAAAATGTCATTACTTTCATACGATATTGATATCTTATAAAACGGACAACAAATTCAGCAGGAATACGCGCGAACTGAATTGACTGTGGGTTGTTTAAGGTTCTGTTAAACTTACACTTTTTTCCTGTGCTGAACATATACTGTACCGAGCCGTATCTTGGTCCGGTACAAAGAAGCTATGTATGTTGTTTATACTGACAGAGTCATGGGCTCCTGATACCGGTAAAAATCATCGTTCAATTTTTCGAGTGTAAAATCCCTGAAAGAGTACTCCTCAATGGAGCAATATCAATATGTAGAAGGTTTTCAAAGGTTTTACACCGATTTGAGGCTAAGATGTGCGGCCTGTCTCTCCTTGCAATTTTTACTTTTTGAGTATATACATTATGACATACAACACTCGTTTTGTATTCCAAACGAAAAAGTAGTATAACAGCACCGGGGCCTTTGACAACAAAACTCATCTCCAAGCAAGCGAGACTCAACGCTACTAAGAGCGTTCTTGTCTTTTTTTGCTTACAAGAATCTTGTCGTTACGTCGCCTTTTTGAGTATGAGGGCCCTTAGGCCTCGCTTCCATGCAACTTCCGGTTTTTCCCTGAAGCGGCGTATTCGTGTTTAATACGAGACGATCAGCGTTAAACTTAGCTTAAAGGAGAAAGTTCTACGGGAAAATACTTGAAAAACAATACTTACAATACAATACCGTCAATACGTGAAATCCTATACGTCAAACAATACGTCAAATCCATTTCGTCACGTAGCGTTGTGGTGAGAAAAATTTCTCCCAGACAAAGTGTGCCGGGTTAGATTCTTGCAAAAGCTTGTTTTTTCTTTCTTGTGGTTTTTTTTTTTTTTTTCATATATTTTCTTTTCCCGATTGGCGTCTTGCTAAGCGCTGACTCGAAATGGTTAGCTTTCATTTACTGTTAGGTTTGTCACTAAATATAAAAATGTAAAACAAAATTTAAGTTTCACTCAAATAGTGGTATAGGCGATGGATTTCACCGGTTTCTAGGGCCGCGAATGTGAATCCCACTTACGCCACATTTTTTAAAAAAAAAACTTTCACACACTTTATTATTATTAACAATCTACATTTACATAAAGTCCATTTCCGCCCGCAAATAGCAGGTGGTTAGTTGAAATTGGTGACAAAATTACGTACAGCAATCAGTTATAAATAACAAATAAATTGATGAATAAATAAATAAATAAATAACTAGATATATATAAATAAGTGTAATAAAGCTTAAACATAAATTGATAACATTTACAAAATCAACTACTTGAAACACGTAAAATTAACTGCGACACTAAATTACGATATCTATACTTTATAACTTAAACTCTGTATTTGCTCGATAGTTAGCTATTATTTTGAAGCAGAATCGGCGATTCAACATAATCGTCCTTGGCCTCTAATAAGGAAAATAACATGTCATTGATATGTTTCTCGTAAGCTCTCTTGGGGAATTGACGAAGGTCATCGCAAATGGAGTTATAAAACTTAGCTCCGAACCTAGCAAAAGAACCATGGTTTTGATTCAGTCTCGATCGTTTAAAATAAAAATTGCGGGAGGAGAACAACCTGGTCTTGCGATTATGCTTTTCATTAGCTTTAATGAATAGATTAATAACGTTAGTGGGACCAGTTAGACATGAGATGTCGAACATTATTGAGGAAACTGTTTCAACGTATAACATATTTAAAGGAAGCATTTTTGAGGAGCTAAATAAAGGCACCGCATGTGCTCTGGGTTCAGAAAAATACATCAACCGAAGTACACGTTTTTGTAGCACGAGGATTTTTTGTAAATGGGATTTAGCAGCTTGGCCCCAAGCAGCCTAGCCATAGGATAGGTAGAGTAGTGTCAAAGAGCGATAAATACTTAATAGAGTGGTAAAAGGGACGAGGTGCTGAAGACGGGCAATAACTCCAATAATTCTACTTATTTTTAGTGATACATTGTCAATGTGGTATTTCCAGCTCAAATGACTATCCAGTAAGACACCTACATATTTTACATGATCCTTACACTCAAGGGAAGTAAGAATGTGATTACTGTTATCAAACATTAGAATATTGACCGAATGGTCCATCTTACGTAGGTGAGGACGAAAGATAACTAAGTTTGACTATTTAGCATTTAATGTTAGCTTATTTGCATTGAGCCAATCCGAGACTCTGACCAGTTCGTTATTGACCGTTTTTTCAAGAGATTTAAGATTTTTGTCGCCATACAACAAATTTCGCTGAAGCGTTATGAAAATCATTAATATAAATTAGGAATAACAAAGGACCAAGAACAGAGCCTGGTGGGACACCACATGAGATCTTATTAATGGTCCATAAATTAGAATCTATTTCAGTCACTTGTGAACGGCCAAGAAGGTACGAAGAAAACCACTCGTTAAATGATGCCCGTGATACCATAGTGATTAAGTTTTTCCAGTAAGATTGAATGATTGACGGTATCAAAGGCCTTATTTAGAGTAACAATTTGAAGAGACTTAGAGATTTTACGTAAGTGCAGGTAAAAGGGAAAAGTGGTTTTGGAGGATGGAATCTAATGCTGACCGGTCAACGACGTATTTCCAGAACTTTCCAATACCACCTTGCACGCTTACTGAACAGAATTACCCAAGACCACTTCCCGCGCATGCTGAAAAATTAACTGGGACCACCTTACGCGCCTAGTTTCTTCAAATCGAGAAGATTTGACATTTTACCAATACAATGAAAAAAAAAACGATACTTCTCTACGCGGGGGATTTTAGGGTCCGGAACCCTGAGGGGGCAATAGTTTCCCCGGGCCTTTAAGACAAAACACGCGCGAAATTATTTCCTGCAAATTTCATTCGTTACCATTTCAGTACCCATACTAATACTATAATTACTACAGGTATTAGGTAATAACATGATTTCTAGTGATATTTGACATAAATACCACGAGTGCGGATATTTCAAACTTGTTACACTTAATTTCACGAGCCGATAGGCGGGTGAAATTTGAGACATTTTTGAAATATCACGTACAAATCATGCTATTATTTGTTTATACTACTACCCCAAAAGGTTTTGTAATTTTCAAATGTAGGTATTTCAAATTAAGCTGAAATACCACTGCTCTAAGCCAATCAAATTGCAGAAATTTTTCATGTAGTAGTATAATGAAAGTAAATTATAATTATCATAGAAAATCTCCCAGAATCCTTTGAGGCATTTTTTTTAAAAAGGCTTTATAACTTTGACAATTTTATACGTAGAAGACTGTCAGACCACAACAAGATTAGGGACCTTACGCTGATCCGGGGGGGGGGGGGTGTACTCCCCTATGTAAGACATATAGCAGGAAACTTTCACCGCGAACATTTTATCGACCCGACTAACTGTCCCTAGGTCTCCGAGGATGGTGCTTCTCCAAAGAGTAGGGATTTTGCGCAGTTTTGGTCTGAAAACGGGTATAGACTTTGCTCATTTTGGTCTGGAATCGGGTTTGGTTTTCTAGGGAACTACGGGAGTGTAATTGTTTCAATTCCAAATAAAGATAAATATGCAAGTTCGAAATGGATTTTAAGAAATCTTTTTTTGTTGCTGTTCTAATCTAAGTAATGATGACATAATTTCATAAAGGCCAGGTCTGAGAATAGGTATGGATTTTAGAGGTGGGGTCTGAAAACGGATGTGAAAAAGACATTTTTTGGTATGAAATAGGGTCAGGAATTAGCGAACATGGCGGCACTGCCCAACCAAGAATTCCCAGGTGTACAACCCCCCCTCCCCCCCGGGGGGCTGACTTTGTTTTAAGGAACGCTAGAGTTCGATTCATCTTCGCCGTCTTTTTTTCTTTTTTTCTTTTTCAGTTAGGCATTCTAAAGTTTTACCCCCAAAGGTGAAATTATCCATGAAACTGGGTACTTAAATGAAAACTATAAACCACAGCCTCATAGTCACGCCCTGATCACACATTTCTTCTACATCGTAAAAGCTTTCCTCCTTTCTCCAAATTTTGATTTAAATTATCATGGATCTTATGTGAGCAAGAACAGTCAAAACTCAATCGCGGAGACTTCCTTTCCATCAAACTTTTGCAAATCAATAATCCAAAAAAAGCCCTTGGGAGTGTACTTGTTAACTAAAGATAGAAGCCACGTAATTGATCTGAGAAAGAGAGGATTGAAAATGATCTGTTTCAATTAATATCGAGATGCTTTTAATTTTGAGGTTTAAAAGCCAATGTATCGCTAAAAGATACGGAAATTGTTACTCAACAGTATAGGACGTGATGACTTTCCTTTTAATACCTGATTTGTCAAATACAACATACAATATGTAAAGTTTCATATGATAGTAGACAGGGCGGAATATTGGATTGTTCTACTTCAGCCTCAAAAGAAAGCAATAAAAGTTAGTTTCCTCAAAATAACAAATGCAATAAAGAATGAAATTAGTCAAAGGAAACAGACGTTTGCATGTTTTAAGGTCTCTTAGAAGGGAGCAATACTCTCAAGTAGAGATAGAACATTTATTTAAGTTAGTTCTACCGAATTTTACATATTGCCTTTCTGTGTATGGAGCGTCTGGATCACATTTGAATATTATACAACTGTTTGTTGGATCGCTGCCACAAGCACCGCTTTGTTTCTTCGCCAGTTTCTATTAAGGATCTTTTATATAGACAGGACTGCAAAATTTTAAAGGCTATTATCTCTGTAGATAACCATCCGCTAGGCTCGTACTTACCACCAACAAAGGACAATAAATATAATCTGCATAAAAAAACAGTATGCCCTCCCCAAGGTTAATACTGAAACATTTATGACATCTTATGTAAGTAGACTGATTTTTAAACGCAAGATAAGGTAGTTTCTACGTAACATTTTATTTGTGGTGTAACTAGTTTAATTTTTACGGTAAATTTTTATTGAGTGTATACTAGAATGTAACAAAAGATGTGTACTTTTATCTTTTAGCAATAAAGACTATTATTATTATTATTATAAACAAATTCTTACACTATTTAACAAACGATCTGTTGTACACATCCGCTTGCGCAAGCTAGCGATAATTTCAGTGATTTGTGTAAATAATATGGCAATTTCAAGGGTCGATTCTGAGACGTTAGAATAGATAATGTAGAATATAATAATTTAAATCTTTCAACACACCTGGCTGCTAAATGAAGAGGCGTCCATCGATAGTCACTCGTCCTCACGTTGATATTCGCTCCACGACCTAGCAGTTTTGTCACTGATCTGCTGAAATTATACCGAGCAGCGACATGGATTAGGGCAAACCCCTGTCCGACTAATTTATCAATTTCGCACTTATCTGTTAGGGTAGAAAGCTCTGCTTCGACGAGATCCATTTCATCTTCTCGGATAGCTTCAAACAAATTTAAAGCATGATCTGATATCGGAGTTACGACCTCACTACTTTCCAGAGCTGAATCATAAACAAATGAGAGTCGTTGGTCCGCGGCTTTGGGTGCGAAACCTACCAAAGGTACCTCGCATTTTTCACTGGCATCTTTTTCATATCTGCTCTTAAAAGGGTTACAGCCGACTACCCACTGTTTTGGCTTGCTTTTTGCCATATCACCCTCCTCTGAAACGCTATGTTCCTGTTTTCCGTTCTCCATATTCTACACGATCGAAGTGAAAACATTCAGAACAGTGAAACCCTTAATTATAAAAGCAACTCAACTCACGCACACTTGCATTCGTTTTGCCAAGTATGAATAAGTATGTGAGTAAATAAATATGTGTTCCAATTTGGTAAAATTCAGAGCAAATACTGAGAATCACCTGTAGTCCATGAGCCAAATCCTGAAATGATGTCAAGAAATGATTTTCGTAGCACCCCCTATGGGACCAAGCTATTTTGGTACCAAATTAAAGCTTATTGACTATATTTTATGAATTCACTTATTGCCCGGCTGGCAACTTGCACGTTAAGGAGATACG
>OZ037992.1:38442386-38447386 GCA_964035705.1 Porites rus
GTCACTAAATATAAAAATGTAAAACAAAATTTAAGTTTCACTCAAATAGTGGTATAGGCGATGGATTTCACCGGTTTCTAGGGCCGCGAATGTGAATCCCACTTACGCCACATTTTTTAAAAAAAAAACTTTCACACACTTTATTATTATTAACAATCTACATTTACATAAAGTCCATTTCCGCCCGCAAATAGCAGGTGGTTAGTTGAAATTGGTGACAAAATTACGTACAGCAATCAGTTATAAATAACAAATAAATTGATGAATAAATAAATAAATAAATAACTAGATATATATAAATAAGTGTAATAAAGCTTAAACATAAATTGATAACATTTACAAAATCAACTACTTGAAACACGTAAAATTAACTGCGACACTAAATTACGATATCTATACTTTATAACTTAAACTCTGTATTTGCTCGATAGTTAGCTATTATTTTGAAGCAGAATCGGCGATTCAACATAATCGTCCTTGGCCTCTAATAAGGAAAATAACATGTCATTGATATGTTTCTCGTAAGCTCTCTTGGGGAATTGACGAAGGTCATCGCAAATGGAGTTATAAAACTTAGCTCCGAACCTAGCAAAAGAACCATGGTTTTGATTCAGTCTCGATCGTTTAAAATAAAAATTGCGGGAGGAGAACAACCTGGTCTTGCGATTATGCTTTTCATTAGCTTTAATGAATAGATTAATAACGTTAGTGGGACCAGTTAGACATGAGATGTCGAACATTATTGAGGAAACTGTTTCAACGTATAACATATTTAAAGGAAGCATTTTTGAGGAGCTAAATAAAGGCACCGCATGTGCTCTGGGTTCAGAAAAATACATCAACCGAAGTACACGTTTTTGTAGCACGAGGATTTTTTGTAAATGGGATTTAGCAGCTTGGCCCCAAGCAGCCTAGCCATAGGATAGGTAGAGTAGTGTCAAAGAGCGATAAATACTTAATAGAGTGGTAAAAGGGACGAGGTGCTGAAGACGGGCAATAACTCCAATAATTCTACTTATTTTTAGTGATACATTGTCAATGTGGTATTTCCAGCTCAAATGACTATCCAGTAAGACACCTACATATTTTACATGATCCTTACACTCAAGGGAAGTAAGAATGTGATTACTGTTATCAAACATTAGAATATTGACCGAATGGTCCATCTTACGTAGGTGAGGACGAAAGATAACTAAGTTTGACTATTTAGCATTTAATGTTAGCTTATTTGCATTGAGCCAATCCGAGACTCTGACCAGTTCGTTATTGACCGTTTTTTCAAGAGATTTAAGATTTTTGTCGCCATACAACAAATTTCGCTGAAGCGTTATGAAAATCATTAATATAAATTAGGAATAACAAAGGACCAAGAACAGAGCCTGGTGGGACACCACATGAGATCTTATTAATGGTCCATAAATTAGAATCTATTTCAGTCACTTGTGAACGGCCAAGAAGGTACGAAGAAAACCACTCGTTAAATGATGCCCGTGATACCATAGTGATTAAGTTTTTCCAGTAAGATTGAATGATTGACGGTATCAAAGGCCTTATTTAGAGTAACAATTTGAAGAGACTTAGAGATTTTACGTAAGTGCAGGTAAAAGGGAAAAGTGGTTTTGGAGGATGGAATCTAATGCTGACCGGTCAACGACGTATTTCCAGAACTTTCCAATACCACCTTGCACGCTTACTGAACAGAATTACCCAAGACCACTTCCCGCGCATGCTGAAAAATTAACTGGGACCACCTTACGCGCCTAGTTTCTTCAAATCGAGAAGATTTGACATTTTACCAATACAATGAAAAAAAAAAACGATACTTCTCTACGCGGGGGATTTTAGGGTCCGAAACCCTGAGGGGGCAATAGTTTCCCCGGGCCTTTAAGACAAAACACGCGCGAAATTATTTCCTGCAAATTTCATTCGTTACCATTTCAGTACCCATACTAATACTATAATTAGTACAGGTATTAGGTAATAACATGATTTCTAGTGATATTTGACATAAATACCACGAGTGCGGATATTTCAAACTTGTTACACTTAATTTCACGAGCCGATAGGCGGGTGAAATTTGAGACAATTTTAAAATATCACGTACAAATCATGCTATTATTTGTTTATACTACTACCCGGAAAGGTTTTGTAATTTTCAAATATAGGTATTTCAAATTAAGCTGAAATACCACTGCCCTAAGCCAATCAAATTGCAGAAATTTTTCATGTAGTAGTATAATGAAAGTAAATTATAATTATCATAGAAAATCTCCCAGAATCCTTTGAGGCATTTTTTTTAAAAAGGCTTTATAACTTTGACAATTTTATACGTAGAAGACTGTCAGACCACAACAAGATCCGGGGGGAGGGGGGGTGTACTCCCCTATATAAGACATATAGCAGGAAACTTTCACCGCGAACATTTTATCGACCCGACTAACTGTCCCTAGGTCTCCGAGGATGGTGCTTCTCCAAAGAGTAGGGATTTTGCGCAGTTTTGGTCTGAAAACGGGTATAGACTTTGCTCATTTTGGTCTGGAATCGGGTTTGGTTTTCTAGGGAACTACGGGAGTGTAATTGTTTCAATTCCAAATAAAGATAAATATGCAAGTTCGAAATGGATTTTAAGAAATCTTTTTTGTTGCTGTTCTAATCTAAGTAATGATGACATAATTTCATAAAGGCCAGGTCTGAGAATAGGTATGGATTTTAGAGGTGGGGTCTGAAAACGGATGTGAAAAAGACATTTTTTGGTATGAAATAGGGTCAGGAATTGGAGAACATGGCGGCACTGCCCAACCAAGAATTTCCAGGTGTACCCCCCCCCCCCCCCGTGGGGGGCTGACTTTGTTTTAAGGAACGCTAGAGTTCGATTCATCTTCGCCGTCTTTTTTTCTTTTTCAGTTAGGCATTCTAAAGTTTTACCCCCAAAGGTGAAATTATCCATGAAACTGGGTACTTAAATGAAAACTATAAACCACAGCCTCATAGTCACGCCCTGATCACACATTTCTTCTACATCGTAAAAGCTTTCCTCCTTTCTCCAAATTTTGATTTAAATTATCATGGATCTTATGTGAGCAAGAACAGTCAAAACTCAATCGCGGAGACTTCCTTTCCATCAAACTTTTGCAAATCAATAATCCAAAAAAAGCCCTTGGGAGTGTACTTGTTAACTAAAGATAGAAGCCACGTAATTGATCTGAGAAAGAGAGGATTGAAAATGATCTGTTTCAATTAATATCGAGATGCTTTTAATTTTGAGGTTTAAAAGCCAATGTATCGCTAAAAGATACGGAAATTGTTACTCAACAGTATAGGACGTGATGACTTTCCTTTTAATACCTGATTTGTCAAATACAACATACAATATGTAAAGTTTCATATGATAGTAGACAGGGCGGAATATTGGATTGTTCTACTTCAGCCTCAAAAGAAAGCAATAAAAGTTAGTTTCCTCAAAATAACAAATGCAATAAAGAATGAAATTAGTCAAAGGAAACAGACGTTTGCATGTTTTAAGGTCTCTTAGAAGGGAGCAATACTCTCAAGTAGAGATAGAACATTTATTTAAGTTAGTTCTACCGAATTTTACATATTGCCTTTCTGTGTATGGAGCGTCTGGATCACATTTGAATATTATACAACTGTTTGTTGGATCGCTGCCACAAGCACCGCTTTGTTTCTTCGCCAGTTTCTATTAGGGATCTTTTATATAGACAGGACTGCAAAATTTTAAAGGCTATTATCTCTGTAGATAACCATCCGCTAGGCTCGTACTTACCACCAACAAAGGACAATAAATATAATCTGCATAAAAAAACAGTATGCCCTCCCCAAGGTTAATACTGAAACATTTATGACATCTTATGTAAGTAGACTGATTTTTAAACGCAAGATAAGGTAGTTTCTACGTAACATTTTATTTGTGGTGTAACTAGTTTAATTTTTACGGTAAATTTTTATTGAGTGTATACTAGAATGTAACAAAAGATGTATACTTTTATCTTTTAGCAATAAAGACTATTATTATTATTATTATAAACAAATTCTTACACTATTTAACAAACGATCTGTTGTACACATCCGCTTGCGCAAGCTAGCGATAATTTCAGTGATTTGTGTAAATAATATGGCAATTTCAAGGGTCGATTCTGAGACGTTAGAATAGATAATGTAGAATATAATAATTTAAATCTTTCAACACACCTGGCTGCTAAATGAAGAGGCGTCCATCGATAGTCACTCGTCCCCACGTTGATATTCGCTCCACGACCTAGCAGTTTTGTCACTGATCTGCTGAAATTATACCGAGCAGCGACATGGATTAAGGCAAACCCCTGTCCGACTAATTTATCAATTTCGCACTTATCTGTTAGGGTAGAAAGCTCTGCTTCGACCAGATCCATTTCATCTTCTCGGATAGCTTCAAACAAATTTAAAGCATGATCTGATATCGGAGTTACGACCTCACTACTTTCCAGAGCTGAATCATAAACAAATGAGAGTCGTTGGTCCGCGGCTTTGGGTGCGAAACCTACCAAAGGTACCTCGCATTTTTCACTGGCATCTTTTTCATATCTGCTCTTAAAAGGGTTACAGCCGACTACCCGCTGTTTTGGCTTGCTTTTTGCCATATCACCCTCCTCTGAAATGCTATGTTCCTGTTTTCCGTTCTCCATATTCTACACGATCGAAGTGAAAACATTCAGAACAGTGAAACCCTTAATTATAAAAGCAACTCAACTCACGCACACTTGCATTCGTTTTGCCAAGTATGAATAAGTATGTGAGTAAATAAATATGTGTTCCAATTTGGTAAAATTCAGAGCAAATACTGAGAATCACCTGTAGTCCATGAGCCAAATCCTGAAATGATGTCAAGAAATGATTTTCGTAGCACCCCCTATGGGACCAAGCTATTTTGGTACCAAATTAAAGCTTATTGACTATATTTTATGAATTCACTTATTGCCCGGCTGGCAACTTGCACGTTAAGG
>OZ037992.1:38452386-38519886 GCA_964035705.1 Porites rus
ATTATGACCTCCCTGATTTTGATCCTAATAATTTAAGTGAAGCTAAGATCAAACACTATATAGATATAATAAAACAAAAATATATTACATATTGGCAACATACAATCCATCATTTTAAGAAACTACAATTTTACAGCTTATTTAAACATGATTATAAAATTTCAAGTTATCTAGACTTAATTAGAAATTCTGCTAATAGGAAAGATTTAGTGAAAATTCGTATAAGCAACCACAAACTCATGATTGAAACTGGAAGATATAATTAAACTTCCCGCAACGATAGATTCTGCCCTATTTGTAACTTTGATATAATTGAAGACGAATTTCATTTTCTCTTCCATTGTCCAAAATACTCAATCCCAAGGGAGAAATTCTACAATCAAATCCAACAAAATTTTGTCGTAATCAGCCATCTTACACAGAATTAATAATTAAATTGATGAATTCACAGAATTTTTCCGTAAATTCACAATTGTTGAAATTTGTCTCATTATGTAATGATTTACGTAATAATTTGTTATCAAATCATGCTGATGACACTTGATTGACTATAGTAATCATTGCATTGCATTATCTTTGTTATGATTTGTTTGTTTGTTTGTTTTTTTATGTTAAAGCTTTTGCAATACTGTAACTACATAATTATAGTCATGCAAATAAAGCTTATGTTGTTGTTGTTGTTGGTAGAAATAGGTAGAAAGAGATAAAAGAAGACAGAAATTGAAATCCTCTTTTATTAACGCAGTAAGTATTCATTACCGATGTATATTTGCAATACTCCAGGGAATTCGCGATTGTCTTAGAAGACAATAAGGCGGATACTTAGGACATTTTTCCCAATTTTTTTACGTTGCAGTTTTAGAGGTTCCCTTGGATGTGAGTGTAAAATTGGCTGGAAGTGAGACATTAAGCTTTCACGGAATTTCATGTTTGCCACTTAATTCCAAAGACGATAAGAGTAAGAGTAAGTTTATCGTACACTCCCCTGCGGGGCTTTTCAATGATACAAGACAAAGCTGCAATTCATTATCAAGCATATATACGCTCGTGGGATCAAGAAATTTATGTGACAATATTTGCCTCAGTTTCTGTTTAAAATCCCTATGATTCTTACTTAATTTGAGGTCTTTATCTAGGCTGTTCCACAAACTGACAACTCTGTACTGGAATGATCGGTGACCAGCAGCTGTTTTAAATAAAGGGATATTTAATTGTTGTGAATTGCGTGTCACGCGGCCAGAAACTTGGCCTCTGGTAACTAGCTTGTATGTGAGGTAATCCCGGCTGGGATACAGCCCGTCATACATTTAAACGCAAAAACAGCGTCCCCTAGATATAATTGCTGTCTTACAGGTAACCAGCACAATTCTGGGAGAACAGGAGAAATATGATCCAATTTTCTCGCTCCATCCAGGAGGCAAAGTTCTGTATGTGTTGCAGTTTCAGCTGCAGTTTACATATATTTCTGTTAGAAGTGTTAGACCAGACCGCCGAGCAGTAAAATAATTTACGGAAAACAAGCGCTTTGATTAAAATCGCTAGAAGGTCTACGTTGTAGGTCATCACTGATTTTATCCGCGGCGGCATGAGATTCCTCTACTGTGAAGGAGAGAATTAGTTTCATGTCGTTAACGTAACATGCACCTGAGCACGTCTCATTGACTGCTGGCAGGTCGTTTACGTAGATACTAAATAACAGGGCTCCGAGAACGCTTCCTTGTGGTACTACACACACCACTGGTAGAGCGTCTTGCAGCATCATTATGCAAACCACTTGAGATCTTTGGGATAAGTAGCTGTTAAACCAGGAGACCGCTGATGGAGCCAGTCCAATGGCTTTTAGTTTTCGCAATAAAATGCTGTGTGGTTAATGCTATCGAACGCTTTGCTCATATCTAGAAAGACAATAGCTGTTAGCTTTCTCTTGTTGATCGCCTCGAGTATAGTGTCAGTAGAGGCAATAAGAGAAGTTTCAGCGGAGTGCCACTTTTTGTTTCCACTCAGGCTTTTCCACCGCCAGTCTTTTGTTTGTTGTCAGTTTACTCTTAACCTTAAGCTGATGTTAAAACTCACAGCAAACGTCTCCCTGTTTGCAAGGAATCATCAAATTCTTCCAAGCAATCTCCTATTCTTTCTTTCAAATTTAAGCAAGTAAAGGATTGTCGGAATTTCTTGTCCCGAGAGCTAGGTTCCCCATAGAAAACTGGCAAGGATTCTAACTTTTTGATCCTCAAGGAACACAGACGACAATTCATAAGTAAATGTCATCCCTTACAAAAAAAACAGGAGAGCATCCAGAATTGCTGATCTCCCAAACAACACACGAGTGGATTCAGAATTTCTGATCCCCAAGAACACGAGAGATGATTCACAATTTCTGGTCCCCCAAACAACACATGCCAGGAGAGGATTCAGAATTTTTTTTTGGGGGGGGGGGGAAATTTATGAGCATTAGCCTGTGCAATAACAACAACAACAGAAACATCGACTACTTATAAATGTTGCCTTTTTAAAACCGGCGATTTTTTGTGCTCAAAAGCCCCGCTTGTTTTGCGATCTCGTTTAGAGGCTTGGTATTGTCTCGCACAAGGTTTTTTCTCTTTTTACCGGAGATCATCATTTGCTCTTTTAACAACAATGAGGTCAGAAATGCACCAATGGCAAAGCTTTTTATATCATACATAATAATCTAAGAACACCTGGTAGTTTTGGGACGTTTTTTCGTTTGTTCGTTGCAATGGCAAAAACAGCCCCATTAGCCGATATAAGGTTCAAATATATTGAAATGACATGTATTTGGCAAGATTTCTACCGAATTTCGCGGGATTTAGCGGATTTACCTGAATTTCGCGGCTCTGCGACCGCGCTAAATTTCAGAAGCCCTGCGCGGCGGGTCGGTAACAGTGGTTTTTCATTTTCCGGGAGTTGCGAGTTACTCATTGCTTTGTCCTCTATGAAGTCGTCACCACAAATTCAGGAGTAGCGTTTGTAGTGTTGTAAAGTATTTTTATAATAGTCCGCACGTATTTTACTGTAAAGTGCAATCAGATAATTCTAGATGAAAGGCATTTGTCCGGCCAAAAACGGGCTGTGTCGTAGCAAAAATGGGTTTGACCGGACAACTTGACCGGCGCCAGCCGGGAAATTATTTCAAGCCCTGTCCAGCTGACCTTAGCATCACTGCAGACTCGACTTTCTCTTTCAGAATTAGCATATATACATACACTTTATTTAGACAACATGAAACTGATCTGTATGAGCAATAACCACATGAATAAAACCTAGACAGGGCTGTAATTAAGAGCCGGGAGCCAGAGCTTTCCCCAGGCCGGATATGAACGTGACCCCTGGCTAGGGCGAAGAAAAATAGAACCAAAAGAAATCCCTAGCTGTTTTATTCCCTGCTTGTTTGTTGCATTTACCCGAGAACTTGAAAACTTAATGGCATCTACATGAATAACAACCATCCACAACACATGAATATAGTGTAAATTATATTTTTATTCAGTTGATTTCGTTAGCTAATTCGACGGTCTTTCGCCACTTTTTCAAAGTTTCATTTAGTGTACTTTCCATTTTATATGTTTATCATGTATATGAATTTTAAACCCTACTGTTTGACTGAATAAAGCCCTTTTCTTCTTGGAAGCATCTATTATTTGAGTTGACGAATAATCACACACGCTGTAAATCACGGAGAACAGTTGTGACATATGTGGGGGTAGTAATTGTAGTGTAAAGTACTGGCGATAATAAAACTGTTAAAAATGTGTCGTAGTAACACAGCGCAAATCATTTTAAGTAGGTTTGACAAAGTTTTCTTGAGTCAAAGTAGATCAATTAAGGGATGGACCATTAGAAAACTTATGAAGGGAGGGGCGGGCGAAATACAAAAAAAATATTCGCGCAAGGGAAAATTAAATGAAAAAAAATTCATGCACGCCAATTAACCCTAAAACATATACATGCTATGGCCTAAGAATTCATACAAGGAATTTGATAACGAAAAAAATTCCTGCGGCTCGAAAATCCCCCCCCCCCCCACCCCCGCAATAACTTTTCTAATGGTCCGTCCCTAAGGTCGAGGGATTTAACTACGGTTGTTTAGGCATTTACCACAAATTCCCGGAAATTCTTGTTGGGGTGTAAATGGTAAACGTTTTCGTCCCAATGGAAAATTCCCGGGACAAACGGAAATTCTGAAAAGGTAGTCCCGTTTTCCCGGTTGGGACATTCCTCATGATAATTCGTTTACCATTCACAAGTTTCTTGAGTTTCGTACTAGTTTCATGCGTCTTGGCTTTTGGCCGACCGCAATCGCTTCAACAATGACAACAAATATGGCTGGTTCACAGCAAATGGGGGATTGTACCAGTGTTCATGCTGTTGTTATTCCTCTCCAGTTCTGGAAATATTCCTAACACATAGCTGTTCCTTGTATTTGAATGGTGAGCGGACTTAAAATTGCTAACTTGTGTCCAAAATTGAATTGCTGGCAAGTTTTATGCTATTTTTTATTCTCCCGCGAAAAATGCACAATTTCGTGTTTTCTTCCATTTTATACACAGCTGACTTGTCAACTGAGCTTTCAGAAATAGCAAATCATCGCCGATCAATTTCTCCTGCGGCATCTGTTTCCACGAAAAGAACTAACGGGTCGTCACAATTGGACAGATGGGAAGATTCAGACGTACGACTTCAGATCATGTTAAAACTGGAATCCAGTCTAGCACTGCGCGACAATCTAGAAATTTTAGGCAAATGGTAAACGACAAGTACCGTTCTAACCGAGCGAAAACTCCCAACCGAAATTTCCGGAATTTTTTTATAAATGGTAGACAAACTACAAGACCGTAAAATAAGTTTTGACACCTCCCGCATATATACAAACATCTAATCTGTTTATCGAATGGTCAGCGGTCTTAGTGCAAATTTCACACCTTTTAACACGTCTTTTACACGTTTCTTTCCTTTTCATCACGCAAAGTTAATTGTTTTTTTCGTTTTAGAGCGTTACTTTGCTTGCCACAGATCTAACCTTATAGGAGTGTCACCCGTAAAGCTGCTTATATTGTTATCCGTGGACTAACAAGTGTGATTTTGAGGTTTCCTTGGCGAGATGATGTCTATATTCAGTTATTCCTCGAACAGAATTGTTTTGATTCAAAACCAACTCAATTTAAGGTGTCACGAGGGTCTGGATGGGGGTACAAATGTCAGTTGTCAGTTAAAATTTTGGCCATTTGTCTGTTGTCAGTTAAATTTAAGGCTTTTTGTTAGTTGTCAGTTAATGATTTTTTAATGATTAACTGTGAAACTTATTTGTATATTTTTGACACGAATTTAAGGTACATATAATGTAAATTAGATGTTAAATTCGAAAACTGATGCAGTAGTGCCTTATTTAATTTTTATCAGTTTCGCTATTGTAAGCATTTCAAGTGGCCCTCCATTTCTCAAGTCTTGTGTTACTCTCCTCCACTCGAGCGTTTTTGCTTGCCAGAGTCCAACGTTTCCAACCATTAAGCCAATCAAAATTTAAATTTGTATTCCCGCCAACTCTCATGCATTATGGGTAAGAGCTGTGGACCAAAGACATCGATCTCATCCATGAAGAACAATTTCTCACGCTTGACTCACAAATCCGGACAAATTGTTCTTTGACACATGATAAATAATGGAAATTCAATAATAAAAGGCGTTAAATGATGACTTTGTGTCCTTTTCTGTGTTCTAACGAAATGAAAGCACGCTAAAACTGTTGTCTTCTAAGTAGCTTCGGAAGTGCTCTAAAGTTCGGAAGTCTTCGGAAAGTCGTTGGAAATCTTCGGAAGTAGCAGGGACGTTTCCGGAACTCCCGGTCATGACAGGGTGAAAATCTCACGCATTTGACTCAGAAAAAGTTGCCAGGTATAATACTGGGACGCAGATCGTAAGAAAGATCAAGAAAGACCGTATCTGAATCATCATGGTAAAAACTTGCAATTGCTTTTGTAACACCCTCATTAGCAGCCATCGTATGCTAGCGCGTTCTCAAGGAGCAAAAATTTGAGATCATAGGTCATTGACGAAATATGACACTTAAGCGTCCTGCTGCTAAGATTACCCATAAAAACGCACATTTGATCGCATTGTCTGACACCTGAGAAAAAAAAGGGTGGAACAATGCTATTTCAGGCCTTAAAAAAGGGTTTTGTAGAAGATAAGGGACAATCAAGTCTTTTGTCAGGTGTCAATAAAACCCAAGGCAAATGTCAGTTGTCAGTTAGATTTTAGGCTATTTGTCAGCTGTCAGTTAAAATTTTGGCCATTTGTCAGTTGTCAGTTAACCCAATCCAGACCCTCTGTCACGGTATGGACGAAAGAATTACCTTTTTGATTGTTGAATCCATCAAAATACAATCGTGAGGTCTTTTTTTTCCACCTCCTCCCCCTTTTCTTATTTAGCCAAATTCAAGTAATTTTAAGGTCATGCAAACTACAACGAAATTCCCGCTCGCTCGACACGTCATGATCACGATCGCGAGTCACGTGGAAGGGCCGTTTTAGACCTGATATGACACACAGCGATTATTTCTGAGTTGTGAAAAAAAATTCATTTCTTACTTGCATGTTGTAGATGTGCCATTGAATAAACCGACAATCTCAATTTTTTTACCATGCAGTTTTACCATCACAGACTTGTCCGATTCCCGACGCAAAAAAAAAAAAATCCTAGGACCGAAATTTACCCCCAAATTTCCAAGCCCTAATAAATTCCCGAGCCCTGAAGATTTTCCGTGAAGGATTAAATGATATGGAGTGCCAAAAAATGGAAAGTAAATGTTTGTGGTTGGTGTATTCATCGTACCATCTGCTGAATTTATCTTTTTTCTCATCTGACAGTCTGTGCTGCGCGGACAGCATTGTATTCGCGCGGTATTTCACCAAGCAGATAGTTTTTAATACTCTTTGAAATTCCTCCTTCAATCAACCTACCTAGAATGTCAATATATATTTATATTTGCCAAATTTTCCTATACCCAAAGAAATCCCGTAATGAAAAATTTCAAAACCAAAAATAAATCCTTTTATCATCTCGGTAACTCCAACAACGGCGACGTCCATGAAAACGTCGCTGAAAAATAGACCTCGCATTCTTTTACTTTTTCTCGCGATTATTCCTAGGGGCCCAGTCATATGAAAAGAAAGGAATTTAGTTTGGAGCTAAAGAGAAGGGACCGCGCCCGAGTTCTGACAGAGATGGTAGAATATATCGTCTCGCCTTTCCCGTTCCCAAGTAACCTTAAAATTCGGTCATTCCACGTCGTAATTGTGTAGGGACTGCAAAGAAATGTACAAAAAAGTGAGATGCAGGTGCAGAGTTGTTGTTTTGTTCATTATTGCTTTTTTAACGTTCCCGTTCCCGTCGCAGCATAGTTTCGTAAGGTCCCTAATTACCAGCGCATGCTAGTACGCAGGCTAAGCCAATCAGCGCCCGCTTTATAATTGCTGATTGCTTTAGTTGAAATACAACAACAACAACAACAACAACAACAACAACAACAACAACAATAATAATAATAATAATAATAATAATAGTCAGAAACGCATATAGCGTGTAAAACATTTATAGCTCTAGCTTGCAAACAACCGTCCCACGCTTTTGAACTCCATTCATTCCAGATAAATGAACGTTGGAGATAATTGGTATTTTCTATAATAATTTTTTCCTGCCTTATGACTACAATAGTGCAATTAGTGGATAGCTTAAAGTGAGATTTAAAACGTACCTAGCCTGCCGGCGGTGTTACACTCCCGATGAGCACAGGTACTCGGTACTGGTGTATTTGGTACTTGTACTACACTCGCCTAAAACCAGTTCTCCATATTTGCAAACTGTAAATATCGTCGTACAGTAGCGAGTAGACGTTTAATAGCTTAGACCGAGAGGGCACTATCGAAAAATGGTGTTGCAAGCCCAAGATCAGACGATACCAGGATTTTCTAACTCGTGCTCTATTACATGTAAGTATAAGCTCTTTGCACACAGTAGACTGCGAGCAGTCTCTCTTTTGCTCGAGAATCTGTAAGCGAGAGTATTTGAGCAGCCAAGTCGCGCGAGTTGCGAGGGCATGAGTTGTGACGGCGTTATGCACGTATTCTAGTCGTATTTCTCGCACTGTTTTTGTTTTGTTTTCCTAAAACAAGAAATCTAAAGTGAAGGTAAAGTTGCAACGACGTGTGCCGAGTTACATAAAATCCAGCATAAATCTATTCAAGTTGTCGCTGAAGGAATCGGGCTGGAAAACTATTTAATAAGAAATGTAGCTGCTCTTCGCAACTTTCAATGCAATGTTTGCCTGAGAAAAATTAAAACACTTTGCCGTCACTCTCTGAATTTCTATTAGGATGAAGTGGATCCAGTGGAGTACACAAAAGAACGCTAGTAGCGAGGAAAGAAGAGCTGAACTTTGAAGATCCTCAAGAAGGCAGCAATTCATTATTAAAGTAAGTTCCTGGCGGTTTTATAACCAGCAAGAAGTCCTCATCAAAAAAATTGCTAAGGGTTATAGATCACTCCGTCTTCAAAAACCTTGCCGTTGATAACGCGTGTCAAAAAGCAGATAACAAACACACAGGTAACATGATTTTTCCTTTCTTTCTTCTAGTGAGTAAAATCGACAAGCCGTTGGGAGATGATACTTATCAAAGCCAGTCGGTAAAACTTATCTGCTGACAGGCCTTTTCCTTCATACGGTTCTTTAACGGTCTTTTTCTATTCCCCCTTCAAGCTGAAATTTTTGATGCCTTCGTCAATTCCAACGATGAATTTCCGTAGACGCTTCACTAACAACATACAGTGTGCTTAGTTACTCAAATTGCGTGATGTTGTTTTCGACCAATCGGGAAAAAGGAATTAAGTCGAAGATTGACACTTAATTAATTCTGACCAATCACTATTTTCCCGCTCAGAATCTGAGCGTGAAAAATGGAGAAAACAATGGTCTCCTTGCAGGCGTTCCTTTCTTTTCTTCCTCGCGTTCCCAAATTCCCCCTTCCCCTTTTAACGCTTGCCAAGCAGGTTACCCGATAACTCGAGCCCTTGCTAACTCAGACCTCGGGCTATAAAAGTGAACCAAAATCGATTTCCCTTGAGCTTTCTTCATACATTTTCTGTAATCTTACTCTCGGTACGGTACGGAAACTCGAACATCTCGCTAACTCGAAGGATTCTTTGTTTCCCTACAATTAATTTCTACATTATATTTTGAGCGCGCGACAAGTAGATACAGTGTACGCATAGTACTGCAATCCGAAACATTGAATTTCCCCGGTTTATAGATACATGTAGTTTTTTTGTGGAGGCTGACGAATGCTCTACTTTAGGCTTTGTTTTGTTACGTTACGTTACGAAGCAAATGCAAGATATCTCCACAAAATAGATTGGGGTTGCATTAGGACTTTTCCTCTGGACAACCTGCATGTTAGTACGTACTTAAGAGTGAATGTCCACTAACGACGAGCAAGGGGTGGCACATGATGAAAAATCAAATTTTTTCATTTTTTGTCTTAAGATACCGTATGGTGGTCCGAGAAACGTGGTAGTGTTTTTTTATTGAAATGTTCTTTTGAACGCGAAAAAATTAATAAAAGCCTGTTTCTGCCCCACATGTCGTGAAAATATGCGAAAAAAACGTGTTTAACACCTTCTAGTAAACTTCGTCCTGTTTAATTCGCGTCAAAGGGAGACTCTCAGAAAAGGTCAAAAAAGATATTTTGAATGTTTGCAAGTTATTTGAGTACAGTTTTAAGCCTGTGGATTTATTTTTAAGGTCGAGGTGATCAACTGAAATTCACCGAAATTCGCTTGCCGAAAATTCTAAATTTGATGCCCTTTTTCAAAAGAAAGTTTCATTGCCCGGTAAAGCACCGAATCACTTGAAACTAAGAATTCTCAAGAGAGAAAATGAGGTACTAAAATGTGATGTAATTTTTTTCTGCGGGCTTTCTATCAGCGCCGTGTGCAAGCGCTCTAAAAGTCTCGAAAATCACAAACTTATAACATGTCAACATCTGGAAACCGTAAACAGACGCGCCGAACAAATTTCCGAAACTTGCAGATTTTGTATTGTTTTTCTCGTTTTTTCGATGAAAAACAAAGCAGATATAGGTCTTTCAGCCTAGTTTGAGTAGGGAATATCAGAACACCAGGCTCTGAACGAAACAGTGCTACTAGTGCTATCCCTAAACGTGGAGTCTAAATTTACACCTACCCGATCTTATCTCAAGCTTGTTGACTCAGCTAATCAAATTCACACCATTGCTAAATGGAAACTAAAGTGCAAGCTTTTGGCTGCGGTAATTTATTTCTCAGGTGAGAAAAAGAAAAATATCTATGGAATATGTTCCATAGTCTACAAAGTCATGTCAGCGAATGAACTCTTGTCGAATTTTGACCAAATTTGTCCGTCACGCAAAGGATTTCCTTAAGTTCGCCTAAAAAGGTTTTGTCACGCGATTACCAAGGAGGGCTAAAAACAAAGCAAACCAAAACAAAACATCCACCGAAAGATTACGAAGTCTGAAAAAAAGTATTTTAATGCCCCTTTTTAAAGGTGGGCGGCACATATATGAGGCTGTTTTATACGAAAAGGGAGGAGGCGTTTGCGCCTCTGACAAACGATATGAAGGAGCAGTTGTTGTTCCGCTATCTTCATGTCAAAAAAATATTTTAGGTCACACGCGCAGTGTTGGAGTTAGCGATATCAGCTCTGAAGTTGAGCTTATTTTAGCGCGCGCATCAATATTTTCTCCTCCGCGCGACATTTCGTCTTGGACCATTTGCCCATCCCATCGCTCTTCCCTGGGCATTGGCTGGCGCCGAGGTGCTCATCGATCCCGAGTACCACCAGGGCTATCAAAGCATGCTTCGAGAGGAAAAACGAGAAAGGCGGACCGTGGAATAAGCAAGTCGGAATCCAAAGCTATTTTAAAACAAACAGGTGTTTTTGTTCCGGTAGGCTCTGGTAAGTACACTTTTCGTGCTTACTTCTCTGTATTTTTATTAGCCCGCGGATGTAATCAGTGTACCAGACCGTAGTAGAAAAACCTTGCTAGCATTGCGAACAAAAGTGACCGGTGATTTGTTTCATTCCGTTGCATAGGTATATGCCGTGACTGCAGGCCGACTATTAATGTTAAAGAAAAATCATTGGAAGATGTGCCAAAAACTACTCTGAACGTCGCAGACATTAGTGAGGGCATCGGAAAAATTATCTTGGTAAGTTTGATCATTTTGATGACTTGCATAATTCTGGCCCTTAAAGCATTTATTAAATTAACTAAATTAGGCGCCTTTTTGTTTAATTATGCTTTGTCGCTCTTTATAAGAGAAAGTCAAGTTTGCTCCACGCAATTAATTACGGTGAATAAAAATATGTCGTAGGGATCCGTTTCGTTAGGACTAATATTATCCACCTTGTCGCCTCCTAAAAAATAGGGAAAGCCTTTGGAAACAAGATAGTAATATTACAGAAACACCGATGAGAATGTACTTTAAGACACTATTTTCGTTTATAGAACAAGGATTCCCCACCAGTGCACAGCACTCCCATTACACCAAGAGGGAGTTTTTATCTCCCCCCGTGCGAAGACACATTCAGCGACGTCAGTTTCGACGATGTACAAGTCTCTCAGAATAGGCCTCTAGATGCTTTGAATACATATTTGGTTTCCAGAGATGTTAGTCCCTTTAGGTCTCGGCTACAAACTTCGTGGGAAAAGGCAAGTGGACGGACAAAGCGCTACTATACACGGAAAGCTAGTCAAGGTGTGGCAGCTTTAGTACAAGATATGACACCACATGAAACTGGCCCCTTGTTCCGCGCACTGTGTTCTTCAGACGCGCTGCGCCGCCAGCTCTCTGATGAGGAAGATTCAGATCAGGACAACATGGACGTGACGCTAATGGAGGCACTTGCCGAATGTTACCAAGCTGCTAGTCGCTGGGAGACGCGCCGCCAGATACTTTCCATCATGGCACATAAGGTGCGTTACAAAACACTCCTCAAGTTTATCCCTGGTCTGACCAAATATCGCTTCACAGAAGCAAAACGTCACTGTTTGACCTATGGAAGAGGAGCTCCAGTACAGTCAGTAAGAGCACCTAGGACAGACGTTACCTTCTTACAGATAGAACATTTTATCGCGTTCATAACAAGCTCGCAAATTGTACAAGATCTGCCATTCGGAGAAAGGTCCATAACACTTAGCAACAAAGAGACCATTAAGATCCCAAACGTTATCAGAATGATGATTCCTGAAAGGGTGGTAAAACAGTACCTGGCCTACTGCGACGAGTCTGGTTTTAAGCCTCTTAGCCGCAGTACTCTTTTGCGTATCCTAGCTGTCCGTTCTGCCTCTACTCGAAAATCACTTCAAGGCCTAGACTACATAAGCTCAGTAGGTACGCAGGCATTTGAAGACCTGATTGACATTGTAGAAAGACTTGGGGACGTTGGACAAGGCATGGGATGGACCAAGAACCTGCAGACTCACTTGCGAGACGGAAAGCGTTACCTCAAAAGTGATTACAAGGTAGGTAAAATACCATCCCTTCACATTTTTGGCCTAAATCTTCATTTCATATTAGTTTTCTTTGCAATGGGCGCCAGAAACTTTTCAAGCGCTGCTTATTGCGTCGGCTTTTGGCGGAAATGTGTCGGCCACCAAGGTAGATGGCGCTAGCGGGTAAGGGTAAGGTTTCTTACGCAGAATTACAGAATGTGATTGTTTTTTATCAGTTTTGTATCAGTCTGTTTGCGTCTTTTTCCACTTCCAGTTAACATAGTAAAATCCAGTGCAAAACGACAACCGACAGAAACTTAATATCTTGTAGTGCGCTCTCAGTGCTTTATAATTATAGATTATAAATTTGATTTGCGTTATATTAGAACGAAAGACCTTGAGGGAAAAACCATCAACTACCTCCCACCCCTCCCTCTCCTGTTCGTCCGAGGGTTAATACCATATAGGCTTGTTTAATAGAAAAAAGCTGAAAAAATGACTCTTTAAGGCCCGGTAGCTCTCCCTAAGTCATTGTAAGTATAAGTCATATCTGTAATATTATATTTTTGGTATAGGTGCATGTGTGTCAAAGCTCTACCGTGGCCGATCATTGTAGATTATTTGCTCTGAGCGACCCAAAAGAGCCTGCCTTCCGGGTTCAGTGCGACCATGAACACAAGGACTCCTGCGATCGTTGTGATCAAGTGGTATCAACCCTCAGCGAGATAGATGCAGCGCTTATCGCCCAGAAAGGCAACATGCTATCCGGAGTCTACGAGGAGCTATCATTCAGCGTCAGGCAAGCGAAGACAAACATCCTTGCCTGGAAGGCTCATATACTGCGCTCTATCAACCAAGATTCTTCCAGAATTGACGTCCTAGAATTGCTTGACGAGTCATCTGTGTTAGTTGTCCAGGACTGGGCCATGAAGTATCTGCCAAGGAAATACCGCGAAAGTCAAACTGATTGGTTCGGTAAACGCGGTATTCCTTGGCATATCAGTGTAGCATTCAGAAAGATTAGCGACCAGTTTCAAATGCTGACCTTTACTCATATCTTCCAGACGTGTAGTCAGGACAGCTGCGCAGTTCTCGCAGTAATGGTAGACGTCATTAAGTAGCTCAAGACCATCATACCAGGCCTGAAGAAAGTCAGCTTCTGCCAAGACAATGCTGGTTGCTATCACTGCGGGACCACCATTGTTTGTGCAAGCACGTTAGAAGCAGAGCTGGGTGTAACCATCAAACGGCTTGATTTCTCCGATCCTCAGGGTGGAAAAGGAGCCTGTGACCGCAAGGCGGCATCCATAAAATCGCATATGCATATTTACCTAAATTCAGGACACGATATCGAGACTCCAGAACAGATGACGGATGCAATTCGATCTTCCGGTGGGGTACCATCACTGAGTGTCATCCTTTGTGACTCCATCACAAGCCGTTCAATGGACTCATACAAGATCGATGGAGTAAGCCTACTCTCGAATATAGAGTTTTCTGAAGAGGGAATCCGTGTATGGGGAGCGTATGGCGTTGGAACCGGAAAGCTGATATCGCAGATACCTGAGGCTCCGTTATCAAACAGGCTACCGTCCTTGGTAGTACGCCAGGTGCACCCAAGCTCATTCTCATCGGGTGTGAAAAGACGACCACGTGGCGCGCATCCGAGTGGTATCCGCAGCACTGACGATAAGACCGAAACTGAAGAAGAGCACTCAGCATCGCGCGAGGCACTGTTCACGTGTCCTGAGGAAGGTTGTACACAGACATTCCTGAGGCACTCCTCCATGATGCAGAACTTGGATTGTGGAACACACAAGAGCGCTTTAGAGAACGAGACACTCTTCGACAAAGCTGCCCAACAATATGCAGAACAACTCGAGGGGCAAGCCATGGTGGTGCCAGTAGTCAGCACTGTCAGCACACGAGCAGGTCACACAGACAGCCAACCCATGGGCTTGGCACTCAAGCCACGTGCTACACGGAGGACTAGGTTCACGGCAAACCAAAAGTCGTATCTAACTACAAAGTTTAAGCTTGGAGAGCAGACCGGAAGTAAGGCAGATCCTGCAGCTGTTGCGAGATCAATGATGTGTGCAAAGGATGCAACTGGAGATAGATTGTTTTCAAGCGACGAGTTTCTTACAGCAACCCAAATAGCTGGCTTCTTCTCACGCCTTGCTTCAAAGAAAACCCTCGAGAATGACGATTAGGAAGGTGTAGAGGTCGCCGCACATGAGGCCTGTCTAGAAAGTATTGCTAATGAGGCTGCGAGTGAGATTGCGCCTAAACATCCTATTGTCTATGACGCCTATAATCTTTGTGAAATGGTGTCCCAAAAGAAGCTGAATGAATTTTCCATTACAGTTTTAAAGGACATTTGCACTTCCCTTGGTATTGACACTCTGGCATAACGGTTCGACGCAAGAAGCCGTACATCGACAAAATACAATCTCTTTGTCAGGAATGCGCATGTCGACAGTGAGCCGTTCTTGGAACATTCTACTGTCTTGTATCAAGATTTTGTAATTCACAAGCGAAAACTGAAAACGAGTTAGAGACAGAAACGAGTTGTGTTGAGAAAGGATAGGCAACATGTACGAGAGGCAGCAAGTCTTTTATATCGTAGGTCTAGGTTTTGAGTTAAAAAGTTCAAAAATGTTCCGCCAAAGCCCCTTAGCAGATAAGAGACGCCGAAAAACTCTGCAACCCTCTAATGTGTACTCTTTGGTGTATAGTAACTTCATTCCATAAGTTTTTTTTCTTATTTATATCACTAAAAAATAATGGCGCATTTACATTTCACGTTCCTTATTAGTACAATGCAAGCCGAAAAGGCACATAGAAAGACGTATTTTCACAAATTCGTTTATGGTAGGTGGGGTCTTACTATCGTCTTTAGGGTTTTGATGGGCTGGTTTTGTGGCTAAATGTATCAGTCACCAGCAGTTTTGCTACCCGTTATCGAAGGGCGGTACAACAAACTTTCACCTTGTATAAGGATGAGAGAAGTCATCTCGATAACTGATTAAGGAAATGACTCGGTCCACAAGGAGTTTGAAGAATATGTTTTGTTTTATTTTTTTCTATCTGTTTGGCACAAAAAGCACGTGGAATTTTTTTTATGTGCCACTGCACAATTTTTCCCCTTTAATTTCTGATATGCAATTATGCAATTTCTGATAAGCAATTATGTTTATTCCTTCCGTAAATTGCTGATTATTTTTAATGATTAAGTTTAGCCAGGAGCAATCGGCAGTCGGCTTCTGGTTAAACCTAAAAATTCTTAGAATGTTTAAAACTAATTTTATAAATAAAATTTCTCTTTACTTTTTTCCCACCATATCTGCATACATTTTTTAATGAGTGTTTGCGCTCCCTCTCCATGGCCTTATCAGCAACTCATAAACATGCATGACCACTTCACTTATTGCGTGACGTTAGCTAAACAAACATTCCTTGAAGGAGGCTTTAGCTCAAGAGTTCAGCACGGGCACAGGAAAAAATAGCAGATTCCCAATATTGGATATTTTAGGGTATTTAAAGAATACCCACAAAAATCCCAAATTCGGCAAAGTGAGACAAGTCCCAAGCAGGGAATTCCCAACCAAGTTCCCTGGTTGGGACTTGTCTCACTCTTCCAAATTTGGGATTTTTGAGGGTGTTCTTCAAATACCCTAAAATATCCAAAAATGGGAATCTGTTATTTTTTCCTGTGGGGATATTAAACCGTTGGTAAATGGTGTTTAATAAGAGTTCAAACAGGAGATCAAGGAAAATGCTTTGAAATTTACGGAAAAACAGACTTATTTCAATCATAAATGCTCTTGCTAACATTTTAGATCATGGGACAGAAATAGAACATTCGAGTTGGTTGCTTGCAAGCGATACTGATTTTAATTGTCGAGATGGCGAAATTCAAAGATAAAATATACTCGAAACCAGATATTTTGAATGTCAGATGAGTATAAAGTTTTTCGTCATTTCTTCTGTAGTTTATGGGTGAAAAACGCTAAAACCAAGGAGAAATATCCAAGGTTTTTTGTTATTTACGTGAAGGAATGTGTCACTTGTTTACACAGTTTATGCTGTGATAATATCCGGATTTTAGAGCGTTATTACTCGCTTCTGATAAAGAGCCCGAAAATATTTTTTATACCTGGCTAGAGAACAACATTTCGTATTGTAAAAAATACTAACTTCAAAGCGATTAGCGTTTTACCGGATAGGGAAATCATACGGTGAAAAAGAGCGCCGAATTAAGAATTCCGGGCAAGCGAATTTTGGTAATTTTCGGCGGCCCGCCGAGACTTTGAAAATCAATCCAAATTAGTTTAACTGGTCTAAAATGTCTTACTAAGTGTTAAACATTTCATTTTCATGCTCCAAACAGGGTTAAGACTGACGCCAATGAAACAGAGCGAAGTTTAGTGGAAGGTATGCTGCACGTTAATTTTGGGTGTTTTGTATTTTTTCAGCAGGGTAGGGTGGCTTTGGGCAAATGATGTATCGGTCCCCAGAAAGGTCACCTCAGGACTCCCGGGATGGAATTTTTTGTACAGTGCCCAGGCCTCATTTTCTTGGCCGCGTGTTGATCTGGCCCGGCTGCTTCGGCGAGCATATTCTCGGTCTGTTTGGATTATATCCCTCGAATTTGTCATAGTGTGTGGGATTCGTTTCTCTATCTGGAAAAGCTTCATTGGTTTCTATATCTGCTGCTATCCTATTTCTACTATCCTGGCATGTCTATTTTCCTTTGGAGTTCGAATTTCGTGGAAAAAGTTGTGTTGAATGAGAGCATGTCGGTGAAAATGGCATCTCGTGTTTCCTACCTTGTATATTATTATTGTATTTAGAGTGAATTTGAACAAATTACTGCAAATTGTCACGAAACTTCGTTGGAGCAATAAGGACAACAACAATTAACTGCAGAGTAAGTTTCATTGATCTTTATTTAGCATTTCCTAGAAATTTTAGGGTGGTATTTTTACCCCATACAAACACTGTAATTTTACTGGAAGGGTACTGTGGCACTATCACAGAGCCTGGGTTACCTGTGATCACATGTGTGATTTAGGTTTACAATCCACGTAATCCTTCGCTCATCCGTATCGTGTAAGGCAGACTAAGTTGTTACCTGAAGAACTGAAGAGTTAAAGATTATTTGGAGATAAATGAAAAGATCTGAAGATTTAAGTTTTTCTCTTTTTCTTGTGAATAACAACGAAACTCCTTCGGATGCCAAGTACGACTTTCGAGGGAAGCCAAAACTTGTTCGTTCGAAAACAATTCCTTCTCTGTTCTTCATTACGTCATAAAAGTTACTTACACTACCTTGTTACATCGCTCGATTCGAGATTCATTATCGGCCTTGGAACTTTCGCGCACGGCTTTATTAGACGCCTCGCAGCCTCGCATCTTCGCGAGGCTGCTCGTTGGCAATTAACTCAAAGGCTTAAATCTTTTTCTAAGCTCGTCCTCTAATTCTGGAACAGGTTAACTAAAAGGGACAACTACTAGAGTAAAGATCAATAAAATAAACACTTTTTCGCGAGATTATTATGAAAGTTACTTAGATCTTTTTAGACTAATCAGGCATGTTGAAACTAGATAAATAGATAGAGGGCAAGGTTCCCTACTCTAAATTAATGTGTTCCCAAAACAAAAAGCTTAAGTAAACATAAGATTAATAATAAACCTTAAGTTTTCTAATATTAATTGCCAAAAGGTAAAAGTGGCCATTATAAAGATAATTACTATTTTCTGCTAAGGAACGTCAAGTTTGGAGACAGGATGTCCAACTCTCAAAAAGCTACTTTCAATATTTATTCTTCTAAATAGAAAGCTTATCAGTAAATCGGTTATTTATCATCTTCATTCTTAATACTGGGTAAATACTTGGATTTTCCCAGAACCTAACCTAATTTATCGGACTTTTGGTCCAGCAGGGGTTTGATAGACTTTCTGAGGACCAGCGCCAGGCGTGAATATAGTTCGAGAGGGACACAATATCTTTATAACAGGCCAGGGTGCAGAGGTAGTTATCAGAATCAATTTTACGGGCACCAACAATTTTGATGACGCTGTTGTTACTCTGTATCCTTCCTTGGGGCAGCTGACCAAATGATCTGCTCCACGTGACCACTGGTGTGGGATGCTCAGTCACCTCACATACAGGAAGAATGGCGTTACTTCCCTCAACAACATAATGAGGTCCCGGATCAAGAGATATGGATGGACGAACTGTAAACAGAGAAGATGAATTTTTCTGCTAACATGCAAAAGACTAAATTGACTTCCTGGACTAACAACTTCAGTGGATTCAGACGCTATATTTGAACCGGAAAGGTGTTGCGTAACTAATAATTGCACCTGCTCAAACAATATTTTGCTTTTTTGTTAAAAAGCCGCTTCTCCAGACAGCGGACGGTAAAAATCCTTTCCAGATGGTAGTACCTACAATTAGCCCTTTATTAACACAGCTTATTATTCATTCAAAATATTTCCCCAATTCTTATTGGCTAAAAGCACACGCATAATTCACCATAATCAGCTAGTGATGACCAAATTTGGAAGAATTTTGCGATTAATGAACCGATGATGACGTCAAAAGTGCAGCTTCCTTGTAGGTTAATGCGCCGTTAACCGAGAAGACCTGGGGACGAGGTTGAGTTGTTTTGGTTGTAAAAACAAAAATGGCGGACATTTTACTCGTTTCAAGAGTAAGAACTTAGCGAAATAGTACCTAAAAACATGGCAAGAACAGCAAGAAGACAACTCGAAGGGCGACATCTGCTATTTGGAGAATATTTGCGGAGCTGAACAACCCTAAACGTGCACTATCGAAGATAAGACAAACTTAAAGCAAGGGGCACACACACACCAACCCAAGGCCTGGCCAGTACCTCATGCGCACAGCCATATCAACCGGGAAGTGGCAGCCATGGACAGCTGTTTCTCCCTTATTGGGGCTCATCAGCATGGCATAGCTGTCGGATCAATGAACGGGGAAAATCCACTGCCCGGGTGACATGGCTGTGCGCCTGCGTGAGGTACTGGCCAGGCCGTGGGTTGGTGTATGTGTGGCCCTTGCTTTAAGTTTGTCTTTACTATCGAACTTAAAATCGATGGAGGTAAGGATGTTTTAGCTATGTTTTCAAACTAGGAATTATTTTGAATGAATGATAAAATTAAACAATTATTGAATTCGGCTTTCGCATCATAATTCCATAATTCTTCATAAGAAACTCATCGTCATTCATTAATTGTTAATTTAAATCTACCTTGCGTTTCGCGAAAAATTTAATCAGCAGCTAAATAGTGCGAGAACTGCAACAAACGAGAATTTTTTCTGTCCTTAGACATTTGATTAGGAAACAAAAATCAAGGATGTTACATATGTCTTGGGAATAAAATAAAAAAAAAGAAATAGAACTGTAAAATCTTTCTCCCGGATAAAATTTACTTTTTCCTTCCATATCTTAAGCTAAGTCCTTGCAATAAGATAATAACAAATAAATCCTCTAAAACATATATTAAATTACCATTCACCGCAAGCTGACCCACTGCGTACGCCTGCCCCAAGATGTTTATCGCTGAACATTTATACACACCCGCATCACTCCCCTTCAAGTTCTGTAAACGCAAAGTCTCTCCTGAAACCAATGACTGGCTAATATTTGTTTGACTGTTCAATTTACTCCAAACTACTGTAGGTTTAGGATTACCAATAACTGAACACTTAAACGTGGCTGATCCAGGTTGGTTAATAGTCAGTCTTGCAGGAGAAACAGCAACAGAAGGTGCTAAAATTGATTCACCAGGCTCTCCTTTAGATCCCGGCATGCCTGCAGGCCCAATGTCTCCTTTTTGTCCTTTCGGACCTGTTACGCCAGGTGACCCAATAGGTCCCATGATGCCTTGCTTGCCACTTTTTCCTGGTGATCCCATAATTCCTTGATCTCCTTTGTTTCCTTGTCTCCCTCTCTGTCCTCTTCGTCCCTGGGTTCCTTTCTCTCCTCTAGGTCCGGGTGGACCTGGAGGTCCTGGTGAACACATGACACCCTTTGATTGACAGATGTGCGGTTTTAACTGTGATATAAGTTTGTTTATTTTAAGCGTCGTATTCACTTTATCAACCTGACGTTTGTTTCTGTGGAGCTCAAGCGACTGAAGCTCTAAAAAGAAGAGAAACAACCTTTATTGTCATGTTCAACCCTCACAGTAAAAAGAAGACTGTACAGTATAAACTTTACAATTCATTGAGTGGGTGCTAGTTACTACCAGTATGACGATTGACGGCGTTACGGAGGGGGGTAAATAATCAGACAAATGATTTAGGTGAAAGAACCGCGAAACATAAATTCAAAGCTCAAAGAACGCGTATACCCGCATCTAAGCCTTGAGTAGATGAATACTATCAAATATCTTCCTTGACATCATTAAGGGACCGGCTAGAAATAAATTAACTATTGTTTCTCCACCAAATATCTAACTGTGATGACTAATTATCAGCAGACGATGCCTAAAATGAGTGATATATAACAGCTCCGCAATTGGAATCAGCTTAATTAAATCATGTCTCTAATGGTCCATTAATTAGTTAGTTAATTAAATTTGTTGCTTACGATGACATTTCAAATACAATAGACTACTTTTGAAAATCAACCTTTTACGGGGGTTTTCGTTAAGCTTTTTTAAAAGATTCGATTCGTTCGTTGGCAAATTAAGACTTATTTCAGTTCATGGAACTGAAGTTCACCGAATCCTCTCGTTCAGGTCCGTCAATAACACTGAAAACCCGGCCTAATAAAAGGCAGTGACAAAATAACAAGGAGTAGTTGCAAAGATTAAAGTTCATGAGTTTGACAAAATCGTGTTATGCTGTGAGAAAACCCGAAGCTCATTATATGTGACCTGCTTTACATATACCTTTGATGCGAAGTACCTTATCCTACTTTTAAAACTACGGTGGCTCCAATGTAAAAAAAAAGAAACAAACAAAAAGAAAAAAGAAACTTCACAACAACACATGAACAAAGCCGCAAAGACGTCTATGTAGAAATAGAAATAGAGTCAATTAGTTAATTTAGCCGTAGCCGTTGGCTAGAAAAGGCTGGCGAAACCACCTTGATATGAATGGTGAATGCCGTTCAGTTAGTGTTAACAAAAGATATCACTGTGGATCATGAAGACCATGAAAACTGGATTGAACGACAGAGTAAACAAGACTCCTAAAATTGTTTAATTTAACGATTTTATTCGCAGTTGCTTAGATACAATTAGCCTGCGAATGGTAAGAAGCGATGAGAGACGTGCGTATTATACTCGCCCGCAAAGGTACATTGCAACAGTAATGCGTGACACAAGTAATGCGGGTATGCAGTCATGCACGAAGTCTTGTTATTCAATTGAATATTCAATCCGTGTTCAATAACCAAAGGCCGTTGATTTTCAATACAAAAAAATTAAACAGCTTAAATTGCCACTGAAGTTTAAAGCTTATTATTTTGGATCTGCTCTAACCGGAGCTGGGAAAAGTCTGACTTTCAAGATGGCCGTTCGTACTTATTCCCTCTAGACAGGCCTGTGTCCAGAAAAGCTGGTAAAACTAAATAAAACTAAAACTAATTATTTACTAGGGAAGTTTTAGTTTTAGTTTTTTTCAGTTTTACCAGCTTTTCTGGACACAGGCCTGCCCAGAGGGATGGGCACGAACGGCCAGCTTTAAAACGAGTAAAGATAACTTGGAGACGACTAGGGACGAGTCAGCGCAGTGAGCACTGAGGAGGATTTTTAACTCATCTTAAGAATTGGCGATCTGAAAGCAAAGTTGGTGCCGGTTAATGCCTAGGTACGTTCGACGATGTTTTGAACTGATAGCTCTTAAAAAGGCAAAAACTTCGACTAGCTAAAAGATGGGAAATCGAACTAGCAGTTTTTACTTAACTTGAACATAAAGCATTCACATTACAACCCTTACGTGATAATCCTAGATCTGTGTACTTTTTTGCCTTACGTTAAACATAAAATCCCGAAAACGGAACAACTTACCAGAAAGCGAATGTTGCGTCTTCACAGGGTTTGGTTCCATTGATGGCTGCAGCTTTGACGCTGCGTTGTTTTCAAGAGCGTTAATCCTCTTCTTCTGCTCATGTAACTCCAGTTCAACTCTCAAAAACCCGGCACAGTAAAACACAAAAGAGCCAACACAAAGAATGCTTACAAAGGAGGGCATACGCTGCTTTTGAGCTGCCATGTTCGTCTACTTCGATGGTAAAGACGGCTGTCTTTCGCTGCGTCACAATAGGTCGTTATCTGGTTATATACTGCCGAGGTCACGTATTTGGGTAATTTTCCAAGAGATGTTTTTATTTATAATCATTTTTGTCATTATGCAAGTCGAAGATCAAGATCAAAGCTCCTCTCGTATCATGTTCAGTCGCGTCGCAGACGGAAAATTGTTTCCCTGAGGTAGGGAACACTTTATTCTCCAGCCAATACAACAACGACACAGTCTCGGCAGAACGGTGCGATAGAACTTTATTTCCAAAAATCAACAAGAAATAAAGGTAAAGATAGAAACAGAAAGCAAAATTTATTCCCCTGCTACCTCACCAGAAGTCGTGATAGAGACGGATGCGGGGGGGGGGGGGGAGGGGGCTGTGAGGGGAGGTCAGTGGGTAAAATACCTACATGACTACCAGAAACTGTACGTCTATTTGAACTTAACTGCAGAAAAAACAAAACTAAATGAAACCTTATGCTATGACAAATAAAGGAAATTACAAACAAGACTTTGATAACCAGCTGGCAATGTTCTACCCTGGGTTCCAGAGGTTATCTTTTTCTTATCTACAGCTCCTACTGGAAGTACGGTTTAATATTTTATCCCAGGTATTTTGAGACTGGATCTCTGGAGCTAGGGTAGCACTCTAGGGAAATGAGCAGCCCATTGCACTCCTCTCCTCCGAACAGTCTCTACTCGGAGAGGACCGAGAAAGAGGAAATTTTTTATAAGAAAAGCGTTTTGGAGCCCGTTACAGGCGCTCAAAAGGTTGACCGCGGAGGACAAATAGAGAGAGCAAAAAAACAAGGCTGAAAAAAGGGATTTTTTTTCTCTCCTTTTTACTTCGCGCCTCTCCTCATCTGAACGCCTGGAATTTTGCGATTCATTTTATTACAGACTAGTTCACACTAGACACGTCTTATATTTTCAGTAATTACAATGGAACCTCTAAATAACAAAGGAAAAGGGGACTGGTAATGAATCTGTTCCTTGTAACTGACAAGGTTTCGTCACATCGAGGTTCTTTCAATAAATTTTACTATACTGGGGCAAAAGAAAATCGTTTGTTGCACCCAAGACTTTGTTATGTAGAGGTTCCACTGTATCAGTGCTTAAGTCAAAGATCGAATTCATTTCGGCTGGCATGTGGTCAATTGGCACTAGGATCAAGAACATAAAAAATTTCTCGCTCGCGCTTTGTGCTCGAAAAAAATGTCGAGCTCGACTTGTGGGCAAGTCGATCACGCAGCAATTTCCGAAAGTAGTCACCCTCGGAAGTTACAATATTGATGGCAATATTTAGTACAAGATAACACAGCACGCATCTGTAAACTTAGTGAGCAGAATTTGTGCGGCTGTTACTGCGTAAACAATGAAGTACTTGGTCTGGTGCAAGGACTCATTGAACCATAGTTTTATCAGTTCAGCAAAAAACTTTGAGCATCCTTACAGCCCCTTAATTGTCTTGTGCATTGAAAAAGGTAATCCGGTAAAAAGTTCGGGATGTCCCGTTTAACCTAAAAACAGCTTTATATCATACTCTCGCCTATAGAGCGTTTTCACTCACGTGGGCCAGCATCTATGCTAATTTATTGGAACAAAAGAAAGTTTTTACCCACAGGATTTTCTTGGTACACCAACATGGCCGCCGTTTCATTGTTTTGGAACACCAATATGGCCGCCGTGACGTCCTGTGAAAACGCTTTATCTTCAGAAAATTCCCGGCTTTAATAGAGGCGCGATAAGAACATCTTAATGAAACTCCCAAACACAATTTAAGCTGGGGAATGTGTATCCTGGAAAGTGAGATCAAGTAGCATAGATGTATCTTCTACTCGCACAAAAAAATTAAGATCAAAATTGCGGCTTGCCCCCGCCAGGTACCGGGTGCTACCTCCTCAATCGCATCAAATTAGAGTTTGAAAAGAACTGAAGAGGTGGTTGATATGGAACCCTTTAATAGACGATACGTTACAATGAAGCCAAACGCGGTGTTTATAACTTGTAAGTGGCTTTATTTATTATTTCTTCTCTGCTTTTTTGTGGTTTATCAGTTTAAAAAGGTTAACTAAAATTATGTATCATAAAAGAATAACTGATTCAATTAGATTTCATGTTCGATGTTTTATTTGGAAACACAACGTCGATAGAACGCTAAAATCAAGTTGTCTACTTTCTGTACGATATCAGCACTATGGCAAACCGCCTAGCTTTCTTTCTTTCCTAACTTATCTTCATCAATATAATTTTGCCGTTTTAGATTGTTACATTGTTAGCAGTTTTTTCGCCTTGCGTTTACGACCCTTAAACAAAGAGAAAGCAAAAAGGCAAAGAAAGAAAGATTTGCGAGATCGAATTTCCATAAAACGGCTCTGTTAACGCGCCCTTTAACTTCGTGTCCACCTGTCCGACAAAATTTGTAACGAAAAGCTTACAAACAAAAATAGATAGCGTGCATGTCTAATATTCTTTTTCCCTTTTTCTCCAGTTTTCCAATCAATACCGTTATCCTAAATGTCGAGCTGATTGAAGGTTTTGTTGGATAATATTTATCTAATCACAATAATAAAGCAATGCCTTAGCAAATCTTAGCCATTAACATGCTTAAAGGCTGTTTATTCTCCTTAAGTACAACGCCTCACACAAATATTCCAACAAAACCTGCCCGAGCATCTCCTGTAGCAAATTCGGAAACACCAGCCACGTTTTGTTCCTGCAAAATAACGAAAAAAATTATGTTAGTTTGGACCGTGATGCTGATAGTCGCACAGGCTTTAACCCAGTTAACTGCGCGAGAACTAAAAACGACTCAAAAAAATGACTGAGGCTTGTTTATGGGTTAGCTGGTCGTTTTAGCTGGTAGCTTTTGTTTTTGTTTTTCCCACTGCTCCTGCTCTTAATTGTTGTAAGACAGACTTATACTCTTAAAAATTTTATCTAAATGTATCCTTTTTTACTGAAACATTATTTAACTTACGCTGGACTGGGAGGTTTCTCTGCTTAATGCGATAAATGGGCAACTTAGCACACATGGCAGCCATTTCATCACTCAGGAACGATCTGTCATTGACATACCAACAACGGCATATTCAGTCTCCCCTTGTTTCTCTGCCTAGCTGCTATCCTGGTTCGATTGCTGAAGGAAAAAAAAAGCAAAATTCTTTACGAGTCTTAACGGATGGTCTACCGTCAACGCCAAAATGTATGAGACAAATCTCTGATCGCGATTAATGATGAATGCTTCATATGAGAGTATGAATTCATTCTCCAAAAGGAAGCCTTTTCTTCAAAGGCTCCTCGTCTATTCCTAAGGGGCCGACCATTTGGCTTTTAAGTGGGTGGGGGGAGGCGGGGGCTATGGGTAATTTGGTTTGTGTAAGAATTTGTTGTTTTCCCAAACTTCTAGTGGTAGATTTTTTCCTGACATACAATGGTTTAAGATTTTTTCCAACATTATACGCCATGAAAGATATTTTTTCCAGTGTAGGAGTTTTTATTAGCAAGGTATTTCCTTGCAAGAATTTTTTCCTCTCCAAATCAGTCTGCAAGATATATATTTTTTTGAAATCACCCTTTCCCACCCACTCCCCTCAAAAGTTAAATTGTCGTCCCCCTAATAAGGGTTGCGTAATTTTGTAGCACGTTACCAACTTTTCCCCTTTACTTAACCTTTAGTGTTAATCACACTGCACAAAAAAAGTAGTTTGCAGTAAAAGTGATTATAAATCTCCAAATGAACGATGCCAAAACCTAAAAGTTAGATCTTGCTCAACATTAGCTAACATTTAAAAGTATTCTTTAAAGCTAAAATGTCAGGTTTTTGCACTTTTGTGAAACATCTTACAAAACAGTACCGAATGCTGCAAAAGGCTGAAATACTATACACAAATCAATTAGCCGTCGGGAATGCAAAATAAACAAAAAAGAGGACCTTCGATGTGATCAAAATCTAATAAGCTGTCCCAATATCGTTAGATGTAGAATTGCATGAATGAATGACTTAACTATATTTGCAGTGAATAAAGTTCATTCATTCATTCAAGGTGGGGGTTGGGGGGGGGGGGGGGGAAGAATTATGTAAGAAACAATGGTAAAACTGGTAGTATTGATCAATACTAATGAATCCAAAAAACCCTAGAGCCCAGCAAATGTTCTATTTCTCTTCTATTACGTGAATGTCATCAGCTTCAGAAGTACTAAACAAACAACTTCTAAGAATGTACTTACCGTTTCAAGTAATTTCTTGAGGTCAGCTGGTTTTGGTAGATTGTCAGTAGAGTCGCTCAGAAAACAAGCTTTCTGATTGGACATTCGGTGCATTGCCATGTTCTACACCAAAAGACAAAAGGAAAACAGTCACCTATGTACTTGGCAGTAACCATTTAAAAAATATTATTACACGCTCAAGGGGTGCATTGTCAATAAACAAGACTAATGCGCGAAATCACAGAGAAAGAGAGCAGTAAAAGTAGGCCATTCTGAAAAGACGACGCAGAATAAAGAATAAAGAAAAGAAGGAAGGTAGGAAGGACGAAAGTAAAGGAAAGAGAGAATGTAAAAGAAGCAAAAGGAAGGGAATATGCCATATTTTTTAATTCTAACCTACAAACTCACCTGTTTGAAATCGTAAACAACATCGACCTGTCCAGGGGCATCGGGGCTGGTGTCGCCATTACTTGCGATGTGAAAGGTTTCTGTTTCCTTTTTGGTGTCAATTTTTATAGTTTTGTCTAAATCTTTGTCTCCATCCTTGACTTTAACTTTATACTCGGAAACCTTATCGTTCAAGGTAAAAAAAGTAAGCAAACATAATCACTGAGTGTTAACCATTCCACCTAATTGGAACGCTACGAGGCCTTGCAAGAATTTTTACATAAAGAATTTAAAATAATTGCAAACGAGAACATCACAGTTAACTTTGAAATGTATCTTCACTGATGAAGAACTCGAACTCGTTAGAAATCCGGTGCCTTGTTTAGAATCACAGAGGCTATCATAGGATTATTAAACGGCTAATATTTTCGAAATAGCCATTCCGAAGATTTTTGTCACACACCGGTCAATAATGCGTGGAGGAGCGTCGATATAGATGAAAAATTGAGATGCTGGATTTCTCTTAACAACATTTTAAAATTAGCACAAGTAACTCCCTTGCTTTTCAAGTGACTAATGCAGAAAACTTAGCCTGCTGTAGAATATCATTGGTTTTGAACGCCGATACACCATAACGGAAATGAAATTCGAAAAGCAATACGTACATCAAAATGTATCGGTTTGCCTCCTTACCTTTTTCTCATCTTCTCCGCTTTTATAAACTGTCGCTCCTGAAGCGACGACAACGAAGACAGTGAAGGAAAGGATCAGAACTTTGAACTCCTGGTGAAAGAAAACGAAAAACAAAAAAATAGGATCAATTAATGTTGCAAATCCTTCATCCCAGTTTAAATTGATAACATGGTACCACTAGTACTAGTAAGTAGCTCATTTTTATAAGATGGCATGTACAATATACAGTAACTAACCATTGTAGAACCCCTGTTGTGAAAACAACTCTTGTTTTCTTCTTGCTCATGATGCACAGACTTTCAAATTTGAAATTGATTGCAAGGTAGTGCAAATCAGCCATTTTTATACCATCTGCTGGCCTGTTTCATGTTCCTGGTTACGCTCTCAACGAGAACAAGCACTTCCTTTAGCGCGTATTGTTTTTAAAAGTGCGACGATTTTTACCACGAAAACCATGAACTGACACGAAGGAGTATTATTAGCGATTTTGTTTTACGAAATTATAAATACTTGTTATTCGGTTGAAGTAGTAATCAAGTTTCTTTGTTCAAGGCAGGCATTCATTCACGTATTTCCACCGCACTTTTGCTACCCAACTTGACTATTCGAGGGTAGCAATAATTTACACAATACAAAATAAACGTAATATTACAACTTAAGCTGGAGAATAAAGTTTCTACAACAAAAGCAAATGATTTATTAAGAGTTCTTCAGTTTACAAATTGATGAAACTTTCTGAATAGTTGTATAAGTACATAGGCAGCTGTGCTACGAAGTACAACCTTTGGTGTACCCTTCCTATATTAATATGAGTGAAACCCGGGTTCTGTTGGGCCTCGTTGTAGATCAGAGAACTTGGGACAGCATGGGATCTTTCATAGTTTAAAAGGCAGGTTAAATCAATCAATGCTGGAAAGGAAATTTAGCTACCGTGGTTCTTTGCACTTGCAGTTTTTCACTTTTCAACACCACAAAGAGAAAAGTTTCCCAATTCTTTTTGTATAGCTGTCAATTGAGAGGAGGAGTCACGCTCCCGACTCGTATTATCCTGTTACAGAATAATGAAAAGGTCTGTAGGAGAATCAGTATGGCGATAAGTGAATTAACAAAATGCTTTAAGCAATTAGCTATAAAAAAATTGGGTAAAAAAATTTTTCTTAAAAACAATTTAAGGCATTTTTAAAAAGTTAAAAAATATACGACGTTTTGACGTTCTTAAAATGTTTCTAAGAATAGTTTTAACGCATTTTTTTATAGCTAAATCTTTTAAGAAGTCGATTCTTTTTAATCTGCTTTAAGCAATGCTACTGTAAAGGAACACTTTTGGGACATTGTGCGCTGTTTCGATTCCCACCGGATTTATTTAGTGATGATTTCATTGGTTATGTTTCAAAAACTTTTATTATTTCAGTTCAGGGTTAATTCTCTGTTTGATTATTGACGCCATAAGTTCCACTTGACATTACGTTTAATTTGGGCTTCAAATAATAAAGAATTTGATGAAAGGAGGAACCTATACTAGAGCTATGACCAGGTCGCGAGGTTAATTGTGGTGCGTACAGCGTGCGTCAAGAGCTGAAACATCTAAATCTCAACATTGTTGCAAAAACATCACTTTCTTCTTTAAGCGTAAGATTAAATGGATGTATTTCAACACTGAGTGCGGTTTTTCAACAAAAGCAAATAAATGGCGTGTATGGAGTTCCGAGTTTTTCGCATGGCAAAATTAAAAAGACGTTTAATAACCCCTGCCAAGCCCTCAAACCTGTCCCCCCTGTCAAAAATGAAATATACTTAATATAGCCAACACTGCTACACGAAACAAAACAATCAGTCAGTCGGTAAATCTCATTTGTCTTCTGGAGGAGACAAGCAACGTACATAGGACGTTAAGTCTTCGTGTAGCGGCACCCTTCATACTGCTAAATATAAGCCAAGGGCTAAATAAGCAGCGATACTACAAAATGGTCGACTTCAACCAGAAAAAAAAAATTCCTAAAATAATAGGGAAAATAACAAGGTTCCCTTTGAAAAGATGGAAGCTGGTTATTAAAAAGCACATGTTCCTTCTCAGCAAATGGAAAAGAAATTAATTAAAGTGCACAGCCATAAGCGAGATACAAGGAAATAGCTCATTTGTAGAATTAAACTTTATAGCATGACAAAGATACTTAGCGTGAGATCAAGTATGCGACGCGACAAGACGCATATTAAAAAGGTTAAGTGTTTGACCCAACCACGTCAGAGTGACTGTGACTGCTTATACCCGTGACTTAGGACACTGCTCAGCGTGTTGTAACTTAAGCATTATTAAGAGTTTCTTAGCGGTCACGAATAGAGCGATGGAACATTAAAACAACAGTGTAGACAGAGGCATATGATCAAAAGAAGATCGTTTCAGTCCTTTGGCGCAATCACTGCATTAGGGAAAGTGGGTGCTGCTTTTGGTATGTGACAGGAACTATTCGTGTAGCCTTTTGTAATCGAATCTTTACTAGATCATCGTGGCTTGTTTCAGGTTCTAAGTTTGCCGCAAAAGGCGGAAGAAGAAAGAAGAGAAGGACAAAATTGAGAGAAGCTGAGTGGGAAATATTTGAGACGCCCCCTCCACCCCTTTCCTAGCTTAATGAATTCACTTGTTTACTCACTCCACTGGAACGCTGGATAACATCGACCTTAGCAGGGGGAGGGGCATTGTTCAAGTTGTCAAACGATCCCTTTTATATCTATCTTAATAAAATATTCTGCTTATAGTTGTTCCGAGTTGGACGTTTTTATAATTAGTGTTGTTAGTTTTGATCGATGTGATTTATAACAGTCAACATACCCAGAAATCTTTGCTAACAATAGCATTTCAATAGCCCACCTTTTTAGTTCACTAATTGCAAGTAACAGTGTGCAAGGTTGCCTCCAGACATCAATTCCCATGTGCAGTACATCTTCTATGTGGTGTTTCAAGATCAGGAATGGCTACGGTGAGGGCTATTTGGTATCAGTTTGACAGGACTCTTTTAAAAGAACCACATATACGTGATGTTGAAATTGCATAGTTTTCGTTCAGTTCTGAGACTTTTTTGAATCTTTACCGTTTATTATTTTCAGAAAGGAAATGTATCCGGCCTCGTCAGAAGAAGGAGAGTGGCCGGAGGGGGGGGGGGGGGGTAGTGCTGATGTTAAATAAACTGAGTGTCCTTTTTGTTTCATTGAAGCCGTCTTAGGCATTTTTTTTTTTTTCAAATCGAATCTGTACATGACGGTTATTTCGTCGGTTCGTAAAAAAACCGCAATTACTGTTTTTGCGCAGAAAGGCTAAATTAAGTTATTTTGGGGAACTTTAATTCGAATTAGGTGTTTCAGCTCTGAGAAACTCCACCAGTCACTAAAACTGTGGACTTGTAACCTGGTCTTTAAGCTCGAGTTGTTCTTCCTCTTATCAGACTACAAAATATAATCAATAAGCACAATAACCAATTCTCAGGCTCTTTGTAAACTCATTTATAGTAATAACCCTTTTCTGACCTCTTTACCGTTTAAAATGAGAATTAGAAGACAGTTAACCCTGTGTCTTGATTAAAATAAAGCACTGAAAGGTATCACTAAATTTGCTATTGAACGCTGTTCTAGAAACAAATGTCGTACCCACTGGGCGAGTTTCAGAAAGCCAGACGGTATCATTTGTGATCCTTATTGATAAGATGGTCATAAAAATTGCATTGTTGTGTATACAGTAACTTTGAAAATGTTATTTCATGTTTTTAAATTAAGTTCTTCACCCGCAAATGGCCAAGGTGAGCAGCAAAAGCAAAATTACGAAACAATAGCAACAAGTATATTAGCGCATTAGATCATATTCAAATGTTATTTTGTGCTTTATAAATAATAAATTATTACTATTATATTATAATTATTATTATTTGGTCCCCGGGGGGTACTCCCTTATACATTGTTTAAGCCATATAGGTATGTGCCGCTTCATGGTTTTTGATAGAATTTGCCCATTTTGGTCTGGGAACGGGTGTGGTTTTCGAGCCAACAACGGGAGTGTATGAACGTATGTGCCGTTTCAATTCCAAACGAATAAGAAAAAAATTAGTTATGCGAATTCGAATTTAAGATATCTTTTTGTAGGTCCTTATCGATTGTGCTACTAAAAGTATACAAAATTGCCCGACATTTTTTTCAACATTATGCTCATTTGAGCAAAATAATGCTGAATTATGCTTTCTCTTTTCACTTTAATTTTGGTAAAAATGCAACAAACGAGTAAATGGCAAACTCATTTACTATAATTACATCTAGAAACTTTGGGAGCCGTGCTTAATTCGTATATGTAGTATAAGTATATGCAGTGATAGATGAATGTAAAAGGGTATAAACTACTGAAACAACAAAACTGTCTGACGTCTGACAACTATAAAACTCAAACAATTAACGATCAGCACGCGGTCGTCACCTTGGGTAACCGAGCTAGTTATGAGCATGCGTTGAGTTCTGTCAAAAGAATCCTAAAGCACTTCCTGTGGGACCTTTAACGCTGATCTCGGGCCAAAAAAAAAATTGGTTGCATGATTAATAAATGACACTTTTCTTAAATAACACTTTTCTCCTTCAAAACTAGCCCAAGGTGCAAATTATTCTAGCATATGCTTTTTTGCAGAAAGTAAATGAAAATTATGCTTGTAACGGACGAATTATGCCAAAAATTACGCTAGCATCGAAAAGAGCCAATCTTTTTCTTGGCGTTCTGATCAAAATAATAATGACATAATTTCTTAAGGGGTAAATCTGAAAAGCGTATGGATTTTAGAGACGGGTGCAGATAAGTGACATTTTTTAGTCTGAAACAGGGTCAGGATTTGAAGAATCGGGCGACACAACCCCACCAAGAATTCCCAAGAGTACCCTTAGGGTTTGTTACATTATAAAGTAAATATTTTTTTGAGAAATATCAGACTACTTGTCTAACTATATCTGTGTACATTTTTTGTTCGATTGAGATCCTCCAAATGCTCATGTGAGCTATAATTACTTTATTACGTATACTAAATTCATCTGGATTCCTCGGTGAACACGCGTCGCCGCACGTCTTATAAAGGTATGTACGTGCTTAGGGAAGTGCTATATTCCTTTAAGAATGCGGCTGCGGCTAATAAGTTTTGAACCAGACGCATGAAACAGGCCAACAGATAGTATAAAAGTGATCATTCACCTTCAGTCAAACAGTTGGGAAGTTTGTGCTGGAAAAAAAAAGAAGATAAGAACCACAGATAGTGCTAAAGAGGAGCAAATAGCTAAAATGGTAACTAAAGCTTTACAAGTTGCCTCTGAATGACTTTATTTGTATTTATGGCAATATTGATTTTAGTTTCCTCATACGCACCCGTAGTTAGTACTCTTAAACTGTGGTGAATTTGCAACATTATTGACCTTATTTTGGATTTTTCTTTTCTTCACCAGGAGTTCAAGACTTTCACTCTGTACTTTGCTGTCTTTGTTGTTGTCACGCCACGAGCAACAGTTTGTAAATGCAGAATAGACGAGAAAAAGGTAAGGGGGAGATCTCTTCTATTTTCATGAAAATATGCACGTTGCTTTTTGGATTTCTACTGGTGTCCAGTTCTTGCAAGGCTCGGTAGGTTATTCAAGAGTGCAACACAGAAAAAGCCAAATCTCTAACGGAAACTTACGACTGATAAGACTTTCATTTACATCTTCCTTGAAGGATACAGTATCGAAATACAAATGTGAATTGAAGGATGGAGACAAAGATCTCGACGAAACTATTAAAATTGGCTCTAAAAAGGAAACAGAAACCTTTCAGACGGAAAGTAATGGAGGCACCAGCCCTGATGTCCCTGGAGAGGTCCAGGTTATTTATGATTTCAAACAGGTGAGTGACAGGGGAGGAGTGGGAGGGTTAGGAAATTGAAATATTAATCTTAAACTGCCGCTTCTTCACGATGATTGTTAAATATCGGTCAAGAAAAAATAGTTTGAAACTTATCTTTAAAGAGTTGTTCTCAAATATGGGCGAAACCACAGGTAATCCAAGCTCACTATGAGAGCCCTTATTCTTCTTTTCTATAATTGATCGACATTAATTTTTTTACCCTCCTATGCTCACCTTTGGATTGATAAGCACTCTGCAAGAAATTCCCATAACTTGAAGTTTTTTATGACATCGTTAACGTTTTCGTGCTTGATATGTGCCCTAAACGTATGTGTCCTAGAACCGCAAAAAGTTGCTCCCAACGCCAAAGGTTGCTGAAAAGTTACCGAGCACAATCGGGACAGGCCTACAGTTATATTGAAAAGAATTTGATTTATTTTGACTTTTTGAAGCTTTATTAAAAACCAGTTTGTCTGTTGGCATAGAACATGACCATGCACCGAATGTCAATTCAGAAAGCTTGTTTTCTGAGCGAATCCACTGATAATTTACCAAAGCCGGCTGACCTCAAGAGACTGCTTGAAAGGGTGAGTACATTTAATTTCAGTCCAAAAGTCACTCAGTTACTTCATCTAAGGCATAGGCCTTAACCCCCCCGCTGAAAAGGAGAAATAAAAATATGATTTTTTGTTGAAGAATTTGAGTTTCGGGTATCAACATGTCAAAGTCTCATGTACCATCAGTTTTTCACTTTTTATTCAGAAAGGGGACTACTCTCTGTTTCTAGCAAATTCTTAACCAAGTCCCTAGTATTGTGTATGATCGAGACGTGGCATGAGAGAAATCAAAGCATGAAAGGAAGGTAAAAATTATACAGAATTGATACAAAAGGAGGAAGGGATGGACACTGTTGAAGAAGATTGAAACGGATTGCAATTGTGGTCTTTGAAAACTTGTTAATCTAACAGCTTTTCTATTTTCTTTTTTGTTGTTTGTAACGTTTGATATGATACTTGGGAGACATATATGTTTTATACGACGCTGTATTGTTGTCATTGTCAAGTAACTTCCGAATTTACAAAATGAACTAGAAAACCCTGATACAGTCGCTTTAAACGTCTCTCTATCTTCTCTACAGCAGTCGAATCAGGATAGCAGCCAGGTAGAGACACAAGGGGAAAATGAATATGCGTTTGTTGGTACTCTCGATGATCGTTCGTTCCTAAGTGATGAAATGGCCGCCGTGTGCGCTAACCTGCCCATTCACCTCATCAAACAGAAAAACCTTTAAGTCTAAAGTAATCTGAACTGTAATGGTGTCAAGAAGGAGTTTAGGTCAGTAAGAATTTTCTGAAGACCAATTGACAACATTATCAATAAAAGTATTGGAAACAGCAACATCAAGAAAAACTGGCACAACAACTCAACTGAAGGTAGTTTATGAAAACATTAAACAGTGGCGGATCCAGGGGAGGGGACGGCCCCCTCCCCCCCCCCCCCCCCCATTCCCCTTATTTCTAGACGAAACTGAGGCGCGAAGGGCCGAAAAAAAAATTTTGAGACCGCTCCCTCTCCCTTATCTCAGGGTCTGAATGACCGGCCCCCCTCTCCCCGCCCCAATTATCTGAAGGTCTGGATCCGCCACTGCAAACTGACACCACTTGTTTCTGACACTTCACTGCACTTCAGACCGAAACTGAATTCAAACGGATTTCACCTGAAAATAATGTGACTAACAACATCATGACGGCAATGCTAACAGACCTTTTTATTGCGTTATTTTACAGGAACAACATGTGCCTGGTGTTTCCGAATTTGCTATAGAAGATGTTTGGGCAGATTTTGATGGAATATTAGTGTGGTTCGTTGTACGTAAGGCTAATAAACAGCCTTTAACCTTAAGCTGCTAATTACTTTACTGTGATTTTATTATAAGCTGTGAGGATTGTGGATCGACAACAAGCTCTAGCTGAGTAAAGATTTTTTTGAAAGAACTTGCCCTCGCCAGCTCCCAGAGCAAAACACAAAAATATGATGGACACAACTTGAAGTGCTGCTATACGATATGTGACCTAAAATGTAAATTTATTTTGTGTTTTTATCCTTGAACCGCTCTCCGCAATTTTCGATAAACGCGATTTGTTGACCACGCAAGAGGGTTTGTAAAACGCTCCGCCCGAAGAAGTAGAAGTTCGAATAGACCATTTTACAGTCGTAAGCTTAGTATCCTAGCCTTTGAGTGAACTTGAGGCTGAGGTTGACCTTGTTTTGATAAACACCTCTTTCCCCGATCCTTTTCTTATGAAAATTGTGCTTGAAAATAATAGGTAGCATAAGAACAACATTATTTACACGATAAAGCAGGAAGGTCAACCCCAGTCTCGTTTCTACCTGTAACTGCAAAATTGTCTATTCTAGAACAGAAGAGTTGTTTAAGTGATTTACTGTCAAGCTTAAGGAAGGGCTTATAGCACCACAAACCTCTGAGATTGTTAACTTACAAAACATTTGATTTTGTATTCTTGAAAAACGCGGAACTACTTGTACTGACGCTGCTTAGATACTCAAGTTAAAATTGTGCAAATTAACAAACAATGATATAAATAAAGCCCCTTAATGTACGTTATATAATAACCACGTTTGTCCCTTTCGTACAATCTCAGAGTAGGCTAAGGAGTATTACAAGGGTGCAGTTACCATTTACACAAACCACCCGGGTGGAAATCTGGTGCATAAATATATATAAAAAGCTTTAGAATTTGATGTGGTCGGAGAACGTCCTACTACAAAGTATAATTCAGCCGAACAGACTGACTAAAAAGAGCAGGAAAATTGAATCGCCACAAATCACAGCCCATATTTTCTGAAGCTTCCCAAAAGGAATAGGGCGAACAACCTGTTTTTCAAACTGGAATGTCTGTTTTTTGCATGTAAATGGCAGGTACCCAGGTGTGTAACTATTTCCTACAAACTAAACAGAAAAGTTCATCCCTCTATTGAAAATGATATCTAGTAATACGGACGTTTTTTCGTGACGTCGGAGCCACAATAAGTTTTTTAAAGTAGTTGTAATTATCTTATATTAGTAGTTGACAAGTTTTCTTATAAAGGGACAAAATTTCTTAGTTACGGCTGCTTAACGGCTTTACATTCCAGAGGAGAGAAAAACATGTCGAAAACACATTTTAATTTCGCTATGATTTAGCGATGGTCATATTTCGTGATTTCCTCCAACACAGTCGAAACTCCGCTAACGGCCACCTCTCTACAACAGCCACTTTTTCTCGTCTAGGCGGGCAAAAAGATCCATACATTGACTCTTGTTTGAAACCTCTCTACAACGGCCATTTTCTTCTGTCTCTAAAGTGGCCGTTGTGGAGAGGTTAAACTGTATATATTAAACAACGAACTTTTACTCGGAGCAAAAAAAAAAAAAGGAAAGAAACCAGACTAAAGTACATCAATTATTTTTTGTCCCTCACGCTCGTAATCACTGTTAAGGGTCAACCTCTGAGAGATTTCACAACTGAAACAAAACGGTAACTTGGGCCAAGTAAAGGAGCAGTACTCTGAATTACGGTTCCCAGGTCGTAAGCTTATACATGACGCGATAAGGTAATTGCTTACTCTGATTACAGGAGGTGAATGGAGATCATGTAAACTGTCCTTTAGTACATAAAACGTCGACGCCTACGTTCCATAGGCGGACTGAAGAACAAAATAAAGCCTTGGTAGAAACAACGCCTTTGATTCCCGCTTTCTCTTTTTCCTTGTGAATGGATATCCTTCCTTGATAAACAGAGACTTGACGGTGAGCGGTCGGAAAACAAATTAAATAATGCACTCAGAAAAGAGAGACACTTAATTTTCGGGGTATAAGATTTTCGTGATCTTCTGAACACCACGAAATTCCCGTAAAGAATCATCTCAAAGTAAAGTGCAGAAAGGAAGCTTCTTCAATCCTCCAATCAAATTAAACTGAGATAAACATCATTGACGCCTATCGCTGTTTGTTTAGCCCTTGGCTTATATAGTTGTATAAGTACATAGGCAGCTGTGATACTAAGTACAACCTTTGGTGTACCCTTCCCATATTAATATGACTCAAACCCGGGTTCTGTTGGGCTTCGTTGTAGATCAGAGAACTTGGGACAGCATGGGATCTTTCATAGTTTGAAAGACAGGTTAAACCAATCAATGCTGGAAAGGAAATTTAGCTACCGAGGTTCTTTGCACTTGCAGTTCTTCACTTTTCAACACCACAAAGAGAAAAGTTTCCCAATTCTTTTTGTATAGCTGTCAATTGAGAGGAGGAGTCACGTCTCTCGATTCGTATTAGCCTGTTACAGAATAATGAAAAGGTTTGTAGGAGAATCATTATGGTGATAAGTGAATTAACAAAATGCTTTAAGCAATTAGCTATAAAAAAAATTGCGTAAAAAAAATTTTCTTAAAGACACTTTAAGGCATTTTTAAAAAGTTAAAAAATATACGACGTTTTGACGTTCTTAAAATGTTTTTAAAAATAGTTTTAATGCATTTTTTTTATAGCTAAATCTGCTTTAAGCAATGCTACTGTAAAGGGACATTTTTGTGACATTGCGCGCTTTTCGATTCCTACCGGAATTGTTTAGTGATGATTTCATTGGTTATGTTTAAAACTTTTGTTATTTCAGTTCAGATTTAATTGCCTGTTTGATCATTGATGCCATAAGTACCACGCGACATTACATTTAATTTGGGCTTCAAATAATAAAGAGTTTGATGAAAGGAGGAACTTCTACTGGAGCTATGACCAGGTCGGGAGGTCACTGATTAAAGTGGTACACACAGCGTGCGTCAAGAGCTGAAACATCTAAATCTAAATATTGTTGCAAAAACATCACTTTATCCTTTTAGCGTAAGATTAAATGGAGATATTTCAACATTGAGTGCGGTTTTTCAACAACAGCAAATAAATGGCGTGTATGGAGTTCCAAATTATTCGCTTGGCCAAAATAAGAGAAAGACGTTAAATATCCCCTGCTGCACCCTCACTCACCCCGCCCCTTCCCCCCTTTGCAAACCAAAAATATAATATACTTGATATAGCCACCACTGCTACACGAAGGAAAACAATCAGTCAGTCGGTAACTTTCATTATGCAGTACTTCTGAAGGAGACAAACGACGTACATAGGACGTTAAGTCTTCGTGTAGCGGCACCCTTCATACTGCTAAATATAAGCCAAGGGCTAAACAAGCAGCGATACTACAAAATGGCCGACTTAACCAGAAAAAAAAATGCTAAAATAAGAGGGAAAATAACAAGGTTCCCTTTGAAAAGATGGAAGCCGGTTATTAAAAAGCAAATGGAAAAGAAATTAATTAAAGTGCACACCCTGCATAAGCGAGATACAAGGAAATAGCTCATCTGTAGAATTAAACTTTATAGCATGACAAAGATACTTAGCGTGAGATCAAGCATGTGACGCGACAAGAAGCTTATTAGAAAGGTTAAGTGTTTGACTGAACCAAGTCAGAGTGACTGAGACCTCCCTGCTTATACACGTGACTAAGGACACTGCTCAGCGTGTTGTAACGTAAGCATTAAAAGTTTCTTAGCAGTCACTCGAATAGAGCGATGGAACATTAGAACAATGTAGACCGCGGCATATGATGAAAAGAAATTATGAAATTGTGTTTCGTTTCAGTCCTTTGGCGCAATCACTGCATCAGGGAAAGTGCGTGCTGATTTTGGTTTGTGACAGGAATTAGTCGTGTAGCCGTTTGTAATCGAATCTTTACCAGATCATCGTGGCTTGTTTCAGGTTCTAAGTTTGCCGCAAAAGGCGGAAGAAGAAAGAAGAGAAGGACAAAATTGAGAGAAGCTGAGGGGAAATATTTGAGACACCCGCTCCACTCCTTTCCTGGCTTAATGAATTCAATTGTTTGCTCATTCCACTGGAACGCTGGATAACATCGACCTGCAAGGGGGAGAGGGGGGGGGGGGGGAGAGAGGGGGAGTGTTCCAGTTATAAAACAATACCTTTTATATGTATCTTAATAAAATATTCTGCTTATAGTTTTTCCGAGTTGGACGTTTTTAATTAGTGTTGTTAGTTTTGATCAATGTGATTTATAACAGTCAACATACCCAGAAATCTTTGCTGACAATAGCATTTGAATAGCCCACCTTTTTAGTTCACTAATTGCAAGTGACAGTGTAGAAGATTGCCTCCAGACATCAATTCCCATGTGCAGTACATCTTCTATGTGGTGTCTCATGATCAGGAATGGCTGTGGGGGCTATTTAGTTTCGGTTTAACTGGACTCTTTTAAAAGAAACACATTTACGTGATGTTGAAATTGCATAGTTTTCGTTCAGTTCTGAGACTTTTTTGAATCTTTACCGTTTATTATTTTCAGAAAGGAAATGTATGCGGCCTCGTCAGAAGAAGGAGAGTGGCTCGGGGGGGGGGGGGGGGGAGTGCTGATGTTAAATAAACTTAGCGTCCTTTTTGTTTCATTGAGGCCGTCTCAGGCATTTTTTTTTTTTTTCAAATCGAATCTGTACATGACGGCTATTTCCTCGGTTCGTAAAAAAAACGCAATTACTGTTTTTGCGCAAAAAGGCTGAATTAAGTTATTTTGGGGAACTTTAATTCGAATTAGATGTTTCAGCTCTGAGAAACTCCACATGTCACTAAAACTGTGGGCTTGTAACCTGGTCTTTAGCACCAGTTGTTCTTCCTCTCGTCAAACTACAAATTATGATTAATAAGCACAATAAGCAATTCTCAAGCTCTTTGTTAACTCATTTATAGCACTTACCCTTTTCTGACCTCTTTACCGTTTAAAATGAGAATTAAAAGAGTCAACCCTGTGTCTTGATTAAAATAAAGGACTGTAAGGTATTACTAAATTTGCTATTGAACGTTGTTCTAGAAACAAAGGGGAATTCATACCCGGAAATTCATAGTGGTAACAGGAACATTGATCACCTATGCTGTACCAACTGGGCAAGGTGAGCAGCAAAAGAAAAATTAGGAAACAATAGCAACACGTATATTAGCGCATTAGACCATATTCAAATGTTATTTTGTGCTTTGTAAATAATAAATTATTACTATTATATTATAATAATTATTATTTGGTCCCCCGGGGGGTACTCCCTTATACATTGTATAAGCCATATATTTGCCGCTTCGTGGTTTGTGATAGAATTTTCCCATTTTGGTCTGGAATCGGGTGTGGTTTTCGAGCGAACAACGGGAGTGTATGAACGTATGTGCCGTTTCAATTCCAAATGAATAAGAAAAAAGTAGTAATGCGAATTCGAATTTAAGATACATGTATCTTTTTGTAGGCCCTTATCGATTGTGCTAGTAAAAGTAGCATATTTTACAAAATTGCCCGATGTTTTTTTTCAAAATTATGCTCATTTGAGCAAAATAATGCTGAATTGTGCTTTCTCTTTTCACTTTAATTTTGGTAAAAACACGTCAATAACTATGCATCAAACGAGTAAATGGCAAACTCATTTACTACAATTACATCTAGAAACATTGGGAGCCGTGCTTAATTCGTATATGTAGTATCAGTATATGCAGTGATGGATGAATGTAAAAGGGTATAAACTACTGAAACAACAAAACTGTCTGACGTCTGACAACTATAAAACTCAAACAATTAACGATCAGCACTTGGTGGTCACCTTGGGTAACCGAGCTGGTTATGAGCATGCGTTGAGTTCTGTCAAAAGAATCCTAAAGCACTTCCTGTGGGACCTTTAACGCTGATCTCGGGCCAAAAAAAGATTGGTTGCATGATTAATAAATGACACTTTTCTCCTTCAAAACTAGCCCAAGGTGCAAATTATTCTAACATATGCCTTTTTGCAGAAAGTAAATGAAAATTATGCTTGTAACGGACGAATTATGCCAAAAATTACGCTAGCATCGAAAAGAGCCAATCTTTTTCTTGGCATTCTAATCAAATTAATGATGACATAATTTCTTAAAGGGTAGATCTGGAAAAGCGTATGGATTTTAGAGGCTAAGTCTAAAGACGGGTGCAGAAAAGTGACATTTTTAAGTCTGAAACAGGGTCAGGGTTTGAAGAATCGGGCGACATACCCCCACTAAGAATTCGCAAGAGTACCCTTCGGGTTTGTTAAATTATAAAGTAAATATTTTTTTTTTGAGAAATGTCAGAGTATTTGTCTAACCATATCTGTGTGCATTTTTTGTTCGATTGAGATCCTCCAAATGCTCATGTAAGCTATGATTACTTTATTACGTAAATTCATCTGGATTCCGCGGTGAACGCGTGTCCCCGCACGTCTTAAAAAGGTATGTACGTGCTTAGGGAAGTGCTATATTCCTTTAAGAATGTGGCTAATAAGTCTTGAACCAGACACATGAAACAGGCCAACAGAGAATATAAAAGTGATCATTCACCTTCAGTCAAACAGTTGGAAAGTTTGTGGTGAAAAAAAAAAAGATCAGAACCACAGCCAGTGCTAAAGAGGAGCCATTAGCTAGAATGGTAACTAATGCTGTGCAAGTTGCCTCTGAATGACCTTCTTTGTATTTATGGTAATATTAATTCTAGTTTCCTCATATGCACCCGCAGTTAGTACTCTTAATTTGCAACATTATTGACCTTATTTTGGATTTTCCTTTTCTTCACCAGGAGTTCAAGACTTTCATTCTGTACTTTGCTGTCTTTGTTCTTGTCACGCCCAAGCAACACTTTGTAAATGCAGAACAGACGAAAAAAAGGTAAGGGGGAAATCTCTTCTATTTTCATGAAAATATACACGTTGCTTTTAGGATTTCTACTGGTGTCCAGTTCTTGCAAGGCACGGTAGGTTATTCAAAAGTGCAATACAGAAAAAGCCAAATCTCTAACGGAAACTTACGACTGATAAGACTTTCATTTACGTCTTCCTTGGAGGATACAGTATCGAAGTACAAATGTAAATTGAAGGATGGAGACAAAGATCTCGACGAAACTATTAAAATTGGCTCTAAAAAGGAAACAGAAACCTTTCAGACGGCCAGTAATGGCGGCACCAGCCCTGATGTCCCTGGAGAGGTCGAGGTTATTTATGATTTCAAACAGGTGAGTGACAGGGGAGGAGTGGGAGGGTTAGGAAATTGAAATATTAATCTTAAACTGCCGCTTCTTCACGATGATTGTTAAATATCGGTCAAGAAAAAATAGTTTGACACTTATCTTTAAAGAGTTGTTCTCAAATATGGGCGAGACCACAGGTAACCCAAGCTCACTATGAGAGCCCTTATTCTTCTTTCCTATAATTGATCGAAATGTCATTAATTTTTTACCCTCCTATGCTTACCTTTCGATTGATAAGCACTCTGCAAGAAATTCACATATTTTGAAGTTTTTTATGACATCGTTAACGTTTTCGTGCTAAGTTGATGTGTGCCCTAAACCTATATTTTGCTCAAAAGTTACTAAGAAAGGCAAAACTTGCTCGAGGGTCCTAGAACCGCAAAAAGTTGCTCCCAACGCCAAAGGTTGCTGAAAAGTTACCGAGCACAATCGGGACAGGCCTACAGTTATATTGAAAAGAATTTGATTTATTTTAACTTTTTGAAGCGTTATTAAAAACCAGTTTGTCTGTTGGCATAGAACATGACCATGCACCGAATGTCAATTCAGAAAGCTTGTTTTCTTAGCGAACCCACTGATAATTTACCAAAGCCGGCTGACCTCAAGAGGCTGCTTGAAAGGGTGAGTACATTTAATTTCAGTCCAAAAGTCATTCAGTTACTTCATATCTAAGGTATATGTCTTTATCCCTCGCTGAAAAGGAGAAATAAAAATATGATTTTTTTGTTGAAAAAGTTGAGTTTCGGATATCAACATGTCAAAGTCTCATGTGCTATCAGTTTTTCTCTTTTTGTTCAGAAAGGGGACTACTCTCTGCTTCTAGAAAATTCTTAACGAAGTCCCTGGTATTGTGTGTGAGACGTAGCATAAGAAGAATCAAAGCATCAAAAGAAGGTAGAAATAATACACAACTGATACAAAAGGAGGTATGGATGGACACTGTTGTAGAAGATTGAAACGGATTGCAATTGTGGTCTTTGAAAACTTGTTAATCTAACAGTTTTTCTATTTTCTTTTTTGCTGTTTGTAACGTTTGATATGATACTTGGGAGACATATGTTTTATACAATGCTGTGATGTTGTCATTCTCAATTTCTTAACAAAATGAAAACCCTGATACAGTACCTTTAAACGTGTTTCTATCTTCCCTACAGCAGTCGAATCAGGATAGCAGCCAGGTAGAGACACAAGGGGAAAATGAATATGCGTTTGTTGGTCGGATCCAGGGGAGGGGCCCCGCCCCCCTCCCACCCCTTTTCACCTTATTTCTAGACAAAATTGAGGCCCGAAGGGCCGAAAACAAATTTTTTTGAGACCGGCCCCCCCACTCTCCCCCCCTCCCCCCTTTCTCCTTATTTCTAGACGAACCTGAGGCCCGAAGGGCCGAATACAAATTTTTTTGAGACCGCCCCCCCCCCTCCCCCATCAGAAGGTCTGGATCCACCACTGTAAAACACCACTTGTTTCTGACACTTCACTGCACTTCAGACCCAAACTGAATTCAAACGGATTTCACCTGAAAATAATGTGACTAACAACATCATGACGGCAATACTAACAGACCTTTTTATTGCGTTATTTTACAGGAACAAAATGAGCCTGGTGTTTCCGAATTTGCTATAGAAGGTGTTCGGGCAGATTTTGCTGGAATATTTGTGTGTTTCGTTGTACTTAAGGCTAACAGCATTTAAACTTAATAGGCTATTTAGTATCCGGTGATTTTATTATATAAGCTGTAGTGAGGGTCTTCAATTTACTACAAGCTCTATCTGATCATGAGTAAAGATATTTTTAAAGTACTTGCCCTCACTAGCTCCCACAGAAAAACAAGAAAATTAACAGTGAATTAGATGGACACAACTTGAAGTACTTTAATACGATATTTGACCTAATTTGTAAATTAAATTTGTGTTTTTAACCTTGAGTTGCTCTCCGCAATTTTCGATAGAAACTATTTGATTTACAACGCCAGTGGGTTTTTAAAACGCATCGCCCGAAGAAGTAGAAAACCATTTTGCAGTCGTAAGCTTAGTATCCTAGCCTTTGAGTGAACGCGAGGCTCAGGTTGACCTTATTTCGATACAAACCTCTTTCCCTTTTTTGGGAAACTTATGCTTGAGAAATAATAGTCAGCATAAGAACAACATGATTTACACGATAAAGCAGGAAGGGTTTTCCAGCCTCGTTTCTACCTGTAACTGTAAAATGGTTTATTCTAGAACAGAAGAGTTGTTTTAAGTGATTTACTGTCAACCTTAACTTAAGGAAGGTCTTTTTGTACCACAAACCTCTAAAGTTGTTAACTTACAAAACATTTGATTTTGTATTCTCGAAAAACACGGAACTAAAATTTAATATTTTTTGTACTTGACGCTGCTTAGATACTCAAGTTAAAATTGTGCAAATTAACAAACAATGAGTATAAATAAAGCCCCTTAATAGACGTTAACAACCATCTTTGTCCTTTTCATATAATCTTTGAGTAGGCTAAGGAGTATTACAAGGTTGCAGTTACCATTTACACAAACCACCTGGATGGAAATCTTGTGCATAAACATAAATAAAGCTACAGAATTTGACGTGGCGGGAGAACGTCCTACTACAAGGTATATCCAATTCAGTTGAACAGACTAAAAAGAGCAGCAAATTGCATCGCCACAAATCACAGTCCATATTTTCTGAAGCTTCCCAAAAGAAATAGCGCGAACAATTTGTTTTTCAAACTGGAATTTCCGGTTTTTTCATGTAAATGGTAAGTACCCAGGTGTTTCACTATTTCCTACAAACTAAACAGAAAAGTTCATCCCTCTATTGAAGATATGACGAGCCACAATATTCCACAATATACTTTTTTCAAAGTATAGTTGTAATTAGTATATACTAAAACAGTGGATAGTGTTTTTCGGGCGCTCTGATTGGCTACTCAATCAATGTAATAAGATAGTTTTGAAATTCTTCACGGGACGAAATATGAGGCATATCGACTGATTCCAGTCTCTAGCAGTTCTTGGGGAAATGAAAACTTGAACACGTCTTCGTTACAGTGGGATTCAAGAAACTTATAATAAGTCTATGGCTGCCCCTACGAGTCTCATTGGTAAAATATTGCTTAGGTTATGATTATATCAAGGGTCAGGTACCATAGACCAAACACAACTAAACAAAAGACAAAAAAAGGGGGAAGAAAGGGAAAAAAAACAAGCTAAAAAAAAAAAAACAAAACAAAAAGACAGCAAAAGAAAGCTAAGTATGCCAGTCGCGTCCACCACCTTGTAACTGAAGATCACTGACGCGTTGCATATTAACTGGCCTGAGAAGAACCTTCCCTCAATAACAAGCAAATGTTAAATGTTTCACTTGCTATATAGTTTTACGTAGCACTCTTTATCGCGTCTACGCTATTGTAGTCACGTTGTAATTTGTTATGATGCTCTATTTTTTTCATCATTAGTTATTTGTTCCTATTTATTGTTCCTTTGTTAGATTTTTGTTTCATTCTACATTTATATGACACCCACTATCCGGTTCTGTGTGTATTGAGAATAACTCGAGAATCGCTCGTTTACAGCAAGTCAAATCGTCGATTTTTGTTATATTTTTAAAAACGTTTTGTAGTGTGGATCAACATAGCTAATTATTAAACCTCATTTGATTGAACCTGAGTTAACAGTGCCACGTACATCAACCGGGACCACCCTTACACTAATTAGCTTATCGCAACCAGCTCAAGTTCAACACTGGCGTCTGACTTTAGAAATTCGTTAGACATAACGTATCTTTAAATTCCAAATTGTCGGTGCCCCGCTTAAGTTTGAAGCAATGCAATTTTCATCATTCAGACAGGAGAAAAAATAATTATATACCGTCTAAAAGTAGTTATAACTGAGGACTATAAGCTGTTTGTTATCTGCAGTAGATTGAACAATACATCAATAATTTTACAGTATATACTGTTCCTGTCATGGTAACAGATCCCTATTGTAATATGCATGGAAACATTTCAACACCTTTTGCTCCTTTTTATAATTTCTAGGTTTACTGATTCTCAAAATATCAACAACCTGTTGCAAAACATTGGCAACCTACCGCATATTCAAGGTGGAACACGAACTGACGGGGCCCTGGAACTAGCAGCAGAAGACTTCTTTGGTTGGCAGGAGACTGGGGACAGACCGGATGTACCGAACGTGTTGCTTGTGCTGACTGATGGGAACACAAATGAAGGCAGTAAACCATTTTCTCAAGTTCTAACTCCATTAGAGGTTTTTAAAATTTCTTATTGCTTTTTTTGGAAACTTACCTTCTTCTCAATGGTGGCGGTACAGTGAAAACCCGCGTGTAAGAACCTACTTTTTTAGAATTTGGCAAAACAGGTTCTTATATTTTGGGGTACTTACTGGCATTTTAGGCTAAGTAGGTTCTTAATTAGGTTCTTAATTTTTACGGAGTAGAAAATACTGTAGTATAATATATGGTTTGTTCTTCATTATACAAATGATACATTCTTTTAATTGTAGCCGAATTGTTTTATAACAACAGTTCACATTTAACATACATTGTGCATTTTTAGTGTCACTGTGCAATTTTTTGATCTCTAAAGACAGCCTTTTTGGTAAAATATTATAAATAAAATAGTTTAACCCCGCATATAAGAACCTGTTGGAATTTTTTTGGCTAAACAGGTTCTTGTATTTTGGGGTATTAAAGTAGCAAATTTCTGCCAGGAGGTTCTTAATTGTCTAGGTTCTTACACGCGGGTTTTTACTGTATTGTTAAAAAATGTCTAAAACGTTTCACGGTCTTTCACTTGATTCTGTGAAAACCAAAAGGAACTGGACATAATCCTTTACCCAACTCGCTTTGACTCTGAAAATGACTACCGCATAGGCATTGTATTCATTCATTTCAATCGTCGTTTGCATGGAACTTACTGAATTTGCTTCGCATTGGAAGGCTGCAGGAGTAAGGAGAATAGCCATTGGCATTGGAAATGAGATCAATAAAGGTGAACTTGTACAAATTGCTGGTAACCAACAGGATGTCATTCAAGTAAATTCGTACGGAGACTTAATCAAAAAACTGGAAGATATCATGAAACTGGCATGTGAGGATCAAGTTCTAGGTAGGTAAAATATTATACAACTACGCACCCTTACCTACCAATCCTTAGGAGGGGGTAGTGCTTTTTTTACAGTGTGTCGGGGATCTTTCGAGTGCATTTGACAATTTTGTCGTGAATTCAGTAAGAAAAAATATTTTCTTCCTACCAATAATCCAGTTCTACCTGCCAATAAACACCTATAAGCCACATTTCGTCGTTGTTTTGGTATTTGTAGGTAAAGCTCATTCATTCGTCCTTAAAATGTCGTCTCTGGAAATTTTTGAGAAACGGGACACCATATTGACCCCCGTCCTCAAACAGTGAATAGCCAGGGGTATTCTGAGTTTGATTTAAGGGAGCCAATTAAATTTCTATCCGATGTTTGGGTTTATTTGTCTAGAGATCTGAGTCCGGTATTAAATAAATCATTTTTCTTAGTTTAAAGATTACTTGTCCCTTTCTGTTAGATCTTTGAGGAGACCTGTTTTTTTTCCTGTTAGATCCTGCGGTGCCTGGGGTCCCTGGGGAACTTGCAGTAAGACCTGTGGATCTGGATTCAAGGTTCGCAGAAGACAATGTCCGAGAAACAGTCTACATTTAAAAGAACAAAAATTAAGCTGCAATACAAATCTGTGCCCAGGACAAGGTAAAAGATAACGACTATTTTTAAAATATCCTTCTATAATAGAAGTTGTGAAGATTTATATTCTGACCTCCCTTTTCGTGTAGAATTTGGTAAATTTGACGTATTTACATCAGACTCATTAAAACGGAGAAAGGGGAGCGGGGAAATAGGACCGGGAATGGGAAAATAAGAAAATGGGAACAAATCTAACTTGAAGTCTAGTCCTATCAGTAACTTCGTTCCCAGTTCTCTGCTTTGTTCCCATTTTTCATCTTCCAGTTGCCCGTACTCGTTCCCCGCCCCCTGTTCCCTGTTTTACTAGCATCCATCTACAGAAGGCAGGTTAAAGGCAAAGTAATCTCTATGTATGCATGGTTAAAAACTCAATCAGGTACAGAAATAGTTTAGAACGTTTAAAACCAAATTACATTTTTACTGACCATTGCTAATTTATAATATTAAAAATTTTCAGTTATTACATACAAAAAAACATGTTTTCCATGCGAAATACCGTGCCTTACTTGATATTGTAGTAATTGTTCAAAACGTCGACCATTTATTCGAAACGAACTGTTTGATCTCTTTAAAAACCCAATGTGTAATGTGTCGTTCCCGGGATAGTGACGTGGCTATATTGATATTAATTTCGCTGCCCTTTCAAATATATTTTCTCCTTCCGCTTAGATTCTACAGAAATTGGCCGTAAAGAACGGTTAACAATAGGTGTTTAAACATTCCTGTTTTCTCTTTTATCAACATAAAGCACCCTGCAAAGACAGTCGTGCAGACTGTCCGGCCCTTGCGGCGGCCGGAAAGTGTTGGAAACAAGCCATAGGGCAAAAGTTCCATCAAACATTCACCCTTTGGAATCAATGCAAGAAAAGTTGTCGCAGATGTAACGGTAAGAAGAGAAAAAAGTGTAGTAAAATATAGCGTTTTCGAATGTCTTGGACCAACAAAGAGCAGTAACAATGGCACACATAGACCACCATCCGTAACAGCCTTGGGACAGTTCTACTGTTGTGTTCAAAAGATCACCTAATACATCTGTATGATAGTCATTTTCTGGCGGGAGCTATTTATACGCAATCTCCATTCTAAACAGAGAGAACTGGAATAAGAAGAAACCTAGTAAAGCTGTATTCATACTAAACCGGGTAGCTTCTCGTGTCGTCATGAAAAACTATCAGGTAAAAGCAGCATGAACAGCGCTATGAACGGCAACTTCGTTCTTACTGGGGCGGTAGTTGTCACGTTCGGTGTACTAGATTTCAAACCTCAGTTCTGAATAACTACTTCCGTCCGGCAGTGGATCCCAGCCCTCGCCGATACGGATTTACTTCCGTCACGTCCGTATAAATGTTCATAGAGTACAGTACAGTACAGTTTTGTTTTGACGAAATAGTTCTTTTTTAAAGTGAATTAATTGTAAATAGGATTTTAATAGTTAGCATTGTTATCAATAAAATATGTTCGAACCAGTACAGTTTAACCCTCTAATCAGTTATCTTGTTACCAAGGCGTTGAATTGGCGACCACACAGTCAACCAATGCTGCGAAACCAATCTTATCTTGCGTACACCTCTTTGCTTGTTCAATAGAGACGTTTAGTAGTTTTGCAATATCTATCCAAAGGTTCCGTTGTGTGACAATCCGATATGTCACGACCCACTTTCAAGCTCGGAGCAGTGCTGGTTCACTCCTTTACAGAATTCGCGCCGAAATCACCGTCCTTATGTGTGAGCGGAAGCCCTATCCGGTATGGTTTTCGAGTCGAGGCTCGAGCTATATTGTATAGTGTGAGCATGGGCCGATCTGCACCTATTCCCAACAAAGTTTGTGATTGGTTGAGCAAACAATAGGGGTGGTGACATAACAATGCCCTTATCCTTGAAAATAATAGGTAGTGCAGGTTATAGGAACCAATGAAATAAGAGGCTTGGATGTGTGCAGGTCAATCGGTGAACATAGCCTAAGGCTGGGCGCAGTGTGTTCAGTAAAGAGTGTTATCATAACACTCTTCATTACCAAATAAAAAAAACTTCCTTTTATTGATTTTTATAATATATTTTTTATGTTTTTCGTTTCTTTTTGTTAGTGGATTCTAAATGCCAGGATAATGATCCATATCAATGTCCTTGGCTGGCTGCTCAAGACCGACGCTGGTGTCGACGCATGAAAAGTAAGAAACTGTGACAACTCCCAGCCGCGGGGTGGCCCAGTGGGGAAAGGGTTAATCATTATAGACCTTTATATTCTAGTGAGACGAGGACGACCACGAGTACGACGTTTTCTCGATACTAAATATAGTGCTCTGGCTTGCGTGAGCCAACGTCTTTGTGGCGGGAAAACGTGCTAGTCTTCGTTAGTCTACAAAGGGTTTTAGCGAGAATGTCGTAGTAGCGGGAACAAGTTATCATATTTTAGAAGTTTTATCATTTTGCCACCGGAAAAGAGATAAAACTTCTCCGATAAAAATCACCGCACTAATTTTTCAGATGAAAAATAGTACAATGAAGCTTTCCGGGTTGAATATTTTTCGAGAATACGCGAAAAAACTTTAAGTTAAATCTATACAATACAATACAATAAATCTCGTACTCGCAGTCGTCCCCATCTTCAAATCTAAAGCTCTCTAATGTGTCATCGAGACCAACTCAGTGTTATCTACATTAATTTTTGTTATTCCTCATAATAGCCTAGAAACCATTGTAGCATCTCTCTTAACCGCACTTTACTATTTCTGGTCCCTGCTATAGCGATGTGGTATCACTTGGCGATCGCTGAATTTTCGCAAATAAAAAAAGGGAAAATGATTGTTGATTTAAAGCTTAGGGCTTTTAGGTATCAATCAAACATTTTAAATGAGACATGGTGTTTTAAAATTAGTTAGGAATCCGGGACTGCCAAGAAACAAGTCAATCAGAGTTTCTCGAGGCAATAACCCGGACACAAATATTGCAATACACGCCCTTACATTCCTCTCAGCTAAGCTGCCTCCAGTTTCTTTGATCAAACTTATTCATAACAAACATGACACATGACATCTGGCCCAAAATCTTTTACACAGCCAACGCTCTAAACCAACAAGAAATTCTCTTTGGAGCAGCATTAATTTATTCATCTCTATCAGATTCTTCCAGCTAATTACTTGAGTAATATACGAGCTACAAGTTACCAAGACAAACACAGCTAATATTACTATTTCTACAGATGTATGCAAGAAAAGCTGCAACTCTTGTGGATCAAGCGGAGGTGATATGTATAACGTCTAGTGTAGCCTTAGAAAACAGCTGACGCCGGTTTCGCGACGACTTATTTTCTGACCAATCAGAACCATCTGCATTGTTCCTTTCTCAGACGTCGTTTTGTGCAGAAAACAGTGGTGGTGTCCAAATGTCGGCTGTTTCTTCAGGCTACGCTTAGTGCACAGCTATGCAAATGGAAATTAGTTAATTTGCACGAGAATGGAGAAAAGAAAGAGGGGCCAGAAGGGCAGAACTCACTTTCTGTTCTTAACTACACACAAATAACAACTAACAACATTTCTGGTTTATTGTGCCGTAGTAGGCCGCTACGCTTAATTCCGGAGACGCTTAATTTGGAGACGGAGAAGGAGACGCTTAATTCTACAAGAGATACTCGGAGGCCAGGAAAAACCCGTGCAAAAAACTCGCGAGAAGGACGAGAAATCCCAAAAACGCCACGACCTTCCTAAGAGGGCGAAAAATAAGAAAAGAAAAACATAAAATTGAACTTTCACGCCCAAAATTAAGCGTAACGACCGAGAATGACTCGAATAATAAACAGCCTATCAGTTACATGTAAACCAAAATACTAATTCCACTCTGCACGTATTAAACACACAATTGCTTTCAGGAATACTTGGTGTCATAATCTTTCAAAAGCATCCCACAAGTAATCAACAGCTAAAGTAATAGCGACCAGAAATCAATTGCTACGCAACCGAAGAGAATTCACAATTGGGCGTTGACAACAGATCTTATTCACGATACCTGCCACCTTTGCACTCGCTTAGGAGTGATGAGACAAAGCAAAATTAACCTGGTTTCTCACGGTCGAGTTTGTTTATTCTAGGAAACAAAAAACATAAAGAACTTTTCATCTTAAAGACGATGATAGAAAATTATGGGTGGAAGTGATCATTATTAACTTCTTTGGATACAGTAGCGACGGCCGTAGATGCCCTCACAGCAAACAATAATGACGTAAATCTTGTCGACACTGAAGAACTGAACATTTTGCATGCCTATCAAATGGTCGTCTCGTTTTTCAACTCTGCGTCTACCTTTGATTTAAAACAGAACGTTTCGGAATATTGTTTTGTTGCAAATATAATCGTCCCGTGCTTGAATTGAAATTTTGCATTTTCATCAAACAAAAAGTCCAAGGGGGAAGAGATCCTAAGACTTCGTAAGATCTGTCGCATCATCTTAATGAAGTTCCTTTCTTCTTCTTTTTTTTTCAAAATCCTTTGCATTTAGGTGGCGGTAGCGGGGGTTGGGGTAGCTGGGGTGGCAATCACCACGGAGGAGGACACGGTGGAGGCAGCCATCACGGAGGTGGATACGGTAGCTGGGGTAACAATCACCATGGAGGAGGACATGGTGGAGGGAGCCATCACGGAGGTGGATACGGTAGCTGGGGTAACAATCACCATGGAGGAGGACATGGTGGAGGGAGCCATCACGGAGGTGGATACGGTGGCGGCAGACACCATGGAGGTGGATACGGTAGCTGGGGACGCTGAATAGGTTCTGGTCGTTGATAATATAAAAGAGAAAGGAAGTATAGTTTTGGAAATGAAAAACGAACGATAATTTAAGGTATTTATTCGATTTTTCGGTTTGCAAAACAAGCCATCTAGGGGGCCATATACCACTTGTTTGCTTCTTCAAAACCCACATATTTACCAGTCACTATACGGCACTTTTGTTTATACTTTACTTTAAAGAACCTTTCGATCCTTGGGTTGTTGTTGTTGTTTTTTTTTTTCTGTTTGGATCTGGGGGAAGACAGAAACCTTTTAAACTCACTTTCGATAAGCTATTCTTGTACATAGCACTTTGTTATTCTCAATAGCCCACAAGTGGGCGCGGCATCGACAAATCAGAAAACAAAGACGGGAGACGGATTTTTTTAAAAGTAAATTCGGTTACCTGTTTTTAGCATTCTTTGTCTCTTAAGGCAAATCATATGCTTCCAACTTCGAATGTAAAAAAATGTTGTACTTTTACTCCATAGGTTTGGCACCAATCTATGGAAATCAGTTTTCTCCAAACAGAATTAAGAAAGAGCATTTGTTGGAATGAGATGATCAAAATAAACTTAATATAAAACGTAATCTTGTCAGTGCACTCTTAATTTTGTCATTATATATTTTGGTCAACGCAAATGTTAAACTATTTTATGACTAAAGTAGACTAAAGTTAGCGACCTGACTATTTACATCCTTGGTGACGATAATGTCAGGACAAGGTGGGGCCCTCTTGACAGTTAATAAGGTTTAAAATTTCACCTATCCTCATCTTAACCACCCATTATAATCGTCCGATTAATCCCATTAGAGCCGCGAGTCCTCGACTTTTATACACTGCTTGTTAAGTCATTAGTTTAACGGTCATCGAAAACTTGGAGACCTAGTTGAGGCGGGGAAAATATCTTTCCAAGCATACATAATTTTTTTTTGCAATTCTTATGGCCAGGCCTTATTCCGCCTTCAAAACGTTTTAAGATCCCCGAGGTTTTCGCAAAACTTCCACAAAGTTGACTTCTTTTTTAACAGTAATACAAGGTTAAAGTTTGTCTGTGGCCTTAAAGCGAGTGAAGTCACTAAAAAGGGACCTTGTGAAAGACTAGTAATAGGCCGGGTTTTCGTGGAATCCTTTTCCTGCTGATCGCCAAGTGAGGCCATGTACTGAAATACTGAGCAGAAGAAGACTGAAAGGGTCAAAACAAAACAAAAAAGCTGGAAGAAGAGAAAGCGAAGGGTATAAGATGAGGAGGTAGTATTCATTTCTGAATTAACTATTAATTAATTCCTTGTGTGCATGCCCGAACTTTGGAAGTGCAGTTAAGGCCAGCATCAGAATCACATGATAGCGTAGTTCTACCTCGATGGTGACGACAAAACTTATTTTTTTCATTCAAATGAACTTCATTTCCACAAAAGGCTATGCAACTGAAAGCCAGAAGGAGCGAGAATGGAAGGTTGACTGATTTAGAAATAGCAAGACAGTGTTTTGCCAGCGATAACGTCAAAAGGTCTTACAAAAAACAAAGAGGTTCAAGAAGAAAAACTCAATGAACTGTGAACAGTAATAAAGGCAATTTGGAATAAATTAAATCACTTTTTTTAATGACTAGCTATAGTTATTATTAGAGAGGTGACTAAAACGCCAGTAACAACGAGTAAAAACGTTCTCTTAGAATCAGTAGAATTTTATCAAACTGAGGGGTGCGCTTTGATGTGTCGTCTGTCTCGACTGATTATTAACACAGGAATCAAACTATCAGGGTGTAATAGCGCGGTATGACACAGTAATATCACAGTTTTTACCCCAAATGATTTAAAACAATTCATGATTCCAAACTTCCAAAAGCTCAGAAGCAGAAGGAATTAGTGAAATTATGATGGAAAAGTGTCTAAAGTAACTGGGTATGCAACATACAGTTTGAACCTTATTCTGATCCATAGCAGGACTTCTTTCAGACTTTGAGCATTAAGGCATCGGCTTACAAAGAGGAGGACCTCAAAGAGGGCAAAACATCCTATCTAGAACCCGAATTTGGAAAAAAAAAGCAAAGAGCATTTTAAGTAAAGACAGTAAAAAACACTTTTCTGCTAAAACTTACTGAGTTTATAACTCTGACTTGAAATTACCGGCAGTATGGTACGAAAAAATACAGTATAATCTATAAATAGGCTCTCTGATTTCAGCGCGATTTCTCCGAGGTTGATTTCTATACCTAGACTCTCAGTCTAGGAAAAATGATTAAATAAGTAGCAAATAACCTCTGTTTGTCGATGCCGTTAAAAATATAGACAACTTGGATCAAGTTTACGAGATTGCTTATAAATCTATTATAGGTCATCGTAGAAAAAAAAAAAAACGCATAACGGTCGACGCGATCAAGGCCGTCAAGATCATCAAGCTGGGGTGAAAATGGTGACGATTGCATGACAATCCGATGTCAAATAAGACCTTACGTTCGAAATAGGTGCGCGAATACGCTAAATGATAACTGAGAAATTTCAGAACTGTAATGGTTTCTTTACAACGCATCGCTATCCCCCTTTTCGTTCAATTCTCGACAGCGACGTGAAGCATCTATAAACACCGACACGAGACGTTTTAAAATTGAGACGAGCGACATGGGACCCCCCTGTCAGGGCCTCTTGAAAAGAAATCTCTTTTCAAAAAAATCCGTCACCATAGCTAGTGTTTCCAGTCTAAAATATATTCCAGTCGTAATATTTCATTTGAACTTATGATCGGGAGCAAAACAACTGCATAAATGGTAAATAACAGAAAGGAACTGGGCAGGTAATGTCACAGCTGGTTGACAAAGCGCAGCATGATCGGAAGACTTAAGTGGCACAGGCACAGAGCATTTAATATCCCTATGCTAATACCACGCTATGACATGTTTTTAATACAGGTAAAACGCTTGGAGGCAGAAAGGTCTAGATAAGTAAATGAACTGTGAATTGTTTTCAAGGTGAACTTGATAAAAAAAGTGAGATTCTCTTTCCAATATAGCACTCGGGCTCTCCGCTCAAGTAGTGAGGATTTCACAAGTAAGTGTATGTCATGCCACTTAAAACGTAGAGAGTTTGGGGCTAAACAAAGTGAAATTTAGCCGATCCCCACTTTCCCCTTACTTCCCCCTTACTTCACTGAAGTGATCCCCCCAAATAACATTTGATGACTTTCGCGACCCCCCCCCCCCACCCCCATGTCCAAAGTTTTCAGTGATCCCCCCTTTTGTTCTCCTAAAAATAAAGTGATTCCCCCAATACCCTCCCTCCCCCAACAAGACGATAAATAATAACCGGTCCCTTGGCGCTAGTCATTCTCCCTGAGAGGGCCTAAGAGAGCACCCTAACGTCAGCTTCGCAATCTTTGAATCTGCGATGACCAATGCAATCTACTCTATCACCAAATTTCTGTATGTCACTTCAGATCCTCATCGATGTAACTACAGAATCTCTTTAGAAACCAACCCCTTCATTCATCAACCGATTTAATTGATTTTCGGTCTGTTGAGCAGATTTAATAGAGGTCCAGTATATATACATCCCACTCCAAACACCGTCACTCGAGAGCAAAGAAGCATGACAAGGTAGTGAAATGTAAATTGTTTTTAAGGTAACTTGAACAAAGTTAGATCACTTTTGTTTTCGAATTAGCTAAATTTATCAAAGCACTTTCAACATAAAATCCATTTGAGCAAAAAGTAGTCATAAAATACCATTTCAAACTTTCTTTCGTTAGCAGAAGGACTGTACCATCAGTAAATTGCCCTCGAGGAGGATTGAAACTCCTGCTTTGTTTTGTCTACGTTAGTAAAAGATCTCAAAGTGCAAAGTTTTAATTTCCATAAAATCTTTAAATAAACTTGGCAACAGTTCAGGTAACTCATTAATTCGCTTCTCCACTTTTTTCGGCAAACAGCTCAGGGACGATATCGCAACTTTTTCAAAGTTTACATACGGTAAGAAAACTAAAAATTGATTTACACCTGTAATTGTAGCAAGGAAGAGAGGGGCTCGTTTTCAAAATTTGCTAAGCCAGTGGACTGATTGAAGTCTGCATTTTCTTTTAAAACCAGTCGAGCTCTTACATCTCAGCCAGGGCGTTTGCAAACAATGCGCGCCGATCTTATTTTTATTTGCGAGCTTTAATACGCCCTCGTTCATTGTGGCTGGCGTGCATTGGCTGCTTGTGGAGTAACTTTGAAAAGAAAACTAAGTGACTGTTCACAGTCTACTTGATGAGTGTAGTGGAGAAGTTCTCTAAGAACGATTGTTTATCAAATTATTTAGAAATACATTTAAGGCGAGTATCAGGACTCTGCTATCCCAACCTGGCTACCATGGCGGTGGAAGACATAGTTAAGCTGAAATTCCAAAAAAAAGTTCACTTATTAAATATTCTGGTCCCGATCAGTGTAATTTCAAACAGCAAGTAGTATTATTTTTCACAATTGCTCTACAACAGTTCACCAAAGCATAGGGTTTTTATTTGGTTGGTTAAAAATTTTCTTTCGTTAACACTGTGAAGCTGCTCCGAACAGTTTGATTCAAGCTGTACAGCTGAATCAGTGGAGACCGGACGACGCAAATCACGGCGCTCTCTCCCTCAACTTACAAGTTCTTCTGCCTCTGAAAATACATGTATATGTTCAAAATGCATTTTTGCAAGGGCACCCAAGGACGGTTTCCTCCAAATGCATTGAAAACGCTTTTTAGGCTATCCGGACTCTAGAAATGCATTTTAAGCGGCGGGGCTATAAAATTTGTATCTCTTCGGTTATCCATCCATTTTGAAAACAATTCACAGTTCACTGAGTTATCTAGAATCTTCTTCCTCTGAGTGTAAGGTTAGAAAAGCTGTCATGAATGGTCATGAAGAGCCTTTTGTTCGACACCGTGGATAATGAGTACTGCGCCACTGTTTAAAGTACGAGAACAGTCAAGGTGCTAATTGCAGCTTTATCGCAAGCACTGTCATTAAGACTAAACTCACGCTCAGAATAAAAAAAGAAACTAGTGAACGGTGCATTGGGGTCAGAGTGACTTGGAAAGAAATCTCATATTTTTCAAACAAAAATTGGTCACCATAGCTAGACTTCCAAAGTAAAAATCTATTTCTTGGCAGAAGGCAGTCGTAGTTATAATCGGGAGTAAAAGAACAGCGTAAATGGCCGGAAAGGACGGAACTGGGGAGGTATGTCACAGCTGGTTAACAAAGCGTGATAGGCAGAATAGTGGCGCCGGCACAGAGCATTTCCTGAATATCCCTACACTAACACCACGCTATCTGTGACATGTTAAAACATGTCAGGTAAAACGCTTACAGGCAGAGAAGTCAGAGAGGTCTTCTTAAGAGTTGATGAAGTAAGATACTTTTTTCCAGTAGAGCATTGGCAGTTCAAAATGCATTTCTGCAAGGGCACCCAAGGACGGTTTTCTTAATGAGTGTAGTGGAAAAGTAATTCTATGAACAATTGCGTTGTTTATCAAATTAATTGGAAATACAGTTAAGGCGAGTATCAGGACTCTGCTATCTCAACCCCTAAGTGCGAAAGTCATCCTGTGCCTTTCCTCTTAGTCTTTAGAATGTCAACACCACCGTTGCTCGGAGAACGTAAATTTTAACGTGGAAGGTCGAGAGACCAGAGAATTTCGAACAGCAGTAAGAATACGCAGTTTCATAGGGAACAGTTTTGTGGTTTTGTGAACAGTAATAAAGGCAATTTGGAATAAATTAAATCACTTTTTTTAATGACTAGCTATAGTTATTATTAGAGAGGTGACTAAAACGCCAGTAACAACGAGTAAAAACGTTCTCTTAGAATCAGTAGAATTTTATCAAACTGAGGGGTGCGCTTTGATGTGTCGTCTGTCTCGACTGATTATTAACACAGGAATCAAACTATCAGGGTGTAATAGCGCGGTATGACACAGTAATATCACAGTTTTCACCCCAAATGATTTAAAACAATTCATGATTCCAAACTTCCAAAAAATCAGAAGCAGAAGGAATTAGTGAAATTATGATGGAAAAGTGTCTAAAGTAACTGGGTATGCAACATACAGTTTGAACCTTATTCTGATCCATAGCAGGACTTCTTTCAGACTTTGAGCATTAAGGCATCGGCTTACAAAGAGGAGGACCTCAAAGAGGGCAAAACATCCTATCTAGAACCCGAATTTGGAAAAAAAAAGCGAAGAGCATGTTAAGTAAAGACAGTAAAAAACACTTTTCTGCTAAAACTTACTGAGTTTATAACTCTGACTTGAAATTACCGGCAGTATGGTACGAAAAAATACAGTATAATCTATAAATAGGCTCTCTGATTTCAGCGCGATTTCTCCGAGGTTGATTTCTATACCTAGACTCTCAGTCTAGGAAAAATGATTAAATAAGTAGCAAATAACCTCTGTTTGTCGATGCCGTTAAAAATATAGACAACTTGGATCAAGTTTACGAGATTGCTTATAAATCTATTATAGGTCATCGTAGAAAAAAAAAAAACGCATAACGGTCGACGCGATCAAGGCCGTCAAGATCATCAAGCTAGGGTGAAAATGGTGACGATTGCATGACAATCCGATGTCAAATAAGACCTTACGTTCGAAATAGGTGCGCGAATACGCTAAATGATAACTGAGAAATTTCAGAACTGTAATGGTTTCTTTACAACGCATCGCTATCCCCCTTTTCGTTCAATTCTCGACAGCGACGTGAAGCATCTATAAACACCGACACGAGACGTTTTAAAATTGAGACGAGCGACATGGGACCCCCCTGTCAGGGCCTCTTGAAAAGAAATCTCTTTTCAAAAAAATCCGTCACCATAGCTAGTGTTTCCAGTCTAAAATATATTCCAGTCGTAATATTTCATTTGAACTTATGATCGGGAGCAAAACAACTGCATAAATGGTAAATAACAGAAAGGAACTGGGCAGGTAATGTCACAGCTGGTTGACAAAGCGCAGCATGATCGGAAGACTTAAGTGGCACAGGCACAGAGCATTTAATATCCCTATGCTAATACCACGCTATGACATGTTTTTAATACAGGTAAAACGCTTGGAGGCAGAAAGGTCTAGATAAGTAAATGAACTGTGAATTGTTTTCAAGGTGAACTTGATAAAAAAAGTGAGATTCTCTTTCCAATATAGCACTCGGGCTCTCCGCTCAAGTAGTGAGGATTTCACAAGTAAGTGTATGTCATGCCACTTAAAACGTAGAGAGTTTGGGGCTAAACAAAGTGAAATTTAGCCGATCCCCACTTTCCCCTTACTTCCCCCTTACTTCACTGAAGTGATCCCCCCAAATAACATTTGATGACTTTCGCGACCCCCCCCCCCCCCACCCCCATGTCCAAAGTTTTCAGTGATCCCCCCTTTTGTTCTCCTAAAAATAAAGTGATTCCCCCAATACCCTCCCTCCCCCAACAAGACGATAAATAATAACCGGTCCCTTGGCGCTAGTCATTCTCCCTGAGAGGGCCTAAGAGAGCACCCTAACGTCAGCTTCGCAATCTTTGAATCTGCGATGACCAATGCAATCTACTCTATCACCAAATTTCTGTATGTCACTTCAGATCCTCATCGATGTAACTACAGAATCTCTTTAGAAACCAACCCCTTCATTCATCAACCGATTTAATTGATTTTCGGTCTGTTGAGCAGATTTAATAGAGGTCCAGTATATATACATCCCACTCCAAACACCGTCACTCGAGAGCAAAGAAGCATGACAAGGTAGTGAAATGTAAATTGTTTTTAAGGTAACTTGAACAAAGTTAGATCACTTTTGTTTTCGAATTAGCTAAATTTATCAAAGCACTTTCAACATAAAATCCATTTGAGCAAAAAGTAGTCATAAAATACCATTTCAAACTTTCTTTCGTTAGCAGAAGGACTGTACCATCAGTAAATTGCCCTCGAGGAGGATTGAAACTCCTGCTTTGTTTTGTCTACGTTAGTAAAAGATCTCAAAGTGCAAAGTTTTAATTTCCATAAAATCTTTAAATAAACTTGGCAACAGTTCAGGTAACTCATTAATTCGCTTCTCCACTTTTTTCGGCAAACAGCTCAGGGACGATATCGCAACTTTTTCAAAGTTTACATACGGTAAGAAAACTAAAAATTGATTTACACCTGTAATTGTAGCAAGGAAGAGAGGGGCTCGTTTTCAAAATTTGCTAAGCCAGTGGACTGATTGAAGTCTGCATTTTCTTTTAAAACCAGTCGAGCTCTTACATCTCAGCCAGGGCGTTTGCAAACAATGCGCGCCGATCTTATTTTTATTTGCGAGCTTTAATACGCCCTCGTTCATTGTGGCTGGCGTGCATTGGCTGCTTGTGGAGTAACTTTGAAAAGAAAACTAAGTGACTGTTCACAGTCTACTTGATGAGTGTAGTGGAGAAGTTCTCTAAGAACGATTGTTTATCAAATTATTTAGAAATACATTTAAGGCGAGTATCAGGACTCTGCTATCCCAACCTGGCTACCATGGCGGTGGAAGACATAGTTAAGCTGAAATTCCAAAAAAAAGTTCACTTATTAAATATTCTGGTCCCGATCAGTGTAATTTCAAACAGCAAGTAGTATTATTTTTCACAATTGCTCTACAACAGTTCACCAAAGCATAGGGTTTTTATTTGGTTGGTTAAAAATTTTCTTTCGTTAACACTGTGAAGCTGCTCCGAACAGTTTGATTCAAGCTGTACAGCTGAATCAGTGGAGACCGGACGACGCAAATCACGGCGCTCTCTCCCTCAACTTACAAGTTCTTCTGCCTCTGAAAATACATGTATATGTTCAAAATGCATTTTTGCAAGGGCACCCAAGGACGGTTTCCTCCAAATGCATTGAAAACGCTTTTTAGGCTATCCGGACTCTAGAAATGCATTTTAAGCGGCGGGGCTATAAAATTTGTATCTCTTCGGTTATCCATCCATTTTGAAAACAATTCACAGTTCACTGAGTTATCTAGAATCTTCTTCCTCTGAGTGTAAGGTTAGAAAAGCTGTCATGAATGGTCATGAAGAGCCTTTTGTTCGACACCGTGGATAATGAGTACTGCGCCACTGTTTAAAGTACGAGAACAGTCAAGGTGCTAATTGCAGCTTTATCGCAAGCACTGTCATTAAGACTAAACTCACGCTCAGAATAAAAAAAGAAACTAGTGAACGGTGCATTGGGGTCAGAGTGACTTGGAAAGAAATCTCATATTTTTCAAACAAAAATTGGTCACCATAGCTAGACTTCCAAAGTAAAAATCTATTTCTTGGCAGAAGGCAGTCGTAGTTATAATCGGGAGTAAAAGAACAGCGTAAATGGCCGGAAAGGACGGAACTGGGGAGGTATGTCACAGCTGGTTAACAAAGCGTGATAGGCAGAATAGTGGCGCCGGCACAGAGCATTTCCTGAATATCCCTACACTAACACCACGCTATCTGTGACATGTTAAAACATGTCAGGTAAAACGCTTACAGGCAGAGAAGTCAGAGAGGTCTTCTTAAGAGTTGATGAAGTAAGATACTTTTTTCCAGTAGAGCATTGGCAGTTCAAAATGCATTTCTGCAAGGGCACCCAAGGACGGTTTTCCTAATGAGTGTAGTGGAAAAGTAATTCTATGAACAATTGCGTTGTTTATCAAATTAATTGGAAATACAGTTAAGGCGAGTATCAGGACTCTGCTATCTCAACCCCTAAGTGCGAAAGTCATCCTGTGCCTTTCCTCTTAGTCTTTAGAATGTCAACACCACCGTTGCTCGGAGAACGTAAATTTTAACGTGGAAGGTCGAGAGACCAGAGAATTTCGAACAGCAGTAAGAATACGCAGTTTCATAGGGAACAGTTTTGTGGTTTTGTGAACAGTAATAAAGGCAATTTGGAATAAATTAAATCACTTTTTTTAATGACTAGCTATAGTTATTATTAGAGAGGTGACTAAAACGCCAGTAACAACGAGTAAAAACGTTCTCTTAGAATCAGTAGAATTTTATCAAACTGAGGGGTGCGCTTTGATGTGTCGTCTGTCTCGACTGATTATTAACACAGGAATCAAACTATCAGGGTGTAATAGCGCGGTATGACACAGTAATATCACAGTTTTTACCCCAAATGATTTAAAACAATTCATGATTCCAAACTTCCAAAAGCTCAGAAGCAGAAGGAATTAGTGAAATTATGATGGAAAAGTGTCTAAAGTAACTGGGTATGCAACATACAGTTTGAACCTTATTCTGATCCATAGCAGGACTTCTTTCAGACTTTGAGCATTAAGGCATCGGCTTACAAAGAGGAGGACCTCAAAGAGGGCAAAACATCCTATCTAGAACCCGAATTTGGAAAAAAAAAGCGAAGAGCATGTTAAGTAAAGACAGTAAAAAACACTTTTCTGCTAAAACTTACTGAGTTTATAACTCTGACTTGAAATTACCGGCAGTATGGTACGAAAAAATACAGTATAATCTATAAATAGGCTCTCTGATTTCAGCGCGATTTCTCCGAGGTTGATTTCTATACCTAGACTCTCAGTCTAGGAAAAATGATTAAATAAGTAGCAAATAACCTCTGTTTGTCGATGCCGTTAAAAATATAGACAACTTGGATCAAGTTTACGAGATTGCTTATAAATCTATTATAGGTCATCGTAGAAAAAAAAAAAAACGCATAACGGTCGACGCGATCAAGGCCGTCAAGATCATCAAGCTAGGGTGAAAATGGTGACGATTGCATGACAATCCGATGTCAAATAAGACCCTACGTTCGAAATAGGTGCGCGAATACGCTAAATGATAACTGAGAAATTTCAGAACTGTAATGGTTTCTTTACAACGCATCGCTATCCCCCTTTTCGTTCAATTCTCGACAGCGACGTGAAGCATCTATAAACACCGACACGAGACGTTTTAAAATTGAGACGAGCGACATGGGACCCCCCTGTCAGGGCCTCTTGAAAAGAAATCTCTTTTCAAAAAAATCCGTCACCATAGCTAGTGTTTCCAGTCTAAAATATATTCCAGTCGTAATATTTCATTTGAACTTATGATCGGGAGCAAAACAACTGCATAAATGGTAAATAACAGAAAGGAACTGGGCAGGTAATGTCACAGCTGGTTGACAAAGCGCAGCATGATCGGAAGACTTAAGTGGCACAGGCACAGAGCATTTAATATCCCTATGCTAATACCACGCTATGACATGTTTTTAATACAGGTAAAACGCTTGGAGGCAGAAAGGTCTAGATAAGTAAATGAACTGTGAATTGTTTTCAAGGTGAACTTGATAAAAAAAGTGAGATTCTCTTTCCAATATAGCACTCGGGCTCTCCGCTCAAGTAGTGAGGATTTCACAAGTAAGTGTATGTCATGCCACTTAAAACGTAGAGAGTTTGGGGCTAAACAAAGTGAAATTTAGCCGATCCCCACTTTCCCCTTACTTCCCCCTTACTTCACTGAAGTGATCCCCCCTAATAACATTTGATGACTTTCGCGACCCCCCCCCCCACCCCCATGTCCAAAGTTTTCAGTGATCCCCCCTTTTGTTCTCCTAAAAATAAAGTGATTCCCCCAATACCCTCCCTCCCCCAACAAGACGATAAATAATAACCGGTCCCTTGGCGCTAGTCATTCTCCCTGAGAGGGCCTAAGAGAGCACCCTAACGTCAGCTTCGCAATCTTTGAATCTGCGATGACCAATGCAATCTACTCTATCACCAAATTTCTGTATGTCACTTCAGATCCTCATCGATGTAACTACAGAATCTCTTTAGAAACCAACCCCTTCATTCATCAACCGATTTAATTGATTTTCGGTCTGTTGAGCAGATTTAATAGAGGTCCAGTATATATACATCCCACTCCAAACACCGTCACTCGAGAGCAAAGAAGCATGACAAGGTAGTGAAATGTAAATTGTTTTTAAGGTAACTTGAACAAAGTTAGATCACTTTTGTTTTCGAATTAGCTAAATTTATCAAAGCACTTTCAACATAAAATCCATTTGAGCAAAAAGTAGTCATAAAATACCATTTCAAACTTTCTTTCGTTAGCAGAAGGACTGTGCCATCAGTAAATTGCCCTCGAGGAGGATTGAAACTCCTGCTTTGTTTTGTCTACGTTAGTAAAAGATCTCAAAGTGCAAAGTTTTAATTTCCATAAAATCTTTAAATAAACTTGGCAACAGTTCAGGTAACTCATTAATTCGCTTCTCCACTTTTTTCGGCAAACAGCTCAGGGACGATATCGCAACTTTTTCAAAGTTTACATACGGTAAGAAAACTAAAAATTGATTTACACCTGTAATTGTAGCAAGGAAGAGAGGGGCTCGTTTTCAAAATTTGCTAAGCCAGTGGACTGATTGAAGTCTGCATTTTCTTTTAAAACCAGTCGAGCTCTTACATCTCAGCCAGGGCGTTTGCAAACAATGCGCGCCGATCTTATTTTTATTTGCGAGCTTTAATACGCCCTCGTTCATTGTGGCTGGCGTGCATTGGCTGCTTGTGGAGTAACTTTGAAAAGAAAACTAAGTGACTGTTCACAGTCTACTTGATGAGTGTAGTGGAGAAGTTCTCTAAGAACGATTGTTTATCAAATTATTTAGAAATACATTTAAGGCGAGTATCAGGACTCTGCTATCCCAACCTGGCTACCATGGCGGTGGAAGACATAGTTAAGCTGAAATTCCAAAAAAAAGTTCACTTATTAAATATTCTGGTCCCGATCAGTGTAATTTCAAACAGCAAGTAGTATTATTTTTCACAATTGCTCTACAACAGTTCACCAAAGCATAGGGTTTTTATTTGGTTGGTTAAAAATTTTCTTTCGTTAACACTGTGAAGCTGCTCCGAACAGTTTGATTCAAGCTGTACAGCTGAATCAGTGGAGACCGGACGACGCAAATCACGGCGCTCTCTCCCTCAACTTACAAGTTCTTCTGCCTCTGAAAATACATGTATATGTTCAAAATGCATTTTTGCAAGGGCACCCAAGGACGGTTTCCTCCAAATGCATTGAAAACGCTTTTTAGGCTATCCGGACTCTAGAAATGCATTTTAAGCGGCGGGGCTATAAAATTTGTATCTCTTCGGTTATCCATCCATTTTGAAAACAATTCACAGTTCACTGAGTTATCTAGAATCTTCTTCCTCTGAGTGTAAGGTTAGAAAAGCTGTCATGAATGGTCATGAAGAGCCTTTTGTTCGACACCGTGGATAATGAGTACTGCGCCACTGTTTAAAGTACGAGAACAGTCAAGGTGCTAATTGCAGCTTTATCGCAAGCACTGTCATTAAGACTAAACTCACGCTCAGAATAAAAAAAGAAACTAGTGAACGGTGCATTGGGGTCAGAGTGACTTGGAAAGAAATCTCATATTTTTCAAACAAAAATTGGTCACCATAGCTAGACTTCCAAAGTAAAAATCTATTTCTTGGCAGAAGGCAGTCGTAGTTATAATCGGGAGTAAAAGAACAGCGTAAATGGCCGGAAAGGACGGAACTGGGGAGGTATGTCACAGCTGGTTAACAAAGCGTGATAGGCAGAATAGTGGCGCCGGCACAGAGCATTTCCTGAATATCCCTACACTAACACCACGCTATCTGTGACATGTTAAAACATGTCAGGTAAAACGCTTACAGGCAGAGAAGTCAGAGAGGTCTTCTTAAGAGTTGATGAAGTAAGATACTTTTTTCCAGTAGAGCATTGGCAGTTCAAAATGCATTTCTGCAAGGGCACCCAAGGACGGTTTTCTTAATGAGTGTAGTGGAAAAGTAATTCTATGAACAATTGCGTTGTTTATCAAATTAATTGGAAATACAGTTAAGGCGAGTATCAGGACTCTGCTATCTCAACCCCTAAGTGCGAAAG
>OZ037992.1:38524886-38544886 GCA_964035705.1 Porites rus
GGCTCTTAAAAAGGACGACAAGAGATTGATAGTACCGTCTATATTCCAGTGATTGCATTTTTACAGCATGCAGACAATATGGAATCATAATCTAAGCTGTTTCCGTTATTGAAGAGGGCTTTTAAAGTTCCTCGTTCAAAGCTTTTGAAGTTTCTCGTTCAAAGTTTTGTTAATCCCTAATAGTAATGGACTACAACATTCAAGGTGTGGAAGTATATAAGCCTTGTACTGCATAAGTGAGATATCAGCAGGCACCAGCTTTCTAAGTCGTCTCAGAGCTCCAATCTTGGCATAGACCCTCCATAAAACAGTTGATAGGTAGTCTTTAAAGGACAACATATCGTCTATACAAACACCAAGAGTATTCAGGAGGCCACCTATTTCGATAACCGAGTCGCCAATTTGAAGAGCAGGTTCATGAGAGTGCTTACCTATTGTAGGATCATAACTTGGGTTTTTTTGCTGTTGACGGACAAATAATTTGAAGAAAACCAGGATGAGAGATTCTCAAGATCTTTGTTAAGAGGCAGTTCCAATGCTGAAATGTCTGTATTGGATGCATACGCGGTAGTGTCATCAGCATAGAGCCTCAGGGAAGAGAGTTGAACAGAAAAATTCAGATCGTTGATAAATACATTAAACAGGAGTGGCCCTAGGAGGCTGCCTTGAGGAACGCCACAATACACCGGTAGCCAATCCGAGAAAACTCCGTTGACCTTCACTCTTTGCTTTCGACCAGACAAGTAGGAATGCAAGAGGTTAATTGCCTCCTCACCAACGCCATTAGCACTAGCTTTGCAAGAAGCAAATTAATAATAATACGCATACGCGAATAATACGCAACAGCATTTCGAGCTTGGGTCACCTGTGCGACCAACACACTGTTTTCAGTTTTTACCGGTCCCCTTGTTGGCAGCACGGCCGTGCATTCCCTACAAAGTAGAGTGATTTTTTAAAAAGTGAAGTTCAGAACAAAAGAGGACGGGGGGGTAAAATCGTAGAGCTGATCAAAGTGTCTTATTATGTCATATTTCGATTGTTCTGTTTACAACTTCTTGGAATACCGTTTTTGAAAAGGTAGCTTTCCCGATCCTAGAAGAGTGGTACACTGTTTTCTACTTTCTTTTACCTGCAGCTGTTACTGACCTAAAGAGACGTCATGCTTTTCTTGTGGTTTTTCACTCTCTTTTCACCGTATCTTGCACACGGCTATCAAGGTAATGTTACTTCAATTAAAGCTTTAGATAAATATTAGAGAAGAGATATTTCAAAATGGTTTTAAAAGCCCTAACACTCCTGGCCTAAATGTATTGCTCGGACAAAAATTTGCATTTTCTTCTATCAGTACGTCACATACGTTTCTGGGAATCTGCCCACCTACCCCGCCCCTTAAGCCAACACAAGTGCCCCAAGTGAGAAGTGAGTGTTAATGTTGGCTTGGGGGAGGGGTAGGTGGGCAGTTTCCCAGAAACGTTTAATGATCCTTAATAATGGGGTTGGGAATACGTGAAGAATTATGCAGATTGAGCCGGATGCTATTTCGGTTTCGCCTGGACAAAAGCCTGCCTAAATCACATGCATCCCGGACGTAGTGAGTGTCAACCCAAATGGACAAAATCGGATCGATCGGAGCTAGACTAATAGTGGAAGATATTCTACTGAAAAGAAATTTAAAAATATGTAACATTTCAAATAAATGTACCTTTAGCTTTATCTCTTTGTGTATTGACTTGTCCTGGTTTACCGTATTTCCTCGAATAATAGTCCGCGGGAAGATTATCATTTTTACGCACCAAAAGGAGGCGATTATTCGAGGGAAGGCGATTATTCAAAGCAGGCGATTTTTTCAAATATTGCTCACTTAAAGACTTCAGGGCAATGTTGCAGTATTCCATTCATTTACAAGTGAGCGATCTACAATTCGTGCACTTCTGCTAATCATACAATCCCTGGTGCTCCTTGGATCCCATGTATAAAGGAAAGATGGGCAACTGTGGTGAGTTTTAAATTGACTTAAGCCAAAAGCGTTTTTACTCGGTCTTTAAAGATTATATTATCAAAAATCGAGTCTTGTATTTTTTTTTCTTTCTTGGTGTTACCAGCCACCGCATCGTGCCATCAGAAAACTACCTCAGGCCAATGTTGCAGTTTTCCATTCATTTACAAGGGAGCGATCTACAATTCGTGCACTTCTGTTCATTGGCACAAACCCTGGTGCTCCTTGGATCCTGTGTATAGAGGAAAGTGGGGCAACTGTGGTGAGTTTTAAATTGACTTAAGCCAAAAGCGTTTTTACTCGGTCTTTAAAGATTATATTATCAAAAATCGAGTCTTGTATTTTTTTCTTTCTTGGTGTCACCAGCCACCGCATCGTGCCATCAGAAAACTACCTCAGGCCAATGTTGCAGTATTCCATTCATTTACAAGGGAGCGATCTACAATTCGTGCACTTCTGTTCATTGGCACAAACCCTGGTGCTCCTTGGATCCTGTGTATAGAGGAAAGTGGGGCAACTGTGGTGAGTTTTAAATTGACTTAAGCCAAAAGCGTTTTTACTCGGTCTTTAAAGATTATATTATCAAAAATCGAGTCTTGTATTTTTTTTTCTTTCTTGGTGTTACCAGGCACCGCATCGTGCCCTAAGAAAACTACCTCAGGCCAATGTTGCAGTATTCCATTCATTTACAAGGGAGTGACCTACTATTCTTGCACTTCTGTTCATTGGCACAAACCCTGGTGCTCCTTGGATCTTGTGTATAGAGGAAAGTGGGGCAACTGTGGTGAGTTTTAAATTGACTTAAGCCAAAAGCGTTTTTACTCGGTCTTTAAAGATTATATTATCAAAAATCGAGTCTTGTATTTTTTTTCTTTCTTGGTGTCACCAGCCACCGCATCGTGCCATCAGAAAACTACCTCAGGCCAATGTTGCAGTATTCCATTCATTTACAAGGGAGTGACCTACTATTCTTGCACTTCTGCTGATTTTTCTTTTCTGCTGAGCTTTATTTTATTAAGGCATCTTTACTGCCTTTTAAAACTGACTGATTAGAAACGGATGAGCATCAGAAAAGTGAAGGGGTGACAAAATATCTATAATGTAATAGTCACGTTTAATTTCTCGTTGCATTCAAGCTAGGAAAATAAAACACTGAAAAATGCACACATTGGCGAAGCAAAAAAATTAACATGGGAGCAGAAACTTCCCACCCGGTTCTTCATTTTGTAATGGTCCGTCCCTTGTCAGTAAAATTAACCAGGTGATTTCAGAGATTTCCACGCTCCTCTTGTCCCAAGAATACTTCAGATCCCTTAAGTAATTATCCTAAGAGAGGTGATTATAGTAATCTTTCATCGATTTAAGACTGTGGGCAACGCCGAATACAATGAGAGAAAAATTGATTCGGAAACGTCTTACAGACGAGCTTTGATAATTCGACATTACATATTTCAATGCAGGATAAATTTGAAAGTTTTGGTTGCTTAACGACTTAAAAAGTCTAAATTGAAAACAAAAATAAAGAAAGTGATCATATATCAAAGTCCAGAAAAGAATAGTTCACTGAAGATTTCCGCAATTCGATCGCTTTCTTTCTCTGTCCCATGGTGAAAGCTTCATTGCATTTTTTTCACCTGAAAAGTGAGCACTGTTACTTTTACTGACGGAGTTTAAGCCCTTTCCCTATCGCAAACTGATGATAAAACAGTTAAAATTTGATAAATTCTTTCCCCCACTACAATGACTTTCTCTAAAACCCGTATTAGACTGACAACCGCTACCTCGTAAGCATTCGTTGCTCCTTTATTTTGCTGGAATGCTGTTACCCCTTGAAGGATCTTCTCATGTGGTAGACGCGATTAAATACTGTTTCGAGAGAAAAACAAAAACACAAAACAACAACTTGCATTTCATTATATTGTGTCACAACTGTTCAATTGCAGGTGGTGCTAGCTGGGGTCGTTAAGTCTACTGAAACCACTATAAGTGAGTATTGACCTGTATAAACGTATAAAAGTTCCTTGTACTAGTCAATTTATAACCACACACCCATTTCATAATGAATTTTTCACTTAATTCCGTCTGTCTTTGATTTATTAGCACAAGGAAGCTTAAATACATATATGTGACTTTATCTCATGGACCCTGGATTTGAAAGAAGGACTACAAACTATTAGAGGAGTACATGATTTCAAAAAAAACAAAACTTAAAATTTAATCTCGATGTGAAAGCTTTCTTAGTCTAACGCTGAGTAAGCGAGATGCTAGCAGTAAATATTAATCTAAATAGTGTGAAACAATAAATAAAGAAATAAAATAAAATAAGCAAACAGGATACACCTAAAAATGTCACTTTTCTATTTTTTTTTTTGTTTTTGCTTCCTTACTCATTAATGACGTCAATGATCAAAATTTGGTGAGCGTTAGCTTGACGTGAAAAATTAACCTGTGTAATGTTGTGAAAAACATTTTGAACGAGTAAATAATTTTTTGCTGGTAAAGGGGTCAATTAGCTATGACTTTTGGCATGGTGTTGGGGACTAACAGAAAGGAAGATTTAGGTAGTAATCAAGTCTGTGAAAAATAAACAGATTGACCGAAAAGCTAGTGATGCAACAGAAAGCGCTTTCTTCAGATCGAACAAATTTGCGATAAGAATTGGTTTAACTTAATCTTAGCGCAGCCCTCAAAGCTTGATTTACGAGTGAGATCTGCACTGTGCAAACAAACTTTGGCCACCTGGATTGCGCAACTATTATCACATTTTCTAGATAATGAAAATACGAACTAAAGAAACCCTTTAATCTGCTGTACGCTCAGAGCGTCCCTTGGTTTGGGGGATCTGGGGAGCAGTAGATAAGGCCCTTGGATGATTCATTGTGTTTTACATGAAGCCCAAATCGAGTGGCGTTTGGAGTTCGTTTCTGCCACTTTCATCCTCGGAGACCTAGGGGCAGTCAGTCGGGCCGGGAGAAAAGGCGGGACGGAAGTTTTCAAGTACGGGCGAAAGAGCCCCTGGGTACCGTCTCTCACCGAACTATTTCCAAAAAATCAAGCGGATGCCGGCTCCTGATTGGGCAAAAAAAAAATCGTTTTATTATTGTGCCCGATTGGTGAACAGTTTCTTCTGAGTTCTTTTCGTGAGTTCGCACACGACGGCTATTTTGTCTTGTCACACTTGCCCGCTTCGTTCACCAAGTTGCGCGAGATAACCAGAAACGAAGGAACTACCGATGAGTCGAAAAAATGTTTGGGATTCTATCAGCAGGAGCAATCCAATTTGCCCCGAGAATATTCTGTTTTTGACTAATCACAATGTATCGTAAATAATAGGAAGTTAAAGATGCGGCGGCGACGAGAAAGTCAAATAAGCAATAGCTTGACAAGGCAAAATAACAACTATGCACGTGCATCACACTTTTTTGTACATTTCTTTGCCGTCAAATGCACGACTACCCGTGAAAATGCCTAATTTCACGTTTTGTGAAGGACGTAAACAAGCAGTGACAAAATTCATTCTCTTCATGAACTTGGATATGGTTGATAAAAATTCAGCTCCAGAAGAGTTCGCTTGCATTTTACAAAGTAAGTGAGTTGGAATAATCACGATAGCAACTGAAAAAATGTGAATTCCTTTTTCCATGCGACGTTTTCGTGGTTGTCAGCCGTCGTGGTATCTTTTAAAAATTCCCTAATATTTACGCAAGACGTGATCGATGCAAGCGTGAATTCCTGTTGTAAGATCAAGCTTGTATTTTTGGAAAAGCGTCTTTAGTTTTCGGGCAGACAGTATTTTGAAATCAGATGGGGATTTTATATCAAACTGAAAGTTTCCTGACTGCGTGCATTTCTTTAGTGCATGAGCCAGACAAGCCGCGATCGCAACAATAGCCGTCGTGTACGAACTCACGAAAAGAACTCAGGAGAAACTGTTCGCCGATTGGGCACAATAATACAAAGCATTTTTGTGCCCAATCAGGAGCCGGCGTCCGCTTGAATTTTTGGAAATAGCTCGGTGAGACTCGGTACCCAGGGGCTCTTTCGCCCGTACTTGAAAACTTCCGTCCCGCCTTTTCTCCCGACCCGACTGACTGCCCCTGGGTCTCCGAGGATGCCACTTTCAGCAATTTTCAGCTGATTTTGTCAAGACAAATTCCCTTGAATGTTCCTCTTTTTCAATTAGCTGTAGAAATGAGACTTTGTTTGTGACCAAAAAAGGTTTACAAGCAAACAAAAGCTGGGAATGCGAAGCAGTATGGTTATTAGTGGTATTGAGACTGTTTGTTGCATTGTAATGGCTAGTTGCTACGAAGAAGGCAACAATTTTTCCTAGCAGTCACTTTCAAGTTTGAAATTGAAAAAAAATCACAAAAGAAATTGGATTAAAACATGTCTATTTACGGGTTATTTCATTTGATAGGCTGTTTTCTGCTGAAAATTTTGCTACATAGGTTATGGGGTTTAGGAATTGAAACACCGAAGCTGGAGTCAAAATACGAGCATAATCCCAGAAATAAATTTCCTCTCAGGAAATTTGCCGATTGAAGGGTAAAAAAACTTATAGAAGAGACTACCATCTTTCTATTGTCTCGGCTGGAGCGAAAAACAATCTAAAGAATAACCAATGACACATCACTGGTGACTGGGAACCCAAGGGGAAACGATTCTCACTGACATAAAACTTGAAAACTTTGAAAAGGTTTTAAGTTAAACGCTCTCAGCTATGTGAAAAAGAGAAAAAAACTGCAGAATAGTCACGAGGTAACTCTGTAAGAGAGTTCAGAGAATTAAAAGCAAGCTAAAAACAAGCTCTCGTTAATATACTTATAGTTTCTTCATATAAAAAACTGAAATTCTGTAATGCTAAATGGCAAAGGCAACGAGAACGGCAAAACAGAAAAAACAAAAACAAACAAAAGGTCTGATGAGCAAAAAAGAAACATCATTGCAAGTGCAGCACACGTTTTTGTACATTTTTTTTTGCTGTTTTCCACGTGAAACTCCCAGAGATTTCCTAGTTACTCGTTCTATGAGGAAACGTCGAATGTGTTTCTGTTTGCTTATTTTTCTTAACTGCCGCTCATTTTTACCTTAGTGGCCCCTAGCTTCTTACCGCCAGTAAAACATCTTCATGTTTTCCTTTTAACGAAAGTCGTCTCTTTTGTACTTTATCTCTCCCTTCAGCTTTTTCTCTGTCATCCACGTCAGAGTAGACATTAAAATTAAGTTGAAAAAAAGGAATCGGCCTTGTTGTTACTTTTTCCCTCTTTAAGTCCGGGCGGCCATGCGATTTACCACCAAAACGCGCGGGTACTTGAAATACGATATTTCACTCCTGCTTACATCAGGGGGTGGCGTACTTACGGGGGATTTTATCAGAACCAAAATTTCTTCGATGCAAAGGTAACCGATTTTTTTTTACCCATGGTGCCTTAGGTGAAGTCAGTGATCATAGGATTCTATAACCTAATGAACGATAATACGAGAAAACGTGAAGCATTATCATATGGTGTGCCTGTTCGGGAAAATTTTTACCCCATTAAATACATCTAAATGAAAAATTTCCTTCAGCCATTTCATATTCTTCAACCTGTAAAAATTGAGCCTTTTAGTGTGGAGCGTTCTAGTAAAGTCGCAAAAAGGAACCAAGGAAAGCCGCAAAAAATTATGAACAAATATTTGTTTTCTAATTTGGCGATTGTCACAGAGTACATGTAGCCACTCCGCAAGGAGAACCTGTCAGTTCTTGTATTACAGTGAGAAAAAGTTAGAATTCGCACTTCGCGACAGCTGCGCCACGGAATCAATGTCAATTTTTAATAAAGTGATTTGTTCTTTATGAGCAAAGGTTTAATAAAAAATAAGCAACAACAACAAAAATAACGCGAAAAACGAACGACTTTGCGGAGTAGTCATGACACCATTTGGTCCAATCATTTTGCGGGATAAAAACGTTTATCCGCGAGTGGCTGCGACTACTTGCAAAAGATATTTCAACTGTTCTTAGACTCGGACGCCAATCCTTAATAACATATCAAGTCCTAAAAAGTCCCAATAGGAGAAGTTGCTTAATGACGGGATTAATTGTGCGGATCCGAGACCTTTCCAGGACCCTTTTGCTTTTGCTTATGCTAAAGGTGTTTTTCTAGTGATATATATTTTTTTGAAATTTACTTTACATTTGCCACTTAGAATAAATATTACAGAAAGAAATGTATATATATATAATATTACTAAGATGCAAATTTACAGGGCAGGAAAAGCTGCAAAAATAGTTCAAAATTAAATCTAATATTAAGTGACTTAACTTTTGTAATAGATAGAATGGCGAGGAAGCCCAATAGAAGCTAAATAGCTAGTAGAAATTGGGCTCCTCATACTTAATTATGATTTAATGTAAGCTGGCATATTATCTATCTAAATATAATCATTAAAATTCTCTAAATAATGTGAAGCAAGATTTTAAATAATAATATGACACTTTCTTCTTTTTCTTTTTTTTTTCCTGGATTAAAAATGCAAATCTTTCAAATTTGTTAAGCGTTTAAGCTCGTTTTGAAAAGTAGCCAGTCGTTTTAGGTCATTTGTAAGTGACGTCTTGACCACCAACATGGACGCCTTGAAACGTGGTTGCAAATCAAGAATACATATTTTGAAATAAATGATTAATTGTCTGATTTGTTTTTACCTTCACAGGTTCGGAACCTGGCGGCCCACATTTGTCAGAAGAACATAGTGGAATAGGACTTGAAAATAAGGGAACAATTTACTGTAATGTTTTTTTGGTGTTGGGAACTAATAAAAGTGAGATTTAGTCACATCCGAGTTGGTCAAGGATATACCTCTCACCATAAAATGCTAATGATACGACCGCCAGCTCATTGAAATCGGGCAGAGACGGAAGACATTTGGAGTTGAAATTACTTGCACTCTAACAAAGAGAAAGCGCGTTTACCAGTTAACGTAATCAACTAGTATCACATTTTAGTGTTAATATGCGAAACCTTAGTGATTGTTTTTCTTACAATTCTTATAGTGAAAGCTAGCGAGACCTAACAAGAAAAATAACTAAAAGGCGATCATTCAAGGAAAAATAAAGACAAATAGCAAAATGTAACTTTAATGCTGACACTGATATGAGATGTGCGGACGATTTCTTAGAACTGATAACATGTCGATAGTCTGTCTCTCATTTCTGTTTACGCTTGAACATGTACACATTCGAATGAAACAACCGTGTTCTCGGCTCCGTCCGTGCATCTTATTTTGTTCATAAAAAAAAACAAAAGAAATATTACAAAAGTAGAAACGACATTTTTTTTTTAAACAATAACCTTTTATTGATAACAAAACTAACTATTAAAACCTAGGATTTACAATTAATTTCGCTGAAGAAGAAAAAAAATTATTTAGTCAAAGCACTATTTACAAGTCGGTATCAGTATTTGAGGCTCTTTCTAAAATTCTTATTCATTTTTAATCGAAATAAACTGTTTTTAATTGAAATGATTCTTTTTGTCCACTAAAAATTAAAATTTATCAAGTGAGGGGATGAAAAAAGTGCTTTTTAACTCCTCCACTGGCTAAACTACAGAATACCGGGTCACTTATTTCAATATCATTAGATAACTAGACACCAGAAGGTGTATACTGGGCTGCCATAAAACCTATACTAGATAGAAATTATGTATTGTATGAAAACGAGAAGTTTACCACAACAGACAACTGATAGCGTATGAGAGGAAGAAGTAACCCCGCTAAACCCATTCCCATTCCGGACACCACCCCCACCTACGGGTCTCTCTTAACTGTTTGAACTGAAGCTACAAATAGATGAAAATGATAATTGATGGTCGATACAAAGCAAGTTAGGTGGGTGTACCGTGTGGCACGAAATTTTCACGGTTGTTTATTTTTGCGGATTGGGCATTTATTTTCTGTTTCGCGGAAACTAATTTTTGCTACTAGGTGTTATGGAGCAAGGGTGTAGCGTGATTCTGAGATTGCGTGATTTTACTCCTTTTAAAGAGCATTTGGTGGAAAGAGATGATCAAAATAAACTTATAAAATGTAATCTTGTCAGTGCACTCCCTTTTTTGTCATTATATATTTTGGTCAACGCAAATGTTCAACTATTTTATGACTAAAATAGACTAACGCTAGCCACCTGATTGTTCACATCCATGGTGACAATAATGTAAGGAGAAGGTGGGGCCCTCTTGACAGTAATAAAGGTCAAAACGTCTCTCATCCTCATCTTAACCACCCATTATAACCGCCCGATTAATCCCATTAGAGCCGCGAGTCCTCGACTTTTATACACCCGCTAGTTAAGTCATTAGTTTAACGGTCATCGAAGACTTGGATACCTAATTGAGGTAGCGAAAAATTCTTTACAAACATACCCAAATGGTCAAGATGAAGTCAAACTGAAGAAAAATTGAAACAGAAAATATTTTTCAAATTATAACCGCCCTATTAATCCTATTAGAGCCGCGAGTGCTCGACTTTTTTTACACCGTTTATTAAGTCATTAGTTTAACGGTCATCGAAAGCTTGGATACCTAGTTGAGGTGGAAAAAATTCTTTCCAATTATACCCGAACCATCGAGATTAAGTTAAAGTGAAGAAAAATCAAACAGAAAATCTCTTTCCAATTCTCACGACCAGCTGTTATTCCTTTCAAACCTTTTAAGATCCTGGGGTTCTCGGAAAACTTCCACCAAGCTGACCTCTTTTTTTTAACAGTAATTCTTATGGCCAGCCGTTATTGCCTTCAAAACGTTTTAAGATCCCTGGGGTTTTCCCAAAACTTCCACCAAGTTGACTTTTTTTTTAACAGTATTACAAGGTTAAAGTTTGTCTGTGGCCTTAAAGCGAGTGAAGTGACTGAAAGGGACTTTGTGAAAGACTAGGAATAGGCCGGGTTTTCGCGGAATCTTTTTCCTGCTGATCGCCAAGTGAGGCTAAGTAGTGAAATACTGAGCAGAAGAAGAAAAGGCCAGAGAAGAAAAAAAAAGAAAGAAGAGAAAGCGCGCGAAAGGAATAAGATGAGTGCGCGTTATCCAGGGTATCGAACTAAAGGCTATTCATAAAGTCTCCTGGCAATAGCTTCATTATGTCACCAGTTAATGAGACTAGTGTATCTTTACTCTTCTTTCAACTTAACCCAAACGAAGTGTCTCTAACAGTTCCTAATAAACTGATCAGCGTAGCTCATGAGCCATTAGCAACGCCCTGTACAACATTATTCGATACGTCTGTAGCCTCGGGCAAAGTCTTTGTGCAGTGGTTTATGATCAACTGGTAGCCTTTATAGAAAAGGAGAATATTCTTTATCAATATCAATTTGGTTTTAGGAAAGGCTTTTCCACTGAGCAAGCCATTATTGAAATTACAGACTATGTTAAAAGTTCAATTGACAATCATCTTTATACACGTGGGATGTTCCTAGAATTTCCAAAGGCATTTGATGCTTATCTTAGTATATTACTGAGGACGCTTGAAAAATATGGAATAAGGGGTCTGCCCCTAGAATTGTTTTACAGCTATTTGAGTAACAGAACTCAGTATGTACAGATAGGTAACATTAAATCGGCTTCATTAACAATTAGATGTGGCATACCACAAGGATCAACACTTGGTCCACTTCTCTTTTCTTTTGTACATTTTGAATGATCTCCCAGACTCTGCGGATGTTTTACAATTTAGAATTTTTTCGGATGATACTAATAAATTTTACTCCTCAAAAAAATTAGACTTACTACAAACTGTTATGAATGATGAATCAGTTATATAATAAGCAACACTGCTATGCGAATAAGCTTTCAATAAATTTCAATAAGACTAACTATATGTTAATAACATCTACACATAGGAAAAACGCTGGATTAAGTATTTGAAACATTGGTCGCAAAAGCTGCATAAAATACTTTGGAGTTTATATAGATGAGGATCTTCAGTGGCAGAGCCAAATTTCACATGTTAACAGTAAAATAGCTAAAAATCTGGTAATTCTTTTTAAACTGAGACATCTTCTAAATTTGCTTATGCTAACTAATTTATATTATACTCCCATCTACCCATATGTGAACTATGGTTTAATGAGCTGGGGGATTACATAAAAACCCAGGTTAGAGAAAATATAAATAGTAGTTAATAAATGTGTTAGATGTTTTTTTTTTTTGCATACAGACAGAAGAATCTAGGTCCATACTTTAAACTTCCTGGTATCTTGAAACCTAAAAACCCAGTAAAACTAAAAATAGCAACTTTTATCAGCTAAATCAGAAACAAAGGCAACAATATTCCACACTTGTTCTCTGAACTTCTTTAACCAATTTCCAACATGCACTTCCACAGTACAGGATATGCAACCCAAGATAATTATTATAGAATACATGCTAGAACAAATTATGGTAAATTTGCATCTAAATTTTTTGCCTCTAAGCTCTGGGAGTCGATACCTATATCCCTAAAATTATTACCTCCTGATTCTTTTAGAGCGCACTACAAACTCCATTTGTTAAGTGAACAATAATGGAATGACATACCCTTAAGGTAACTTGAGTGCACTAACTGACAATGTTTCTCTTCTTGTTATTGCTAATATGTTTATTTTCTTCTTTTGTCTAAATAATGTAGACAATGTGCAATATGTAATCTATGGAAACAGTGCGAATAAACAAACAACAACAACAACAACAAATGGCCACTCATAACAGCTTTTCTACCCTTACGCTCAGAGGAAGAAAATTCTAGATAACTCAGTGAACTGTGAATTCAGGTTTTCAAATAAAATGGATGGATGACCGAACAGATTCAAATTTTATAGCCCCACTTAGAATACATTTCTAGAGGTCTAAAAGTATTCTGGATGGCTAAAAAGTTTTTTCAACGCATTTGGGTGGAAACCGTCATTGGGTGCCCCTGATAAAATATATTTTGAACTTATACATTTATTTTCAGAAGCAGAAGAACTTGCAAGTTGAACGGGGAGCGCTCGCCGTTATGTGCGTCGTCCGGTCTCCACTGACTGATTCAGCTGATTAAAGCTTGAATCAAACTGTTAATTGCATGGAGAAGCTTCACAGTGGTAACGAAAGAAAATTTTTATCAAGCCAAATTAAAACCGTGAAAGCATAAATGCTTTAGAGAACTGTTGCAAAGCAATTGGGAAAAGTAATACTACTTACTGTTTGAAATTTCACTGATCGGGAACAGGATATTTAAGTGAACTGTGAGTTGGAATCTCTGCTTAACTATGTGTTTAAAGTACGAAAACGTTTAAAGTGCTAATCCAGCTTTTCGCAAACACTGTTATTAAGACTGAACTCAAGTCCAGAAGCATAAAGAAACTCATTACTGAACAGTGCGTTGGGGTCAAAGTGACTTGAAAGCGGCCCCACCAGGGTAAATTCCGACAAGCAAAACATGACCCAAAATTACGGAGCGACAGAGCGTAAAATGAAATTTTCGTCAATTTCCTTGCCCTTCAGATTCACTTGCCCCTGAACTTCTGCCTTAGCTCAAGAGGAAATGCTTTTTGTAAAAATAATATATTCTAAATTCTGTATGTACAGATGTAATTGTATTCTATTGGGGTCATCCAATAGATTGGCCTTTACAATTTGGATGATCCCAACTCGCTCTATACTTGATGTTACTATATTTTATTCCCTATTTAAGAGTGTGTCCATGAGAAGACCAGGCAGAACCAGGCAGGGGGTGATAATGCTCAAATCACCGATTTCGCTCAAACTCGGTAGAAATGTTAGGTATCAGGAGTTAACTTATGTGACAGAATGACAGGTCAAAATATTGAATTCCCTGGGAGATCCGGGCTCCCCCTGTAAAAATCGCCATTTTGCCCGTTTTATGCATAATTAATTGGCTAACTTTACGATGCCAGTGCAACAAACAGAAAAGCCACCCTGAACTTAAATGCACTGAGAGATAATCTGAGTTCATAAGACTTTAAGCACGTTAAACTGTTTAAAGTCGCCCATTCAATTTCCTCCCTCTTAGCCCCCTTAGGTTGGGTCATCATTTTCAAGTTTTGAGTAAGTCGTAAAATTAGGGTATTTTATTCCCAAATATCTCTGATGAGCAACAGCTTATCTTTATAACTTTTGCATGAGTAGTTAAAGCCATCACTTAAGTTAAGAAAAATATCATAAAAAGTTTGGGCAATTCACTTTCTTCCATGTATTGACATAAACTGTTCATGTGACTGAACGACTTTTGCATATTTCATCAAAATTCAGGCCCTCACAATATTCGTGTGTTTGCCTTTGAATGAGGAGAAATCGAACAAAAAAACTCATCAGACAATGATTTAACATTAATAAAGGTAGAATCGTTGAAATTGTTGTGCAAGAAACTCTAACGATGAATTTTGATAGCTATATACGCGATCTTTTCAAGTAAAAACAACATACAAAGATTTAATTCACAGTTTTACTTACTTTAACAATTTCGCCCTAAAAACAATATAAACGGTCAATAAAATCCATATACGTATCTCTTAGATGTCTCAACTGCTAGTTTGTGTACGCTTTGATTTGTTCCCCATGCCACCTTCGATGTCCAGTTAAGCGTAGTTCAGCGTCGTGACTCGCTGTACGACTGAAATTCCTTAGCCATCAGTTTACGCACCAAAATCCAAATCAAGTTGTTTAAGGAGAAAACAATACGAAAAGTAGAAAGCCGATTTTTAACCCATTGAAAGAATTATTTCTGCTAGCGTTGTAGCTCAATTCACATGTTACAAACCCGGGTTACAAACGTCCGCCATCTTTGACATTAACTGGAGCCCGCATTTTTAAGCCGCTGTTGCCACCATACGGAAACATCGTATCGGGAGTCAGGAGCCAGGAGCCAGGAGCGAGAGTCCAGTGAACAAAGTTCAGTCGAGAATATGACTGTCCGACATTCTTTGAGATTATTTTATTGTTATTGTATGCTAATAAATAGTTTAGAATTCCAAATCTATTGGCAACTTTATTCAGACCATGATTATAAATGATCCCATGTCTTCTCAAACTCGAAGATAGAAGTCGCTTTGTCTTCGTGTTTTGGAAAGAACTATTTTTTACTTGCACGTGAAATAGCAGCGAAGTGAAGCTGGATGTTGGTGCAGACCAGTTCAAAGAGAAAAATAAAGCGTGAGACACGTCCAGATTGGCTTGCGACAAGAATTCCATTTTTTTTTTTTTTCATTCTGGAGCCCCTTCTCCCCGGGAAAGTGGCCAAATTGCGTACAAATGCCCTACCCTGCTGGCACCAGATTTGACTGTTTTTTATCTAGCACGGTCTTTTGGGGTTCTTTTAAAGCCTAACTGTGGCAGTAATGTTCCCAAGTAGAATTCAAAATACACCACACTTTCACATTGAGTTAGATATTTTTCTCAAACAACCGCTTCCATATGTTTAACACCCTTCCCAAATTGTAATATAGTGGAAGCTCTCGTAAGAGGACACCCTCGAGACGAGAAAAAGGTGTCCTTAACTGGATCTGGCCGCTTACAAGAATGAATCTCATACGGTAACTCTGAAACGGATATATAAGAATGATTCATAACAGTGACAAACAGCGATATGACTGTGGACATGATATGAAAAAAAAAACAACAACAACAACATTCAGAGGCGGATAAGATTTTCTTTCGAGTGTCTGCTTACTAGAGCTTTAAATCAAAGCTAACTTCTAATTCGCCGGTAAACCCTTTAAGTGTCCGCGGTCGCCTACGGGAATGTAAAAATCCAGAGTTTGAGTGTGAGTTGAAACGGGATTTTGTGATGGCGGTCGTAAGTAGAGCTATTCGCTATTATACGAGTGTCCGTTAAGAGAACTTAATCTACTGTATGAATCCGCAAATGACAGCTTAAATGAGAAGTGAATATAGTGTATTAGTCTGTGTTCAAGAAACTGTTCTTTAACACCTTCCTTGAATAGCTAAAGAAGTCTTGTCGACTTTTTTTGCAGTGTATTAGTGCCTCCTTTTGGGTCTTTTGCATTTCTCAGAAGTTTTTCCTCAACACTTATAAACGGTTATTATTATATTTTTGTAGTCAATAATATACCCAGATACAGATACCAACCTGTATAGTTGTAAGACTACGAGGATTAAAATACAAGTAAGTAAGTCAGTATACCCAGTGGCAAGTCATTAATTGTCTAAAAATTGCACGGCACGGTCTGACTACAAAAAGGGCTATTATGAACGATTATTATCATGGTAATTAATGTCAGCACCGAATAAACTCAAAATTTTAAGTAACACGACTTTCACAACCTATTTTCAACACACCAGTTACAACAGGATATTGGCGCGTACAAACAATAGATAGCGTATTCCGCATTCCGGAGTCCGGTAGTCCGGCGTCGCAGATTCCATCGTTTAGGCAGAGTCCAAAGTTAAAGATGGTGGGTGTTCGAGCAGGTGGTTGTTTTCCGTAGATATAGACGGATTGTCAGTGATCCTTCTTGTCCTTTGAGAATGATTTTGTTCATTCTGACTACAACTTATTTCAAAGACTTCGAATGTTCGGTGAAAAGCTGCCACAGTTTCAAGATGTTTCGATTTCATTACCCCGTCACGAAGTAACGCCACAGAGGACCAGACGAAACTGGAGCAGCAAATCTGGACTAAAGCATCTGAGAGACGCGTATGTAACATTTATTCACTATCTTTTATCCTTGTTGGGTCTTGCTTCACCTACAAGTTGGACCGATCGAAGTTTTGAACTAAATCTTTTGCTCCTTGTGTTTACTCAAGCGGTCCATAAAAAAAAAAAAAAAAAAAAAACAACAGAAAACATGCCTCAGGTGACACTTTCTAACAATTCCGCTATTAGTATTGATAATGAGGCATCTGATTTGTGACTTCTCGCCAACTTTGTGCTATTTTTGTTTAAAAAAACGAATGTTACGTTTCTTCGTATTTTGGTCAAATGACAAATAAGCGTCAAGTCAGATGTACATAATACGTCATTATTGATAAAGTATGAGATTGCCCAAATATCTTATGATTGATTTGATAACCTTAAGGATGTCTTTCAAAGAATATGTGAGAATTAAGTACATAGGTTGTTGCTCATGGGAGATGTTAGCCACTAAAATACCTTAAATTTAGGGTTTCGTCAAAACAGTGAGAAAATGTCTTTACTTTAGGCTAAATAATAGCAAGAGATGGAATTAGAGAGTAAAAATAAATTACTGAGCATTAAGTCTGATAAACATAGAAGACGATAAAGTTGATTAGATTTGAAGTTGTCCTTTCTTCTTGTTGAACAGCCAAACCAAAGTTAGCTAATTAATTATGCAAAAATGAGTAGATTTTGTCGTTTTTAGGGGGGGTCCCTGTAAATCCCAGGGAATTCAGTATTGCGACCTTATTTTTTGTCGAGGTTAATAACTCACCACACCCATCAATTGTGCCAAGTTTGAGCGAAATCCGTGATTTGAGCATTATCACTCCCTGCCTGGTTCTCTCATGGACACACTCTTAAATTGTATTAATTGTCTATGTAAATCTAATAGGTATAATATGTATGTTGAATTGAACAATTTAAATTAATCACCTATATAACTATATATCATCCTTTTCGACCTTTGTCGGACGTTGGACATATGCATCGGCTCACAAAGAGTAGCACCTCAAAGAGGGCAAAAGATCCTATCTGGAAACCGAATTTGAAAAAAAAAACGCAAGGAGCATGTTGAGTAAAAACAGTAAACAACACTTGTCTCCTGAAACTTTAACTGATCGTAGTTTATAACTGTGACTTGAAATTACCGTCAGTATGGTACGAAAAATACAGTATAATCAAGAGAGGATAAAGGGGACAGAGAAGGCATCCCGCGTACACACCCTATTCCATAGGTAATTCGTCTCGAGTTATTTTTAGAATCGGGATAAAGTTACCTCGCGCGCTGTGTGGACGTTTCGTGGAGGTTTCGCACGTCAATTCGTGAAGGACGCGTTGGTCTGAGCGTGGGTCATCCACGCGGAACACATTCGCGCCATGTGATTGACTGTTGTCTAATCCCCCTTGGGATCTGTGGTCTTAAAAATAACTCGTGACGAATTACCGAATTACCTATGGAATAGGGTGTGTATGAGGGATGCCTTCTCTGTCCCCTTTATCCTCTCTTGGTATAATCTATAAAAAGGCTCTCTGATTTCAACGCGATTTCTCAGAGGCTGATTTCTATGTCTAGACTCTCCAGGAAAAATGATTGAATAAGTAGCAAATAACCTCGGTTTGTCGATTCCGTTAAAAATATAGATAATTTGGATCAAGTTTACCTGAGATTGCTTATAAATCTATTATAGGTCATAGTAGAGACCAAACGCATCACGGTCGACGCGATCAAGGTCGTCAAGATCATCAAGCTGGCGTGAAAATGGCGCCGTTTGCATGAGAATTCGATGTCAAATAGGACCTTAGGTTCGGGGTAGAAGCGGAATCATTTGAATCTTGATATTCATGATTCCTTTCGTTTTGCCAGAATGATTCATGATTCCTACAAGAATTTTCTTCCAGATCATGATTCAAGAAGACATTTGATCACCTATTGACTTAATGATTTCCTCGGGAGTGGAAACTTAGTCTCGTTTTGTATTCAGCCTTTGGTGTTCATCAAACTTCTGCTTCATCCAGACTCGGGGTCATCATGCATTTTGTATAGGTATGGAGTTTTTTCGTAACCGAACATTATGCACCAGGTTACTGGAGAAACAAGCGGACTGCCAGCCCCGAATGCACGAACTATATAGGGCGCTATGGAAAACTCTCGGAAACGCCAAATCCTGCTTTTTTCTGAATCGAACGCAGTTAATTTATACGTGTATTCTGTTGAGCTTTTCTCAGAGTCTCATGGTTCATGATTCCTGAGCTGAAGCACAAAGATTCATGATTCCCAAGTCTTTAAAACAAAGATTCATGATTCTTACATGTTTTGAAACTATGTTTAATAATTCATCATTCCGCTTCCAACCCCGAAACAGGTCTTCGATACGCGAAATGTTACCTGAGAAATTGCAGAACTGTAGTGCTTTCTTTACAACACATCGCTATCCCCCTTTTCTAAAATTCCGACAAAGACAAAGAATTTTCGTTCAACTTCCGAAAGCGACGTGAAGCATTTATAAACACCGACACGAGACGTTTTAAAATTCAGACGAGCGACATGGGACCGCCCTCTGTCAGGGCCTCTTGAAAAGAAATCTCTTTTCAAAAAAATCCGTCACCATAGCTAGTGTTTCCAAACTAAAAACATATTTGAGTCGTAATATTTCATTTGAAACTTGTGATCGGGAGCAAAAGAACTGCATAAATGGTAAATAACAGAAAGGAACTAGGTAGGTAATGTCACAGCTGGTTGACAAAGCGTGATCGGAAGACTTTTGTGGCGCAGGCACAGAGCATTTAATATCCCTACGCTAACACCACGCTCTGACATGTTTTTAATACAGGTAAAACGCTTGGAGTTAGAAAGGTCTAGATAAGTAAATGAACTGTGAATTGTTTTCAACGTGAACTTGATGAAAAACTGAAGTAAGATTCTCTTTCCAATATAGAACTCGGGCTCTCCGCTCAACTAGTGAGGATTTCACAAGTAAGTGTATGTCATGCCACTTAAAACGTGGAGGGTTTGGGGCTAAACAAGGTGAAATTTAGCCGATCCCCCCTTTGAATGTTACTTCACTGAAGTGATCCCTCCTAATAACATTTGACGACTTTCGCGACCCCCCCACCCTCCCCCCCCCACGCCACCATGTCTTCATTTTCCAAGCAAATTTTAGTGGTCCCCCCTCTGAATCCTTGCAAAATCTTCAGTGACCCCCGCTTTTGGGTTCTCAATGACGACTGATCCCCCCTTTTGTTCTCCTAAAAATCAAGTGACCCCCCCCAACCCCCCAACCCCCCCCCCCTCCACGCGATAAATAATGACCGGTCCCTTAGCGCTAGTCATTTCTCCTTGAGATCGTCCTAG
>OZ037992.1:38552386-38582386 GCA_964035705.1 Porites rus
GGGAATCAAATTTTGGCGCGAATAATGTCTCTTTTCAGCCTGAATTTCATTCGATTACTTCGAGTCTTTATTACTCCCTCAGTAACGTCGTTGTTGAGAGGAGAAAACGACTCGAAGCAATCGGATGAATTTTAGGCTAGTCTCTTTTGAAATCAATTTTAGGGAAAAGAAAATTTTTAAGTACGTACATACATACATACATAAACTTTATTTATCCTCGGATTTTAGTGTAGCTTACATAGCTAGTATCTCCGATTCTAACTAATTTTAAAAGTTACAACATATATAATATAATATTAATTAATGTAGTATTAACTGAAACCGTGCACTAACAATTTGCGCTTGAATTCACTATAATCTACAGTCTTTCTAAAGTGATCAGGTAGAGAATTCCAGTACTTAACAGATGAATAGCTAAAGGAATTTAGACCGTATGTGGTTGTAGACGGCTTAGGAAGTGATAAAATATTAGTACCCCGTAGGGAGTAAGCAGTAGATCTTAACTTGATCAGTTGTTTTAAATAGCACGGATATTTACCAAAATGGAGACATTTGAGTATACAAATCATCATATTTTGTATCCTCCTGTTGGCTAAACCACACACACCAGCCTTGTCTAGAAGAGCATCATTGTTCGAGTCCCAGTCCTTTAAAACAAATCTTAAAATACGTCTATTTAAGGTGTCCAGTTTGACAGAATCTTCTGAATTACAAAAGTGCCATATCATTGAACAGTAGTGCAAATGGGGTAAGATAAACGCTTTATAAAGGCGAAGCATAATTTCAGATGAGATAAGTTTGCCAAATCTTTTGAAGACACTGAACTGATTATTTTCATGTTCATTATTTTCCATGTTCAGATGGCGCTTCCTAAAAAAAAAATTTAATGTGTTGTTTTTGTGATAAAATACTGCTAGCTGAAGCTGCCGTACCTTTATTTAACAGCTACAAATTATAGAGAATTTACTGATCTTTACTGGTTAAAGCTCGTTGACTTCGTTCTGTGCCGAAAGCAGTGAAAAATAAAATTTGGCTGAAGCACCATATTTCACGAACTGAAAGGTGTTGTAAACGCGAAGATCGTTCAGAATAATTCGCAGCATGATTTCTGAAGGAGGAATAACAGTCAAACCAGGTCAAGATTCCATTCATGAATTGATTATTTGAAAAGTGAACCCGTTTGTCGCTTCTGTAACTTGTAGACGGTATCAAATTGCATTCAAATGATCGGTGATGTTTTGACTGCAACTGTTTTAGTATACGATGAGATGGAAAATATTTCAGTGGATGAAACTTCTATTTAGGCATTCTTCAAATTCAAGAAAACTGAGCCGGCAGAAATTTCATAACGAACTCGCGTGTGTATTCACTGCTCATTACGCAAGCAAAAATGCCGACTGAAATCAACAACAACTAACGGATGGCGGCATTTTCGCCAATCGGAAAAACGCAAATCATCCATATTGTTTCCTATCCAATCAGAAAAAAGTCCAGATTCTGGCTTTTTTACATGTGATCCGACAAAGAAATGTATCATGCCCTCTTCCCGTGAGAGACATAAAGGGATAATAGGGAGAGGGCATGATCTCAGGCTAGGTGTCACCAGCCGCATCGTGCCATCAGAAAACTACCTCAGGCCAATGTTGCAGTATTCCATTTAAATACAATGCAGTGACCTATAACTCTTGCACTTCTGCTGATTGGCACAGACCCTGGTGCTCCCTGGCTCCTGTGTATAACGGAAGGTGGGGCGACTGTGGTGAGTTTAAATTTGACTTAAAGAGTAAGGCGTCTCTCCTTTGTCTTTTAATATGATATCATCAACTCATCAAAGATTTACATTTTCGCTTTTTTGGTGTCAGCAGTCACTGCATCGTGCCATAAGAAAACTACCTTAGGCCAATGTTGCAGTATTCCATTTAAATACAATGCAGTGACCTACAATTCTTGCACTTCTGTTCATTGGCACAGACCATGGTGCTCCTTGGATCCTGTGTATAACGGGATATGAATGCCGTGAGTTTAAATTGACTCAGCTAAAGCATATTTAGTGTATATTTCAAAGTTACATTATCATTATACCAAGATCATTGTGTCTTTTCTCGTTACCAGTCACCACAACGTCACCAACTGTTTGCACTCAGAAGACAACATCGGGCAAATGTTGCAGTATTCCATTCAAATACAGGGGAGTGACCTACAGTTCTTGCACTAATACTGATCAGAACGGACCCTGGTGCTCCTTGGATCCTGTGTATAAGGGGGGATGGGGCGACTGCCGTGAGTTTAAATTGACTGAGCTAAAGCATCTTTTTTAGTGAGTATTTCAAAGTTAGAGTATCATTATATCAAGGGCACTGTCTTTTCTTTGACAGCGTTACCAGTCACTACACCGTCACCAACTGTTTGCCCTAAGACAACATCAGGCAAATGTTGCAGTATTCCATTTAAATACAAGGCAGTGACCTACAATTCCTGCACTAATGTTGGTCACAACAGACCCTGGTGCTCCTTGGATACTGTATATAAAGGAAATTGGGGCTTCTGTGGTGAGTTTTAAATTAGCTTTATTTTATTAAGGCATCTTTACTGCCTTTTTAAACTGACTTTAGTTTGCTTGTTACATTCAAGCTAGGGAAAAAACGCTGAAAAATGCACACATTTGCGAAGCAAAACATTAACAGACCAGCAGAAACTTCCCTCGCGGTTCTTCACTGTGTAATGGTCCGTCTCTTGTCGGTAAAATTAACCAGGTGATTTTAGAGATTCCCACGCTCTTATTGTCCCAAGACTACTTCAGATCCCTTGAGTAATAATCCTGAGAGAGGTGATTATAGTAATCTTTCATCGATTCAATTGCACGCAGACTGTGAGCAGCGACGAATACAATGTCGATTCGGAAACGTCTTACAGACGAGTTTTGATAATTCGAGATAACATATTTTAATGCCGGATTATTTGAAAACTTTAGTGGATGCCTAACGACTTAAAAAGTCTAAAAGAAAAGAAAATAAAGGAAGTGATCATATCTCAAAGTCCACAAAATAATAATTCACATATAAGATTTCCGCAATTCGATCGCTTTCTTTTTCTGTCCCATGGTGGAAGCTTCATTGTAATTTTCTCACCAGAAAAGTTAGCAGTGTTATTTTTATTGACGGAGTTTAAGCCCTTTCCCTATTGCAAACTGATGATAAACCTCGTATGCATTCGTTGCTCCTGTATTTTGCTGGCATGCAATTGCCCCTTGAAGGATCTTGTGATGTGGTAGACAGGTTTAAATACTGTTTCGAGAGAAAAACAAAAACAAAAAAAAAACTTGCATTTCATTATATTGTGTCACAACTATTTAATTGCAGATTGTGCTAGCTGGGGTCGTTTAATCTACTGAAACCACTAAAAGTGAGTATTTACCTTAGTTCATAAACCTATAAAAGTTCCTTGTACTAGTCAATTTATAATTAATCACCCATTTCATAATGAATTTTTCACTTAATTGCTTTCATCTTTGATTTATTAGCACAAGGAAGCTTAAGTACATATATGTGACTTTATATCATGGACCCTGGATTTGAAAGACGCGAGGACTACAATCTATCAGAAGAGTACATGATTTCAAACAAACAAAACTTTCACCTCCACGGGCACCCAACGGATCTGTCCCTCAAGATATCTGTTCTTCCACTTAAGGGATGGTTTTCGTCCTTTGGCCACACCGAATTCCTTTAGATCCACCCCTTCCGACCCCCCCCCCCCTTCCCCCCACCCCACCACTACTGGCTGAATTCTGCCATATGACCACACCCAAACTGGCCAGTAATGTCTGAACACGTCTGTAAGTCAGGTTGCAGGTTGCAGGTGCACCTTGCTGGCTGGGAACTCTTCCATCAGTCTTGCTGGGAGTGAGGAACAGATAAATTTTTCCCAGCAATCTCCCAAAATGCTTAAAATGGCTTCAGAAAGCTGTGTTCATACTTTGTTGTTGTTTTTAGGTCTTTTTCTCAAAATTTCCCGTTGGGTGCCCCTGAATCGAGATGTGAAAGCTTTCTTAGACTAAAGCTGAGTAAGCGAGATGCTAAGAGTAAATATTAATCTAAATAGTGTGAAATAATAAATAAATAAAATAAAATAGGCAAACAAGATACACCTAAAAAATGTCACTTTTGTTTTCTCTTTATTTTTTGCAGTTTTTGCTTCCTTTCTCATCAATGACGTCATTGATCAAAATTTGGTGAGCGTTACCTTGACGTGAAAAATTAACCGGTGTTGTTGTGAAAAACATTTTGAACAAGTAAATAATTTCTTTGTTGGTACCTAGTTCGACATGTTCGGGACCTGGCGATCAACACTTCTCAGAAATTAATACCGGAACAGAACAGGACTTTACAATAAAGGGGTCAATTAACTGTGATTTTTTTGCATGGTGTTGGGGACTAACAGAAAGGAAGATTTAGTTGTAATCAAGTTTGTGAAAAATAAACAGATTGACCGAAAAGCTGATGATGCAACAGATAGCGCTTCCTTCAGATCGAACAGATTTGCGATAGGAATTAGTTTAACTTAGAGAACTTAGAGGATCTCTCAAAGCTTGATTTACGAGAGACATCTGCATTGTTTAAATCAGCGTTGGCCAGCTGGATTGAGTAACTATTATCACATTTTAGAATAAATAGAAATACGAGCTAAATTAAAAAACTTATAGAAGAGACCACCAGCCTTCTATTGTCTCTACTGGAACGAAACAATCTAAAGAATAAACAATGACTTATCACTGGTAACTGGGAATCCAAAGGGAAACGATTCTCACTAACATAAAACTGCAAAAATTGAAAACTTTGAAAAGGTTTCCATTTAAACGCTCTCAGCTATGTGAAAAAGAAAAAAAAGTTAAAATAGACACGAGGTAACTCTGTAAGAGAGTTAAGAGAATTAAGAGACTATAAACAACTCAAAGTGTAGCCCATTTGGAAACAGGGTCATACTGTAACATTCCCGGTAGTCGTGTCACCATACAGATCCCGTGAAGAGAGGTAATAAACAGAGTTTTGTACGGGGAGCCTTCGCAATGTCCAGCACCTATTCTTAATACATAGGGCTAAAAGCAAGCTCTCGTTAATATACTTATAGTTTCTTCATATGAAAAACTAAAATTCTGTAATGCTAAATGGCGAAGGCAACGAGAAGGGCAAAACATAAAAAACAAAAAAAAAAGGTCTAATAAGCGAAAAAAAAACATCATTGCACGTACAGCACATGTTTTTGTACATTTTTATGCTGTTTTCCATTTAAAACTTCCAGAAATTTCCTAGTTACTCGTTTTATAGAGGAAATGTAGCATGTGTTTCTGTCTGCTTTTTTTTTTTCACTGCCGCTCATTTTTACCTTGGTGGCCGCTAGATAGCTTCTCCGCCAGTATAACATTTTCAGGTTTTTCTTTTAACGAAACTCGTCTCTTTTGTATTTTATCCCTCGCTTCAGCTCTTTCTCTGTTATCCACGTCAGTGTTAAGCCCCGTGCAAACGGACGCAGCATTGTTGGCCAACAACTCCCAACATTTTTGGATGTTACATGTGCGTCCGTTTGCACACCCTGTTGCATGTTGTTGGATGTTAAGTTGTTGCCTGTTGTTCAGAAAAGTTTGAAACCGGTCAAACTTTTCAGCCAACAACTCCCAACATTTCTTTTGTTCCGTGATCGCCGAAGCGTCGCGCAACAATGTTGGATCCGTTTGCAAAGCTCTTCCAACATTGTTGGGGCCACGCACCCTCAGTACGCATGGTTTACAAAGACTTATGGGCTGTATCCTTCCCACGATGCACTTCAGGTCCCAACATTGTTGGGAGTTGTTGCATCCGTTTGCACACCACTGCCAACACGTACGTAACAACTCCCAACATTGTGGGCGCAACAATGCTCGGAGTTGTTGCGTCCGTTTGCACACAGCCTTAGCCTACAAACGGCAGACGTTTCTCCTCGCTCATCGCCGCTGAGGGACGTTTCGCGAGGAGGAACGTCTGCGACTGAGCGACAGAAATTCCATACTGATGACGCAAAATCTGTCCAGAATCCGATCAGAAGCGCTAAATGGTCGACGGAGCAGTTTCATTGTCCTAGCTATTGTTTACGAATGACAGACAAAAGACAAAAGGCGGCAAAGGTCAAATGTAAACGCGATGAATCTCTAACAAAACAGTCAATCTATGTGGAATATAGTCTTCTCTAGAAGAAGCATTGGAGTTTTGCTGGAGCTCATTCGCAGATGAACACAACACTTTTCCAAAATCGACCTGGAGACACGTAAAATTGAACAAATTTGCATTTGGAACCACATGACTAAGGATTTATTATGTAGACATTGATTAACGATAGACTACGAGTAGTCCCCATTTTTCCTCAGGGATAGTAGAGCGAGCAAAACGCCAGCGCGCGGTGAAAATCACCCTACGCGAGTAAGGCGACAACGCGTCTCGCGTTTCTCGCGTGGGATGATTTTCACGCGCGCTCGCTCTATTATCCCTGGGGACAAATGGGGGAATACTCGTAGTATTGATTTACGTCATCAGTATGGAATTTCTGTCGCTGAGTAGCAGACCTTCCTCCTCGAGAAACGTCCCTCAATGGCGATGAGCGAGGAGAAACGTCTGCCGTTCGCCAATGTAGACATTAAAATTTAGTCGAAAAGAAGGACTCGGCTATGTTGTTATTTTTTTCTGTCTAAAGTTCGGGTGGCCATGCGATTTACCGGCAAAACCAATATTTAGTCAAAGCACTATTTACCAGTCGCTATTAGTATTTTAGGATCTTTTTAAAATTTTTATTCATTTTTAATCGAAATCAATTTTTTTTAATTGAAATGAGTTCTTTTAATTGAAATGAATTTTATTTTGGTCCACTGAAAATTAAAATTACTCAAGTGAGGGGATGAAAGAAGTGATTTTTAACTCCTCCACTGGCTAAACTACAGAATACAGGGTCACTTATTTCCATATCATTAGAATAATAAAAACATCTATTGTAATTGAACCAGAGCGGACCTGTATTCTGTAGTCGAATTCTTTGTATTCTTATTCCGGAATACGGTTAATCGAACGAACCTAAAGTGGTTAAGATAAGCTTAGATTTTTGCATTTGGTAGAAAGAAAGCTACCCAGGGCGGCTTACCTCGTCTTAAAATCTTGATTCTTGAAAAACCGTTGGGCTTCACGAGATTTCAGCTATCTCCGATTCTTCAAGACGACTTCAAGAGCGAAGTGATGGATCACCGATGGCTCATAGTTCGATAATAACTGCACTGCAGTAACAGCACTTTGAATGTCCTTTGATGCAATCGAGAAGTATATAAAAACAAGACTCCTAACTCCCCAAGAAACTTGCATGTTCGCACTGTTCGCAACCGTTGCAATGGACGCTAAAAACACGACTCCAGAGAGCATGTGCAGAAGGAAAGCCCGCTGACCAGTTGTGCGCTTCACTTTCATATCTGCAGTGCATTAAATGTACATTTTGTTTGGCCAGGCCGTCTTCCAGGCCCCATTTTTGATTCTTAAAATACGTTTTCGATCGTGTACATGTCATGTCATTTTAAAAACCTTTTACTAATAAATCAGAAAATTTACGTACATGGCTGGGTCTTTGTTTGCTGTCTATATTGAGGGATATTGATTGTAACGTAACGCCCTCCCAACCGTTTAGCTTGTGTGACGCATCACGTGATGTTATCGATGTTGGATTTTTGTTTCCGATTTGTAGCCTCGCTCCAGGCAAAGTTTTGCTCGAAACCATGAGTTACCTTACAGTCTTTGACCGCCGTCACGGTTTTAGGTCTACGAGTAAAGTTATCTTATTAGATCCTCGCTCGACTAAACTGACGTTACAAGTTGGATTGTGTCAGACGTATGGTTTCTTCAACCAAACACGGCGGTTTCCTTGCGCGCCTTTTGACGGCAAAAAAGGCTGTCTCTCCGGCATATACCTTGTTAGGGACAAATCGCCATTTTTATTTGGCTATCGGAAGGGCCAAATTGAGAGGAAGTGCCAAGGTAGCTTTAGTGTGGCCAATTCAGAAATTAGATGGTCCCAATTGGTACCATCTACAACTGTTTTGACTCTTTCTGTCCAAACTGTATAATTTCCATGAAAGAGTATCATCTTCCTACCAAGAGAGGAAACTATTATTTTTAAGTCCAATTAACAATAGGGCGTATTATCCCTTCTTGGAGCATTTGGAAATGTGGTTGATAAAAAACACATGGCCCACCCCCTCCCTTCGGCACAAAAATGACTGACCCACCCCTAAAACAAGGTTGGAAGTTGCATGACCCACCCCCTAGTTAAAACATGGATGTTTGGTTTCCTGTTAATAATCCAATAAAACCTTGTTCTGTGCTTGACAAAATTTGTTGATACACTGCTACAACCAATATCAAAATCACAGAAATCATACCTTTCATTGAAAAGACAAATGTGAAAAACCGAACATTTCTTGTTTCGATGGACGTTGAGTCTTGACACAAAATATACAGCAAAACGAGGGTATATTTAAATTGTCTGTCACAAAGCATATGAAAATGTCTACAAAGACAACCCATTCCTACACATTACTTGCCTGAAATGCTTAGATTAATTAATCCTCGAAGAAAATTTCTTCCACTTCAATGGAAAGCACTAGCTACAAAACGATGGAACTGCAATGGGCACAAAGACAGCAGTTTTGATTCCTTTGCCATTATTTTCATGACATATATTGAAACAACAACCCTAAGCAAAACTGTCTTCAGAACAACAGTTTGGAAATGCTTCATACACGATATCTTTTCCCTATGGGACATGAGTAAACCAGACATTGAAGCCTTCATTGAACAAACAAACTTACATCACCCAACTATTGAATTCACGGCCGAAACATTTGACACTGAGACTGCGTTTTTAGACACACGGTTGTATACAAAGGCACAAGATTCACGGAAAAATCTATCCTTGATGCAAAGACACATTTTAAACAAACGGAAACCTCCTTGCACACACATTTCACCTCGTGCCACCCTCCAAATGTTAAGAAAGGGTTTGTCAAAGGAGAAGCTTTGAGAATCCTACGAAAAAACTCCTCAGAAACAACCTTTGAGGAAAATAATTCAATTTGTTTAAAAAAAGCTTGATGGACGGAGGCTATCCACAATCTTTGATAGAAAACCTACTATCAGAAATAAAATTCACAAAAGGAAGTCTAAACTCCTAAAACAAAACAACAAGGAGGAAAAAAAATTATTGCCATTCGTGACACAATACCAGCCCTAGTGTATACTATAAAGGAAGCTTGAATGAAACAATGGAATCTCATACAAAACCAACTATAACTTCAATAAACTTTTAAAGAACCACCAATCATTTCCTTACAAAAAAGGAAAATCATTAAAGGACACGCTCGTTAGAGCCAAAAAAAAAAATGGTTAACCGAGGGTTCCACACCCGTATAGATGTGCGACTTTTCACCCTTTGTATTTTCTCGCAAGACAGGTTTGTAAGTATTTTAGCAATAATTCCAGCTGACTGTGTTCTATATAACAAGTGTAGTCAGCTGTCTCGTTAGTAGTTAGTGCCTATATATGTAATAAAATAGGGTGACCCACCCCCTTAGCGTAGCTGAAAATTGCACGACCTACCCCTTGCTTAAGGCTCAAAACCTCATGACTCACCCTCTCTCTGCTCCCCCCCCCCCCCCCCATACTTTTTGACGCACGGAATAAAGTCAAAAATCGCTTAAGTCTATGGCACGCGTCGGTAGCCAAAGGACTGTCGCACCTTTCTCGTAAGACAAAGCCGGCTCGAACAAGGGGCAGATTGAGAACAGCTTCGAGTGAAAAAATACGTGCTTTTGCTCGTTTGATTTAGCCTGAAATTCATGCGATTGCTTCGAGTCGTTTTCTCAGTCTAAACAACGTCTGAATCGACGAGCCGTTAATGCCGTCCAGTGACGTCACTCACTACACGAAAACCGCGTAGTGATTTTGATTGGTTGATTGCCTAAACATTCGCATAATTATGTATAACTATTAAAAAAATTTAGCGGGATTGTCGCTTGATATTCAGCGGATCGCATCCCTGGCCTTCTTTCGCTGAGCTCAATTAAACATTTCGATAAGCTTAATCTTTATCTTAAACAGCAAGTCCTCTTTTCTTCGAAACTGAAATGCTAATTTGAACTGCGAATGAAGAATCATTGCGGAGAATCGGTAGGTTTTTCATTTAGAGCCGCTTTGTGGTTTCGGCGGCCGGTGATTTTGTTTTCGCGAAGTTTTCTGAGATCAAATGTTATAATTCGACCTTCTTGCTATTTTTACCGTCAAGTGTAATGATTCTGTTAGCTTTTCTCTCTTGTCTCCTTGTTTTATTTTCTTCGTTAAAGACCAAATAGCTTCTTTTCAATTAAAGCAAAATCATTGTGTTTTTGAGCTAAGTGTTCCGTGTGTGTTTATATTTCATTGCGTGATTGCCACCGAGTTTGATTTAATATAGAATTTAGTGCAACCGGTTCAGAGTTGTACTGCATGCAGTTGATAGTTTGAACGTTAAACATGAATTACGATCGAAAAAAGTAAAGCAGTTCTGTATCATGCAGACATTTCCAAACGATATTTCTCGGTTTGCCACTTGAAAATCGTGTTTTACTTTTTGCATGAATTAAAGCAAAGGTCAAGGAGTAGTGACGTCACTGGACGTCATTAACGGCCGGTCGATTCGGACGTTTAATACTGAAGGAGTAATAACGACTCGAAGTAATCGGATGAAATTCAGGCTACGTTTGATTCTAATCTTGTAGACATTCTGTAATAAAAGTAGTTTCAAGGTCATAACAAAAACTAATCTGTGAAAAGTTTCGCGTGCTGTCGCTTGGTTTAATTTAAAAGCTGAGCAGGACTCGCGGGTTATTAAAGACAAAGCGTTAAGACAATAAAGTGAAAAGGCGCTAACTTTAAATGCCTTTTAAGGAAAATGGCTGGTTGGGTTGACTTAGTTTAATTTCATCGACGCAGTCGAGATAGAAACTACATGCACTGCGCGATAGTGCCTTTTAACCTGCCGAGGGTAATTTAAATTTTTCGTCGTCCTGGTCTAAGACGGCTTTTTTTGATAGTGATGTTAAACGTTTCACTTCTGTATTCAACTTTTCCACTAATATGGAAATCTATCACGTTCTGTTTAGGTTTTCGCGTTGTCAGTTTTTCGGGCCTGAAAACTTGTTTGCTCATTTGAGGCGCTGAGATTTCGGGAGCAGCCTTTATATATAGCTTTTATAAATAGCCTCATCCCTCTCCTGTTAGATCTTTTCGACGGTATACTTTCTTTACACCCTAGTCCTACTCCCCTAAGTCAGCACTTGTTACGCTACGGTGGCTTACGAAGATTTGAATTTCGCGGTCGATGATCTGGCTACGCATCAGTAATCGCAACCTTTGTTTCTCGAATAATAGAGGCACTTTACCTTAAACAATAAAGAAAACTATAACAGGAGCGAAAATCTCTGTCATTTTTAACCCCAAATTGCAACCCAAAAAAGTTGACACGCTTCGCAATCCTGCTCGTCCCAGGGCTGTCGGGGAATACGAACCTTGCCTATTAATATAACATTTGTATGGCGACGCCATGTTGAGTGAAACCTTGCATCGAGGGGCACACACGTGTGCTCTATCGCAAAACGGAGAACCCTAATTCTAACCGACAATTTGCATAAATAAAGGAGTGTAGCTGCTGTAAAACCTCATGAAAGTAAACACTCAGTATAATTGATATTTCTTAAGTTTATTTTTTGATGACATCATGACAACGGAGAATAAATCCACGCAAGGGACGGACCATTAGAAAACTTATGGGGGGGGGAAGGGCAGGGGGGTGGGCGAAGTACCCAAAAAATATTCTCGCAAGGGAAAATTCAAAATTAAAAAATATTCATGCTACGGCCTAAAAAAAGTTCATAGATTGAATTTGATAACGAAAAAAAATTCCTGTGGCTCGAACATTCCCCCCCTCCCCCATAACTAATAACTAATTGTTGCATTTTGCTCGCCACCGACACAACACCGTGAACATATCTTTAAATACTAACCTCTTAAATGTTAGCTAATGTTTTGTGCTGGATATGTTGTACGTAAATAAAATACGGGTTATATTGTTTCAATCCACGCTGAATCGCAATTCTTTAATGAATGTTACGAATAATTATAGCGGATCCGAGTGACCGCGCGCGCGCAGTGGAGCTCCATTGCTAAGAAAACTGGAAACCGCAAAGGACACTTTGTTATGGTTATTCATAGGTGGAAATGTTAATAAGTCATCAACCTTCCTGGGCTTTTTCGCCACAAGAAATAGCTAGTATAACTTACAGTAAAGGTTACTGAGTATTAGATATTGTGATGCATAATCTAAAGGGTAGTTTACCTGCACATAACGGTTTGGAAAGACAACATATTCTGAACACAAAAATCGGCCTAATTTACCATTTGGGTAGAATCCCTTGTATACGAAACGATAGACCTAGAAACGTAAACTGTGAACTGGGTGCAACCAAAGAGTTTCGTAAATGACAACAAACCTTTATGTAACAGTTTCATGGGCTATTAGCTTCTCGTTATCCCCCATACTCTTTAACATATTTGCTGAAGCCATGCTAATAAATGCTTTATGCAGGGTGAATGAAGGCGCTCGAGTGGGATGTCATCTCATCAAGACAGTCAGCTGGACAGTGCCCTTTGTGGATGATCAAGCAACCTTAGACAGCTCATGCAGTTAAAGGTATGCAAGTTATGATGAATAAAATGCAGGAAACCGCGGCATGGTATGAAAATCAATCAAGAATAGCGAGAGCAAAGAATGCATTTACTAAGAGAAAAGAACTAATGAAAACGCCTTCAACCTTTGCCTGAGAAAGAGAATTATGAAGACTGTCGTCTGGAGAACTCTTCTGTATGAAGCCGAATCATGGACCCTGAAGAAAGGGGACATATGAAGGTTGGAGATCTGTGAGATGTGGCCCTGGAAAAAGGTCTTAAACATTTCTTGGTCTAACAAAGTCTGTAACGAAGAAGTATTGAGGCGTGTCTGTGAGGATCGGAGAGGGCCATCATAACTGTTCTCAACAGAAGACAGAGAGTCTGGCCTGGTATTACCCTACAGCATGGTGATCTTGTCTTATTAGTTATTGAGGGAAGAATAATAGGAAGGAGTCCTCCTGGAAGACCTCGAGCGGGAATGCTGGGTAGAGTGAAGGATGGCAGCCCTTACGCAGCGGTCAAGAGGTGCGCCTTAGATCGAGAATTATTAGGAAGGACCTGCCTGTGAGCAGAACACTCTCACACACATTAACTTCTCAAAGGGGTGTGGTGAGGGAGGGGTTCAGTGATGCAAAGGCATGAGTAAGAATTCTTTTACAAGACTGTACTATTACTGTGATCGGATTTGATTTATAATTTTCTCTTTTTTTTTATTAATCACATAAGTATGAATTTCTGAATTTCTTTGCGTAGGTTGAAGTTTATTCATTTTAATTATTATGTTTATGTTTTAGGTAAGTAAAAGTATATGAATGGACGCTTCGCTTTTAGCCTTGGCTAAATCTATATATTAGTTAAGAAACAAAGGAAATGAAGAACACACATATAGCTGTAGATTAAAAGAATATGAACCTGAATTTTATTTTGACCAACAACATACAAAAACATCTTTTTCTTTGAGTGAAATGCCTTGCAGGATGAGATCGGAGGACAACACGCTCGTCCTGTCTGTCTGTCTGTCCTGTCTGTTTTCAAACATGTTACTGTGGGGAGCTTAAGCAACAACGGCGGAGACGGCAACGAGAACGGCATAAAAGCGATAAATTTAGATTGGCAAAACAACAACTTTGTGCGTAGCCTGCGTAGCAAGCGCTTCCGCGCGAGTTCGTCGCGAACGTTAGGACAAGAGCAAAAAAAAGAGGAATAACGGGGGAGGGGTAGGGGAGAGAAGGTTTCCTCTTCTCCCCTCCCCCTCCCCCTTCCATTTTTTTTGCTCCCACTCGAACTCTCGCGCTATAACTCGACTGGAAACGCTTGCTACGCAGGCTACTTTGGGCGTGCATTACGCTTTTTTTTTGTACATTTCTTTGCAATCGTTGCACGACTGCGACGTGAAACTGTTTAATTTCACTTTTTTGGAGAACGTGAACACAAGACAACGACTTTCTTCTTCTTTTCCTGAACTTCGATTATGAATTCCATTTAGTATCAGAAAAGTTAGACAACATTTGACGAATTGAGCAAGACACAATAAACACGATGAAGCCTGAAGCAGTGCCTATTCAGTTTTCAAGTGACGTTTTCGTAACCGTCGCCGTCCTTGTTGCTTAAGCTCCCTAACGGTAAGCTCGGACGTCAGCCCACAAGGAAACATACTCTTACCAGAACTAGTTACTGCAGCCGTTAGTCAGTCATTTTTAATAACTACCTATAAGGTGGACACATCTTTGACCATCTGAAAGAAGGATTAACTGGCGCCAGTTTCAATGATGTGCGTTTTTTAGAGAGTTGATTGTACTTTCCATTACTCTACTTTCACACTCCTCTGTTATTGCGCTCAGCTTTACGTTTCATACCTTCATGGAAACTGAATCCATAGTCTTCAAATGAATTAACAAGAAAGAAGGTAAAACTTTTAGCAAGTAGAAAGTTTTTTTGAGTCTATCCACAAAAAGAAGAAAAGAACTAAACTCTAGAAAGCTAAAGAAAGATTTTAAGAAACAAGTTTACGTTTATGCCTCATGTTCCTGTAGATAGTAACAATTGAGTCAGTTGTTGCTGTCGGCGGAGTCTCGCATTAGATTTTCCGAACTTCCTTGTTGCAGTGAGGAGAGAGGCTTTGTGCCTCGCTTTCATGTCTTAAAATTACGCATATAAAGTCCCGGATGGTAGGGACGCCCCCTTACTGGCAGCTGGAGAAATGACACATTAATCAGTAACATTAAACATAAAACCATAGTTATTTGTTTCAGAAATAAACTAAGAATTTCATATATTCACAAAAGATTCGGTTGTCTATATATTTCAGTTCTGTAGTTATCTCATTTAGTCTATGTGAAGATATTATTAATTTATGCTAAAAACTTTTAACTAAGCTTTTTTTTATAGTTTAAATTACGTTTTGGCTACACTGACTCCCTAATATTCCATTCAGAGTTGATATCTCTTTTGCTTTATATTTTTTAGCAGAGGTTCAAATTATAAGCTCTAAAGTAATTGTGTCTTCGACACACTGGCAAGAAAAACAATGTTTTTTGTTATAGAATTCGGAAGAGTCTCCATGCATCTATACTACAGTAACTTAAAATTTCAGCTGTGTCATTTTAAAGGAACTTTTACCACACTCAAAGAATTCAATTTATAAATGTTTGCAAAGTAATGAGACATAAGCCCTCTTGGTAGACTCCGGAGGAAAAACAAATATAGTAAACTAAACAAACTTATAGTAAAAAAAAAGGCCGACATGAAAACCAAAAATGTTAATTACTTTTCAAATTGTCTCCAAATTAGAATTAATTTGAAAGTAATATTTATTTACTGGTTCGTGCGCAATATATATCATTTTAGGTCATAGGACATTCCTTATGAAATAACGTACCGTGGCCGCGATTTTTAATTATAAAAAACTAAATACATTTTCACATTTTGTATAAATGGTACAAGCTCTTTTCTTACCTTTTCCAAATTTCTTAAGAAATAATTGAATAATTGGAGGAATGCTTCAACGGGCAAATACCAATTATTTGTCAAAAAAATTAAGAACAATTAAGTTTAGTTTTAATTTCTTGTATCAACTTCAATACAAACAATTGGAACAAATTAAAACCATAATGATTACTTTTTGGCAAGAATTCAAATAATCGGTGAGAAATAAGAGGATTCTTTACAACGTAGCTCACCAGTTTCCTGGAGATAAGGACAACATTTACTAACCGTGCAAATGCTGGAGACCAATTCGTAGTTCTCCACAAACACATCACGACAGATGATAAGCACACTTTAATATGGTAGGTAAAGAGACGATCTACTTTTAAATTTTCTTCACCATATTCGTTTCCAACAGAAATTGTTTAGTATCTCAGCGCAAAGGTTCGGCTTCAGTGAACATTCAGAGTATTCTCTTGCAGAGGATACTGAAGAAATTACTAACAACCTATGTAAGCAACGTTCTTTTGAACATTTCAATTTCTTTTATTTTTGTAATGTAACATTTTAATCGCACGCGTCCAGTTTTTTCGGTGTTTAGGACAAATTTGAGGCAGCCTGCTTGGTGTAAGAAATAAGATAACAGGCTGTGATTGAAATTTTCTATGTAACATTATAGGATAAAAAAATTAATGGAACTCATGCTTCTGAAAAAGGGCAGACAACAAGCTTATCTCGATTGACATTCCCGATCTGAAAACCATCTTGAGGCGGAGAAATGTTTTCCTTATTCCATTACTTTAGGTCACTTCATGACCAATTCAGTCTATGCTGCTCGGTAACTAAGCTAGTCTGGCACAGCAATTCCATTCTAGAAGAATGAAAACTACAACAAGGATTTCATTCAGAGCGTAAAATTGTTCCACAGTACATGGCAAGAAAATGAGGCGATGATAAGCAACGCACGACCGAACATTTCAGGCCTAGGCCTAACGTCGAACTTTTCATGAGACGAACCAAACTCTAATTTGGTTCGACCTAAATTAAGTTAAGATCGTCTATTGGTTCAGACCAGACCAAAAGGCAACTTTAGCCAGCCAGAAGGGGTTCAGTATAATAAATTTTCTCTCGAACGAGGCTAAATAAACATTTTCAAACCATTTTTTAGTTTAGTAGGTAATTTTAGTTCGTCGCATGTGAAGATCGACGTTTTTCCCGGACAAGATCTTCAGACGTTCTATCTGAAGCAGACAGATAGAAGGTGTTGGATCCAAACTCATTCAGTCGAACTTAACTTAGCCAGACGTCGAGCTTCTCATGAACTTAAGCCACTTAAAGTTTGCCTCGTCTCATGAAAAGTTCGACGTTTGGCTTAGGCCTAAGTAATAGTAACACTAGCCATTGTGTTTCAAAGACGAACTAATCCTCGGCAGCTTCGGTGAAATTCATTATGAGGAAGGAATTGTTCTTTTTTCTATCCATGCCCCTCTCTACCACGACAACTGATGAACTGTATGGGGAGACCAGGAACAAGGGCCAAGGAACTATTCCTTAACACAAATTAATTGACTGTATTAATGCCTTAGTGACACCGTACTACTGATGTTCATACTATGTTTTCTTATCTCTTTTCTTTCTTCTTTTTTTTTCATAGCTGTGGGCAAAGGGAGCAACATGATTGTTTTGTGGTTATGCGCTTTCGTTTCACTGTACCTTACACACTCTCCAGGTAATCTAAACGTTAGTAAAGATTTAAAATAGCATCTGTGCGCAAATGAACTTAATGTCTTTTAGTTTAAAGATTATTTATCAGCTTCGTTGTTCTCCTATTTACGTACACTTGTGTAAATGCCTTATATAGTGTGAAGTAAAGAAAGATTGAAGATTGAAAGATTAAGATTCTCGTAGGATACAATACATACAAAGACTCTTTCGGAGTTCCCTTCATTCACTCACTCACCATTCATTCATTCATCCATTCATTCATTCATTCATTCATTCATTCATTCATTCATTCATTCATTCATTCATTCATTCATTCATTCATTCATTCATTCATTCATTCATTCATTCATTTATTCAGTCATTTATTTAAACTAAGAAGTATACGCATGCTGGAAGATAAGGCACTTGTTTGATTGTAACCTGAAATCATCTAAACTTTTGTTCTTTTAGCTGCCTCGTCTGACTGCGAAAATCCCCCATTGGATATATCACTCGTTATCGACAGGACCAAAAGCGTGGGAGGCCAAAACTATGATCTGATGTTGGACGCGGTCAAAAAGCTCGTATCCAAGTTTAAAGTGGGTGAAGACCAAACCCACTTCTCAATAATCACGTACGCTGGTGATCCAGAGCTTCGCGTGAAACTGAATGATAATTTATACCACAGTAATGACGCGCTGCAGCAGTTTTTGGATGGCATGAAAAATAATGATAAATTAGGGAGCCCCACAAGGACTGATAAGGCATTAAAAATGGTCGGCGAGAAAGTCTTTGTCTCAGAAAATGGTGATCGACCAAAATCTCCTAACATCATGATAATTTTCACCGACGGAGGAACTCATAAAAACTCAGAGAGTTATGATACCGTACTGCCGAAACTAGAGGTGAGCACGCAGTTTAAAAGTGCATGTGTTTTCTGAATCCTCACCCTACCTTCTTTCTAATCGTTTCCACTTTGATTACCTTCACTTTGGTGAGTTAAACATATTTGAACGTTAGGACTGTGTCCTGCAGGCTGCAGGTCATACGACATTTATGTCGTATTAACATTGCTTTTCTTTCTTTTTTTCTTGTTTTTGTATTCTAATTTCGTTTTTTTTTTATCTTTTTTCTTTTATTTAATTTCGACATTTTATGCAACCCAAGTGCGTAATTAATGCGTACTTACTGGTAACTTCAAAAAGCCTTAGTTGCCTTGATAGCGCAAAAAGCCACGTACAAAGCTAATGACTACTTAGATTGCGGTATATTTAAATCTTTACATAATTTTATAGTTTTCATAAATCAAACATTTTAGTAACAGGCCAAACAAGAAAAATTGCTCCAGAATCATTTTAATTCATTTTGATTAGTGTTGCTCAAGTCTTGTCTGACTGTGAACTCAGTCGATGGCAGATTTTCATGGCTTGACCTGAATCTTTCCATAGCTAGGCCTTTCTCTCTAGTAAAAGCAAGGGAAATTAAGGTAAAAACCGTAAAAAAGTTAAAGTCCTCAACATTTAAACTCCTCTCAGGCTTAATTTAAATCATTTTTTAGGACGAGGGAGTCCATCGAATTGCTGTTGGCATTGGCAAAAATATTAAAAACTCAGAGCTTGAAACAATAGCTGGAGATAAAGACCGAGTTGTGAATGCTAAGAACTTTGAAGATCTGACAAACAAGCTGGATACTATTAAGGACGCTGTCTGTAGTAAGTCTTTTTTTTTTTTTTTTTTTTTTTCATTTACCTTAACCTACGTGTCATTTACCTGAAGTTATTAATTAAACAACAGCGACAACGTCAAAATGCTTAGTACTGTGAACCATTCGTGGAAATGGGGTGCTTTCCAACTAATACGATCATGGAAACGGAACATGGCGTAAGTCCCTCCCTTTCAACGAAGCACCCCTGCTTTAAGTGATGATTTGGTCGTTCGGAAGAGCAAAATCTCTAAAGCAGAAAAGACTTCGCTTCTGTCGCAAAAGCCGGCAGGGAAATTCCAGTATGATACTAACAGATAACAGTCATGTATAAAATGAAGAAGGCGCCTGTGAAACACTGCGGTCCGATCCAACCAGTACTTACAAGAGAAAGCTGTGATGACGAACCTCACCATTCTAAGGAAGGGTAAGATAACAAGGGGTAACGGAAGATCAGTAAAAGCAAATGTACCCCACACTGTGCATCCGATGCCACAAGGCTAACAAGCCCCTTAAAAACCATTGTAGATTACACAGGATCAATAGAGTACAATGCATCAAGAGAAATAACTGGTTATCTCACCCATTTTCACAAAAAATTCCTTAATAAAGGGAACACAATCTTCCTTCAAGTTCTTACTTATTCGACATCTTATTCTTGCAGATATCGATGGAGGGTTCACTGAGTGGAGTGAATGGTCTGAGTGCTCGGCGACATGTGGTGGAGGAACCCATTACCGTTCTAGGACTTGCACTAATCCACCTCCAAAAAATGATGGAAAACCTTGCAGTGAACAGGTCAACCTTGGTCCCCCTAAAGAAACCGAGAACTGCAACACCCAGGACTGTCGTAAGACCTGAATTCGCTTTTATTATAATTTAAATCTTTTGTGGTGTTGTGAAACAGTCTTACCAGAAATTGTAGTTTTATAAAAAGCCAATTGAAATTTTGCAAGTAAAGTAAACCGACAAGCCCTTTCATTGCTACGAGCTTTCCTTTTGTGTTTTTCTTGCATTAAACATTCCTTTTCAACCCATTATTCACTTTTTTCAGCGGTGCCGGGTAGTTACATTAGCTGGTCTAAATGGACTGAATGTAGCGTGACGTGTGGTGGAGGAGTTCAGAACCGCTCAAGGACCTGTACCAATCCCCCTCCTTCTGGCGGTGGACCAACCTGCGTCGAGCAAAACCTGGGACCCGCCGAAGAAACCCAGGAATGTAACTCAAACGATTGTCGTAAGTATTGCTGTTTGGAGCATTAGTCTACAGTTTACTATCAATCAATAGCACGCCATTCGTTTTCTTTTTTTTTTTTTCACTATTTCCTCTCAGCGGTACCTGGCGGATACTCTGATTGGTCAAACTGGGAAGAATGCACTGTGACTTGTGGTGGAGGAGTTCAGAAACGTTCAAGGACCTGCACCAATCCCCCTCCGTCTGATGGTGGGCCAACGTGCATCGAGCAAAACCTGGGACCAGCTGAGGAAACCCAGGGTTGTAACACGCGAGACTGTGGTAAGCATTTCCAATCGACGACTATATTCAGAAACTAGAAGCGGTGGGAGAGTATACTTTAGCTTCATTGTATTTTCTATGTGTGTCATCGATGTTTGAGTAGTCAGTATTTTTTTTTTTATGTTAAGTCTTATTGGACATGGTTTAGTATAAAAATCGTAGCATCGGAATTCTTAACATACATTTATAAACTGGCTCACCCAGTAGAGAATACGGTTGAAGAAATATATGTTATAGTCTACGAGCGATAAGAGGAGAAGTGCTAATTATCACTTACTGGGTTTACTTGCGAACAAACAAAGAACCTTTCTAAGATTGTTCGGATTTGCCGCGGCAAAAGTTATACAGTTAGATGTGGCGTTAGCTGGGTATAATGTACTATGACTTGCATAAGTCAAGTGCGTAATACAATGATTGACAGTTAATGCTTCAATTTTGTTTTCGTTGCCAAACATTATAAGTCATGATGAAAACTTCGTTTATTCTCTATTGCAACAAAATAGGTGAGGATGGCAACTGGTCTCCATGGAGTAGTCCTGGACCCTGTGATAAGACTTGTGGAGGCGGTGTGCAAGTAAGAAAAAGAACCTGTACAAATCCACCACCTTCTGGTGATGGCAAGAAGTGTGAAGGACCAAGCACAAAAACGGAGAGCTGTAACACACAGACATGTAAGAAAATCATTCCTCTGCTACTCTACAACTATTACGGCTGTCATTGGTCATTTTAAATTTATTTCTTGAATCTTAACGTCTTATCGTATTATTGTCGTCTTCTTTTAGGTCCTCCTCCCCCACCTCCGCCATGCAAGGAACATTTGGATGTTGGCGTGATTATAGACTCTTCAAACAGTATCCATCCAACTGATTATGGAAAAGCAAAATCCTTCTTACAGGGGCTCGTGAATAGACTTGAGATATCGGAGCCCGGTACGCACATGGCAATTCTTCTGTACAGCTGGGAAGCACATACTTTTTACAGGTTCGTTTACAGCACACGGCGTTATTTTGCTATACTGGAAATGTCATGTTCAATTTGAATATGAAATAATTGGCTTGCCACTTTCAATTATAGCAATTTAAGCAATTGAAAATTAACCGACAAAAATTTCGGGAGTTCTACGAGATTCGAACCCATGGCCTCTGCGTTGCTGCTGCAGTGCTCTACAAACTGAGCTATGAAGACCTTTGCATTGAAAAACAAGATAATTTGTTGAATTCAACTAAACCCTGGAATGGGAATAAATCACGGAAGACGACGTGAACTGCAGAAATTCAAAATTAAATGAAGATCTGACCTTCGCAATTGTTAGACCCTGAATATGCACATTGTCTTAAGCAGTGCTTACCTGTAAAATCTGACGGCAGATTAATTTTGTAAGTAACATGCATGGAAACTTTTTCATAAAACTAATTTTTTGGCTTCATTTCTAAGGTTTAAAGATCCACAGAGTGTCGGGGAATTACAGAGGAAAATTGTCCACTTACCACATATTCGAGGTGGAACAAGGACTGATAGGGCCCTGGAACTAGCAGCAGAAGACTTCTTTGGATGGCAGGAGACTGGGGACAGACCGGATATACCGAATGTGTTGCTTGTGCTCACTGATGGGAACACAAATGAAGGCAGTAAACCATTTTCTCAAGTTCTGCCCCCATTAAAGGTCATTCCAATTAATAAATTATTGTAGGAGCTTTTGTCTTTACAACATAAGAGCATTTTTATTCTCTGTTGTTAATTTTCATACTCGCAGCGATGGGGGGACATTACTTTGTTATCTTGTTATGTTATATTTCATTACGCGGTACAGTGGACAATAGGGTCTCTGCATCTAGTCACTCACTTGGTACAAAACCGTTATACTGGGACGCAGTGAGAGAAGACAAGCGAGGAGTTATTTTTATTTATTTAACGCAGATAAGATAGTTCTCTTAGATGGACGTTCCGTCTGTTGCGCATTTTTCTAAATTGCATTTTTCTAAGCATATTTTTTTTTAATAATCTACATGTAATTAATAATATACATGCAAAAATTTCAGCACGCTCATTGGCTCTTGAGTTTCAAGACAAAAACATAACTGTGAGGTTAAAAACTATAGTCACGTAGACACTGACTAGTACTGGTTTGAGCGCGCGCTACAAAAATAAAATTTAAGTTAACTTTTGCATTGATCGCTTTGACCATGGATAACAGAAAGACCCAATCCTTCTATTATCCATGCTTTGACGATGTTATAAAACAATTAGTTCATGCTTCAACTGTACGTATGTCGAGATATTGAGCACTTGGGAAATTTGGAGAGCACTCAAGAGGCTAGAGTTGCTTTCGGCTGCTCCTCGAGCAACTCTTACGCCTCTTTCGTACTCTCCAAACTTTCCGCAGGCTCAATATCTCGACATACGCACGCTGACGTATGAACTAATTGTTAAATTGAGTACAGAAAGTTGAAAGTAGATTCAGTTCTCAGGCTCAGGTGAGTCCATTTAAGCCTGTCTGTCAGAATAATCGGCTACTCCTTTATGTATATTTTTTTTGATGAGGATAAAGAATATACAAACAGACGTAAGTTTCAATCACAAACAGTCATGATGTAAACATAAAGCAATTCTGATTTCAGGTTCATTCACGCGGCATACCCACACTCCAAGAAAGCACAAAGAAACAAAAGCCAAATAGCAAAATCCAAAATTATTGACTGACAACCAAAATATGAGAATGTCTTGAAACAAAAGCACTTTTCTAATCTCATAAAACGTCTTTGGAGGAGTAGTGTCATTAAAGTATTGCGGAAAATCTTTTTTAAAACCTTGTTTTCTGTTTGTTTGTAAGCTTAGTTTTAATAGCCGGCTTTGTGTTTGGAAGGCAAATACTAGGTGAACTTACGCTGCTTAAGGCCTTTCTTATACAACCAACACGACAAATAAGTTTCCTTCAGAACTTTCATTTTAATCAATTCAGTCGTGTACTGTTTTTAAAAAGCTTGTGTTTTTTAAACACTAGGCCATACATCGTCTCAAATTTATCTCACAACTCACCGTGTAAGAAACTTAAAATAATTTAGCTTATGGTCCCCGTTAAACGGGGAAAAAATGCAATAACTGAAAGTCACCTCCTGAGAGCTAGTAGGTGAGGTAATTAGAAACGCTTCAGTTTTCGCCGTTACTCTGTTTTAAAAGCCTGCATGAACTACAAAAATAGCCATCGATGAAACCACAGTTGCGACGCTTTCCTCAATCAAAACCCAAATAAACAAAACACAACAATGCAAAGGAATCTTGTTAGAAGTTTTATTTCTCTGGCGATCCCGCACCTATATGAAAGATTGCTTTTGATTAGCTGAGAAAACAATAGGGATTGTCACATAACAACGCCCCTATCCTTGAAAACAATGGAAGTGCAGATTAAAGGGGACCAGTTGAACGGGTAAGGGCCAATTCCAAAACACAACACGTGAACTCACAATCAGCAAATGTTTTACTATTACCAAACCATGAAAAAAAGTAAATTCCTACAAAGAGCGAAAAAATAATAGTTACAATACAGAAAAACTACTTTAAAGCGACTGCAAAATGAAATTAATGAAAACACGATGAAAATGAAGCTGCTTACCAAATGCTGAGGATAACAGGGTTGGTGGTCAGGGAAACCGAGGAAAAAAATAATCTACCTTCGACGAATTCTGTTACACTAACAGACCCGTAAAACTGGTAATAAATAGGCGAGATAACAAACTATAACGAAATTTACATACAGCACGTAACAAAGGAGCGTAATTAACGAAATACCGGAGAGCGAAAAGAAAACGAATACACGATAACAAGTAAGTGAGAAAACGAAAAACAAAAGGAAAAAAATTTGCCCCAACACCAGTGAAATAAGAGGTTTAGAACGGTGCAGGTCTACTATTTGTTTCCGTGCGGCAGTAGAAAAACATGAAAAGCTAAAAACGTAAAATGACAAAAGGCTTGAGTTCTCGGTAAACATCTTTCTAGCTTCTGCGTTTTTATCCATCAATATTTTTCACCTGTCAAAATTTAGACCAATCTTGGACGAGGTTGTCATTTGTAGGCGGGAACAGGGAGCTGTGACAAACGGCAGTCAAATTTTTGCATGTATATTATTAACAAGTAATCACATGATTTTTCTCGTGCAATTTGGGATAAATCAGCACTCGAAAATTTTTCAAAGACCACAAATTGCACTCGCCCTTTTTTAGTCTTTCTTCTTGTCCAAAATTGCTCTCGAAATCATGTGTTTACCTTTACTAATTATGCTATCTTCAAATTTAAAGCTTGCTGGAGTTAGGCGAATCGCTATCGGTATCGGGAAAGGGATTGGTTATGGTGAACTTAAAGAAATTGCTGGCAGTAATGAGAATGTCATTCAAGTACATTCGTACAGTGACCTTATCAGCAGACTGGAGAAAATCATGAAAATGGCATGTGACAACCAAGCCCTAGGTACGTTTCGATAAAAGTCTTTAAAAATCAGTATACGTCAATAATTAAAAGGCTTTGGATCTGGAAGAATGAAAAGGGGGAAACACATGTAAGGAAATCCATTGCAAGACAGTCGGCTTCTACACAGATTTTACAGGTTCCACGTTGTAGATTTCGGATTACAGCCGAGTACTGGTATCCTAATTCTTTGAGAGTGGAAATGGGATTCTGAATTCCAATTCTTAGTGGGATTCCTGATTCCTTGAGATTTATCGCAAATTCTCAAGCCTTGGATTCCACAAGCTAAAATTTCCCGTATTCCAGAATCCCCATTCCCTTGCATGGGACAAAACAACCAAGATTCAAATAGTAGTGGCTAGTATATGTTTTAGCCCGGGGGGAGGGGGTAGTACCTTATTTGACCTAGGCAGGAGTCCACAAACTGAGCAAACAACTTCCATACCCTCGTGTCACAGCGTTTTACAGACAACTCTATTTTTAGAAAGGTTTTGGCGTGACTTTTGAATATCTTTTGAATTCCACAAATCAGTCAGCAAAACCTGACAGACCTAACAATGATATTTTTTCCCTTTTAATAACGTTTTTAGTTTTTTTTCCTTTTTAAAGGGACTGGTTCAAGATAATGCGCATGCGCGCCGGTTGTCTCTTCAGAATAAATTTGTCGGGTCAACACTAAATTCGAAATGGCCATTACCGGTACATTCATTGAAAATCCTTCGTTTTATTCGGACATCCGTCGCTTTGGCTGGTCTAGTTATACTTTGGTAGTGGTGATTAACGTGTGGTTGTGTCGTTTTACTGGTTACGTTTTAAGAAGACGCAAAAAATAATGTTTTGATCATGGAGGTTCAGAAGAGCATCGTGGCCGTCCGGCAACAGGACGTTCTCAAGAGTCTCTGGAGATAGAGAAGCTCCGCCTATCGATCTGGTATGGTTCTAGGAGTAGTGTGTGGCATACGAAAAGAATACACGACACTGCTTTGAAAGTGGTTAAAGGCATGAGTTCGTTCAACTTTGATTTGATTTTTGACTCCGACCTGTAGTTATACCGCAACAGGCCGCGCGATCTTCCCCGATCTGGTACACTTGAAATGTTCCTTGTATCTTCGCTTTACGATCGTTTAAGAATTGATGTTTTTAAAATAAATTATTGCCTGAATGTTCTGTTTATAATCTAGTTTCTTTATGTGTGCTACTCGATAACATTTGTTTTGCGGAACACTGACCCGATGCAACGCGAATGAATTTGTTCATTTGCTGATAAGCAATTGAAATTTAGGCTCAATTAAGGATAATCTTTATACTCATACGTTGTGTGTTTTTGTCACCGGTCAGGCGCTATTTGTAGGTATTTCTGGGTTTATGTAAGGCGAACTGAGAGAACAGTAATAAGATATTTGTTTACAAATTTTGTTTGCCGATCGGTGACTGTTTTGTTAGCGTGGGTACGACCTCGTAAAAATACACGTTTGTAAATGTTTGTTTCAAAGCAGGACAGGGCTGTAAATCTTATTCTTATCGGCAGCAACCGTTTTATATCTGAGGAGTAGCAAAGAATAAACTTGAATTATGGGGATAAATAAAATCAAACCAAATGCCCGGAAATACCCTCGCGTCGCGAACAATTAATTTGAATTTTGTAAATTTACTTGCGTGCATCTAACTCGCTTCCGATTGGTTGAAAAACAATCAGCTACTGTCAGAACTCACACATGCGCATTATCGTGAACCATTCCCTTTAATATCTTATACTTCGAAAGCGATCATAGACATGGTGGAGTTTCTATTTTCCAGTCCTAAAATGTGTCGGTAAAAACGCCGTGACGTAGGCCTAGTAAGGGAATTTCTAACAACGAGTTATGGGCTTCTGGCCTGGGCGGGCATGTGACGTTGAACAGGATATGTTTTTAGGGTTTTGAGTCTTCAGCAGGGTATTGTTCAATTTCACTACATGGCGTCTTGAGCTAAGTCTTAAAAAGAGCGTGAAGGTTAACGATGAACTGTCTAAGAAAGAAAGAAAGAAAGAAAGAAAGAACCTAATTCCTTGAAATTACTTAAAAAATACTTAATTCTGTGTGGGAAACGAAATAAATCAGAGAAATGATATTGGTTCTCTTGTCTTAAACAGGGTAGCAAAATGAATGACTTTTGTCAGGGTTTTAAGCGTTCCAATCAGCGGAACACCTCTACCCATTCACTTTCTTGAAGCCCCCCCTCCCCGGTTTTTAGGTAGCTGCATTTGGTTATTGTTCTTCATATAACATGACTGTGAAGTTTCCTACCATTTTTTCCAACCCTGCCAAAACAGCAGAAGCACCAAGTTCTCTGACGTTCGTTTTTCTGTTGTTATCTTTACTACTGATGCCATTTGTATTGATATAAGTAAACGTCCCTTTTTTCACCTGTCATGTTGCGTAGGCTTCTGTGGTGCCTGGGGTTCCTGGGGAAGTTGCAGCAAGACTTGTGGATCCGGATTCAAGCTTCGCGAAAGAAAATGTCCAGAAAACAGTTTACATTTGGAAAAACAAAAAACCAGCTGTAATACTAATCTATGTCCAGGACAACGTAAGGAAGCGTAACCTAAACCATATTATTTCTTTGCCGATTTAATTAGACAGTGACTATTCGTAAGTCGAACTGAGCGATACATAGGATGAGGCAATATAGTACAAAAATGACATGCAGGATATGTCAAATAGTCAGATTTCTTTTCACCTAAAATATTTCGCCATTGTTTGGCCATAAGAGTTAATATTTGTGTACTTAGATTGGTATATGCTGTTTCACTACATCGTCATTGACAATCAAGGGTGATGATGAAATTACTCCTCAATTTTGGGGCGAAAGTTAAGCGTTAATTTATAATTTCACACGTGAAATTACATTATTTTGCCTTCAGTTGGTAATGTTCCGTACGTCTCAGTACCAAGATGCGTCGAAGTTTTAAAACGTTATGAATAAGATGTCATGGCTTTAAAAGACGCTCTAGAAATTAACCTGCACGCTCGAAAGCGCGCTTCCAAAAGGATTCTATTTTGTCCAAAAAATTCGGAAACTTGTAACTACTAAATTCAGTAATAACGGTTAAATGACTGTAAAGCGCCTTGAACATAGCATAAGAGCGCTATAGAAATAAAGTTATTATTATTATTGTTATTATTATTAATAAGCTCTCGATACGATAAACAAGTGAAACAAACAAAAAAAAAACAGTGTGCGTAATTTGTCACCGATGATATTAATAGGTAAAACAATGGTAAACTGGGGATTTAAGGAAACAATTTCACCTGCATTTTGCACATATTCTGATTATTTTCCTCGCCTAAAGGCTCTTTGTTAATAATCTTAACACTAAGAATTCAATATTTTTTTCATTATTAACTTTACACAACATTAATAAGTGTTAATGTTCAGTATTAACACTGGGATTTTCGTTTACTTTTTCTTGAGAAGAACCTTGTGAAGACAGTCCTAGTATGCAGTCAAAATGTCCATCAATGGCGGCCGCCGGAGGTTGTTGGAAGAACGTCGTAGGACGGTATAGGTATCGCCAAAAATTCACTCTTTGGGATTCATGCAGGAAAAGTTGCAACAGATGTTATGGTAAATATTAAAAATCCGTTAAACCATAAAAAACGGCATAGGATGAGTGGAGTATTTAAATGATGCAGGAAAAGTTGCAACAGATGTTATGGTAAATATTAAAAATCCGTTAAACCATAAAAAACGGCATAGGATGAGTGGAGTATTTAAATGATGCTGTAAAATAGATCTTTTGTAATAAGAGTTAGGCCTTTTTATTGCCGGTGACCTCTCAATAGATTTTTATAGCCAGTCCTAAAGGCGAAGCGCCCGTTTATGTGTTTGTAATAAAGCAAGTAAGTCAAATTCAATAACCATGACAAACAGATTCGTAAATATATACTTAACTTAAGGAGCTTCTACCTAATATGTGAATTCGCTTATCGATTTCTTGACACGGCATATTTTAGAAGTTAGACATTTAGCCCTCTAAGGTGATCTTCTGGCCTTTGTAGAGACACGCTCGTTGTAGTGTGTTGGTATAGCCGGAGCTAGGCTCGAGTTTTCGAGGGTTAGAGTTACCGATGAGGGGGCAACAATTACCATGATTACAGCAAATGTATTAAGTAAATACAGGGAAAATCGATTTTGGTTCGAGTAAGTGTGAGGCTCGAGTTATCGGCACGGTTTTGCTGGCTGACTATTGACTGACTGTTTTTGGCCTTAAAAAGACGCCTCTTCTTTACAAGTTTTTTTTTTATAAAAAAAAACACTTTTCTTCTTTCTTCATAAGTGGATCCCCAGTGCCAAGACAACGATCCATACTTATGTCCGTGGCAGACTGCTAAATTTCCACACCTTTGTCGGAGGGCGTTTTATAAAGGTACGTAAAAGCATAATTAATTGAGTGGAATGGTTATGAAACCCGTCAGACTCCTTTGTTATATGTTTTTGTGGACCTGAAAGTGCACAACGTTCAAAAGAATTCCTGTCATTTTCATTGTATTGACCAATAAAACGTTGCATTAATTTATTCCGTGACAATTTGCCAACAGAAAACAAAGGATCGTGCACTTTCACGGTACTTCCAACATAAACTGCAGCACTGTTGTTCTTATCATTGATGTTTGCCGCTTTTCATAACCAGTCTCCTCTAATAACTATGGTAAAAGTGGCAACTTTAACAATTGTGCCATACTATGGGAAAATTCGAAACTAATGAAAAACTAATTTAATATATATAATGCCGCAAATATTGGAAGTTTTGAAACTATGGGAATTCCCAATCGGTTAAGATCATCAGAAAACTGAATCAAATACTGAAGTTGCTTCCAATAACCAAAAATCACCAAGAAGAAGGATTTTAATGGAGTCAACAGGACCACTAGCAATGCAACTACTAACAT
>OZ037992.1:38587386-38724886 GCA_964035705.1 Porites rus
TCTCTAAAAATCCTGAGTCTTTAAGCGTAAAGCTTAAGTTTATGTTTTAGCCGGCTTCCCAGCGCGGTGTTTACTGTTTTCGGAGGTGAACTCCTCGAAGCAAGAAAATCGCTCAAAGTTTTCTTTCTACAGCCAAAGTTATAACTAAATATCCTTCGGAACGTTTTCTTTCTATTTGTGGTGAGCAAATATATCTGAAGGCTTTTTAAAGTTCTGTAAGCTTATATCAAACCTGATACTAGGTCAGATCATTGACTCAAATCCTGCAAACGTGCATAAACTTGCCGCATAAACTGTCAGCGTGAACTGTACAAGACTTCATGAAACACAAACATCAAATACAATAATTACCTAGGCTTACCATTCGAGATTCAGTTCCTGAAAGCTATCAAGGGAGGTCACAGTTGCTTGAGACTTTTAAACCCTCTTACGCATTAAGCAAGGTGAAAAACGAAAACGATGCCATCCGAAATCGAATTACCGAATTTTAACAAGCGACGCATTTCTCAACCAAAACCCAGTAAACAAACCAGCCATGAATAACAGAAGACTCTTGATAGCAGCGGTATTTCATTTTGTCCCTCCAGAGGAAAAAGACAGTTAAAAACATCACAAGTTGACACAAAACTCTGTCAGCTTCAGCTGTCAAAGTAAACTACTTTCAAGATGCTGCATAATTTTTCCGCATAAACTCACCTGTCAAATTTTGACCAATCAGAGTATAAAAATTGGACGTAGAGCGTGACCAACGAGTGGCCATGGTAAGATAAGGTCTTCCCCGCCAGTACTTTTAAAAAAACTGGATGAATTTTCGCTTCCGAGGTCAGTTTGAAATCAAAATCCTAATAGTGCGGGGCCATAGTGACATAAACACAACATATTTGATATGAATCCTTGGAAAGAATAAACTTGAGCCTGTGATCATTTAAAACTGGTAATTTGTCAGCGGATAACTTTAAAAAATACTCGACCTCGATGGGTCGACACTTGAGCCCGCGGTACGGTCAGGTGATACTTGTCAGCGGATGCCCTGTTTTGATAGCTGTCAATTGATCACAACATTGATGTGCAGCCTGTGCAATTAGTTTTCTCTTGGGCTCCCAAACTAGCTAAAAGTGTGAGAGTAAACATTGGTTTTCCTGTAGTGCGGACGGACGGCGGTCGGTCGGTCGGTGTACGGTCACGTGATTACCAAATTTTCTGGGATGGGTAGATTTACTTAGCAATGGGGCTCCGCCCACGCGCGCGCTTCGCGCGCGCGCGGAGCTCCGCTATTAACTGAGCCTGAGGTGAATAATTGTTTTAGTATATTCACACGAAGTGATCTCAACAGAATCAGAAAGGAAACCATTAAAAAACGATTAGTTTGATTGACGGGTGAATTCATGCGTGAACACGAAGCCGTGAACAGTCCATGCACAAAAGTTAGATCTTTACAGTGTCTTCAAACATGGCAAATGATAGTGATAATCTTTTTGTATCGAGTTTAGCATCAACGGTTTAAAAGAAAACGCCAAAAATTTAAATTACTACCCAATTCTGAGAAGAAAAGTAGAGCTTTATTTGTTTCTGTCAACTCACCGTGAATGAGAAAGTTTTCTTTGTCGCTTCTTGCAAATGCTGTCAACAGCGGCTATGATCAAGAGGAGCGTTGTTTATCTCCAATGTTCTTTGCCTTGTTAACTTGCTGGCACCTACAATTTTCGGAAATATTTACTTTCCTCTTTCCTCCATAAATTAACTTCTATTTACATGCAAAGTTAGTCTTGCGAGAAGATCCCGAAATCACAAAACAGTGACAAAGCGACCTCGTTTTCCTCTGTAGTGGTAAACATAGCTTCGAGCGTATAAAAAGTCAGCTACCGTAAAACACTTCACAATAAATCACGCTGTTTAAACACCATGAAGTCTTTTCTTGCCTTCAAAGTCATCAGCACTTGGATATTCGTGTATTTTCAAAGAGGCTTTACTATGAAACTTTGGCAAAACACCCAGTTCACGACAGCGATTTTGTTCTGCTTTATATTCACGGCCTAGCGCGGTGAATATAACGTCATAGTCCGAGATAGCTAACCAATCAGATTGCTTGGATTACCAAGATCGCTGAGTGTGTATAATTTATACTAAATATTATACATAAGAATGTATATCTAGCCGGATTTTTTAAAAAACGTTACCGCCAGAAGAACCTTTTTCTTCCAACGTTTTTTTTTTGTTTGTTTGTTTGTTGTTTTATTTTCAGCCACAAAGTAGTCTAACGTAGCCATTATAAAAACAAAGACTGCAACCATTGCTTTTTCTCTCTTCTCCTCCTTTCCTTTTTCTTCGTTACTGTGATTTTGGAGGTCACCTGGCTCAAGAAACAAGCCTTTGACACCTTTTCACTCGAATGACTGCAATTTCCGTTGTGTTGTCAGGCCAATGTCTTTTTTAAGCCGAAGAAGTTATATTTTAGCCTTTATACAGGAACGGTTTTCAAGTAACCTTGGCCGTATTGTGATTTAGGGCCACCCTGATAATTACTGCACGGTTATCAGTTTTTAAAGGCTTTTATTTTCTCCCTCTTAGTGTTACCAGCCACCACACCGTCACCAACTGTTTGCCCTCAGAAGACAACATCAGGCAAATGTTGCAGTATTCCATTCAAATACAGTGGAGTGACGTACAAGTCTTGCACTTCTGCCAATCACAACAGACCCTGGTGCTCTTTGGATCTTGTGTATAAGGGAAGATGGGGCAACTGCCGTGAGTTTTAAATTGACTTAGCTAAAGCCGAGCCTTAACTCTGTATTTCAAAGTTATATCATCATTACATCAGGAGCATTGTCTTGCCTTTTCTTTAATAGTGTTACCAGTGACCACACCGCCACCAACTGTTTGCCCTCAGAAGACAACATCAGGCAAATGTTGCAGTATTCCATTCAAATACAGGGGAGTGACCCACAATTCTTGCATTTCCGTTAATCACAACAGACCCTGGTGCTCCTTGGATCCTGTGTATAAGGGAAGATGGGGCAACTGTGGTGAGTTTAAACTACGTTAGTCTGTCTGTAAAGATTATATTATCTAATACCAAGACGTACTTTGTTCTGTTTTGGTGTCAACAGTTACTGCATCGTGCCCTCAGAAAACTACCTCAGGCCACTGTTGCAGTATCCCATTCATTTACAAGGGAGTCATCTACAAATCTTGCACTACTGTTAATCACAACAGACCCTGGTGCTCCTTGGATCCTGTGTATAAAGGAAAATGGGGCAACTGTGGTGAGTTTTAAATTAACTTTTGTTATATTGAGGCATCTTCCCTGCCTTTTCAGACTGACTGATTAGAGACGGATGAGCATCAGCGAAGTGAAGGGGGTGGGATTAAGAATCTATAATGTAATATTCGCGCTTCAATTTCTTGTCCCATTCAGGCTAAGGGAAAAACACTGAAAAATGCACACATGACAAAGCAAAAAGTTAATATGCAAAGCAGAAACTCCCCACTCCGTTCTTCACTTTGTAATGGTTTAATTTGTCCCTTGTCAATAAAATTAATCACAGGTGATTTTAGAGATTCCCGCACTCTTAAGGTGATGTTACATGGGACGATTCGCAACTATAATTTTTAGCAACACAGCGTAAGGGTTGTAATGTTGGGACAATGTTGTCACCCTTGGAAACAATGTCGTAACAATGTTGCAACACTCTATAGCGCCAAAAATCGTCTTTGCGAATCGTCTCATGAAACATCACCTTTAAAGTTGGCAAGAATAATAGGAAGGAGTCCTCCTGGAAGACCTTGGGTACAGAAACAGAGCCAATTTACGAAAATTAACTGTTTACATTTAAGCAATGAAGTAAAAAGCTTGATGATGGTTCTTCAACAAGAAATCATCGAATTCTTTGTCCTTTTATATGAGTGGAAATCAGGCAGCGCTGTCTACCAAAATGGTTAACAATTTAAATTAACAAAACTTACAGCCGTTCACTACTACCGTATTTGAGGCCGTTTTAACTAATTGAAAACAAAGAAAAGGGGGTACCATGCCGCATGGTCCACAAAAGAATAGTGGCACATAAAAGATTTCCGCAAGTCGATCGTTTTTTTCTCTATGCCATGATGAAGGCTTCATTGTATTTTTCTCAACAGAAAAGTTACCCTGTTTTTTTTATTGACGGAGTTTAAGCCCTTTCCCGATCGCAAACTGATCATAAAACTGTTAAAATTTGATAACTTGTTTCCGCCACTACGACATTCTAGCTAAAACCCGTAGTAGACTGACGACCGATACCTCGTAAGCATTCTTTGCTTCTGTATTTTGCCGGGCATGCTGTTACCCCTCGACGGATCTTGTGACGTGGTAGACGCGTTTAAATATTTTCGAGAGAAAAACAACAACAACATGCATTTCATTACATTGTGTCACAACTGTTCAATTGCAGGTGGTGCTGGTTGGGGTCGTTGAATCTAGAAACCACTATAAGTGAGTATTGACCTGTATAAACGTATAAAAGTTCCTTTTACTAGTCAATTAATAATTACTCACCCATTTCATAATGAATTTTTCACTTAATGCCGTTCATCTTTGATTTATTAGCACAAGTAAGCTTAAATACATATATGTGACTTTATATCATGGATCCTGGATTTGGAAGAAGGACTAGAATCTATGAAGAATACATGATGATTTCAATCAAACAAAACTTAAAAGCTAATCTTGATAAGAAAGTTTTCTTGGTCTAAGGCAAATATTTAAATATTAATCTAAATAGTGTGAAACAATAAATAAATTAATAATAAGCAACAAAGATACACCTAAAAAATGTCCCTGTTTTCTTTTCTTTTCTTTTTTTGTTTTTGCCTCCTTATATCACTGACATTAATGATCAAAATTTGATGACCGCTTGCTTGTCGCGAATAATTAACCAGTCTTGTTGTGTGAAAAATATTTTGAAAGAGTAAATAAATTTTTGCTGGTTCCTTGACAGGTTCGGGACCTGGCGATCAACACTTCTTAGAGGTTAATACCGGAGCAGAACAGGACTTTACAATAAAGGGGTCAATTAACTGTGATTTTTTGCATGGTGTTGGGGACTAACACAAAAGAGGATTTAGTTGTAATCAAGTTAGTGAACAATAAACAGATTGACCGAAAAGCTAATGATGTAACAGATAGTGCTTTCTTCAGATAGAAGGGATTTGCGATAGGAATTGGTTTGACTTAAACTTAGAGAAAGCGCTCGAAGCTTGATTTACAAGGGACATCAGTTCGTTTAAATAAACGTTCGCCAGCTGGATTGAGCAACTATTATAACATTTTAGAGTAAATGAAAATACGAACTTTACTGGAACGAAACAATCTAAACAATGACTTATCACAGGTAACTGGAAACCCAAGGGGAAACGATTCTCACCGTGCCATAAACCTTTAAAAATTGAAAACATTGAAAAGGTTTCAATTTAAACGCTCTCAGCTATGAGAAAAAGAAAAAAAACCCTGCAAAATAGTCATGAGGTAGGTCTGTAAGGGAGTTAAGAGAAGAGACTACAAACAACTCGTAGTGTAGCCTGTTTTCGGAACAGTGTCAGAATGTAACATTCCCGGTGGCCGTGCCACCATACAAACCCACAAAAAAGACATTCATGGGTCTAGTCTTGATCTTGTGGAATGGGCTGCTTTTCGTACATTCGATTGAGTAAGAATTTTCGTTTATCGATAGCAAGTTCTATCGATTCCGACCAATCAAATCCTTCTGAATTTTTAAGTGCCTTTGGGGTTTCCTTCACTTTTTTGAAAGTGGGATCTTTTTTCATTGCACGCATCAACTGTAGATCCTCTAAGAGTACTTTACTTAGTTCTTTCCTATAAACAGGAAGAAGAGCGTTCTCGGCTTTCACGCGGGCCACATTTTCTGAATCTCCGTTCACTTCGTACTCATGGCTCAATGCGTTGAGCTGGGTCTCTTCGCGTTTCTTGCATGGCTTCATCAAAAATGCGTGACCAAGGCTCTAAGTTTTCTTTTTATTCTTGGGAAGACTCCGTTCCTTGGCTAGAGACTTTGCTTTCCTCTCTGTCTTCATATTTTCCAGCGGTGAGGGTAAAAGGAGGAATGTGTTTGCGGAATGGCATGTGGCATGGCTTGCGGAGTGACATAATTATGCAGAATGTAAAATATGGAGAATGGCGCAAAGAAATAAATTAAACTGAAAAACATGCGCACGTCTTTGCCGCGCCTTTTTTTGGCGCCAATTTGAGTAAGTAACTTTTTTGCTGGTCCATTCATTACTGCCGCCTTAAACCAACAAGGCAGAGCAGAAGTGTAGCGATAAGCTTTACTGCATTCATGTCTATGTAATACTTAATTAATACTTAATTTATTTTTGTTGCTTTCGACAATACTTTCTCTCTTTCTGTCTACCATTATAATAAAGTCAAATGTCAAAACGCTAGAGGGAAAAGAACGCTTGTTGAACGTGAAGTCGGGCTAGCTATAATTCTAGGGATTATTAATTAATACGGCCGTGGACGAATCAGATGATATTTGAGACTAGCTGAACGCCCCGAGTCAAAAATTAATCTGTAATCCAGAAATCGAGTGAATCGAACCGCTTTCTGTCTCCTTTTGGCCTTAATTTTCGCGTGTCTTTGCACCTTCCTTGTTTGTGTGAGTGTGTGCGTTTGATCGTGAAAAAATGCTAAAAAGGGAGGAAGGGAAAAAAAGACACATACTCAATTGCCAGGATTCGAACTCCCCCTTCTTCGCCAGCTGTTAGCTTCGAGTGCCGGAAACTTAACCCAGCAGCTAAGGAAACAAAATACAAGATCCGTTTCATCTCTGAATATTATGTCACGGTCACGTAACCCACCGTTTGAAAAAGAAACACTTCTCACGTGGTTGCAAATACAAATATAGGCAGAAGGAAACTGTAAAGCTAATCGGGCAAACACCTTTTGTAGAAAAAATTGAAGGAGAAGGGAGCGTGACCTTCCAGAACATCCTTTTCGTCAATGGCCGACTTTCGTGCTGCAGCATCGGTGCTAGCAGAGTCTTTGCGGCTGTGCGGAAACGGCTAATAGAAAATGAGCCTTCATGGCTTTTTGATTGTCATCGTATGTCAAGATTAAACAGCGGTTGCGTTTGAAAATTGATTGGCGCCAGAAAAGGGCGCTCTTTCCAGTTTAATTTATTTCTTTGGGTCATTCTGCATATATTACATTCCACATAATTATGATTCAAGCCTTTCGCTTAAAGCTTTTTCTTTCTTTCTTTCTTTTTTTTTTTTTTCTTACAACCAATATAACAAATTTGTATTCTTAAAAACTTGTTCTTGTTCTCTGCAACGAGAAAAATAATGTTTATAATATAAGCCTAATAGATGTATTTTTTTTTCTCAAATCTTAAAAATATGCGTTATCGTAAATGACACAAAAACATTACCCCTGACGTTATAACCAAAGTCAAGAGGGACAAATAGTATATATTTTTGAGATTAGTAAGTAAGTAAGTAAGTAAGGCCTTTATTTAAAGAGGGTAGCACCTAATAGCCAAAGGCTAATAAACTTGTGGCCCTCATAAAATACGCAACTATTTACAATCTAATAAATATACTAAGCTAAAATATATAAACATTTAAAATAAAACAAGATTCGATTTTTAAATAAAAAAAAAATTATCAAAAGATAAAATGATGCAAACATTGTTGTTCCTTAAAAATCTTGGCAAACATGTTCTTTTTAAAACATGCTACAGAATCTAGTTTCCTAATTTCCTGAAATCGCAGCTCCTGAAAAGGAAAGATCTGACTTCATTTACAGCCTTACTTTGCTGTAAGGCCTGCATGAATTTTCATCCCGTTGACCTTAAGTGACTAGCTCTGGATAGCACAACGATGATGAATTAGCAGCTGTATTTTACTTTGTCGTGGTAGTGGAAGAACAAGGAAATGTAAGAACTTGCACTAGCAAAATCTTCAGTTGTCGATGCCTTGGTTTTTACGCATGAATACATCTGTCAGAATTTTGACCAATCTGTGTCTAGTTTGGTCCTGGAGCGTGACCAAAAGCGTGAACGTTTTTGTCTAAGGTTATACAAAAGAACCTTTACGATTTTTACCGGAGCATTTCCACTTTACTTGGTTGCCTGAATTGTCTGCTAACTTTTCCCCAAGCGTAAGCAAACGCAAGCTGCATCTCTAGGACCCGTTTTCCCTTCCTTGTAGAGTTCCCACTCCTCGCGAGAGTCTGTAGAGGCTTACGTGCGAGCGTATATTCTCGTATCGATAGCTTTTCAGTTTGTATACCAGTTGAGGCTCAGCTACAGGGATCTTTATATCATGAGTACTCTGACTGCGGAGTGGTTTATTCCTTGAATTCTAACAATGCATTTTATATATTTGTAAATGACAAAGTTATCAAATCAAGATCATTCTCTCTAGAAATAGCTCTTAAAGAGCTCTTCTCAGTCTTGAAGTCATAGCCAAACAAACAATCTGGTACTGCAAACTAAATCAGTGCATCTTTGCCAACACCACGGAAAGCTTGGTTTCGTGACTGAAAACTATCCGCACTTTTAGACTCAAACAAGCATTAATAGAAGGAAAATTTCTGTCCTCATACTGATTATCCTTCAATTACACTGCAATCATTAGAAATGCCAAATCAAAGAACGGTTCTAAAGATTTGCTGGCAAAGTCAAGCTGTTAAGCATTTCATTCTGTTGCAGCGTGACTGAGCTAAAAACTTATCATTGCTGATCATTTACACTCCTTCTAAGCAGCAAAAGTTGATCTCAGTGTCAGTAATAGCTGGAGAAATCAAGACATTTCGCGGCACTACTAGGATCTAGGTAATGCTTCTAATTGGTCGTGCCGCTTGTGAAATTTGCTTTAACCAATCAGAAGCACTACCCAGATTTGGGTAGTGAGGCTTCATCAGTATGGATTTTCTGCTCTCGTTTCTCAGACGTCATTTCGCGGGGAAACCGTTAGTGACGTCGCAATGTCGCCTGTTTTCTCAGGCTGGCGAAAGTAGAAGTAGAGGACCTTTATTACACTTTGCAGAGAAAGGTCTCATAAAGTCCTATGTATACGTAATAGAAATGGTGCAAGTTTGTAAGATGTATTAAATTACGATCAGCAATATCATGTAATGCCATTATTTGAATTCATTAAATGCAAATATTATTCCCCTTTATGTAATAAAGACACAAAGAGAAGAACCACTAATGAAGAAGGATTTTTTTTTCTTTGCGAGAAACGAAACATTCTTATATAATATTAACAGAAAAGGGTTTTCTTGTGGTACTCTAAACTAAAATCTAACATGCCTTACAGACCAATTATCATTCAGTTAGTATTTTAAAAACCTCGCGGAAGGTATGGATCAAATATTTTCAGTAGCTTTTCCGTTCAATTATTGGGTAATACACTAATAAATATTATATATGTTGCCGCAGTGTTGCAGGAGAGTTAATTTTTTTTTTTCACGTCACTTCTAGCTCGGGTGGAACTATTAACCACTTATCTAAACAACTTACTCTACACCAACCTCAAATTTATCAGTTTGTTTTGTATTCTATTTTCCTCCATTCTGAAGTAATACAGTTGATGTAGGAAATATTATTTATAGTTGAAAGGCATTTAGAGACAAACTGAATGAGGTTAAAAAAAATAAGAATGGAGAAGGGCGCAGTATATTCTAGTAGAACTAGTTATGACCCTTTTACAAAGTTGACTTTTTCTCCAGTATGGTGTAGCTCACAATATATGACAAAAAATTCTACTAAATAGAAAGTTAATATAGTTTATCATGATGTTTGACCCTCTAATTAATGCTGAGCCTTGCATCGAACTCAAAACTGTTATATTGATTAATGGGACCGCTATCAAATCAAGACCACTCTCACTCCACTTGTTGATGGACGCTTACAGAGACGTTTTTAAAGCAGGCAATAGTTATGAGACTAGGTTTGAATTTTAACTTGGATAAGACACTCCTTTAAATTCAGTACCAGGATTAAGTGTTCCGTGTTCGGCTATCTGTGCAATTTAACAGTTTAAAGAGCTATTTGCGGTTTTGAAACCTACAAAGATAGCCAAATCTTTCTTCACCTTCTAAGGTAGTATTGTTTTTATTATAGCCGCAACCAATGATTCAGATATTGTTCAAGTCAATTTTTTTCTTACATTTTTTTTTTTTTTGCTTAGCGAAAAATAAAACGACGTGGAGACGTTCGGCACAAACGGCTTATAGTGAATTCATTTCTAGCATATATGCGCATGCTTAGAAGGTTTTTTATTGTTTTAAAGCTTAAAAACTTCTTTAAAGACGTGCACAATGAACTTTCTTCCTTAAATTTTAATTTTAGTACCTATTTGCGTTTTGAGATTGTCTGCATAAATTGAAAGGTTTACATGTTGGTATAATCTTCAAAATTTAAACGAGCTTTATATAGTTATTGCTCTTAGAAGTGCATGCACGATGCTTGATTAGAATTTTTGCTGGAGCATCGTTAATTTCAAGCATAAGGGTTTGCCTTCAAATAACACTTAGTGCGACATTACATACTTTTGGCCCACGAAATCAAGATGGAGTAAATTATTAAATTCGTTGCAAAGTGGAGACTGAAGTGCACGCGACATAAACAGATGAAAGAAATGCGCCAATCACCGACTGTGGCGGTGCTACTGATAGCCCGGCACTACAATATTAACACCATCTCCTAATGAAAACCTGCAAAACGCGGTTAAAACGTTGTGATAGATATTAAGAAAATTGCTATAAACAAGACAAACAATAAAGACGGCCTATTAAAACTCTTTCGATTCTTAAATCGCATCCTTTTTTTAATATTCGTCAAAAGTCCTGACGGTATTTAAAAGAATTAGTGCAAATTCGGACTTACGATCAGCAATATTATCTTAGGACGTTTTTATGTCGCTGGACGTATTAAATACAAATATTATTCTTTTACTGTTTGTGTAATAAAAACCAATAGAATGACAGGTTTCCACCTTGTGAGGAAAAAGTTTTTTCTTCAGAGGGCAAAACATTTTTTATAGCTAGGTGAGAACAGGTTTCGCACGTGCAGGTATTCTAAACCAAGATAAAATACTTTTCAAGTATTACATGGTCAAGTGCTTTAAGGATCTCTCGGAAGTTTCATGATAAAAGACTAGCGGTATCTTTTAAAAAAAGGTTGAACAGCGCTGTTTTTTGACCTGTACTTACAACAAAAAATTCAAGGAGGAGTTGATGTTTTCACCTAAAATTAGTTCTAATGGAGCTATTAACCTGTTTATTGACAAGATATCTAGACAAACCAAAAGAGCTCGTCAGTTAGTAGCGTGATCATAATATCATGAGCACTCTGAATGCTACGCCGTGCATAGAGCTCGAACGCTAATATACTGGTTAATACCCTGCGAGCAGAGGCCCTTCCGATCTTCCTAGATAAGTCGCGACTTATCTAGAAAGATCAAAGGGCCTCTGTTCGCAGGGTAATTGGTTAAGAGCACTGCTATAAAATCACAATCTTTCTCTCTTCAGAAATAGTTTTTCAAGCAGCCAATCAGGAGTTATTGAAACTAGCTGCTACTAATAACTCGGATCGAAAAGGTGCTTTTTTAGCACTACGAAATTAAGACGAGCCCGGCTTCCACCACTCGATGCATAAAACATTTTTTAATAATTAACAGTATGTTTGTTTTTGACGAGCCAACGAGAGAGATGGCGAAATCTTTTGTGCTTTCTGTTCTTTGAACCGATATTTCAGATATTGAACTAAACCTTTTCTCAACTAACAACAAAAACGTGTTGATATTGTGTTTGCAATTTAATTTGTTTTATCACACTACGCCCACTATACTGAAATAAAAAGACGCGCATAGGTGAAGACATCGCTCACTGTATATCAGTACCCAACAGTGACCATTGGCAGAAGTACGAGTGGCTCTGTAAGGTAAAGTATTGCAAGTTGTTCATGTCCTTAATTACTCGAGCTAGAAAATTTACCTTGAACAACTTACCTTTCTTCATTCACTATATATAATCAGTATTAATTTCCCCCAGAGTACGTAAGTTAAAAAGATTCCACTCCAGGGTAGATCGAAATAAGGTGTCGATTCATTTGTTCTGGGTAAGGTACGGATATAGGGCTGGGGCTGGATCACTTTCCACAACACCTTTGGACGCTTTGACAAAAAAAAAGGCTTTCGTTAGTCTCTGCTTTAGCTTCCCCATCTCTATTTTTATTTTATTGCGCACTGGGAGGAATTGGATAGAGTGCACAGTTTTAACTTTTGGACGACTGAATAAACTACTCAGTTAGAAGTTAACAGTCAGTACGCCTATTTGTATAGGTAATAGCATGATTTGTAGTGATATTTGGCATAAATACCACGAGTGATATTTCGAAATTGTTATACGTAATTTCACGAGCCGTTAGGCGAGTGAACTTTGAGAGAATTTTGAAATATCACAAGTGGTATTTATTGGTATTTCTGCCGAATATCACGTACAAATCATGCTATTATTCGTTTATACTACTACCCACAAAAGGTTTATAATTTTCACATGTAAGTATTTCAAATTAAGCTGAAATACCACTGCTCTAAGCCAATCAAATTGCAGAAATTTCTCATGTAGTAGTATCAAATATGAAAGATTTGAAAACTGTCCCTTAGAAATATTTAGCTCTTCTACAAACCTGATTGAAATTGCTTGATTTTCGTTGACTCGGACGACAGAACTTGAAAGCGATTAACGAGGTAAAGTGTAGTCCGACAACACGACCGATCACTGTTTAACGTTTAGTACATAGGAGCATAACAGGCCAGAGCCCCGATTTTAAGTACTAGGCGACTTTGAAAGACGCGTGCTTCACATATTTGTGGCGGATTAGAATGCCGGCTTGGTCAGAGGCCCTTTGTTTAAAACATGGCGGGATACTCGCAGCTTAAGGGAAGCATGTGGCTTGTAGCTGTCAACATAATGCTTTTTAATTACATTCTGTCATAATTAACAAAACCCGATCCATGTTTGATTGAAAGTAATTGTACAAACCTGGTACCAGACAAACCGCTTTTAAAAAACAAAAATACAAAACTAGTTTATGGTTATTTCTCATTAATTTCACTTATCAAAACAAATATTTCCTTTTATCAGTTTTCCCGTTTCTTTCAAAACATCCTTCATTTCCGGGCGTTTCACTGTAGTCAATGAAAGACGCGTTTTATCGGTCTTCTTTTTCGCGGGAATATCAAAATTTCCATCTTTCAAAACGCGATGAACCAAAGCTTTCAGGATACCAAAGCGCCAAAGGCGCACGATGCAGTCCCGGTGTTTTGTGAGCACCCGTTAACAATATTGAACGCCAAAACTATCAAGTTTTGGTAAAGCGAGAGGCAGCTAGTTTCTGTACCCAAAGGTTAGTGCATGGACAGGCTATCGAAAGAAAATAAAAGGGATGGTTGCCCAATGGATAGCAGTCCTAACTAAGCAAAATAAATGTCTCATTGCATCCTTGTCTGCGAGGTTAGTACTAAATTTACACTCTAGAATACATTACACAACTCAATCAGCAACACTTCGCAAGTAGAATTGGTGATCAGTGTGGCCAATTTATATTTCTAAGGGACGTCCGTCGCACAAAGGCTTAACGCGCGGGGGTTTTTAGTCAATGACTGACATAACAGTTTCCTCACAATCGACCCAGTTAGAATGCGATAATGTGCGCGTGAACTTTGCCTACAACTGGCAATAAGCTGAATAAACCGGAAGCTGAACACCATGAATAAGTTACTTAATTACATCGCTCAGGTTCTTTTTCTCTTTTTTCAAGTACCGGAGGGGTTTTTCGTGCATTCTGTTGCGCAGTTTGGCAGTGATATACCGAGCATCAGACAGGTAACTCACCGAAGCCACCATTTTACTCTTCTTCTACCAAACAGTTTTCCTGCAATGGTTTTAGTACTGGTCCCGTTGCCGAAACCTTGCACGAGCAAGATACGGTAATCGAGAGTCGAGAATCGAGAATCGATATTGTACTCGTGACAAGAAAAGGTCGCCGTCCAAGGAACAACTGATGCAATGCAAGAGCTTCAAGCTGCTGAGAATCGCCAATTCTGGATTACAAGCGGTGAAGGAACTCCTGAGAAGCGTCCAAATTATAAATGAACTTTGGAGGCCAGTCGGCCACGGTGATTGTCGCACCACGCATAAAGTCGAATAAATTTGTTAGCCTGGTCTTGTCTTTGCCACAAATCACGTAAAATTATAAAGAAGGTACCACTATGAACTCTGGAAAATGAAAATTCAATAATATTATGGTTGACGACTGACAGTTTAAAAGAGAGACAACCTTCACCTCAGAATCTTGGGCGCGCCGCCTGTAAGCTCTGAGGGAGAGGGAAGCCCCATAATTTGGCCTATTTCAAAAACAAATGACACTTCAAAATTAACCTACAATAATAATTTGGATAAACGACCGACATTTCAAAAGAGAGACTACCATCACCTCAGAATCTTGGGCGCGCCGCCTGTAAGCTCTGAGGGAGAGGGAAGCCCCATAATTTGGCCTATTTCAGAAACAAATGACAATACAAAAATAACCTACAATAATAATTTGGATAAACGACCGGCATTTCAAAAGAGAGACTACCATCACCTCAGAATCTTGGGCGCGCCGCCTGTAAGCTCTGAGGGAGAGGGTAGCCCCATAATTTGGCCTATTTCAGAAACAAATGACAATACAAAAATAACCTACAAAAATAATTTGGACAAATGACCAACATTTTAAAGAGAGACTACCATCACCTCAGAAACTTGGGCGCGCCGCCTGTAAGCTCTGAGGGAGAGGGTAGCCCCATAATTTGGCCTATTTCAAAACAAATGACAGTACAAAGATGACCTACAATAATAATTTGGATAATGACCGACATTTCAAAAGAGAGACTACCATCACCTCAGAATCTTGGGCGCGCCGCCTGTAAGCTCTGAGGGAGAGGGTAACCCCTAATTTGGCCTATTTCAGAAACAAATGACAATACAAAAATAACCTACAATAATAATTTGGATAAATGATCGACATTTTAAAAGAGAGACTACCTTCACCTCAGAATCTTGGGCGCGCCGCCTGTAAGCTCTGAGGGAGAGGGTAGCCCCATAATTAATTTGGCCTATTTCAAAAACAAATGACACTACAAAAATAACCTACAATAATAATTTGGATAAATGACCAACATTTTAAAAGAGAGACTACCATCACCTCAGAATCTTGGGCGCGCCGCCTGTAAGCTCTGAGGGAGAGGGTAGCCCCATAATTTGGCCTATTTCAAAACAAATGACAAAACAAAGATGACCTACAATAATAATTTGGATAAATGACCGACATTTCAAAAGAGAGACTACCATCACCTCAGAATCTTGGGCGCGCCGCCTGTAAGCTCTGAGGGAGAGGGTAGCCCCATAATTTGGCCTATTTCAAAAACAAATGACAGTACAAAAACAACCTACAAAAATAATTGGTATTATGACCGACATTTCAAAAGAGAGACTACCTTCACCTCAGAATCTTGGGCGCGCCGCCTGTAAGCTCTGAGGGAGTGGGTAGCCCTATAATTTGGCCTATTAAGTAAAAAGCAAGTAACAATACAAAGGTAACCTGAAATAATAATTTTTGGATTATGATTGACATTTCAAGGAGGCTAAAATGACTAATATAGAAACCATACTGTATCTGTGACGTTGATTATACAGATCGCCCAAGCGAACACGAAGATGTTGAAGTAGAATCTAGAATATCTGGAGTAATACAGCGTCTTGGGCTCCTTCCAGCGAATAAGATTTTGGCGGGATTTCGACAGTGCTTGGCGGGCTTTTTGGAGAGTGATTTGTCACTGGAGGCACATCGACGCTTACATCGTCTCAAGCCAAAGAAAAAAGACTTGAATCCTTCGGCGTTTGATCAAAAAGGTCGTCCATTGAATCAGATTTAATCGGTCTTGCTGTTCCTTAAGGAGATGTGAAGTATAGCTCGAGCTCTCGCATTCGTTTTCTCCGGCGACTATAAAATGTGCATTGTTGACGGCTTTTCTCAAATGTTCAAATAGAGAAGATGTAAAAATTTCTTTGGTCAGGGTCTTTTCCACGCCGAGTTCCTTCCAAACCGGAGAAAGATGTGCCAGCAGAGAGTGAATTCCTACTTGTGGCTCCACAGTAAAAACTTGATACGCCGACTCGCTGTTTTCGCTTCGAAGGTCACCAATGTTGACACGGCATACTACTCTTGACAGAAGTTAAATAAGCCATCGGAGCACTATTTTCTTAAAAGAAAGCACTTGAAAAACCATTGAAAGCGTATCAAGCCTATTTGAATCCAAATGCGGCGAGAAAACTGTAGTTATCAATTGCGAAGCCAGAGGCGCGAAGATCGGCTTCCAAATTTTCAATCGACCGTGAAATGAATTTATAATAGCCAAATAGTCTGATCAAATTTTGCGTTTCCATGAGATGTCTGGTTCGTTTAATCAGAAGTACAAAGTTCCTTGACAGGCAATGTGCCCGGCGCTCTCCAAAGGTGTCTGGAGGAATGCTTAAAACTAATTACCTTGTCTGTTATTGGAAACCGATTTGCGGTGGTTGCTGTGGAGATTAGGCCTCCTCCTGCGCGCATTAAAATCGGGGCTCTGGCCTGCTATGGACCTAATTTTTACTGTTCTCGATTATCAGAACTGAAGGATGACGGAACTGCTTTTATTTATATTTCTCCAGAAAAAAAGAAATGGCTCAAACAAATATGTAATGATCAGAGTAACTCCTTCTGCATTTTCAAATCACGGCGCACAGTCAAAAACCAAACGTCACTTCGCACAGGCTCCCTACAGTTCTGAAATGACTGACAGATTTCTTAACTTGCGCAATACTCAGACCAATCATGTATTAGCCCAGAATTAGAATTGATGAGTAATATATAGATTTATCCAAAGTTAAAAGCGAAGCTCCCATTAATAAATTTATCATTTAAATCAAACAATAAACTTGTACTCCACAAATCAGTTAACTTCAGAGCACATTCATGTGACTTTTGAGGGAAAGGCTAAGTGATATTAGAGCAAAATAATTTGCAAACAAGAGTGAACCAAATCTTATATCGATTTGATAGCCTTATATGTACACCGAAAAAATAGAAATTATCTTCGATCACATTTAAGAGCCATAACAGCTCTTGATCACAGTAGATTAGGCCTGGAAAACAAATCAGGCCGAATTTTTGGCGTTCGACAAGTTTTAGACTTTACAAAATGTTGCCAACAAATCTGGGTGCTTGTAAACCAACCTTTTTTATACTTTTCATACATCACATCTGAGGTGAAACAGTACTATGAGGCGCTGTTTTTATCATACAGACCTCGGACAGAATGCAGTAGTTCTCAATTTTGCAATACAAATTGCACTCATTTATATTCAGGACGATCGAAGCACGCGTGGGCGTTTAATGAAACCGTTAAAAAAAATTTCCAAAATAACCTATACGGCCATGCGGTTCTCACTTTTTACTAGTGCCAAATTTGCAGTGAGAGCTGAGTGTTTGAATGAACATAAATAGAGTTACGCTTCTACATAGTAAAGAATTTTTTATTTCTATTTTTTATTTAATGGTTTTAGAACGATGTGTAATCTTTAAAAGCGTTTGATACGCGCGGCATTTTGAGTACTCCTGCAAGTGATGTTCATGAACGACTGAAAACAAACGGCACAGCGGTTAAAATTCCAAGAGAGACTACTAACAATCAATAAAGAAATATAACTCGGTAAAACATATACAGAAAAAAACAATTTTCATTTACGAATTCAATTAAAGTGTCTCTAAAATTCCTGAGTCTTAAAGCTTTAGTTCATGTTTTAAGTTTGCTTCCCGGTGTTTGTAAGCTATTTTCACAGATGAACTCGAGGCAGCAAAATCGCTCAAAGCTTCCTTTTACAGCCAGAATTATGACAAAATATTCTTTGGAACGTTTTCTTTCTATTTGCGGTAAGAAAATGTCTAAACGCTTTTTATATTTCTGTAAGCTTATATCAAACCTGATACTAGGTCAGATCATTGTTTCAAATCTTATAAACGTGCATAGACCAAATAGTCGCACAAACTACCCTCGACCTCATTAAATTAGATACAAAAAAACAGACATCAAATACGACAATTACTCAGGCTTACCATTCGAGATTCAGCTCCTGAAAGCTATCAAGTAAGGCCAGAATCGCCTTCGGACTTTTTAACTCACTCACCTTACGCATCAAGCAAGGTTAAAAACGAAAACGATGCCATCCGAAATCGGATTTCCGACTTTGACAAGCGACTTTCCCAACCAAAAATCCAATAAACAAATTAGCCATAAATAACAGAAGACTCTTCATAGCAGCTGAATTTCGTTTTGTACATCCAGTGGAAAAAAACACTAAAAAATATCACAAGATGACACAAAACTATGTCAGCTTCAGCTGTCAAAGTAAACAAGTTTGAACTCACCTGTCAATTTTTGACTAATCAGAGCATAAAAATTGGACGTAGAGCGTGACCAACGCGTGGCCGTGGTCGTGGCGAGAAGTCAAAAGCAACTGTCTTTCCTGACTGCAATAGCTGCCTGAATTTTCTCATCCGAGGTCAGTTTGAATTCAAAATTGTAATTCTGCTGCAGATAAACACAATTCATATGAATTAAAAAAAATAAACTTGGGCCTGCGATCATTTGAAAACTAATAACTTGTCAGCGGAAAGCTTAACGGGTCGACACCCGAGCCCACAATACGGTCAGGTGATACTGGTCAGTGAATACCCTGTTTTGACAGCTGTCAATTGATCACAATATTGCTGTGCAATATTTGTGCAATATCAGTTTTTCTGTTCTCCCAAACTAGCTAGAAAGTGTAGGATTGAACATTGGTTTCCCTGTGGTTCGGAAGGACGGACGGGCGGGCGGTGTACGGTCACTAGATTGCCAAATTTTCTGGTTTGGGTAGATTTACTTAGCTATGGGACTCCGCTCGCGTGTGCTTCGCGCGCATGGAGTTCCGCTTTAAAATTATCGTTCTGTATAAATTGGTGCAAATTTGGTGTGCACATCTAAGCGAAAATCTAAAGCCTCTTCCAGGTCCATGAGGTCAAAAATTTTCCACTCTAAAATAGCTGGTCCCGAGTAGTCTGCTCTTGGAATATATATATATATAAAATAAAGATACGTGAATCATTCAAGCAATTGAATTGTATTGCAATTAAAAAGATGTATTAAGTCGTCACTGGCAATTAACTATACAAGGAACTCCCAGGAAAAAAAAACAGTAAGTAAATAAGTAAAATAGAAGGAGTAGATATGCCCAAAGCAGACAGACTCGGAGCAAGCATTGCATTATGTTGTTAGAATTCTGCGGCATAAGAGCCCGGGGCGGGAGACAAATACATTTTTGCGTAGCCGAGAATAGAAAAGCGTAAAACGTGATAGAGTTAAAAGAACCGGATGGCAAATAACAATAATACAGATATCGAATGAAAACCCTGAATTTCGGTGAAGTTTTCCAGTTGGATCCAACCTTGTTAGCTTATTGTTATCATTTGCACTATTATCATCATCATCATCATAATTATTTTGGTGAATATCAAAGATAAATACCTAATTTCATACAACTTTGTTATGGTTTATTGTTCTCTTTTTCAGGAGATGAAACTAGTTATGCATAAACCCACAGGAAAAATGCTGCTGATTGGGTTGTCCCTGTGTTTTGCAGTCCTGACAGTTCATAGTAAGAATTACGATATTCCTAGCACTTTGCATAAAAAATACTTACTACAATTTTGCGAGTTCACAACAAGATTTAAAATTGGATCAGTTAATTTTTGGTTTACAACCACGTTACGAGGCGAATATGTTGGGTGACGGGTTGTTGACAAAAGGGGGACTTTGCATGTAAAAGACAGTTTAGTTACTAGCGGAGGGACCTCTTGTGTTTTTGCCAACCAATTTGGCAACCGTGACGTTAGCTGCAAACCATATATATATATATCTCTTGAGTCAGTGAAGTTTGGTGTTACTAATATTTCATCGCTTCTGCATGACTTACAATGTAGCTATACCATCCCAAGTGCTATTCAAAGTGATACCATTATAACAAGAGCGTTCATTTGTCTTCTCTTTAATAATGGCGTTACCAGCCACGACATCGTCACCAACTGTTTGCCCTCAGAAGACAACATCAGGCAAATGTTGCAGTATTCCATTCACGTACAGAGGAGTGACCTACAATTCTTGCACTTCAGCTAACCATAACGGACCCTGGTGCTCCTTGGATCCTGTGTACAAGGGAAGATGGGGCAACTGTCGTGAGTTTTAAATTGACTAAGCTAAATCATTTTTAGTGTGTATTTCAAGTAATATTGTTATTGTTACACGAATTGACTATCCGATTGAGTAATAAGACTTCAAAAAGTCATGACTGTGTATACATTCCACGTTGTTTATGTCACGCATTACTGTTTTAATTGTACCTTTGCCTACGAATAATTTATCTAATTCGCCCACACAATTATGAAAGCGGTTCTCAATAACAACAATTGCACTTTTAAGGTAAAGGTGCATACATGTTCGCCCGCATTTCCTAACCTTTGGTTACTGCGAGTGATTATTCCATTAAGAGCATTGTCTTCTCTTTGATAGCGTTACCAGTCACCACAACGTCACCAACTGTTTGCCCTCAGAAGACAACATCAGGCAAATGTTGCAGTATTCCGTTCAAATACAGTGGAGTGACCTACAATTCTTGCACTTCAGCCAATCACAACAGACCTTGGTGCTCCTTGGATCCTGTGTATAAGGGAAGATGGGGCAACTGCCGTGAGTTTTAAATTGACTTAGCTAAAGCCGAACCTTAACTCTGTATTTCAAAGTTATATTATCTTAATATCAAGAGCATTGTCTTTTTCTTTAATAGCCGCAGTAACCACAATGTTACCAACTGTTTGCCCTCAGAAGACAACATTAGGCAAATGTTGCAGTATTCCATTCGAATACAGGGGAATAACCTATAGTTCTTGCACTTCTGCCAATCATCACAGACCCTGGTGCTCCTTGGATCCTGTGTATAAGGGAAGATGGGGCAACTGCCGTGAGTTTTAAATTGACTTAGCTAAAGCCGAGCCTTAACTCGGTATTTCAAAGTTATATCATCATAATATCAAGAGCATTGTCTTTTTCTTTAATAGCCGCAGTAACCACACCGTCACCAACTGTTTGCCCTCAGAAGACAACATCAGGCAAGTGTTGCAGTATTCCATTCGAATACAGTGGAGTGACGTACAGTTCTTGCACCTCTGCCAGTCATAACAGACCTTGGTGCTCCTTGGATCCTGTGTATAAGGGAAGATGGGGCAACTGCCGTGAGTTTTAAATTGACTTAGCTAAAGCCGAGCCGTAACTCTGTATTTCAAAGTTGTATTATCATAATATCAAGAGCATTGTCTTTTTCTTTAATAGCCGCAGTAACCACAACTTTACCAACAGTTTGCCCTCAGAAGACAACATCAGGCAAATGTTGTAGTATTCCATTCGAATACAGGGGAGTAACCTATAGTTCTTGCACTTCTGCCAGTCATAACAGACCTTGGTGCTCCTTGGATCCTGTGTATAAGGGAAGATGGGGCAACTGCCGTGAGTTATTAGTTATTAGTTTTAAATTGACTTAACTAAAGCCGAGCCTTAACTCTGTATTTCAAAGTTATATCATCATAATATCAAGAGCATTGTCTTTTTCTTTAATAGCCGCAGTAACCACACCGTCACCAACTGTTTGCCCTCAGAAGACAACATCAGGCAAGTGTTGCAGTATTCCATTCGAATACAGTGGAGTGACGTACAGTTCTTGCACCTCTGCCAGTCATAACAGACCTTGGTGCTCCTTGGATCCTGTGTATAAGGGAAGATGGGGCAACTGCCGTGAGTTTTAAATTGACTTAGCTAAAACCGAGCCTTAACTCTGTGTTTCAAAGTTACGTTATTATAATATCAAGAGCATTGTCTTTTCTTTACTAGCCGCAGTAACCACAACGTTACCAACTGTTTGCCCTCAGAAGACAACATCAGGCAAATGTTGCAGTATTCCATTCGAATACAGTGGAGTGACTTACAGTTCTTGCACTTCTGCCAGTCATAACAGACCTTGGTGCTCCTTGGATCCTGTGTATAAGGGAAGATGGGGCAACTGCCGTGAGTTTTAAATTGACTTAGCTAAAACCGAGCCTTAACTCTGTGTTTCAAAGTTACGTTATTATAATATCAAGAGCATTGTCTTTTCTTTACTAGCCGCAGTAACCACAACGTTACCAACTGTTTGCCCTCAGAAGACAACATCAGGCAAATGTTGCAGTATTCCATTCGAATACAGTGGAGTGACTTACAGTTCTTGCACTTCTGCCAATCATAACAGACCTTGGTGCTCCTTGGATCCTGTGTATAAGGGAAGATGGGACAACTGCCGTGAGTATAAATTGACTTAGCCATAAAGCATGTTTAATGATATTACATTTTTAATGATGATAGTACATACAAGTCAATGTTGTAGTATTCCATTCAAATACAAGCAAGTGACCTACAACTCTTGCAGTACTGCTTATTACAACAGACCTTGGTGGTCCTTGAGGCCCTGCCAGGGGGGGGGGGGGGGGGTGTCCCATGTCGCTCTGAATTTTAAAAAACGTCTCCTGTCGGTTTTTATAAATGCTTCACGTCGCTGTCGGAAATTGAACGAAAATGCTTTGTCTCTATCGGAATTTTAAGAAAGGGGGATAGCGATGCGTCGTAAAGAAACCATTACAGTTGTGCAATTTCTCAGTGAACATTTTGCTTATCGAACACCCATACATCGCCATTCACAATCAAGAATGACTTCTTCTCGGTGAATCCAAAAACGGATTTTAGATCTTAAAGCGGATTTCGCGTTACTTTCGAAAATCTAAATTCGGATTTTTGATCTGGTGAATCCATTTTGAAAAAGGATTCACTGGATTTGAAATCCGGAGAATCCGAATCCAGATTAACGGATTAGTGATCTACGTTGTTCCATTCACAGTGGATCCGAAATTAGTCAGATGATCCAGCGGTATTTCCAGTTGAAGTATTCCCGTAGAGTTGCTGCCATTTACCGTAAAACATCTCAAAACACTAGAAGATTGTTGCTGGTACAGTAAAATATCCATGTGCTGACCATTTGTCGCTAAAGATTGCTTAAAAACAAAAATAAGTAAAAGGGACAAATGAATTGCTATCTTTCTACAAAAATGCTTGTAGACGCGCTAGGCATTCGATCGTGTTACATAAAAAACCGAGCTACGAAACAGGATCAAACTGAGCAGACAACCTTTAAATAATTTTCAACTTTAACGCGCTTCTTTCTTGATCTGTTTATGTTCCATCGTCCTTATTAGAACTGCCGACCACAAAATTCTGCGCGGTATAATCGCACGTCCAACAGTAGAAAACATGTCATTTCTTGAGAGGTTGTCATATATATTGCACGTTTGTGCGAAAGGTTACCAAGGTCACAAATCGAATTTCGGATTTCACGTTCCTTTCCACCGCGAATTTCGGCGAATCTCGGATCAAAAATCCGTTTTGGATTTGCCGAAAGGAACACAGTCAACACACCCTAAGTGATCCACGTAATGTGGTGGTGGAAAAAAAAAAATGAGGGTAGGGTCAGTGTGGGGTCCATGTAGGGTCGATGTGGGGTCGATGTAGTCGTGGATGGAAATTAAAAATAAAAAGAAAGATCAAAAAGGGAAACTAAATCAATTGCGGAGGAGTAGGAGGAGTGTGAGGTAAGTAAAACATTGTCTTTCGTACTAAAACGAGCTAGTTTGCCTTTGCCCTCATTAATATGCACGATTTGCCTGCCAAAAATCAGTGAATCGGAACTAGGACAATCACAGCAGCAGGAAATAGGACTTGCATAGTCACGTTTACGTCTCAGTGATTTAAGTCACGGGTGTCTGTAAAATGAGGAAACGGAGGCGGAGGCGGACGGCGCACGGCGGAAAATAAAAATAAAACTAAATAAATGTATAATATAAATATATAAGATAGATAAATAATAAGACAAATATCTCTGGATCGTCGGAGAGAAGATAAACAGAGTAGGTAGTTATGAGGCCTGGTAGAATGTCACTTCCAGCTCGTGGCTGGGACGAAAAGATCTGTCGTTTCAGTATGCGATATTCTTTTGCGATATGGTCTGTGCAGTGATATCGAAAAACATGGACAAAAGAAGCCACGCTTGGCCGAGAGGTAAGTTAATTTTTGCGGTATCCTTATTTTTTTTTTTATACGTTTGCTGTTTGCCGCAGCCCACTGCTTCAGATCTCTTCCGGGTCAACTGATTCCGATTATATAACAAACACACAAACAAAACCTCCAAAGGTGAAAGAGCGGGTTCGGCCTCTCGCCTAGATTCAAGCCTTTTTGAAGAGGGGTGAGGGGAGGGGGCTTTAAAAAAAGCCCGGGGAGTACTCCCTTATATAAGCCATATAGGTATGTGCCGCACCAAAGAGTAGGGTTTTTGCGCCGGTTTGCTCTAAAAACGGTTCTACACTTTGCCCAGTTTGGTCTGGAATCTAGTATGGTTTTCGAGGAAACTAAAGGAGTGTAACAGTATGAACGTACTTATCGGTTCAATTCCAAACGAATAAGGAAGAAAGAAAAACATGCGAATTAGAAATGGATGTTAAGAAATCTTTTTTGTTGCCGTTCTTATCTATTAAGTAATGATGATAATGATGACATAATTTATTAGCGGCAAGGTCTGAAGACGAGTGTGTAAAATTACATTTTTTGGTCTGAAGTACCCTCACCAAGAATTCCCAGGAGTACCCCCACCTCCTCCTCCCCCCCCCCCCCCTGAGAAAAAAAAGACAAAATAACTTTTGATGGCTTAACTTAAAGGAATTGGTTTCAATGATACACATTTATTTAGTTATGTTTCTTTTATTTTTTAATTTTTCGTTTAATTTTAAAGACTTGGGCTACTTCAATCGAGCCACTATGCGACCGCTCGTCTTCAAACTAGCTAGTCAATCTGCGCACTGATACATTACACACAACAGTTATAAAATTATTGAATGGTTTACTTCAATAATTCACATGTTAATCTCTAATAGTTGAAGAAATCCGGTCTCTTATGGCCAGCCTTCTGACCTTGTGCGAGCCTTGCTACTCATCGTTCTCCCATTCGCGGAGAAGCAAACGTGCCATCACTGATCAAATTTTCCCAGGAATAGGATTCTTCTTGGTTTTCAGACAGCAAGTGCGGTATGTTGCATGCTTGCGTCCATGAACTGTTGCAAAGGAAGCTCAGCCTCAACAACGCGTTTGAAAATTAAAAAAAAAAAAAACGTCTTAATTTTTGCCTTTTGAAAAACTTCGAAACAAAAATGACTAACCTTGTGTCTAGTTTGTTTATTTTACTCTCTGTTCATCCAATGTGGGGGAGGAGGTAGGACTCCCATGTCAATATAACGGGGTTGCTCGTTGGAAAATTAGAATTTAAAAACCTTGTTAATTTAAGGAGAACAACATGGACATAGCTCAGGCCAGGCTCAGGCTTTATTTAGTGACTCATTAAGAAAATCACACTCGCAGTAAAGGCATTCGTGAAATTTTTGTATAGGTATTTCTTTTCACACAATCCTAAGCGAAACATTTGTGGGTAAGAATATGGACTTTCCGTCCTGAACACCTCAAGCATGGGCGAAATTAGGGGTTAGCCGAGTGAACCGCGGCCACCCCTTTTTCTGTGAAATTTTATATTATTTTTAAAGAATTCTCAGTAAAATAAATAGTATCTATTTATGGGAAAGTGTCGCGGCCGCCTCCTTCTGAATTTCCTCCCCTGCAAAGTGAGACCAAATTGAATGAAAAATGATAATGATAATGATGATGATAATAATAATGATAATAATAATAATAATAATGATAATGATAATGATAATGATAACGATAATAATAATAATAATGATAATAATAATAATAATAATAATAATAATAACTAAATAAATGTATATCCCTTGAAAGCAGAGACCTAAACAATCCCTTAAAGTTAGGCTAACTATATCCATTTCGTCGTTTTGTTCCAACTCTCCCCTCTCACCCCTCTTCAAAACGGTTTGAATTTAAGCGAGAGGCCGAATCCGCTCTTCCACCTTTTAAAGTTTCGTCTGTGTGTTTTTGAGTCAGTTGACTCGGAAGAGATCTAAAGTAGTGGGCTGCAGCAAACAGCAAAATGTATATAAAAAGATTAAAGATATATACTGCAAAAATTAAATTACCTCTAGGCCAAGCGTGGCTTCTTTTGTCCATTCTTTTAGACATCACGGCACGGATCATATCGCAAAAGAATTTTGCAAACTGAAACGACAGAAACCACACATCTTTTTTTTCCCAGCCACGAGTTGGAAGTGGCATTCGAGCAGGCTTCATAACTGTCTACTTTGTTTATCTTCTCTCCGACGATCCAGAGATGTAACAACTGATATTTGCAATTTAATGTTTTGAATTCTATTTGTCTTATTTATTTATCTATTTGTCGTATTTATTAATCTATCTGATATACTTATCCTATACATTTATTTATTTATTTTCATTCACTTTTTTTTTTTTTTTTTTTCCGCCGTCCGCGGTCCGTTTCCATATTTTACAGACACCCTTAAGTCACAGACAAGTTTGACTTTACTCCTCAGACACCATGAATTAACCAATGAAAACGTTTCTTATTTTCTACCTAAGCAATCGAAAACGAAAGCGTTTATCGACCTTAAAGTAACAAGGAAACCTAAACCAACTAAAAATAGCACACGACCTTATCTTTATGAGATTCCTGAGCATTTTACTCAATAAAGACAAAAGGTTATGATGCCATCTGCGTTAATTTATTCCACTTCAAACTAATTAGATTCCACTTCAAAAAACCCGATAATTTGGTCCCTCCAATACTACTATCTTCATTGTATAAATTTCTGATCTCGACAACCTGGTATCTATACCCTCCGCATAACACGTGTGTGTAGCATCCATTAATGAATGATTTTATCTTGACGAAAGAAACGAAAGTCTGTAAAGTCCAGTCGTTTCTTCTACATCCTGCTTGCTTCCACGCTTCGAGGGGTCTTATCAGTAGTTGAAACAAGCTATTTTGTATGTTTTAGACGAGTTGCAATATTATCGAGACAAAAACTACAAAATGCAATTAATATCGCGTCACATCTATTTTTTTTTGTAGGTGGTTGACTTTGGTGTCGTTTAAACTAGTAACCAGACCAGTGAGTATAAACGTTCTTTTAGTACTGGCAATTTTGAGTTATAAACTAACTCCACTTGATAATCCTTGACCTGATGTTTAGATGTTCTTCATCTTCATCTACATCTTGACCCGGAAATTAATATTTCACTGTCTAACCCATCTTGTGTAACCAGTCATGAAGCATGTGGTCTCTCTTTAGTACGCATCTACTAGAGACGCAGATTTTTCTCACTTTCTTTATCTCTAGATTCAAAATAAATATTTAGTTAATTCAATGCATGTAAATAACGCTAAACACTTAAAAGGCTCCGAAATCAAAACAAACGCAGCTGAAGTAGTTATCGAACTCTCACTACTGTAAACGTACCGCATTTTCCTCACTTGCTTTAGATTCTGCCTGAAGTTTCACATGTGAATAATGTTTGGTTTATTTGAAGATACTACCACATGTATTTTTCTAGAGGTGTTCGGAACCATGATCCACGTGTTGTTATGCCGTTTATAAATTCACGGTTAGTTTCCTTATATAGGAAAAGCGTCAAACCCACAGATATCATACTATTTTAAAAAAGGATAAGGACCAGTGTACACAACTATAGTTGAAAAGGTCTAACTTTAAGTTTTTTTTGGTTCGAATAAAGACTTTCTGAAAACCACGTAATTTGAATTTTTATGTCGTTTTATTAAACACCTTAGGCTTATCGAGCGAAATCGATTTTTGACGGTGGCTGCGATCTTTCCGATTTTCTTTGATTTTACTGACATTCACTCTTAATTGTTTAATATTTTTTTTTACCTTCACAGGTTCGGAACCTGCTGGTCCGCATTTCTCAGAAGTATATACCGGAAAAGGACTTTAGAATGAGGGGTCAATATATTTTTGCTTTTATATGGTGTTGGGGACTAAGAGAAGTCTACGAGACCGGGTTGGTCAAGGATATATTTCTCACCATTAAAAAGAACATTACAAAAGAAAAAAGCTAAACATGCGACCGCTAGCTCTTAATTTGTCAAACCGAAGAGATGTGGAGTAGAAATTGGTTGCACTCTAACAAATAGAAAGCGCTCGTAGCGTTATTTTCAAGTGAGAGCTGTTAACATTAAATGTTTGCCAGTTATAAACGTAATCAACTATAGTATCACAGTTTGGTATTAATAAAGATGCGAATTAGATTAGCCACTAGCCTTCTCTTGTCTTATTGAAACTAGAAAGTTCAAAGAACTCCTTACTTTACACAAGAAGCCCCGTCCAAAACAGATTAAAAAGTTTCCCACGTTTTCCCTCGACATCAATTACATTGTGCTAGGCGAATATAATGTCTTGATACGATAAAGAAAAGCATATCATCACAGCAAAGTGACATTAAACATTTTTTAATACATTCAAAAGCTATTAAGGCCACGATTAAGCTAAGGACCGATTTTATCAGTCATTCTATTTGTGACAACTGAAGTTGTAAATAGTCAGATGTGGTGTCACATTTCGCACCAGACGTTCGTGTTCCAAATGCTCTGGTACTATTCCAGTTCCGTGTGGCCAAGACGAGTTTCTCTATCGTTTTTGACCTGAATAACTTGGGGTGCATAGGGAGTATCACGAACGACTTCAATACTGGCCACCCAACCAAGCGAGGGATCCTTCACATGGACAACCACAGCCTCCTCATCATATTGGACTGTGGCTTGAGGCATACTATCGGGTATAAACACTTTTACCCGTGGTAGGCCGTCTTTGCTGAGGTCAGTGATCTGGAAATTCACTTTAAAAAAAAGGAAATGTCTTCTATGAGTGAAGAGCACAATTATTATAGTATTCATAATTTTACGATTCTCGTTTTTAGCAGAAGAAGTGAGGATTAGTACGGTGAGCAGTTTTATTTCAGTTACATGTAGCACCCAATAAATTAACTTTCCCTTACAGAAAAATAAGTATGGCATCACAAACTAATAATTATGGCGGGAAATCATCTTACACTTTATGAGTGGATTTATCTTGCAGAAAAATCTTCCGGGCCGCTCTTTCTGAATTTTTTGGATACGCCCCCTACAATTTACTTTATTCCACACATGGAAAATTCATTTTATATGAGAAAAGATAATGCGTTGCAGCCTATAAGTTAAGAAAAAAAAGTAATTAAAATTACGTGATTTCCAAGAAAAAATCATATGGATTACACGGAACTCCAGCTTTTGTTTATTGGCAAAAACTTCGGAAACCATTCAGTGAAGTTTGAAATTTTCTTGAAAAATTCTTCATATAGAAAGTTGTCTTGTCATCACACTGGTCTTTGGTTCACTTGTTTCAAGATGGTGTCCTAAGGTTCATTTAGTTACTTTTCAAAATATCATCATCATCAACATCATTATCAATAACATTAACATTAATCAATAACATTATTATTATTATTATTATTATTATTATTATTATTATCATTATTATTGTTAACCCAAACGTTGTTTTTCCATTGCTCCTTACGCATCATCATCATCGTCATCATCATCATCATTATCATTAAAGATTACTGTCATTATTATTCATGTTCCAAACGTTGGTTGTCCATCGCCCCTCACGCATCTGCTTTTCATCTCCCATGTATTTCTGCTCGAATGGTTTGTCACACAGCTCAGCAGGATATCGTTCACTTATCAGCTACGATAAGATCTTGTTTTATAATCGAATGATATATCAACATCCGCCGAGTAGAAAATAGTAAAGATTGAAGACAGTGAATTAGGTGGTTTGCTTACTTCTTGCAGTTGCCTTCCTCTTGCAGAAAGGATCCCTCCACAAATCATCTTTACAATAGTAGGGAATCCACTTTCCTTCCCCATTGTGAGTCATAATAGCACAATGTTTGCGGCTGTAGCGTATCGGCTTTTCACTGTCCCAGTTACTGTAGTCAAATTCGCTTCCATCGAACCACTTATATTCCAAATTGTACTTGTTGTCCCTCAGGCCTATCCAGCTAGCTTGGCTGCCGTGATTGGAATTGATAGCGTTGATTTTTGACTCACTGTCAGCTTTAACCAAGGTTGCACTTTGTCCCATGCAATATTGCTCTCCTTAGGACCACCTCATAGCCGTGTCACCTCCGAGAAGACAAGGATCTTCCTGTAATTGCCAGCTATTTGGACACTGACCACCTTTGAAGAAAAAAAAGAGAATCTCTCTTAGTGTTCCTTACAATCGCCTTTGAAACTAAGAGATTGGACATGGTAATAAACTATCTCGCTAACGTTTTTTACCTGGGTATATTTAACAATTATTCTTTGAAATCATAATGAATAGTGACTGAATTAGGTAAACCTTCCTAAAGCCTCTATTCACCAAGACTGAAAAGAATAATTGTTTTAGCATATACAAACTGGATATAAACGAAGTGATTTCAACAAAATCAGAAAGGAGACCATTTTAAGTACGTACACTTTGATTAACGGATCAAATCACACGTGAGAAATGTGAATGTTGAGACGATTAAAGCACATGTGCAGAAGTTGTTAGGAAATGTTGAGTTCACTAAACGACCTCTTCTACTCTAATAAATAGACAAGTATTGTTGTAAACCTTCCATGGAGCAAAAAAGTTCAACTTTTAGTAACTAAAAATAAATTGAGGCTGTTCTGAATTCTTTGAGGTCGTTTCTTGCATTGTTAAACATCAACCCTAGGACTTAGAATGATCTCTAAAAAATGGAAAAACACGCATTATCCACTCGCTAGGAGGTGAAAATTATTGTTATATAGTCCGAGATAACGAATCAATCAGACTGCTTTAAACACCAAGATCACTGAGTGCGTATATACTAAATATTGAGATTTGCAGTGTCTCGCAGCAGAGTAAAACGACTTTCTTTGGTTTTCGTCAGTTTCTCCAAATGATTTGTAGCAAAACGACCTCTCATGTACATAATGCGAACTCCATCCACCACTACATCCTTAAAAGGGAAGAGGGGAGCATTTACGATTATCATTTAAACCAAAAATGAGCAACATCAATTATAGTTTACATTTATTTTATAAAATGTATAGTCTTATGGCGATATATCAGAGGTCAATCCGCAAGGTCGTTTACCTGCAAAAAACCAAGCTCCTCAACAGGTTTCCTTAAACCGTATTCCTCCATTTCCATACAGTAGTGATAAGTGGACGTTATTGGGCTGTTTGTGTTTTTCTTAATACCCAAAAAAGGAGGATCTTTCATTCTCGAGCCGTCCATCCAACGATAGCCCCCGTCTTCGTAGTTGGTCGTTAATCCAAGCCACCGCCCTTGACCCGAAGTCTCTATATGTCCGCGCACAAAAGCATTTTCTTCTTCACTATGGATAGTGACAAGACACCTTATTCACCTTATTCGTTACACATCGCCTGAGCCTTATCCCAATCGCTTACGAGTTTGTCAATAATCATGTAACAAAAGTCTTGATCCCCAAGTTTGTGATAACCCCAAGGCCATTTTCCTTGCTGTGGACACATGTCACTTCCTACAGAGAAATGGTTTGAACAAAATAATGACTCTAAGGTAAGGATGAAATAAAACAGAACACTTGGGGCTTTCCATAGAGGCACCTTTTCTTCCATCATGCTTTATATTTCATTGGTCTTTTATAATAATAAAAAAAAATAACAAATTTTGTTCTTCGCGAGATATCGGTATCCAGTTAGGGAATCTTTACAATTAAAACAAATTGGCCCTTCAAAAACTCCGAAATAATGAAAACTTTGATATATTCAGATTTCACTTTTAGCATTATTACAGATTAGGTTGTGTTATCTTATGGCAAAATCAACATACATGTATCAAATGCTTTCCTTCTTAGGATACTCTTTAGTATTACAAGGCTAGGGTTAATGGTTAAAACAGAGGAAATGGCAGCACCTGCCTCTGTAGAGAATGACAGGTAGGTGGGACCCGGCTTCAAGTCCTTGTGGCGCAGATTTCTCTTTCGTAAAGATCGCTTTAGAGACTTTAAAAAAATTTTGACCCATTTATTGTTTTATTATTTTTTTGTCACACACACAAAATTTACATATAAAATTTACAAATAGATGAGGCAAGGGAGCCCACCTTTAAATTAATATGTTATTTAATTGATTATTACAATACTGACATCAGTAATTTAAATCTAAGAACACACAATTTGTTTAAAACATAGAAAATAATCATTAAAATGGATAAAAGTAGAAAAGGCTCATGAACGCGTTAGTGCAAAAACGAAAAAGAAAAGGCGAGAAAAAATAATACAAGAAAAAACGAGGAAAAAAAGCGAAAGAAGCGAAAAACTACACACGAGAATTAGGAGAGCTAAAGTGTGCTCATACCAAGAAAAAATGAGTTAAGTTTAGAATTGATCAAAGCAATACTAGAGGCATTCTTAATTTCAGAGCTAAGGGAATTATTTAAATATTTCGGGCCCTTGAAAACGAAGGGAAAATTTCCTTACATTTGTCCTGCAGTAGGGCAAATAGAAGGAATTCTTACTCCTAGTGTTATTTGAATGTACGTCACAGTTAAGCAAAAACATGTCATTGAAACTGTTAGGATTATAAGAAGGCCGTTTTTATAAAGGTACATAACTTTTATTACCGATTTGGAGTTTGATAATATCTTCAAATTTCACAAAAGCTCACAAAAATAAGATTGGCATGCATCAAAAAAACTCCTGGAAACTATTCTAATAACTTGTTCCTGCCACTACGACATTCTCGCTAAAACCCGTAGTACTGAATTGAAATAACGACGGCTAACACGTCTTCCCGTCAAAATGACGTTGGCTCACGCAAGAGCACTGTCTATTTAGTATTAAGAAAATCTCGTACTCGTCTCACTAGAATATAAAGGTCTCTAATGATTAACCCCTTCCCCACTCGGCCACCCCTCCGCTGGGAGTTGTCACAGTTTTCTTACTTTTCAGGCGTTGACACCAGCCTTGGTCTTGAGCAGCCAGCCAAGGACATTAATATGGATCATTATCCTGGCATTTAGAATCAATAAAAGAATTATTTCCTTTATCCGTAAAAGGACAAAATGGGGACCCGAAAGGATTTATCAGGAAACAAGGAGAATCATCGGAGCACAATTGCAAGTGATTACATACGACTAATTCCTGCCATTGGTCTTGAGTGAGAATTACCCTGATCCCACTCAAGCTGAATATTAAAGCGTTTAAACTGACAAAACTTAAGTGCAGTTAAGTATCCTAGCGGAGTAAATCAGAAAGTCACGTACTAAACCTACGAGTTAAGGTGCTGAGTATAGAGGCTAGGCCACATATAATAAGAATTCATTCTCACAGGAAATGGTTTTATGCCCTCGTTAGTTTTGTTATTCCAAACCCAAGCTTTAACAACGATCGAACGGCGTTCAATGCTGCCAATTGCTACGGGAAATTCGGAAAACAACATTTACTTAAATTATCGGCGACAATGCCGACAACATCCCATTTACAAGTAAGAGGGTTCTGGAGCAGAGTAAGAAAAGGGTTGCATGCAGCGCTCTACCAGCAGTCAGTGGTGAGCCATGGGTATCACAATGATGCAAAGCGACACTGGGTAAGCTGCTTTAATCTAACAAACATTTACATTTACATTTGCAATAGTTTTTGGCGTAGAGTAGAAGGCCACCAAAACAGAAAGCTAGCATTGTTAGCAGTGTTCCTTAACCGTCTTCTTGAAGAAAGGGGAATGGCTGCTACCGAGCCAAACCCTGATAAGGTTTCATATTGATACTCGGAAAAAGATTGGTTTCATTACACCAACAACCTGTGCCTTTAGCAAGCTGTTGGTCTATTCCATAGGAATTGGCTCTTTTTTAGGCATACTATACTTCGTTACTGACATCTCCTCAAGCCACTTTTAGGCTTAAAGGCTATTTTTTGCACTTCTTTGTTTAAGAAAGACAGAAAATGTCATTTAACGCAGCAGAATACTTTATTTCAACATTAAATTAAAATTCAGGGCCATTTAGTTAATATGAATTTTAGTAACATTAACGATGGCGGTTAAGATGGCGATCACTTTTGGGCATGACGTCACAAATTCTTAAAAAAGACCATATCCAGTAATATTTTTATAATATTTTATCATTTGCCTTTTGCGTATTAAAAGTGGTCAGAGTTTTTTTTAATTGGAGAGAGTTCTGCCCCCCTTTCTGGCGGACAACTATTGCAAGTTTTGGAGGCATTTATTATGTCATTTCTTTAATTTGCTTTGTGAGATTAGTCTTGGTGTTGAAATCATACTGCAATAACGCTATTGATATGAGTATGATTTTGTATTCTCATGCAAATAAAAAGCCTTTTCACATGAAAGGTTTCGCTCTTAGCCTTGTTCTGGAAGTAAGACTTTCATAGAACTCGGAAATGGTCTGTGTTTTTAGTATAAAAAAAACTTAGCACTTAAGATGAACGTGGATTAGACACTCCACTGTTATAATTGGCTATTTGAAAAACAGGCGACTGTTGTAAAATTTGCCATGCATCGTGTATTGTCTGAAAGGAGTCAGTGCAATAAACATTTTGCTTGGCTAACGATATGTGTGATTTTTGAGTGTCTAACTTTATTTTAGCACCGGAAAATCCCATTGTGTACTACACTTCATTCACCAGTGATATCTTTAAACAGGAACGATGTGTAATCAAAAAATTGCAAAGGTTTTGAAAAATGTTTACACAGAGGTAAAGGGGCAAATAATAGGGACGCCGAGACGGTGGCCTTGTTAACTTTGGTTACCCAATTCTCATCAGTAACAGATCCCACACTTTTCAGGATACTGGGTTCAAATTTACCAAAACCACAAGGAGACTGAATATATATCAGATTCCAATATTAGAGCTGGCGTTGAAACCCACCACTTCCCAGTTACATAATTTACTTTAGTATTTCTCTCCCGTCCTCCCATCCCTAACATTTTACGGGCCACCCTCCCCTGAGGTTGGTATTTACTTCTTCCATTGTTTTCCTTTTCTAATGTTTATTTGAGAGCGTCATAGAGGTGTAAATGATTCAGTTGAATTTGGGGGTGATGCCTATAAAGACACCTAGTCACAATGCTTGTTTGCCTTTGTTTAGGAATCTCTATCCGACAGCTTTCAAGTCCATCTATCATATTAAAATCTAAATCATTTCTCCGATTAAATTGTATATGGTCTGTGATATAGAAACCAACACCTCGAGTGTTGTCCTAAAAATTTGTAACCAGGAAGCGAGATATTGTGACAGCTATCTTCAGTAAGCCTTGTCTCAGATAGTGCTATAATATCTGGTTGATCGTAAGTAAGGTTTTTAGACAGGCTGTGAATATTGAAATGCATTAGCGAGAATTCTTTGTTTTTGATATTCTATATACATTCTTGATCTAGCTTGTTTTATATTATATTATGGAGATTCATTGAATTCACCATTTCCTACTTCTTCACTTGCCTTATCTGGATTTCCAATAACGTCTCTGAACAAGTCCTTGGAGGCAAATAGGTTACCAGCCGTGTGATAAATCCAAGCATCTGTTTCTTTCAAAAGTTCTTCTTTAGATAAATTAAGGAATGGAAGTTCACTAAATGATTGCATTAAGTCTTAATCGAGTCTTTATACATAGTAGTTGTCTTTAACACTTCTCGAAATTGAAGAGAAATTGAAAAAAGAAACAAACTACCTGGCAGCAGGGATCGACTAATTCAGCCACGCTGAAAGCGCTACTTGAATTATTCAAGATCTTCATAGTCGAATGCGCGTAACTCCTTTATAATTTAGATTCAGGCGTTCTGGGACCAGATAAACTTCCATTTGATACTTTTCCTATATCTGTTTACGGCTCGGTACAGCTTCTTCCTTCTTTCCGTCAAAGATTCTGAGATGTAAATGTTCTCGCCCACAATAAGCCATTTAGATCTGGTCTCTGGCTCAGTTTAAGTTCAGGCAGGGCATTTCTTTTGCCATAGACAGCATTCCGTACGTCCCGTCGTGTAAACTTAACGATGATCTTCGGCAGTGCCTCGTTACTGTAGCTTGGAAGAGGGTGAGCAATGGATATATCGTTATCGTTGATATCTAAATCCAACGCCTTACCAAAGATTCACCAAGATAGATTCACTGGAGAAATTGGCGTTAGACTTAACGCATGAAATTTCCAGGCAGTCATGCCTCATATATTGAGCCATATCCCATCGATTCCATCATTAACTTCGAATAGTAAAGACATGGTTGCCTTCCATGTCTTTCTTCGTTTCCTTCACCGTTTTGTTTAGGGAAGCTATCTTCTCGTTTGCGGACTTCCATGGCTTCACAAGCTGGTCATACTGCTTCACGATAAATCAGTACGGTGCTGAAAGTTCCGCGAAGTTTGTTTCCAGGCGTTTCTACTTCTCCATAACTGGCGCCATTTCGTTCTTCAGGATTCCTTTGAACTGTTCCAATACTGCCATACTTAATACAAGGAATACACTAAAACCACTTAAAACAACTAGCTACGGTCACCACATATAGGTTTCACTTTCAGCCATATGGCTACCAAATAACACACAAATATCGAACAAAAGAGGTCTAGAACAGCGTCTCCATTCGAGTGCTCCTTCATTCGTGCCGACCACGTTTAAACAGAAAGTGTTTACTTACTGCGATTTTGTAATAAATACAAATGTAGTAACCAATAGTTGAGTGGATTAGTGATAAGTGTGTTTCTGAAACTTGAAAACTGGGCAGGAAAAACACTGTTTAATACCATTCGACGATCAAATAATTACAAACCGCAAGGTCCGCGAAGCAAATTAAAGGAAACAAGAACGCTCTTACAGCCGCGTTCAGTCTCTCTTGCTTGCATATTAGATCGAGACACGAGGAAGCGATTAATTCTACAAGAAACAGGATTTACTCGCTAATGGTTTTTTACTTCCTACTTTATCAGCGTCGATACTTTTTATTTGTTTCTGAATTGATTTAGTACGCGTCTTAACGTCGACTGGAAATACGTCTGCGGTCGCAGGCTATACGCGTGTATAAATACACAAAAATTCACGTGCCTCGATTCCAGAGAAATTACAACACCCGACCATCGCAGTTTTGCTAATTATGATTCGTATTTTTTTTTTCAACGACTCAGTTGTGTTCACTTGTCCAAAGTAATCAATGCTTTGAAGCGATAGAATTCGTGGATCGACACGTTCCGGAAAAGCTCAAAATTTAATCTTTCATAAGCTTTCTTCGCAAAACATGGGTTTCGATCAGGCAACGATTCTTATTCCCAGTTTCCACGGTCTCCGCTAGGAACGCCTGGCACAATGACCTCCCTTTTGTCTCAAAAATACGAAGAAAAACGCGTTGCGGATTATGTGTCTCGCTGCTTACGCAAGGGAGACTAAAAAGGGAACTGAAAAACAAGAAACTAGGTAAACGATAACCGTCTAACACCATTTGCAGATCGACTAATTACAAACAACGAGGTAATTAACTGATGCAAATTAAAGAAGCCGCAACAGGATAAGAGTGAAACTTGAAACTTGAAACTTATTTTAGTAAAAGAAAACTGGCTAACACCTTTTGATGATCAAGTTATCACAAATAACCAGCTGGATACCTGATGCAAAAGTCGAAAAGAAACCGATACGTGAGACTTGAAACTTGTGTGGAGGTGTGTTCGAGCAACTCGCTCGCTACACGATGAGGTACAAGGAATCTGATTTACATCTTGATCTTTATTCTTCTTTGACTTCTGTTAGCAATCTTAATCTTCTTACTCTTCTATTTCTTTTTTCTACTTTCTCCTACTTTTACTAATTAGTTCAACTATATAAGTGGTTTTTATAGCCAAAGCTGGACATGTTTGGGTTGACTGACCGTGGCAATAAAATCACGGTGAATTCGGGCCTTTAGGCGAGGGAAATTATTAGGATTTGGACAAAACGCAAGTGAAATTATTCCCGAATTTCACGAGGTATACCATTTGCTTACCTATTAATATCGTGGGTGACGAATTACGTTAGCAATCTTGGATTTTTGACACGTTTATCCTGGATCGTATCGATGGAGAACTCCACTCTCTCAAATGTTTAGACCTTAAATTTAGCTTATAAAGTTCAGAATTTTTCAGACTTTTTTGGCAAAATACCTGTTAGAGTCTTTCTTAATGTTCTCTTGTGTGTTCAGGTTTTCTAAAGCGTGTTTTGGGTCCTGACATCCTCATTCACGGCATTTTAAAACTTCGTCGCCATCTTGACACTGAGACGTACGGAAGGTTGCCATGGCAATTTTGTAATTTCACATGTGAAATTACAAATTAACGTGAAGAAAGGAAACAAAAGTAAATATTTTTGCACGTAAATGGAAAGTAGTACTTTATTAATCAAAACGTTTTGCGCGGCTGGAGTGCGAATTCGAGTTTCAGCTTGGCCTCTTCTCTTTTTGTGAAAAGCATTTCAGTCAGAATTTTGCATTGCACTTCTCAAGCACGAGCTGAAGAATCGAAGTGCGTCATACATAATTAAACTGCCTCATTTCATTTCTGGTCTTATGTGTCTCGCTGCTTACGCAAGGGAGACTAAAAACGGAACTAACAAACAAGAAACTAGGTAAACTATAACCGTCTAACACCATTTGCAGATCGAGTTATTACAAACAACGAGGTAACTGATGCAAATTAAAGAAGCCGGGACAGGATAAGAGTGAAACTTGAAACTTATTTTAGTAAAGGAAAACTGGCTAAAACCTTTTGATGATCAAGTTATCACAAATAACCAGCTGGATACCTGATGCAAAAGTCGAAAAGAAACCGATACGTGAGACTTGAAACTCGTGTGGAGGTGTGTTCGAGCAACTCGCTCGCTACACGATGAGGTACAAGGAATCTGATTTACATCTTGATCTTAATTCTTCTTTGACTTCTGTTAGCAATCTTAATCTTCTTCCTCTTCTATTTCTTTTTGCTACTTTCTCCCACTTTTACTAATTAGTTCAACTATACAAGTGGTTTTTATAGCCAAAGCTGGACATGTTTGGGTTGACTGACCGTGGCAATAAAATCACGGTGAATTCGAGCCTTTAGGCGAGGGAAATTATTAGAATTTGGACAAAACGCAAGTGAAATTATTCCCTAATTTCACGAGGTATACCATTTGCTTACCTATTAATATCATGGGTGACGAATTACGTTAGCAATCTTGGATTTTTGACACGTTTATCCTGGATCGTATCGATGGAGAACTCCACTCTCTCAAATGTTTAGACCTTAAATTTGGCTTATAAAGTTCAGAATTTTTCAGACTTTTTTGGCAAAATACCTGTTAGAGTCCTTCTTAATGTTCTCTTGTGTGTTCAGGTTTTCTAAAGCGTGTTTTGTGTCCTGACATCCTCATTCACGGCATTTTAAAACTTCGTCGCCATCTTGACACTGAGACGTACGGAAGGTTGCCATGGCAATTTTGTAATTTCACATGTGAAATTACAAATTAACGTGAAGAAAGGAAACAAAAGTAAATATTTTTGCACGTAAATGGAAAGTAGTACTTTATTAATCAAAACGTTTTGCGCGGCTGGAGTGCGAATTCGAGTTTCAGCTTGGCCTCTTCTCTTTTTGTGAAAAGCATTTCAGTCAGAATTTTGCATTGCACTTCTCAAGCACGAGCTGAAGAATCGAAGTGCGTCATACATAATTAAACTGCCTCATTTCATTTCTGGTCTTATGTGTCTCGCTGCTTACGCAAGAGAGACTAAAAAGGGAACTGAAAAACAAGAAACTAGGTAAACGATAACCGTCTAACACCATTTGCAGATCGACTAATTACAAACAACGAGGTAACTGATGCAAATTAAAGAAGCCGGGACAGGATAAGAGTGAAACTTGAAACTTATTTTAGTAAAGGAAAACTGGCTAAAACCTTTTGATAATCAAGTTATCACAAATAACCAGCTGGATAGCTGATGCAAAAGTCGAAAAGAAACCGATACGTTAGACTTGAAACTTGTGTGGAGGAGTGTTCGAGCAACTCGCTCGCTACACGATGAGGTACAAGGAATCTGATTTACATCTTGATCTTTATTCTTCTTTGACTTCTGTTAGCAATCTTAATCTTCTTCCTCTTCTATTTCTTTTTTCTACTTTCTCCTACTTTTACTAATTAGTTCAACTATAGTAGGGCTTTTTATAGCCAAAACTGGACATGTTTGGGTTAACTGACCGTGGCAATAAAATCACGGTGAATTCGGTGTGGGTAATGCATTGGTTTCACAGAACCTACATGGTTTTGATCGGCAAAAGGGTACAAACAAGTGAAAAACTGGTTAACAAACCCAAACAGGGACTTCAGGGAGACTAAATATACCAAGGCCAGTTCTAACTTGTCTTCAATACAATAGCACTGGTAGATCTACATTTAATATTTACGTTTGGAATTCATCTTATTTTGCTTTCGGAGCCCAAACAGCTTCTGATTCTTTCTGCTGAAAATAAAGTTTTCCCTCGTGCTTAAACTAGCCATAGCATAACAGAGTTAAAAACTTAAACTCTGCAGTGTTTTCACTCACGTGGCCAGCACCTACTCCAAGTATCTGGAACAAAAGAAAGGAATTCGAAAAAAAAAAAGAGTTCAACTCCCGGCCACAGGATTGTCTTGGTACACCAATATGGCCGCCGTTCCATTGATTTGAACACGAAAACGGACTTTAAGATCCGATTTTGGGCGACCGTTTTTTCGAAACAAAGTCGTATTAGGCGGTCATGGCTGGAACTGTCATTATTAAAATAATGACATAAATTAATTCTGCAACTCGAATCTAAATTTTAAGTTGTACGAATGTATGAAACATGACTTCACCAAAAGTTAGTGAACCATTTTGTGATCCGTTTGAGTTTCAAATTAAAAAGGAAACCTTAGACAATCCCAAGGAATAGATACACTCTGTGAAGAAAATTATCTGGTTCGAATGATTGATTCCAGTTATAGATATAAGTAAACTATGACTATTTCTCAAATCAGGGTAAAAATTTGCGAGAAATAACGTGTTGATCTCGCCACGACATCATTTTCAAATGAAAAAAAACAATTTGGGGTGAAGAAAGGAAACAAAAGTAAATATTTTTGCATGTAAATGGAAAGTAGTACTTTATTAATAAAAAAGTTTTGCGCGGATGGAGTCCGAATTCGAGTTTCAGCTTGGCCTCTCCTCTTTTGGTGAAAAGCATTTCAGTCAGAATTTTGCATTGCACTTCTCAGGCACGAGCTGAAGAATCGAAGTGCGTCATACATAATTTAACTGCCCCATTTCTGAAATGTTTTTCATAAAGAACTCCATGTAATTTCAGTCCTTAAACTGCGTATATATCAAGTCAGTTTTAGTTAATTTTGGCACTTGAAAATGGTGTGATAGCGACATCGAAACGTTGTACAAAACTTTTCTCGCTAATTTTTATTCATCCATTAGACTATCCATTGCCTGACAAATTTTATTTCAAGTCGACTAAATGACTATTTCACGTGAGGTAATTGAATCTTCTCCTGGTCGTCTTTAGGTTTAAAGTGAAAGGAAACCTTATGCCATCTCAAGGTATGGCTTAAACTTGATAAGAATTCTCCAAATCAAATGAAATTCTACCTTTACGTATATATCACCGCATCACTAACGATTACTGAATTATCTCCTGGTTGCGTCGGCTTTAGTTTCAAATTGTTCTCAGTGGTAGATCGTATAAAGAGAAGCATCTCATAGACGTAGTCGACAGTTGCCTCTGTCTAGATCAAGTCGATTCCGACTGTCTCCGTTGATCAGTTTGAGTTGTACCAAGAGGGAACATACATCAGGAAATCAGGTAAACATCCACTATAAGGAAATATTGAACTTCTTATCTCTTTGTATAACAGTATTTTTAATAACAGGTAGTCGGATCTTGTTGGGACGACCAAGACATTAGAGGATGTTACCATCAACAACGAGTACGAGTAAGAGAACGACTTCAAGCCGTACTCGTACTCGAAGTCGTTTTCTCAGCTTTCTATGTTAGCGATGACACCGAGTTCGAGTTTATAGAAAATAAAATTATGGGATTCCGCATGATTGAGCGCCAAATTTGAGTCGAGGTAGCGCTTCCACAACAATTTCGAAAACAAAAAATGACTCTAAAAAACGTTCAAGACTGCTTCTTAATCGATTTTTCGAGTTAACTCAAAGGATGGTTAGTCACGGTCTTAAAACACGCTAAAACCCAACAAATTCAACACAACAACCACACTGGATAAAGAAGTAAGTATTCTTTATTGATATCTTCGACTGTTGGGATATTTTCGACCCAATTATTATTTCGTGAGCCTGCGAGGTTTGTGGAGAGACATAAATGCAAATTTACTCTGTGTAGGAAATATCGCGTTCGGTTGCTTTTCCTCCCCTTCAAAAAGAATGTTATAAGGAATGTTCAAGATGATAAAGAGAGGCTAGAAACGAAAAGAAACTGCATTAAACGATCGGAATTTACCTTTGAAAACCAGCTCTTCCCGGTCGTTCTACCCACTTCGAGTTTTTGGTGAGAACTCGTCGTAGTTCAACTTGACAGGACGACTTGAAAACCTGGAGATACGCAGAACGGATGCGCAGTACGCAAAATCGCTGATCTCGTTCTAGAACTCGTACTCGTTGTCGATACTAACATCCTCTATTATTGCTCTTAGAACGGCATGCACGAAAGAACTTTTGTTCTGAACAGTATATCAAGTTGCTTGATCAGGATTTGTGTACGCGGCATAAACAAATGAAAGAAATGCACCAATCACCGACTTCCGTGGTGCTACTGATAGTCTGGCAATACAATATTGACACCATCTCCTGATGAAAACCTGCAAAACGCGGTCGAAACGTTGTGATCGATGTTAAGAGAATGACCATCAACAAGACAAACAATAAAGACGGCCTATTAAAGCTCTTTCTATTCTTAAATCGCGTTATTTTAAAATATTCGTCAAAAGTCATATTTAATAAACTTAGTGCAAATTCGGACTTACGATCAGCAATATTATCTTAGGACATTTTATGTCGCTGGACGTATTAAATACAAATATTATTTCTTTACTGTTTGTGTAATAAAGACCAATAGAACGACAGGTTTCCACTTTGTGAAAAAAACCGTTTTCCTGAGAAGGCGAAGCATTTTTTATAGGTAGGAACAGGTTTCGCACGTGCGGGTATTCTAAACCAAGATAAAAATACAAGTCAAGTGTTACTCGGTCTGTTCTTTAAGGATCTCTCGGAAGTTTCATGGATAAAAGACAAGCGGTATTATTTTTTTAAAATGTGGAACCACACTGTTTGTTTACTTGCACTTACAACAAAAATTTCTTGGAAGAGTTGATGTTTTCACTTAAAAATTAGTTCTAGTGTAGCTATTAACCTATTCATTGACAAGAGATCTAGACAAACCAAAAACGCCTGTCAGTTACTATCATGATCATGATATCATGAGCACTCTGAATGCTAAGTCGTGAATAGAGTTCGGACACTGATATATTGGTTGGACCCCCCCCCCCGCCCTGCGAGCACAGGCCCTTCGATCTTCTAGATAAGTCGCGACTTATCTACGCAAATCGAAGGGCCTCTGCTCGCAGGGTAATTGGTTAAAGGCACCCCTATCAAATCAAGATCTTTCGCTCTTCAGCAATCGACGGCCACTTACAGAAACGTTTTTCAAGCAGCCAATCAGGAGTTATAGAAACTAGCTGCTACTAATAACTCGGATCGAAAAGGTGCCTTTTTGGTACCACGAAATTTAGACGAGCCCGTCTTCTGCCACTCGATGCACAAAAATTTTTTAATAATTACTAGTATGTTTGTTTTTGAAGAGCCAACGACAGAGATGGCGAAATTAAATCTTTTGTGCTTTCTGTTCTTTGAAGATTTTTTAAAGGCAATAACCGATATTCCAGATATTGAACTAAACCCTTTTTTCAACTGACAACAAAAACGAGTTGATATCTTGTCTGTTATTTAATTTGTTTTATCACACTACGCACACTATACAAAAACAAAAAGACGCGCATAGACCTCGCTCACTATATCAGTGCTCAACAGCGACCATTGGAAGACTGAGTCCGAGTGCCTCTGTCAGTAAAGAATTGCAATTTGTTCATGTTCTTAATTACTCGAACTAGAAAATTTACCTTGTACAACTTACCTTTCTTAATTCACCATATAATCAGTCTTAAGTAAGTTAAAAAGATTCCTCTCCAGGGTACATCGAAATAAGGTGTCGATTTGTTGGTTCTGGGTGGTTACGAATATAGGGCTGGGGATGGCGAATTTATGGATCACTTTGCTCAACACCTTTGGACGATTTGTCAAGAATCGTTGCTTTAGCTTCCCCATCTCTGTTTTTATTTTATTGCGCACAGAGAGGTTTTGGATAGAGTGCACAGTTTTAACTTTTGGACGACTGAATAAACTGCTCAGTTAGAAGTTGACAGTCAGTACCCCTATTTAATATGAAGGATTTGAAAACTGTCCCTTAGAAATATTTAGCTCTTCTAAAAACCTAATGGAAATTGCTTGATTTTCGTTGACTCAGAGGACAGAACTTGAAAGCCATTTACGAGGTAAAGTGAAGTCCGACAACATGACCGATCAATGTTTACGTTTAATACTTAGGAGCGAACTAATTCAGTTTACTCTTGTCGATTATCAGAACTGAAGGATGGAGGAACTGCTTTTTATTATATTTCTCCAGAAAAAAATGGTTCAAACAAATATGTAATGATCAGAGTAACTCCTTCTTCATTTTCAAATCACGGAGCACAGTCAAAAACCAACGTCACTTCGCACATGCTCCCTACAGTTCTGAAATGACTGACAGATTTCTTAACTGGCCCAATCAGACCAATCATATCATGTAATAACCCAGAATCAGAATTGATGAATATAAAATTATCTCTCTGTGCAAATTTGGTGCGCACATCTAAGCAAAAATCCAACGCCTCCTCCAGGTCCATGAGGTCAATAATTTTACGCTCTAAAATATCTGGTCCTGATTAGTCTGCTCTTGGAATATTTTAAAAAAAGATACGTGAATCATTCAAGTACTGAAACTCACGCATTGCAGTTAAGAAGATCTAATAAAAGTCGTCACTGGCAATTAAATATAGAAGGAACTCCCAAGTAAAAAAACAGTAAATAAATAAGTAAAATAGAAGGAGTAGCTGCGCAAGGAGGACAGATCAGGAGCAAGGCAGACTTTTATAGTTAGCATTGCATTATATTATCATTAGAATTCTGCGGCATAAGAGCCTGGGCCGAGAGACGAATACATTTTTGCGTAGCCGAGAAAAGAAAAGCGTAAAACGTGATAGAGTTAGAAGAACCGGATGGCAAATATCAATAATACAGATATCGAAAGAAAACCCGGAATTTCAGTGAAGTTTTCCAGTTGGATCCAACCTTGATAGGTCATTGTTATCATTCGTATTATTATTATCATCATCATTATCATATTCATCATCATGACATCATTATTATTATTTTGGTGAATAAAAAAATCAGATACCTAATTTCATACAACGTGGTTATAGTCTATTGTTCTCTTTTTCAGGAGATGAAACTAGTTCTCCATAAACTAGCAGAAAAAATGCTGCAGATTGCATTGTTCCTGTGTTTCGGAGCCCTGACAGTACATAGTGAGAATTCCGATATTCCTAGTACTTTGCGTAAAATATACTTACTACAATGTTACGAGTTTACAATAAGATTTAAAATTAGATCAGCTAATTTTTGATTTACAACCACCGTAAGGCGATAATGTTGGGCGACGGGTTGTTGACAAAAGGGGGACTTTGCATGAAGAAAAAGAGTTTAAGTAATGATCCGGGTAAGGTGGAGAGCAATTTCTTTTGTTATGCGGCAACGGTGCTTTCCCCACATAGGAATGTTCTCATTTTTACACAGAGAATGCATAAACCTACACGAAGGCCGTTTACGCAATAAAATGCATTTACACTCCACTTTGAAAGGGTGTTTTTTTGTGTTAAAAGATTTCGACCAATCACAAGAGTTGAAAACAATAGCCAAGAAAAGTTTACAATTTTACATGTTCCCCACATAGGATTTCTTTGTTATTCAAATTGAGACCAGATTTTGTTATATGGAAGATGGTTGGAAAGTAAGGATAAATATATGTACCGCTTTATGAAGTTTTGTTAACTTTTGCTGTTTAAGCCAATCAGATTTAAGTACAGACAATAGAAAAGTTAGCACCTTTTTTGCATTCCAACATGTTCGTTGCCGTTGTTGCTATCGTTCTTGTCTGGAACGTTTCTTAATTACTAGCCGGGGGACCTCTTGTGTTTTTTTTGTGCCAGCCAACGTGGCAACCGTGACGTTAGCTGCAAACCATAAATATCTGTTGAGTCAGTGAAGCTTGGTGTTACTAATATTCCATCGCTCCTGCATAACTTCGAATGTAGCTATACCATCCTAAGTGTTATTTCAAAGTGATACCATTATAACAAGAGCATTCATTTGTCTTCTCTAACCAGCCACGAACTCGTCACCAACTGTGTTCCATCAGCAGACAACATCAGGCAAATGGTGCAGTATTCCATTTAAATACAAGCACGTGACCTACAACTCTTGCACTACTGCTGATTGGCACAGACCTTGGTGCTCCTTGGATCCTGTGTATAAGGGAAGATGGGGCAACTGCCGTGAGTTTTAAATTGAAATAGCTAAAGCATCTTTAGTGTGTATTTCAAAGTTACATTTTTTATCATTATACCAAGAGCATTCTGTCTTTTCTTCGATAACGTTACCAGTCACCACAACTGTTTGCCCTCGGAAGACAACATCAGGTAAATGTTGCACTATTCCATTTAAATACAAGGCAGTGACCTACAATTCTTGCACTTATGCTGATTACAACAGGCCTTGGTGCTCCTTGGATCCTGTGTACAAAGGGCGTTGGGGAATCTGCCGTCAGTATAAATTGACTTAGCTAAAGCATCTTTAATGATATTATCAGTACATAAAGACGGCTATTTTCTCTCCCCATCAGTTTGCTTTCCAAAGACAACATCAGGCCAATGTTGCAGTATTCCATTTAAATACAAGCATGTGACCTACAACTCTTGCACTACTGCTGATTGGCACAGACCTTGGTGCTCCTTGGATCCTGTGTATCAGGGAAGATGAGGCAACTGCCGTGAGTTTTAAATTGAAATAGCTAAAGCATCTTTAGTGTGTATTTCAAAGTTACATTTTTTATTATTATACCAAGAGCATTCTGTCTTTTCTTTGATAACGTTACCAGTCACCACAAGTGTTTGCCCTCAGAAGACAACATCAGGCAAATGTTGCACTATTCCATTTAAATACAAGCACGTGACCTACAACTCTTGCACTACTGCTGATTGGCACAGACCTTGGTGCTCCTTGGATCCTGTGTATAAGGGAAGATGGGGCAACTGCCGTGAGTTTTAAATTGAAATAGCTAAAGCATCTTTAGTGTGTATTTCAAAGTTACATTTTTTATCATTATACCAAGAGCATTCTGTCTTTTCTTCGATAACGTTACCAGTCACCACAACTGTTTGCCCTCGGAAGACAACATCAGGTAAATGTTGCACTATTCCATTTAAATACAAGGCAGTGACCTACAATTCTTGCACTTATGCTGATTACAACAGGCCTTGGTGCTCCTTGGATCCTGTGTACAAAGGGCGTTGGGGAATCTGCCGTCAGTATAAATTGACTTAGCTAAAGCATCTTTAATGATATTATCAGTACATAAAGACGGCTATTTTCTCTCCCCATCAGTTTGCTTTCCAAAGACAACATCAGGCCAATGTTGCAGTATTCCATTTAAATACAAGCATGTGACCTACAACTCTTGCACTACTGCTGATTGGCACAGACCTTGGTGCTCCTTGGATCCTGTGTACAAAGGACGTTGGGGAAACTGCCGTGAGTTTTAGATTGGCGATATTAAGGCATTCTTTAGTGTCTATTCATTAATGTGCTGTTATCATTATATATCAAGACCTTGAAATCAACCATTAATTAAGTAGAATTAACACTGTGAACGGTTTGAACCCAAGAGTCATTTCATAAAGTAAGTGGAATAAGATCGTCCAGGTCAGTGAAGTCCTGAATAGGGCTGTTGTTGACAGTGACTGACGTTTCGACAACCTGTGCGGTAGTCATCTTCAGAGTCAAAGTGAGTTGTATCACGTCAACATTACCGATTACCCGATTGGTCAATTACTTCGCGATGTTATTGGTCGTCTGTCAGTTAAGTCGTGATGTTATTGGCTATTTAACAATTATTCCTCGAGCCCGAATGGGCTCTGAGTCAATAGCCCATCAGGGCGAGAGGAATAATTGTTTTAGTAAAATCCAACTAGTTAGTCAAAAATATAGAGACAAAACAACTTTTGCCAGCAAAACGCGATCTAGCCGCCATTGTTTTGGTTTTCAAAGCCGGCGCTTTCGCTACAAGTGGGCTATAACATATAGCCTAGTAGTAGCTCAACCAATCAGAACGCAGCATTAATATAATTGACCACTAGTTGGATTTTACTAAAAGGCTTTAGATGTCGTTGATGCTTTTGCATCCGTACTTTGTCATCATTTTCAGTTTTGCTTGAGTCCGTCTGTAAATTATTTGTACGGTGCCGGTAACCGTTGACTACGATTCAGTGGCGTTTGTTCTAAGTACGTAAACCAGCGTTCTAAAGTGAGTCGTTGATAGTAGTCTGTAGAATATGTAATACATCTTGTAGAGTCCCAGTTGATTTGATTTTTCGTCTGTAAGTGGTGCCCAGCAATGTAATTAATTGTTGACATCACCATTTCTTGTAGCTCGTTTGCGTTATATCTGGTTGTTTCGGCTCTTGTAGATTTTCTCAGCTGTTATGGCAGAAAAAATAAATTTGCTATCAGGCTAACGTTCAAAATAGCTAACAGCCACGACAGGCCTTACAAGTTCTCTTTACCGCTCTTATCGATGCCATGCCACCAAAATTTGCTTGTTTCATTGCCTCATTGCTTCGATCCCAGGGTGACCTTCATGTGCCAGATCTATTCGCGACAACGAATGAATCGAAGTAGCTTTGGTATCACAATTTGAGTTCCACGAAGAACAAGCTTATCAGTCGCACATAATTCACTTCCCACAGCTAATAAATTCTATGCCATGCGACTTCCTATTCAAGACAAATTCTCGTACACACTTTTCAGCTCTCTGACGCTGTCTCTAAATTTTACAAATTGTCAGGCCAACAAGTGTCGATCCTCGAGAGAGCCAACATTTTACATAGTCTTTTGCTTTGGTGTTTGTCTTTGAACACAGAAGGCGTGATAAGAAAGATATGCAATATACTTAGAACCTGAAATGTACTTCACTGTAAACTGGCCAGGGTACATTCTGTCAGAAGCCATCTTTCGATCCTTGAACAGTTCTTTAATTTAGGTGTGAAAAAGCACTTTTAGATTCTTGGGGTCAGTCATTAGTTCAAACTCAGCACCATGCAAATGGGCAAGAAATCTTTCGAAGGCCCTTACAAGCGCCAAGGCCTCTTTCTCTGAATTTAAGCCTGCTCCCAATGTATAGCTCTTCATTGTTTAGTTACTGGTAGATAGAGCACTACAGCGCTAACGCAAGGCCATGGGTTCGAATCCCGTTGAAGCCCCGAAATTGTTTTAGGTGAATTGGCACTTGCTTAAATTGCTATTACAACTACGACGATCGCATCTTCATTTAAATTTGTATTTCCACAGTTCACATCATCTTCATTGTATAACTTTGTGATCTCGACAACCGCCATCTGTACCTTCCGCATAAAAAGTGTGTAGCATCCATCAATGAATGATTTTGTCTTCACTTTACAACAAACCGAAAGTCTGTAAAATCCAGTCGTTTCTTCTGTATCCTGCTTGCTGGCATGCTTTGAGGGGTCTTACTTAACGGTAGTTGAAACAAAATGAAATTAATATCGCATCACGACTCTTTTTTGTAGGTGGTTGACTTTGGTGTCATTTAAATTACTAACCAAACCAGTGAGTATAAACGTCCTTTTAGTTCTGGTAAATTTGAGTTATTAACTAAATCCGGTTGATAATCCTTGACCTAATGTTTAGTTGTTCTTCATTTTCATCTACATCTAGACCCCGGAAAATAATTTGTCTCTTTAGGCATGTGCCATTCTCACGTTCTAACCCATCTTTTGTAACTCTACTCATAAAGCACGTGGTTTTTCTTCAGTACTCATCTACTGGAGAAGCAGATTTTTCTCACTTTCTTTATCTATAGATAAATATTTGGTTGATTCAGTTTCAATTCATGTAAATAACGCTAAACCCGATTAAAAAGCTCCGAAATCAAGACAAATCCTGCTGCAGTAATTATCGAAAGTGAACTATCACCACTATAAACTTACCGCGTTTTCCTCACTTGCTTTAGATTCTGCCTGAAGTTTCACGTCTGAATGAAGTTTGGTTAATTTCAAGACACTACCACCTGTATTTTTGTAGAGTTGTTGGGAAACATGTTTCACGTGTTGTTCCGAAAGACCATAAATGCTGTTTAGAAATCCACGTTTAATTTCCTTAGGAAAAGCGTTAAGACCACAGATATTACTATTTTTAAAAAGGATAAACACCTAGTGTAGACAACTGTAGTTGAAAAGGTCTGAATTTAATTTTTTGGTTCGATTTTTTGATTTTCTGAAAAACCGCTTAGTTTTACGTCTGAATCCAGTACAGTGAAATTTGAATTTTTAGGTCGAGACGGTTTTTGATTGCTTGTAGCCATTAAAAAAGAATATTTTTAAAAACTAACTCAATTTCATTTTATTAAACACCTTAGGCTTACTGAACCAAAAAAAAAAAAAAGCGAAGGCGACTATTGGCGGTGACCACAATTTTTCTGATTTTAATTTCTATGATTTTTACTGACATTCACTATCAATTGTTTATTTTTTTATTTTCTTTTTTTTTTACCTTCACAGGTTCAGGACCTGGTGGTCCACCGAAGGAATTTGGAGTAGAAATTGATTGCACTCTAACGAATGAAAGCGCTCGAAGCGTTATTTTCAAGTAACAGCTGTTAACATTAAACGTTTGCTTAATCAAGTAGTATCACAGTTTAGTATCAATAAAGATGTGAATTAGATTAGCTACCAGCCTTCTATTGCCTTTTTGAAACTAAATAGTTCATAGAACTCCCTACTTTACACAAGATGCCCCGTCCCAAAACAGAATGAGAGTTTCCCAAGTTTTCAAACTCTCCGCGTCATCAATTACATAGTGCTAGGCGGAACATAATGTCTTGATACGATAAAGAAAAGCATATCAACACAGCAAAGTGACATTAAATAATTTTTAAATACTTTCAGAAGCTATTAAGGCCAAGATTAAGTTAAGGACCGATTTTATCCGTCATTCTCTTTGTGATGAACTGAAGGTGTAAATATTCAGATGTGGCGTCGATCACATTTCACACCAGACATTCGTGATCCACATACTTTGTTGTTATTCCAGTTCTGTGTAGCCATGACGAGTTTCTCTATTGTTTTTTACCTGAATAACTTGGGGTGCATACGGGGTATTACGAACGACCTCAGTACTGGCCACCCAACCAAGCGAGGGATCCTTCACATGGACAACCATAGCCCCCTCATCATATTGGACTGTGGCTTGAGGAGGCATGCTATCGGGTATAAACAGTCTTACCTGTGGTAGGCCGTCTTTGCTGAGGTCAGTGATCTGGAAATTCACTTTAAAAAACAGAAAATGAGTTTGGCGTCGCTCGCTCGGAGGAACTGGGGGTGAATCAGTGAATAACACTGGATATTCACTGATTGAATAGCCAATCAGAGTGCGTGAAAAAACACTATCCACTGTTTTGGTATATACTAAATATATATATATATAGGTGGTAAGCTCCAATCAGGTTTTTGTCGTACTTTTAGTTAAGAGAGAATTAAGGGTCGCAATGATGTTTGAGTCATAATACTCTGGAACTTTCATAAAAGTGAAGGACATAAATACAGGCAGTCTTCTAGGATATACACACCGGCACTTGCATTAAAAACCTGAAGAATAAATTCACCATCTCTGGACCCAAAAGATTTTAGCAGACAGTTTAAGTTGACCGGACGTTACCGGAATAACTAGGGCTAGCGGTCAACTCTCTAAACTTACTTGCTAAAACATCAATTATCTTCTTTAGTTTCTCATGTCAACTAGATTTTGAGATGTCGGGTTTGGGTAACTGTCGGAGGATTCTTGCACAGCCGCGTCGATCTGACTGCTGACAAGTTTTACGTGTTTTAAACCAGTGTTTATAGTTTTAGGAAGTGCTCCGGGATCTTCTAAAAACATTCCTCTCACTAGTGATACACTTTGCCTGACTGTGCATAACTTGACAAAATAGCTCTTAATCTTTAACTAAAACATTTTTTTTTTTTAATTACCGGATTGTAAAGCAGTTCACCTTTTTGCTAAGGACTTCAGCAAGGCTTTTGACTCTGTGAAACATGAACTTCTTGCTAAAACATTAAATCTACATTTAATATAAATTACCGATTGGTACTTGAACTTTTTAAAGGATGGAAAACAAAGAGTATGTTGCAACAACTTTGAGTGTTACTGGAAACCGGTTTACAAAGGGACAACTCATAACAGCGTTAACGGTCCTTACCTTTTTAACAACTTTCCCAATGATCTCAACATCACTTTAGGTAATCATGACGCGCTATTTAAGTACGCTGAAGATTCGACAATTATTGCTCCCGTATGGAAGGAGGTAGACTACTCCGATCAGTTATTGTCACAGTCTTTAAATTGGACAAATACAAATTGAATGTCTTGCAATCCAAAAAACTGTAAGAGCTGATGATCAAAAAAACAGGCAACCACGATCTCTGTTCACCTATTGGGATGATACCAAGCTGTAAAGAAGTAGAGATTTTGGGTGCCACCTTCCAATGTGACAGCAAATCAGTTTCAGTGCACGCGAAGAACAAACTTATTAAAGCTACCAAATCCCTACATATCCTTAGAACGCTGCGCAAAGAGGGATAGAATCAGTCAGAAATAGACCTTCTCTTTAATACAATAGTTCTACCAAATATTAATTACGCATTATCTGTCTACGCCACGTCCGAGTCCGATCTTACACCTGTACAATGTTTCTTAGACCCCTGTTTTAAAAGGAAATATACATCTCTCTAAGAAATCATAAACACTTACAGGCTTAGGCAAGACCGTAAAATTTTCAGAAAAGTTTCTAATGCTAAAGGTCATCCGCTTTTATATATAATTAAAGCTTAGGAAATATGATATAGTCGTAAAATGTAATTCTTCTCAACTCCGTACGGAATTTTTCTTCCCTCATTCGGAGGCGACTTGATTTCGTTTCGCGTGACTGCATTTTTTATATATAACCGAAAGCGTCGGAGTTGAACCTGGAATTCTCATACTTTCCCCAGTTGTGACTGCTAGAAGCGGGTTGCAACGGTCTGAAAAATGTCACGAAGGGATTGAGAGATGTGAAAGAAGGAGGGATTAGTGCTAGAAAAGTAGGCTTATTGTAGGGTCTGTAGGGACTGAGCTAGCCTGATTCTCAGACGTCCGAGGTCGTTCGCGGTCCCTTTCGCTTCCCGCGAACGACCTCGGACGTCTGAGAATCAGGCTAGGACTGAGCATGAAGAAATCAACACGGCAGGTCAGACTAAATAGGAGAGTGACCTTTGACCGTCGCATTGAGGTCCCTTCCCCTAGTTTGTTTTTGTAAATAAAAAATGAAGAAAAAAAGTCGTTTGCAGATTGGCTAATTGAGCTAGCAAACCGCGGCTTCGGGGTGTCCACGGGTGTCTTCCTTAAATGAGTGAAAAAGTTCGTAGGCAAGAAAGTAAGAATTATGCCATTCAACAACCGCTCCCGTTCCCCACCATATCCCAGTCATTTGTTATGTTTTATTTCATGATGCTAGGTTATATTTTTGGAATCGATTGCCAGACTACTTTGCAAGTGCAAGAGAAGCTTATAAGTCGCTTCCCTGTCGAAATTTATGTACATTTACATTGTTTTTGTTGTGTCCGGATACTGGGCAACATAGGAGCTCTGCAAAAATATTAATTTCGCCATGGAAGCAAAGGCAAAAAAGTTAAACTTCTTTCGTCATATTAAGGACTAAATAGATTTTCTCTGGGCCAAATTTCAGTGCTCTTGCGACTAACAAAGGAAAGTTATTGCGATGGTAAACTGAAGTATCCGGATACTGGGCAACACACTGTACACTAAAAATATGTACAAATAATAAAATATGGTAAAATGTAGTCAACAGTTTGCCTGCCTACTAGCCAGTTTTCTTTTAAAGATAGCTTTAGATTCGGACGCTTTTATGTCATTTGGTAATGAATTCCACAGCATTCCTCCTCTGTATGAGAAAGACCCTTTATAATATTCTATTTTGGAACGTGGTCCAATACGACGTTATATTCCGTATTTCTTAGCATAGACTTATAAAGGTTGTTCTCACAGACATTCGAGAAAAGATCGCTTAAGTAACTAGGTACATTTCCATTCACTGTATCATACATTAATAGACTTTGACGCCTTGGGGCAAGCTCTTCCCAGTTTAGTTGTTTTCGTATTTGTGCTGAACGAACGTCATAACCTTGAAACGTTATTATGCGTGCAGCACGATTTTGTTTTCATTTGCATACAATGAAAGTTTACAACACCCGACCATCGCAGTTTTGCTAATTATGATTGTTTTGTTTTGTTTTTTTCAACCACTCAGTAGTGTTTACTTGGCCAAAGTAATCAATGCTTTGAAGCGATAGAATTCGTGGATCGACACGTTTCGGAAAAGCTCAAAATTTAATCTTTTAAAAGCTTTCTTCGCAAAACATGGGCTTCCATCACGCAACGATTCTTATTCCCAGTTTCCACGGTCTCCGCTAGGAACGCCTGGCACAATGACCTCCCTTTTGTCTCCTGAATACGAAGAAAAACGCGTTGCGGATTATGTGTCTCACTGCTTACGCAAGGGAGACTAAAAAGGGAACTGAAAAACAAGAAACTAGGTAAACGATAACCGTCTAACACCATTTGCAGATCGAGTTATTACAAACAACGAGGTAATTAACTGATGCAAATTAAAGAAGCCCGGACAGGATAAGAGTGAAACTTGAAACTTGTAAAAGAAAACTGGCTAACACGTTTTGATGATCAAGTTATCACAAATAGCCAGCTGGGTACCTGATGCAAAATTCGAAAAGAAACCGATACGTGAGACTTGAAACTCGTGTGGAGGTGTGTTCGAGCAACTCGCTCGCTACACGATGAGGTACAAGGAATCTGATTTACATCTTGATCTTTATTCTTCTTTGACTTCTGTTAGCAATCTTAATCTTCTTCCTCTTCTATTTCTTGTTTCTACTTTCTCCCACTTCTACTAATTAGTTCAACTATACAAGTGGTTTTTATAGCCAAAGCTGGACATGTTTGGGTTGACTGACCGTGGCAATAAAATCACGGTGAATTCGGGCCTTCAGGCGAGGGAACTTATTAGGATTTGGACAAAACGCAAGTGAAATTATTCCCTAATTTCACGAGGTATACCATTTGCTTACCTATTAATATCATGGGTGACGAATTACGTTAGCAATCTTGGATTTTTGACACGTTTATCCTGGATCGTATCGATGGAGAACTCCACTCTCTCAAATGTTTAGACCTTAAATTTGGCTTATAAAGTTCAGAATTTTTCAGACTTTTTTGGCAAAATACCTGTTAGAGTCCTTCTTAATGTTCTCTTGTGTGTTCAGGTTTTCTAAAGCGTGTTTTTTGACCTGACATCTTCATTCACGGCATTTGAAAACTTCGTCGCCATCTTGACACTGAGACGTACGGAAGGTTGCCATGGCAATTTTGTAATTTCACATGTGAAATTACAAATTAACGTGAAGAAAGGAAACAAAAGTAAATATTTTTGCACGTAAATGGAAAGTAGTACTTTATTAATCAAAACGTTTTGCGCGGCTGGAGTCCGAATTCGAGTTTCAGCTTGGCCTCTTCTCTTTTTGTGAAAAGCATTTCAGTCAGAATTTTGCATTGCACTTCTCAAGCACGAGCTGAAGAATTGAAGTGCGTCATACATAATTAAACTGCCTCATTTCATTTTTGGTCTTATGTGTCTCGCTGCTTACGCAAGGGAGACTAAAAACGGAACTGACAAACAAGAAACTAGGTAAACGATAACCGTCTAGCACCATTTGCAGATCGAGTTATTACAAACAACGAGGTAACTGATGCAAATTGAAGAAGCCGGGACAGGATAAGAGTGAAACTTGAAACTTATTTTAGTAAAGGAAAACTGGCTAAAACCTTTTGATGATCAAGTTATCACAAATAACCAGCTGGATACCTGATGCAAAAGTCGAAAAGAAACCGATACGTTACACTTGAAGCTTGTGTGGAGGAGTGTTCGAGCAACTCGCTCGCTACACGATGAGGTACAAGGAATCTGATTTACATCTTGATCTTTATTCTTCTTTGACTTCTGTTAGCAATCTTAATCTTCATACTCTTCTATTTCTTTTTTCTACTTTCTCCTACTTTTACTAATTAGTTCAACTATAGTAGGGGTTTTTATAGCCAAAACTGGACATGTTTGGGTTAACTGACCGTGGCAATAAAATCACGGTGAATTCGGTGTGGGTTATGCTTTGGTTTCACAGAACCTACATGGTTTTGATCGGCAAAAGGGTACAAACAAGTGAAAAACTAGTAAACAAACCCAAACAGGAACTTCAGGGAGACTAAATATACCAAGGCCAGTTCTAACTTGTATTCAATACAATAGCACTGGTAGATCTACATTTAATATTTACGTTTGGAATTCATCTTATTTTGCTTTCGGAGCCTAAACAGCTTCTGATTCTTTCTGCTGAAAATAAAGTTTTCCCTCGTGCTTAAACTAGCCATAGCATAACAGAGTTGAAAACTTAAACTCTGTAGTGTTTTCACTCACGTGGCCAGCATCTACTCCAAGTATCTGGAACAAAAGAAAGGAATTCGAAAAAAAAAAGAGTTCAACTCCCGGCCACAGGATTGTCTTGGTACACCAATATGGCCGCCGTTCCATTGATTTGAACACGAAAACGGACTTTAAGATCCGATTTTGGGCGACCTTTTTTTCGAAACAAAGTCGTATTAGGCGGTCATGGCTGGAACGGTCATTATTAAAATAATGACATAAATTAATTCTGCAACTCGAATCTAAATTTTAAGTTGTACGAATATATGAAACATGACTTCACCAAAAGTTAGTGAACCATTTTGTGGACCGTTTGAGTTTCAAATTAAAAAGGAAACCTTAGACAATCTCAAGGAATAGATACACTCTGTGAAGAAAATTATCTGGTTCGGATGATTGATTCCAGTTATAGGTATAAGTAAACTATGACTATTTCTCAAATCAGGGTAAAAATTTGCGAGAAATAACGTGTTGATCTCGCCACGACATCATTTTTAAATGACAAAAAACAATTTGGGGTGAAGAAAGGAAACAAAAGTAAATATTTTTGCATGTAAATGGAAAGTAGTACTTTATTAATCAAAACGTTTTGCGCGGCTGGAGTCCGAATTCGAGTTTCAGCTTGGCCTCTCCTCTTTTTGTGAAAAGCATTTCAGTCAGAATTTTGCATTGCACTTCTCAAGCACGAGCTGAAGAATCGAAGTGCGTCATACATAATTAAACTGCCTCATTTCATTTCTGGTCTTCTGTGTCTCGCTGCTTACGCAAGGGAGACTAAAAACGGAACTGACAAACAAGAAACTAGGTAAACGATAACCGTCTAGCACCATTTGCAGATCGAGTTATTACAAACAACGAGGTAACTGATGCAAATTGAAGAAGCCGGGACAGGATAAGAGTGAAACTTGAAACTTATTTTAGTAAAGGAAAACTGGCTAAAACCTTTTGATGATCAAGTTATCACAAATAACCAGCTGGATACCTGATGCAAAAGTCGAAAAGAAACCGATACGTTACACTTGAAGCTTGTGTGGAGGAGTGTTCGAGCAACTCGCTCGCTACACGATGAGGTACAAGGAATCTGATTTACATCTTGATCTTTATTCTTCTTTGACTTCTGTTAGCAATCTTAATCTTCTTACTCTTCTATTTCTACTTTCTCCTACTTTTACTAATTAGTTCAACTATAGTAGGGGTTTTTATAGCCAAAACTGGACATGTTTGGGTTAACTGACCGTGGCAATAAAATCACGGTGAATTCGGTGTGGGTAATGCTTTGGTTTCACAGAACCTACATCGTTTTGATCAGCAAAAGGGTACAAACAAGTGAAAAATTGGTAACAAACCCAAACAGGAACTTCAGGGAGACTAAATATACCAAGGCCAGTTCTAACTTGTATTCAATACAATAGCACTGGTAGATCTACATTTAATATTTACGTTTGGAATTCATCTTATTTTGCTTTCGGAGCCCAAACAGCTTCTGATTCTTTCTGCTGAAAATAAAGTTTTCCCTCGTGCTTAAACTAGCCATAGCATAACAGAGTTGAAAACTTAAACTCTGTAGTGTTTTCACTCACGTGGCCAGCATCTACTCCAAGTATCTGGAACAAAAGAAAGGAATTCGAAAAAAAAAAGAGTTCAACTCCCGGCCACAGGATTGTCTTGGTACACCAATATGGCCGCCGTTCCATTGATTTGAACACGAAAACGGACTTTAAGATCCGATTTTGGGCGACCTTTTTTTCGAAACAAAGTCGTATTAGGCGGTCATGGCTGGAACGGTCATTATTAAAATAATGACATAAATTAATTCTGCAACTCGAATCTAAATTTTAAGTTGTACGAATATATGAAACATGACTTCACCAAAAGTTAGTGAACCATTTTGTGTTCCGTTTGAGTTTCAAATTAAAAAGGAAACCTTAGACAATCCCAAGGAATAGATACACTCTGTGAAGAAAATTATCTGGTTCGGATGATTGATTCCAGTTATAGATATAAGTAAACTATGACTATTTCTCAAATCAGGGTAAAAATTTGCGAGAAATAACGTGTTGATCTCGCCACGACATCATTTTTAAATGACAAAAAACAATTTGGGGTGAAGAAAGGAAACAAAAGTAAATATTTTTGCATGTAAATGGAAGTAGTACTTTATTAATAAAAACGTTTTGCGCGGATGGAGTCCGAATTCGAGTTTCAGCTTGGCCTCTCCTCTTTTTGTGAAAAGCATTTCAGTCAGAATTTTGCATTGCACTTCTCAGGCACGAGCTGAAGAATCGAAGTGCGTCATACATAATTTAACTGCCCCATTTCTGAAATGTTTTTCATGAAGAACTCCATGTAATTTCAGTCCTTAAACTGCGTATATATCAAGTCAGTTTTAGTTAATTTTGGCACTTGAAAATGGTGTGATAGCGAGTTATAGCGACATCGAAACGTTGTGCAAAACTTTTCTCGCTAATTTTTATTCATCCATTAGACTATCCATTGCCTGACAAATTTTATTTGAAGTCGACTAAATGACTATTTCACCTGAGGTAATTGAATCTTCTCCTGGTCGTCTTTAGGTTTAAAGTGAAAGGAAACCTTATGCCATCTCAAGGTATGGCTTAAACTTGATAAGAATTCTCCAAATGAAATGAAATTCTACCTTTACGTATATATCACCGCATCACTAACGATTACTGAATTATCTCCTGGTTGCGTCGGCTTTAGTTTCAAATTGTTCTCAGTGGTAGATCGTATAAAGAGAAGCATCTCATAGACGTAGGCGACAGTTGCCTCTATCTAGATCAAGTCGATTCCGACTGTCTCCGTTGATCAATTTGAGTTGTACCAAGAGGGAACATACATCAGGAAATCAGGTAAACATCCACTATAAGGAAATATTGAACTTCTTATCTCTTTGTATAACAGTATTTTTAATAACAGGTAGTCGGATCTTGTTGGGACGACCAAGACATTAGAGGATGTTAGCATCAACAACGAGTACGAGTAGGAGAACGACTTCAAGCCGTACTCGTACTCGAAGTCGTTTTCTCAGCTTTCTATGTTAGCGATGACACCGAGTTCGAGTTCATAGAAAATAAAATTATGGGATTCCGCATGATTGGGCGCCAAATTTGAGTCGAGGTAGCGCTTCCACAACAATTTCGAAAACAAAAAAATGACTCTAAAAAACGTTCAAGACTGCTTCTTAATCGATTTTTCGAGTTAACTCGAAGGATGGTTAGTCGCGGTCTTAAAACACGCTAAAACCCATCAAATTCAACACAACAACCACACTGGATAAAGAAGTAAGTATTCTTTATTGATATCTTCGACTGTTGGGATATTTTCGACCCAATTATTATTTCGTGAGTCTGCGAGGTTTGTGGAGAGACATGCAACTTTCCCGGGTAAATGCAAATTTACTCTGTGTAGGAAATATCGCGTTCGGTTGCTTTTCCTCCACTTCAAAAGGAATGTTATAAGGAATGTTCAAGATGATAAAGAGAGGCTAGAAACGAAAAGAAACTGCATTAAACGATCGGAATTTACCTTTGAAAACCAGCTCTTCCCAGTCGTTCTACCCACTTCGAGTTTTTGGTGAGAACTCGTCGTAGTTCAACTTGACAGGACGACTTGAAAACGTGGAGATGCGCAGAACGGATGCGCAGTACGCAAAATCGCTGATCTCGTTCTAGAACTCGTACTCGTTGTCGATGCTAACATCCTCTATTATTGCTCTTAGAACGGCATGCACGAAAGAACTTTTGTTCTGAACAGTATATCAAGTTGCTTGATCAGGATTTGTGCTAGGGCCTCGCAATTTTAAGCATAAGGATTTGTCTTCAAATAACACTTAGTGCGACATTAGATACTTTTGGCCTACGAAATCAAGATGGAATAAATTAAAAATTCGTTGCGAAGTACGGCTGAAGTGTACGCGGCATAAACAAATGAAAGAAATGCACCAATCACCGACTTGCGTGGTGCTACTGATAGTCTGGCACTACAATATTGACACCATCTCCTGATGAAAACCTGCAAAACGCGGTCGAAACGTTGTGATCGATGTTAAGAGAATGACCATCAACAAGACAAACAACAAAGACGGCCTATTAAAGCTCTTTCTATTATTAAATCGCGTTATTTTAAAATATTCGTCAAAAGTCATATTTAATAAACTTAGTGCAAACTCAGACTTGCGATCAGCAATATTATCTTAGGACATTTTATGTCGCTGGACGTATTAAATACAAATATTATTTCTTTACTGTTTGTGTAATAAAGACCAATAGAACGACAGGTTTCCACTTTGTGAAAAAAAACCGTTTTCCTGAGAAGGCGAAGCATTTTTTTATAGGTAGGAACAGGTTTCGCACGTGCGGGTATTCTAAACCAAGTGAATACAAGTCAAGTATCACTCGGCCTGTGCTTTAAGGATCTCTCGGAAGTTTCATGGATAAAAGACAAGCGGTATTTTTTTTTTAAAATGTGGAACCACACTGTTTGTTTACTTGCACTTACAACAAAAATTTCTTGGAGGAGTTGATGTTTTCACTTAAAAATTAGTTCTAGTGTAGCTATTAACCTATTTATTGACAAGAGATCTAGACAAACCAAAAAAGTCTGTCAGTTACTATCGTGATCATGATATCATGAGCACTCTGAATGCTAAGTAGTGCATAGAGTTCGAACACTGATATATTGCCTAATATCCTGCGAGCACAGGCCCTTCGATCTTCTAGATAAGTCGCGACTTATTTAGGCATATCGAAGGGCTTCTGCTCGTAGGGTAATTGGTTAAAGGCATCGCTATCAAATCAAGATCTTTCTCTCTTCAGCAATCGACGGCCACTTACAGAAACATTTTTCAAGCAGCCAATCAGGAGTCATTGAAACTAACTGCTACTAATAATTCGGATCGAAAAGTTGCTTTTTTGGTACCACGAAATTAAGACGAGCCCGTCTTCTGCCACTCGATGCCTAATTAATAGTATGTTTGTTTTTGACGAGCCAACGACAGAGATGGCGAAATCTTTTGTGCTTTTTTCTGTTCTTTGAAGATTTTTTAAAGGCACTAACCGATATTTCAGATATTGAACTAAACCCTTTCTTCAACTGACAACAAAACGAGTTGATATCTTGTCTGTTATTTAATTTGTCTTATCACACTACGCCCACTATACTGAAACAAAAAGACGCGCATAGACCAAGACCTCGCTCACTATGTCAGTGCTCAACAGCGACCATTGGAAGACTGAGTCCGAGTGCTTCTGTCAGTAAAGAATTGAAATTTGTTCCTGCTCTTAATTACTCGAACTAGAAAATTTACCTTGTACAACTTACCTTTCTTAATTCACCATATAATCAGTCTTAGTTCGTAGTTACGGATATAGGGCTGGGGCTGGCGAATTTATGGATCACGTTGCACAACACCTTTGGACGATTTGCCAAGAATCGTTGCTTTAGCTTCCCCATCTCTTTTTCTTTTTTATTGCGCACAGAGAGGTTTTGGATAGAGTGCACAGTTTTAACTTTTGGACGACTGAATAAACTGCTCAGTTAGAAGTTGACAGTCAGTACCCCTATTTAATATGAAGGATTTGAAAACTGTCCCTTAGAAATATTTAGCTCTTCTAAAAGCCTAATGGAAATTGCTTGATTTTCGTTGACTCAGAGGACAGAACTTGAAAGCCATTTACGAGGTAAAGTGAAGTCCGACAACATGACCGATCAATGTTTACGTTTAATACTTAGGAGCGAACTAGTTCAGTTTACTGTTGTCGATTATCAGAACTGAAGGATGGAGGAACTGCTTTTAATTATATTTCTCCAGAAAAAAAAATGGTTCAAACAAATATGTAATGATCAGAGTAACTCCTTCTGCATTTTCAAATCACGGAGCACAGTCAAAAACCAAACGTCACTTCGCACATGCTCCCTACAGTTCTGAAATGACTGACAGATTTCTTAACTGGCCCAATCAGACCAATCATATCATGTAATAACCCAGAATCAGAATTGATGAATATAAAATTATCTCTCTGTGCAAATTTGGTGCGCACATCTAAGCAAAAATCCAACGCCCCTTCCAGGTCCATGAGGTCAATAATTTTACACTTTAAAATATCTGGTCCCGATTAGTCTACTCTTCGAATATTTAAAAAAAAGATACGTGAATCATTCAAGTCATCGAAACTCACTCACTGCAGTTAAGAAGATCTATTAAGTCGTCACTGGCAATTAAGTATAGAAGGAACTCCCAAGTAAAAAAACAGTAAATATATAAGTAAAATAGAAGGAGTAGCTGGGCAAAGCAGACAGATCAGGAGCAAGGCAGACTTTTATAATTATCATTGCATTATATTATAATTAGAATTCTGCGGCATAAGAGCCCGGGGCGAGAGACGAATACATTTTTGCGTGGCCGAGAAACGAAAAGCGTAAAACGTGATAGAGTTAGAAGAACCGGATGGCAAATATCAATAACACAGATATGGAAAAAAAACCCTGAATTTCGGTAAAGTTTTCCAGTTGGATCCACCCTTGATAGCTCATTGTTATCATTCGTATTATTATTATCATCATCATTATCATATTCATCATCAAGACATCATTATTATTATTTTGGTGAATAACAAAAACAAATACCTAATTTCATAACGTGGTTATAGTCTATTGTTCTCTTTTTCAGGAGATGAATCTAGTTCTACATAAACTCACAGAAAAAATGCTGCTGATTGCATTGTTCCTGTGTTTCGCAGCCCTGACAGTACATAGTGAGAATTCCGATATTCCTAGTACTTTGCGTAAAATATACTTACTACAATGTTACGAGTTTACAATAAGATTTAAAATTGAATCAGTTAATTTTTGGTTTAATTTACATTCACGTTAAGGCGATCATGTTGGGTGACGGGTTTTTGACAAAAGGGTGACTTTGCATGAAAAAAAGAGTTTAATTACTAGCCGGGGGACCTCTTGTGTTTTATTTGTGCCAGCCAACGTGGCAACCGTAGCGTTAGCTGCAAACCATAAATATCTGTTGAGTCAGTGAAGCTTGCTGTTACTACTTCGAATGTAGCTATACCATCCTAAGTGTTATCTCAAAGTGATACCATTATAACAAGAGCATTCATTTGTCTTCTCTAACCAGCCACGAACTCGTCACCAACTGTTTTCCCTCAGAAGACAACAGAAGGCAAATGTTGCAGTTTTCCGTTCAAATACAAGGGAGTGATCTACAATTCTTGCATTTATGTTGATCGCGACAAACTCTGGTGCTCCTTGGATCCTGTGTATAAGGGAAGATGGGGCTACTGCCGTGAGTTTTAAATTGACTTAACTAAAGCATCTTTAGTGTGTATTTCAAAGTTACATTATCATTACACTAAGAGCAATATTCTGTCTTTTCTTTGATGACATTACCAGTCACCACTTCACCGACTGTTTGCACTCATAAGACAGTATCAGGCAAATGTTGCAGTACTCCATTCATTTACGGTGGAAAGACCTTCAATTCTTGCACTTCTTATCATTGGCACAGACTCTGGTGCTCCTTGGATCCTGTGTATAGGGGAAGATGGGAGAACTGCCGTGAGTTTTAAATTGACTTAGCTAAAGCATCTTTAGTGTGTATTTCAAAGTTACATTTTTTGTCATTATACCACGAGCATTCTGTCTTTTCTTCGATAACGTTACCAGTCACTACAACTGTTTGCCCTCAGAAGACAACATCAGGTCAATATTGCAGTATTTATATTAAATACAAGCAAGTGACCTACTACTCTTGCACTACTGCTGATAACCACAGACGTTGGTGCTCCTTGGATCATGTGTACAAAGGACGTTGGGGAAACTGCCATGAGTTTTAGATTGGCACTATTAAGGCATTCTTTAGTGTCTATTTATTAATGTGATGTTATCATTATATATCAAGACCTTAAAATCAACCATTAATTAAGTAGAAATAACATTGTGAACGGTTTGAACCCAAGAGTCATTTCATAAAGTAAGTGGAATAAGATCGTCCAGGTCAGTGTAGTCCTGGATAGGACTGTTATTGACAGTGACTGACGTTTACAACTTGTGCGGTAGTCATCTTCAGAGTCAGAGTGAGTTGTACCACGTCAACTGATGGTATTACACCCTGGTTAATGACCCGATTGGTCAGTTACTTCGCGATGTTATTGGTCGTCTGTCAGTTAAGTCGTGATGTTATTTAACAATTAATGAATGAGGCTGAGTATCTTATGAAGAATTATGGAGATCGAGGAGGGTGTTATTGCCTCGATGGATAACACCCTCCGAAATCTCCATAAATCTTTATATGATACGAAAGCCGAATTCAATAATTGTTTTATTATTCATTCAAAATAATTCTTAGTTTAAAAGCATAGCTAAACATGCTTACCTCCATCGATCCATCGAAGTTAAGTTCGTCTTCGATAATGCACGTTTAGCGTTGTTCAGCTCCGCAAATATTCTCCAAATAGCAGATGTCGCCCTTCGAGTTGTCTTCTGCTCTTCTTGCCATGTTTTAAGCTATTTTTTCGCCTAGTTCTTACTCTTGAAACGAGTGAAATGTCCGCCATTTTTCAAGTTCACAACCAAAACAACTCAACCTCGTCCCCAGGTCTTCTCGGTTAACGGTGAATTAACCTATAGAAGGCTGCATTTTTGACGTCATTTCTTCGTTAAACACAAAATTCTTCCAAATTTGGTAATCAGTAACCAGAGTATAATACCATCAACTGACGTGATACAACTCACTTTGACTCTAAAGATGACTACCGCACAGGTTGTCGAAACGTCAGTCACTGTCAACAACAACAGTCCTATTCAGGACTACGTTCACTCGGACGATCAAACTCAACCTTTTGATTTTACATAGTCTTTTGCTTTGGTGTTTGCCTTTCTACGGTGGTATTTAACACTGAAGGCGTGATAAGAAAGATATGCAATATACTTAGAACCTGAAATGTACTTCACTGTAAACTGGCCAGGGTGCATTCTGTCAGAAGCCATCTTTCGATCCTTGAACAGTTCTTTAATCTAGGTGTGGAAAAGCACTTTTAGATTCTTGGGGTCAGTCATAAGTTCAAACTCAGTATCGTGCAAATGGGCAAGAAATCTTTCGAAGGCTCTTACAAGCACCAAGGCCTCTTTCTCTGAATTTAAGCCCGCTCCCAATGTATAGCTCTTCATTGCTTAGTTACTGGTACAGCACTGCAGCGCTAACGGAAGGTCATGGGTTCGAATCCCATTGAAGCCCCGAAATTGTTTTGGGTGAATTGGCACTCGCTTAAATTGCTATTAGAACTGCGACGATCACATCTTCATTTAAATTTGTATTTCCGCAGTTCACATCATCTTCATCGTATAAATTTGTGATCTCGACAACCGCCATCTGTACCTTCCTCATAACACGTGTCTAGTATCATTCAATCAATGAATGATTTTATCTTCACTTTACAACAAACCGAAAGTCTGTAAAATCCGGTCGTTTCTTCTGTATCCTGCTTGCTGGCGCCCTTTGAGGGGTCTTACTTATCGGTAGTTGAAACGAAATGAAATTAATATCGCATCACAACTTTTTTTTTGTAGGTTGACTTTGGTGTCATTTAAATTACTAACCACACCAGTGAGTATAAACGTCCTTTTAGTACTGGTAAACTTCAGTTATAAAACTAACTCCAGTTCATGATCCTTGACCTGATGTTTAGTTGTTCTTCATTTTCATCTACATTAAGACCCCGGAATTTAATTTTTTCTCTTTAGGCATGTACCATTCACACCTTCTCACCCCCTTTCTAACTCTACTCATGAAGCACGTGGTCTCTCTTCAGTACTCATCTACTGGAGAGGCAGATTTTTCTCACTTTCTTTATCTCTAGATTCCAAATAAATGTTTGGTTAATTCAGTTTCAATTCATGTAAATAACGCTAAACCCGGTTAAAAAGCTCCGAAATCAAGACAAATCCAGCTGCAGTAATTATCGAAAGTGAACTATCACCACTATAAACTTACCGCATTTTCCTCACTTGCTTTAGATTCTGCCTGAAGTTTCACATCTGAATGAAGTTTGGTTAATTTGAAGACACTACCATAATATGTATTTTTGAAGAGTTGATTGGAACCATGTTTAATTGTTGTTCCGAAAGACCATAAATGCTGTTTGGAAATCCACGGTTACTACTTTAAAAAAAGATAAACACCTAGTGTAGACAACTGTAGTTGAAAAGGTCTGAATTTAATTTTTGAGTTCGAGTTTTTGATTTTCTGAAAATCGCGTAATTTCACGTTTGAATCCAGTACACTGAAATTTGAATTTTTAGGTCGAGAAGGTTTTTGATTGCTTGCATTCATTAAAAATAATATTTTCAAAAACTAACCCAATTTCATTTTATTAAACACCTTACTAGGCTTACTGACGGTGACCGCGATTTTTCCTATTTTAATTTCTTTGATTTTTACTGACATTCACTTTTTATTTGTTGAATGTTTTATTTTATTTATTTATTTTATTTTTTTTTACCTTCTCAGGTTCGGAACCTGGTGGTCCACAGTTTTCAGAAGTATATACCGGAACAGGACTTTACAATAAGGAATCAATTTATTTTTGCTTTCATATGGTGTTGGGGACTAAGAGAAGTCTTTGAGACCGGGTTGGTCAAGGATACATTTCTCACTATTAAAAAATCATTACTGAAAAAAGCTAAATAGGCGACCGGTAGCTCTTAATTTGTCAAACCGAAGGAATTTGGAGTAGAAATTGATTGCACTCTAACGAATGAAAGCGCTCGAAGCGTTATTTTCAAGTAACAGCTGTTAACATTAAACGTTTGCCTATTAACTTAATTAACTAGTATCACAGTTTTATCAATAAAGATGTGAATTATATTAGCCACCAGCCTTCTATTGTCTTGTTGAAACTAAATAGTTCAAAGAACTCCCTACTGTACACAAGAAGCCCCGTCCCAAAACAGAATGAGAGTTTCGCACGTTTTCAAACTCTCCACGTCATCAATTACATAGTGCTAGGCGGATTATAATGTCTTGATACGATAAAGAAAAGCATATCATCACAGCAAAGTGACATTAAATATTTTTTAATACGTTCAAAAGCTATTAAGGCCAAGATTAAGTTAAGAACCGATTTTATCAGTCATTCTCTTTGTGGCAACTGAAGGTGTAAATAGTCAGATGTGGCGTCACATTTCACACCAGTAATTCGTGTTCCAAATGTTCTGTTACTATTCCAGTTCCGTGTGGCCAAGACGAGTTTCTCTATTGTTTTTGACCTGAATAACTTGGGGTGCATAGGGGGTATCACGAACGACCTCAATACGGGCCACCCAACCAAGCGAGGGATCCTTCACATGGACATTCATAGTCTCCTCATCATATTGGACTGTGGCTTGAGGCATGCTATAGGGTATAAACACTTTTACCCGTGGTAGGCCGTCTTTGCTGGGGTCAGTGATCTGGAAATTCACTTTAAAAAAAATGAGTTTGGCGTCGCTCGCTCGGAGGAACTGGAGATGAACCAGTGAATAACACAGGATATTCACTGATTGAATAGCCAATCAGAGTGCGTGAAAAAACACTATCCACTGTTTTAGTATATACTAAATATATTATATATATAGGTGGTAAGCTCCAGTCAGGTACGTTTTTGTCGTACTTTTAGTTAAGAGAGAATTAAGGGTCACAGTGATATATGAGTCATACTACTCTGGAACTTTCATAAAAGTGAAGTACATAAATACAGGCAGTCTTCTAGGATATACACACCTGTACTTGCATTAAAGCCCTGAAGAATAAATTCACTATGTCTGGACCCAAAAGATTTTAGGAGACAGTTTAAGTTGAACAAACGTTACAGGAATAACTAGGGCTAGAGGGCGACTCTCTAAAGTTACTTGCTAAAATATAATTTATTCTTCTTTCTCATGTCAACTAGATTTTGAGATGTCGGGTTTGGGTAACTGTCGGAGAATTCTTTCACAGCCGCGTCGATCTGACTGCTGACAAGTGTTTTTTAAAAGTGTTTATAGTTTTAGGAAGTGCTTCGGGATCTTCTAAAAAAATTCCTCTCACTAGTGATTCACTTTGCCTGAATGTGCATAACTTGACAAAATAGCTCTTAATCTTTAACTAAAACGTGTTTTTTTCATTACCGGATTGTAAAGCAGTTCGCCTTTTTGCTAAGGACTTCGGCAAAGCTTTTGACTCTGTGAAACATGAACTTCTTGCTAATACATTAAAAAAGTTCACACTGAATCCATATAAATTACCAATTGGTACTTGAACTTTTTAAAAGATGGAAATCAAAGGGTATGTTGCAACAACTTTGAGTGCGACTGGAAACCGGTTAACAAAGGGACAACTCAAGGTAGCGTTAGCGGTCCTTACCTTTTTAACATCTTTCTCAAATGATGTTAACATCACTTTAGGTAATCATGACGCACTATTTAAGTATGGAAGGAGGACAGACTACTCCGATCAGTTATTGTCAAGATTGGACGAATATACAAATTGAATGTCTTGCAATCCAAGCAAATGTAAAGAGTTGACGATCAAAAAGAGAGGCAACCGCGATCTCTGTTCACCTATAGGGATGATACCAAGCTGTAAAGAAGTTAGAGATTTTGGGCGTCACCTTCCAATGTGACAGCAAATCAGTTTCAGTGCACGCGAAGAACAAACTTATTAAAGCTACCAAATCCCTACATATCCTTAGAACGCTGCGCAAAGGGATACAATCAGTCAGAAATAGACCTTCTCTTTAATACAATAGTTCTACCAAATATTAATCACGCATTATCGTCTACGCCACGTCCGAGTCCGATCTTACACCTGTACAATGTTTCTTAGACCGCTGTTTTAAAAGGAAATATACGTCTAAGCCTGTAAGTGTTTATGATTTCTTAGAGAGGCAAGACCGTCAAATTTTCAGAAAAGTGCCAATGCTAAAGGACATCCGCTTTTATCTATTATGCATCTTGTTAAACCGTCCAGTTACAATCTTAGGAAAGAAACTTGTTTTAAACCTAAGATTAACACTATGCGTTTTAAAAACTCTTTTATGACTCGTTTAGTTTTTAAATATGAATTAGCTAGGAAATATACTAGTGTTTATTATTTTTTTTAAATTCTTACTTTTTACCTTTTTAAAATTTCTTTCACTTACTTGTAGAAAAAGATATGTATTTTTATCATTTGATAAATAGACTTTATTATTATAATTATTATAATTTTAGGTCTGACTTAGGTGCCACATAGAATTTTCTGATGATTTTGAGGCATTTACTCGTGCATTTTGCTTTCTTAATTCAGGATTAGTGAAATAAAGACGACCAGTTTTCCTGATTACAGTAAGAAGAAGTAATATGCTTTCAAATGAATGCAAATAGTCTAGGATTTGATGACCCGAAGTACTTTTAAACAATCGTTAAAAAACCTGTATAACAGAGACTAAAATTTGCACATTTTAGCCGCTAACGGTCGTCCAGCAATGAAATGCTGGAAATAGCAGTAAAATAAACAATTTCCTCACTCTAACTGCAATTTCGTTTTTAGGATGGATAGTAGTATTGATGGTAAAAATATAACGCATAAGTTTAATTGACGAGTCCGAAATCGAGTAAAACGCTTTTAGGGAGAATGCCTCTTAACAGTTCACTAAACCGCTTTTTATTTTTTAGTTTTTGTTTTCCGCAACAGCTATTTTATTCGACTGAGTTGAATTCGATGTCTGAAACCAAGTCAGGCTACAGTCATGTTAGAGTCATGTTCATGTTACAGTCATGTTACAGTCATGTTAGAGTCGTGTTCAACCTTTTTTTCAAAGCTAGATTTTATGTGACCTATAAATGTATTCGCAAAATTCACAAATTATTCCTGTTAGCTCTTTAAAGATGTCTTAACATAGAAACAAAGAAACGTGTATATGTCTGAATAATCAGCACTGAATAATGGATTTTTAAAGCTAATTGACATCTACTCTTGTTTGGATCGTATAACAAAAACAACTTGAGTTGATTATTAGTAAAGAATACGCGGCTTGTTAAGTGGATAGAAACTATTGTGTAATTGCTTTTTTTTGTTGTTTTGCCAAGCAACGTTCCTTTTTCGCATAAGGAGAATCTGTTCCTGTTCCTCTAAACTGGGCTTTAACCCTTCAATCAGCATCATAATGATTTTTTTAAAAGCAATGTCCACGCTTCATAAAACGAGGTGGTCACAAGCCAGATAAAGACATGTTCAAACAAGATTAATTTTAATAACTTCTCCCCACTAACTTTATAGGAAATGTTGAGGGGCATCAAAAGAGAATTAAGATTAGCTCTGATATTAGGGTTGAAATGTTACATGAAAAAAGTTCACATGGGTGGATAAGAGTCGCGGGTGATGGGGGGAAGAGGGAATGAGATGGGACGATGGCAACAACACCCTCATTCTTTACAAGATTCTTTGTAAAAGCCACTTTCTGGCTAGAGCCCTGCATTTTGGGCACAATGCTCTCAGTCATTCCAACTTAACTTATCTTCATAGCTGGAAAGTATCTCGGCCTCTTCTTTATGAAATTTTGGGATCAGCCGCTGTAAACAACTGCTGTGAGAGCAGATTGTTTGTTTATTGTAAAAGCTATACCAGATCACTAAGCTTCCTCAGCCGGCTCTTAATAACATAAAATGAGCAACAAGAAAAAAATGCTTCCCGGCCCCCACTTCAGCCTCGCACAAAGAGGCCTCAGAGAGGCGTCACACCTCTGTATAAGTCATTGCACTAGATCTAAAACACTAATGAAAACATCGTCTTAACAATAACGGAGAACAATAAAATTTTCTTGAAGAAATTCATTAAGCTAGCGTTAGTCCTAAAATAAATTCTTGGGGTCAGTCTACAAACATAACAAACGAATTAGTGCTGACATAGTCTTTGAAACTGTCCTCATCAACAAAAATGTTTTGCGTGTTGATATTTTCACAATATTGTTTATGAAGCAATTTCACCGCGCTGCAGTGTTTTTGCCCAGATATCAGCTGTCTATCAAAACTGCTTTTTTAAACCCCTTATACATAAAAAATAAAATTCAAACGTAATAGTAAAATCGTCATATTATGTTATAATTCAGTTGAAGTTTTATTTTGTTGAAGTTTTAATGTATGTGGAATTAAAATTGCATTCAACAGTCTAATGTGTCAAAATTGGACAAGAAATGTTATTGAACGAATTTTTAGACAGAAATGAATGGCCTTTGAAGACAATGAAACATTATTATCATTTAAATATATAGTTCTATTGTCCATTTACTGAATGGGACGCGGCTTTGCAACTATTCCTAAATATGACATGATTTATAAAGACTTACTTTCCTAGGAAACACTTCCAATATATAAAATAACAACAGGTGATTTTAATCATTTTGCAATGATAACTGCGTTCAATCAAGGATTTAAAACTTAAATTCCACTGCCTGCTGCAGCACAGTAGTCTGAAAAACGATAAAGTACGCCGACGTATTAAACGTCTGACGACTTTAACGTCTTCAATTAAGTGCGCCGTTCAGACGCGCTTAACAGACGACTTTTTAAGACCGAGTTAAATGAATCTAGTATGAAAAAGGGGATGCCATAACTAAGACGCAACCCGCCCAGAGACGAATGTGAAGAGTCAGTGTTTTGTCATTTTTTGGAACGTTTACTTACGACTTTAACGTCTCTAACATAATAACGGCCAATGAGTGGCATTTCAAGACAAATGAAATGTAACTATTTGTATTACATAGTAAATTGTATGAATTTTTGAACAGTATAATTTGTCTAAATATTATAACAAATGATGTTCAATAGATCTTTTGTGTACTTCAATGCTGAAAGCAAATGCGTTTCTTAAGTAGTGATGATTCCATTCATCCTGAAGTGATAATTACGCAAAAGTCTCCATACCAATTAAGTTTGAATGGAAGTGTTAGTGGTAATTGCCTTTTGCTGTTAACCAATGCACTGATTAATTTCCTCCGTTTATCTTCTAGATGATTGGCTGGTCTTTACTGATAGTGAGGGTATTTAAGGGCGAATTGGAATTCCTCTTGGAATAGAGCATTGTGGATCGGATCAGCGCGTATCTGAAGTCAGGGTGAGTATACTTTGCCTTATCATGGTAAATTTTTATTTCATTCAGCGCATCTGTCTTCGAAAAGGATTGAGTCTTAATAAGCTGTCCTCTCGTTTTTGGATAGTGAATCACAAACAACAAGATAAATTTTGATAACTAGGAGAAGTTATCATCATTTATTATATTGCTAAATCCGCGATCGGGTAAAGCTTTTGCCCGATTGCACAGGGATTTCTTGTGTTGGTTCCGCTACTAAAAGCTCTCTTTTTCGCGCTATATAATAAATCATTTATTGGCCAAGCTTGTTCGGTCAAGATGGCTTCATATTTGCCCGTTTTTTTTTTTCCTTGTTATTGACCTTGACTTCGACGCGGTCCATAAAAACGCAAAAAGAAGCAAGGCCAACATCCGGGCATCTTGACCTCTCGTTTGTCCAATAACGCATATTTAGTGATTACTTGAGCACGAAACGGGAGCCATTTATTATTATTATTATTACAGGAGGGAACTTTTTAATGACAGTTAGGCCTAAGTGAGGAAACGTTTTAACTTGTCTCCTCCAAATTTCGTCCTTTGGTACCTCTATGGTGAATCCAATCTATGGTAATGGTATTTTCTCCTCTTGGCATTGCTCAAAAACCACTGGGACAAGAAATTAAGCCAAATATATTAATTGCCATTTTTATCTTTTTCAGTTTAATTCAAGGGACACAGTAGGACAATGAAGTCTTTCACGTTCACCTTGTTATTGTCTGTCTGTGGCTATAGCAACTGGTAAGTTTAATCTTAGATCGCCATAGTAGACCACTTTCTCTGCATGTTTTGTTCCCTTAGATAAAGATAAAGAGAGCCTTGAACCCGGTTTATTCGTTCTCTACTTAATTACTACACTACGGACTCTACGAAACTACGACAATGTCAGTGTGTAACGTGAGGTAGTAAGCGCGAAACATTTCGTGTAGACTTACATTACGGGTTGTGAATAAAGGAGCACAAGACTGTGTGCTTTCTTTAATGCTAGGTTCAGTTGTAGTCCCTCTAATTTATGTATTAAGAGGATAAAACAGACTACAACGGCAACGGTAACGGCAACGGGATCATCAAAAAGGCAATAGGTTTGAGAAGAAAAACAACAACTCTGCTCGCCCAACAAGATTCTTTTTGTAAATTTCTTAATCGTGCTTGCACAACTACGACTGAAATAACCAAATTTTAAGTTTACTTGAGAACGGGAACGGCAACGCGATAAATTTTAATACCTCTGTATCAGCTAGGACGCGCGCGGTCCCCTCTCTTCAGCTCCAACCTTATTTCCTGTCTTTAAGTAACCGGACGCCTTGGAAAAATTTGGAAAAAGTTTGAACGATTGCGAGGTTTATTTTTAATCGACGTTTTCATTGGTGTCGCTGTTGTCGGATCCTAAGGTTCCTTTACTAATAGCCCGAGAAAACTGCCGACATTTCGTGACGCCACAACTGGTTTTCCTGCGAAATGACGTGTAAGAATGCAGCGCAAAAAATCCATACTGATGACGCGTCATTACCCAGATCTGGGTAATGCTTCTGATTGGTCGTGCAGCATGAAAAATTTGCTTCAACCAAGCAGAGTCACTTACCAGATCTGGAAAGTGACACGTTATCGCTATATGGAATTCTGCGCTGGTGGCGTATCATAAAACACTGTGCCTTAATCCTTTTGCTTGTTGATTCAAGACAACATCTCCTGACAGAAAACAGGGAAAATCAAAGGCGCTTCTAGGCGACACCAATATTGAAGGCAAGGAAACCATACGGATGTTATCATAGTATTGTTCAAGAACTTCGTGTAGGGATGGAGGAATAGCATGCGCGGCAAGTTACTCCAACTAGGGCGCTCATTGGTCAAAATACAATGAAAGAGCATATCCCATTATAATTATGACTATGAGCGCTTTTACCTTCCCATTACGAAATAAGCATAATCAAACATAATCATAATCATAAGAAAATGGCCGATCATTTTCTAATGATTATGATTATGTCGATCATAAGCGTCTTTATGATTATGTTTTTTAGCGTTTCCACTATAAGCGACATAAACGCCCTTCTGACTATGATTATGATTGTTATGTCGCTAGTGGGAACCAGCCCTAACAGCACAACTCGATCAGAAAATCACCCAGTGCATGAAAGGTAATATGGATTCCGAAACAGTACAGGAAATTTTTGCTTGTGGAATCCGGAATCATGCCTGGGCTTTGAATCCAGAATTCAACTCATGGAATCTCCAATCCCGCCAACGATTGGAATTCGCAATGCAAGTTCCATTGTCAAGTATCCGAAATCCACAACCTTTCATTCCGGAAACCATGACTGACTTAGATTTTCCTATATGGGGTGACGATAATAGAATAGCAAATAAAAAATAACGGAACAAAAGGGCGTGTCAAAAAATATTCTGAAAGGTTAGAATTAGTATTTACCCCTCCGTCTGTACACCTCAAATGGTCAAAATGTTAGCAATTTTAGTACATTTATGCTTTCGAGCTGCTTTTTGCACACCCTGTGCTTCACTAACAATTAATAAGTAAAGTATTTTATTTCTTTATACTTTTTTAAAATTCAGATTACGACATTAAAGTCGCCACCTCGGATATTGAGGGAGCTTCGAGTAACGCAAACGTTTTCATCAAAATTCATGGCGAGAAAGGTGTCACCAGCGAAATAAAATTGGATTATTCTAACCGAAACGACTTCGAACAAGGAGAGTAAGTATCGTTACTCTTGGAGATATAATAAATAATAATTCACAGTTCGTCAAAAAAGAAACGAAGAAGTTTAATTGTAAAAGAATCGACGAGTGATTTTTGGAACAATTTTTGTAGAGTGAACCTTTTCACGTACAGTGCTGAAGATGTTGGACCAGTGACTGGTGTTGAAATTCACCGCGATGACTCGAAATCCTATGGTGTGGACCCAGACTGGGCATTTGATTCTGTAAGGACTCTCAGGTTTACTATGATTATGATTATGAGTACGATTACGATTACGATTACGATTATGAATTTAAATAACTGTCGCAGTGGTAATTGTAATTTAAGCATTTGCAAATTAACCCGAAAAAAAATGTCGGGACTTCAATGGGATTTAGATTCGTGGTGTCGGCGTTAGCGTTGCCATGTTCTACCAATTGAGGTATGAAGACCCAGACATTGAGAGCAGGCCAATTTGTTGAAGTCATCTTAACCGGTGAATGGAATGAAACAATGAAGATGATGTGAACTGCGGAAATACAAATTTAAATGAAGATATGATAGTTGCAAGTTTATTATTTTCGCAGTTCACATCACTGTAGAGTAGCTTCACGTATACGGCAAACGTCTGATTTGAGGTGAGAACTTCTCAAAATAGAAAATGAGTAGATCCGTTGTCGGACAAATAACACTGCTTAGGACTCCGCTTATTTAAGAGCTCAACCAACGACGACGTAGGGAAGGGCAACGGGGTTGCGATGGGTGCGCTCGCCCACTCACCCCCCCCCCCCCCCCAACTCATTTCAATTAAAACAATTCATTTCGAATAAAAAAAGAAGAAACTATTTTCAAGGTCAATTGCATTCTTCTCAGATCACTAAAAAGTAGGAAAATTAAATAGCGTTTACAATGTGTTAACGACGAATATTTGCCATTTAAAAGTAAGGAACCGTGACACGTTAGATAGTCCGCTTGAATGGCTCCTTCAACAACTTCGACGTCAATATCAACATTCTTAATGTCACATGGCAACATACTAAAATTTATATTATTTATATTTTTTAAGAAGAAGAAAGGTGGCGGCTCGAATTTTAATAGCCTCGCGACAAGAATTCCCATTTCAGTATCCCCTTAAATTACCTGACACTCGTAGTAAATCCTTCATAATCAAGTGCGTATTTTATTTTAGATTGGCGTGAGGATTTCAGGTGACTCAGACTACCTGGAGTTTTCTTTTAATGACTGGTTACCAGTGGACTATGTAGTAAGATTTCCAAGTAAGTTAATTCAAGCGTCAGAATTCCATAGCCGGGAACCTAAAACACTTAGCAAATATCGACTGCATTCGGCTTCAATTTTGCAAACCTTTCCTATACTAGGTAACAACATCTCACAGACCCCAATTCCCCCCGGAAGGGGAGGTACTCCCTATAATGGCCTTTATGAGGAGGCTGCGCCCAAAGGGATATCTTTTTCAGGCATCAAGTATATGAAAAGGCAGCGGTTCCCTAGTTGAAGTACTAAAGGTAAGGGAAACCTGTTATTTTGATAAGAGAAAGTGTCCGTGGGTTGAATTTAATTAGAGAAAGTGCAAGGGCTTTCTTTCCCCAGACACAATGTAAACTGTCCGTAATAATAAGCGGGTGGCAGGGTGTCCTTAAAGCGGGATTCGACTGTCTATCAGATGCTGGTATCTTTCAACATTCAGACACAGTATTTTTAAAGCACATATCAGTCTTATTATAGCCACTTTCATCTTTGGGGTTCGAATTTTTACAATTCGGGGGATTAAAATTTTTGTAAATGTAGTTACATATTACACCTCTATTTGAAATGTTTTTAATCCCGAATGTAGTTCAAGGGCAATATTTCGAAGGGAAAATTTCCAACCGATTCGGTCTCCCTAAGTATGTACATGTAAGAGAATCCGAATTTCCAAATCAGGGAAATTTTTGCTTCTGGTACCGAAATCCAGGCATTTTTTTGGAGAATCTGGATTCCTGAGTTTTGGAATCCAGAACTCGACTCAAGGAATCCGGAATACCGCTGACGATTAGAATCAAGAATCCAAGTTCCACTGACAAGGAATCCGAAATCCGGAAACCACAGCTTGGAGTCCAGTGTCCACTACTTCACTAGATTATCTTACATGGGGCAAATTCGGACAGAAGCTGAAATTGGTTAGTACTGGCCATGGTAAAAATAGCACCAACCTGCACCAACATAAACAAACGCTGTGACAAATCAATTTAGAAGTGCACATAATCTGTACTAAGTACATCTTTTGACTCAGCAAAATAATTTATTATTCATTCAAAATATTTCCCCGATTCTAATTGGCTAAAAGCTCACGCATATTTCACCATAACCAGTTACTGTTGACCAAATTTGGAAGACTTTTGTGTTTAACGAGGAAATGACGTCAAAAATGCAGCGTTCTTGCAGGTTAATGCACCGTTAACCGAGAAAACCTGGGGACGGGGTTGAGTTGTTTTGGTTGTGAAAACAAAAAATGGCGGACATATCACTCGTTTCAAGAGTAAGAACTAGGTGTAATTATGGCTAAAAACTTGGCAAGAACAGCAAGAACACAACTCGAAGGGCGACATCTGCTATTTGGAGAATATTTGCGGAGCTGAACAACCCTAAACGTGCACTATCGAAGGTGAACTTCGATGAAGGTAAGCATGTCTTAGCTTTATGTTTAAACAAGGAATTATTTTGAATGAATAATAAAACAATTATTGAATTCGGCTTTCGTATCATATGAAAAATTATGCAAATCTCGGAGGGTTTTATCCGCCTTGGCCTACGACCTCGACGGAAAACACCCTCCTCGATCTCCATAATTCTTAATAAGATACTCAGCCTCATTCATTAATTGTTAATTATTTCACCCATTCAGGACCCATGTGTTGGGACGCAGGAAGTACCTGTTATTACATAAACGATCCCTGTCCATCAGGCATGGAGAAATGTGTTGGGTACCAATGCACCCTTGAAACCAATAAGTGTTAGTGCGCGGGTAAGTTTTTCGACATTCTTTTTAAGTCTTTTAGAACAGGCCTGGTTCCTTGAAATGTGATTAACTTAAACCTAGAGTTAAAACGTACAAAGTGTTCAGCCTTTAATCCGAGACAAGTTGTGATAACACAAAACGATTCTCTAAACAATTTATAGGAGAGTCTATAAAACACATGAAACAAAATTTTCATCGAGAAGTAGGGCTAATTGGCTTTTCAGGACCGAGCACGGAATGTTAGAGCAAAATAGTATTAGAAAGTTAACCCAGAGATACAAGAATAGCAGGTACAAACAATGATCTTCCAGAAAATTTTCCTTGCCATCCTTTGTGAGCACACAAATAGTCATGGGGCATGCAGTTTTACAGCTGACGCTTTTCAATGGGCACCACTCCGTAATGTTCATGGCATAATAGGCTGCCTCGCCTAACTCAACAATTTGCATCGTCTTGTGGAGTTTATTAGCTTTTATTACAGCCTCTCTATTAAAAACCGAATATCTTAAAATATAGCCTGACGTTTTCTCTCCCGATTTTTCCTGAGGGAGGGGGGACGTCTGTACACAGGCTAATAAAATATAATAAATTATTCATGGCTGACCGTGTTGAATCGCTTTCTTGTTTGTTTTCCAGTTTGAACAAAAGCCAGCCGAAAGGACATATGCCAAGACAGTCACGTCAAGTCAAATGTACCCCATTTTTTTCTATTTGTGGAATATATGGTTTTATGGAATATATAGGGGTCATTGTAAACCGAGGTAACAAATGTTTTAAGTTGGACAGCAAGTATTAAAACTGCAGTCAACTTGATCGAAACTGTTGTTGTTTTTCTAGCTCTTTGAAAACTGATATCCTTACCGTATGTAGGCTGCATAAAAATCTCAGTAAGACAGACACCATTATGACAGAGCCCTAGCTAGTGTCCGTCTTCACCCTGGCCTTCAAGAGCTTTCCTCTGCCAATGCTTGTAATGTCTTGTCTTGATAAAGCGTAAAATTCCGAAAATAAGCCCCTCCAAATATAAGCCCGGCTTGCACTTGGAAATTGCCCTAAAATACAAAGTAAAACAAAGCAAAAACGGTAACTTTCCTCCCAACTCTAAGGCTAGCCCGGCCCCATCGATTTTGAAACGCAAATTTCCCACCGTACATACGCCTCTCCGAATATACGCCCCTCAAAAAGGGCCTTTGCAAAATAAAAGCCCCCGGGGCTTATTTTCGGAATTTTACGGTATTTCCCTCGGAACTAGACGTGTAAGCTTGATTTGAATCATGGGATATTGTAAGAGCATACCGGCGGATTATCATGGCGTTTTGAGTTAAGTTTGCTTGTTGAGTTTGATTTTGTGTATCCATTACCATCTGTCGGGAATCTCTACAGTGCTGGCCAAAATCAAAATTCAACCCATTTTTCAAATTTCCTTTTCTAAATGCTGAAAAACACAAAGTTCATATTGAAGGTACTGTCAAAGAGGTTTTATCTGAATGGTAGCAGTGATTGTGTGACATAACACTGCCCCCTGCACTCGCCACTGGGAACTTAGTTGGAAGCTACGGATGTGTTTATGATTGTTATTCTTAGCAGTATATAATCTCTTTGTTCGTCTCCATTTGAACAGGCTCTGATTTAAGGTTTGGAATTTTAAAGCGTTCGTGACAATGTTTGCCAATCGAAGCGTTATTGCGTACTTGTGTGTTATTCAGACGTAACAAGTAAACGACTCTCTCCTAATCTTCCTGCATAATCAACGCAATTTTTTTCCTGACTCCATACTGAACATAATAGAGCGGTTTTCACTTGACTGTCGAAAGTAATTGAGGAATTGGTTTGGTTTTGGTTTTACTACGCCCTTTGGTTGGCTAGTGTATTTACTTTGGTTTTGGTTTTACGCCAGTCGAGTGAAAACCGCTCTAATCCCCTATGAAGCAGACGAAATTACAAATGACGGGCTCTTTTTTCGGTGTGAATTCATGCTATGCAGTTTTAGATGTCACGATAGCCTGGGATCAGGCTCTCGAGTGGGGGGGGAGGTGGGAAAAAACTGGCAAGGCCAACGCTTGGCTCGCCTTTCTTGCCAGTTTTTTCAGCCTTTTTCCCCCCAACTGGGGAACTTGATCCCAGGCTAACGTCACGAAGACGATAGCAAACGCAATAGGTTTATATTAATAAGTAAAACATTAACTCCGCACGTACACCACACTTTTTGATGCACTTCTTTGTCAAAGACAAAAATAATAGCCCACAAATTTGAAAGAATGACGCGAAAGGCCATAGACGTTTGTTTGTTAGTGCCAAAGGAAAGCAGCAAAAGTAGTTTCGACAGCTTCAGTGTCAGGAACAGTGTATTGATCATATCACATATCATATTACCTTTCAGGATTGTCGCGTGCGCATTTTTCCCGACAATCTTTCTCGAAATAGCTGTATCAAACGTAGGCTATTATGTTAACTCGGCTACACCTGTGAAATGGGGTTGGCGGGGGGGGGGGGGGGGGGAGGAGCCTCGCAGGACCCGGGATGGAGATACTTTCTTCACACGTCGCACAGCAAAAACAAGACGGCTACTTTAACAGGTTGCAATACAGTCGGGCAACAACTGCTTTTATTATAAAACATATATACGCAAAAAAGTATATTTAACAATTATTCCTCGAGCCCAAAAGGGCTCTGAGTCAATAGCCCATTTGGGCTTCGGCCTCATGGGCTATTGACTCAGAGGCCATCAGGGCGAGAGGAATAATTGTTTCAGTAAAATCCAACTAGCTGGTCAAAAGTATCGAGACAAAACAACTTTAGCTGGTGAAAGCTAGAATTTAATCCCTTTTTTGTCGCCAAAAATCCGGCGCTTTCGCTACATAGTGGGCTATAACATATAGCCTAGTAGTAGCTCAACCAATCACAACGCAAACATTGATAATAGACTAGTCCCCAGTTGGATTTTACTAATACTTGTTAACGTCTGTTTCCGAATGCAAACGTGTTACTTCAATACCGACCTTTCCGCAAGGGTTCTAGACGGCTTGTCAAAAGCACTTAACTACTGCTTGCTCCAAACAAATTTTGAGGATAATGTCCCGTAAAATCAACAAATATTGAAATTCATCCTTGATCTTGCGTCATTAATTTTTTTAACTATACTCTTGTCAGTTCTAACTTTCACTGTAAACTTTACTGCAAAAATCGTTAACGTAATTTACATAATGCCTTAATCAAAAACTCCAAGGAGTGACTAAATGTAACTAAATGCAGTGTGTACAGCATTTTTTTTAAACAACAACTTGGACAAAAAAAAACAATGTAATAACAGGATCTTGGAGTGATATGCCTCTGGTCAAACGGACGTACAGTAGATCTATGGATGGGACGCTTGAAAGTTCAAGGTTATCTGTCCTCGTTCGAGATTTTGTAATTTGAATATCTTTACCCTCTTATTCTGTCCTATGGAACTGAAAATATAAAAGTGGTTGTGGAAATCAAGCGGTACTCTGCCACAAGTACATTCGCGTGCGCATAGACTACGAGCGGTCAGTTTGGTTGTCTCCCGAGTTAGTCCATCGAGTGAAACGCGCGAGAAGAAAATGACCACGTCACGCACGTAACTGCTGCCCTCGATTCTTGCGTCTCGCGGCAAAAGAGAGACTGCCCGCAGTCTACATTCGTATTGCAACATTGCCGTTTTACGTGTTTTTTCACTTAGCTGATTTAGTATGTACCTCTTACATTTTCTCAGAAACAAAGGCAAATGATAACTTTCGGAGCTGTAAGGAGAACCTGTTGGTCTAAACGGAGCTTTCACTCTTTAATCTCAAGAGCTATCAGCATCAATTCAATTTTTTTGAAGCAATATCCATGCTTCATAAAACGAGGTGGTCACAAGCCAGATTAAGGACATGTTCAAACAAGATTAATTTTAACAACTTTTTCCCACTACGTTTATAGAAATATTTAGGGGCGACAAAAGAGAATTAACATTAGTTCTTATATTACCTGGGTTGAAATGTTAAATGAAAAAAGTTCACATGTAAGAGTCGCGGGTGGTGAGGGGTAGAAGGAATGAGATTGAGTGATGGCAACAACTCCTTCATTCTTTAGAGAGCCTTGAATTTTGGGCACAATGCTCTCAGATTTTGTCAGTCATTCAAACTTAACTTTTCTTCATAGCTGGAAAGTACCTCGGCCTCCTCTTTCTGAAATAAATTTTTGGATCAGCCGCGGTAAAGAGCTACTTTATGAGATGTTTTATTGTATAATACGCACTTTTAAAAGTAGCATTTACATATAACAGTTTGCACTCCCAGGCAAATCAACTACGCATGCGCTCGTTTACTTGCTTCACTGTATCCTAGAAGCGCTTGACAACAGCCATTGATATGCTCGCATCTTGTTTACCGACTTTAGCAAAGGATTTGACCTGGTGGATCATTCTGTTTTGGTATCCGAGCATCGCGGTTTGGGGGTGCATGAGGCCTTAATTAGATGGATTGGGGCCTTCTTGACGGGAAGGTCGCAACAAGTCAAAATCGGTAGTGCTTTGTCCAACAGCGTTATTCCAAGGGGCGGTATCCCCAAGGGGGCAAGACTAGCCCCCCTGTTGTTTGCAACCCTCGTCAACAACCTAGTGAAGGACTGGGAAACTAGAGTTAAGTATGTGGACGATCTCTCAGTCTTAGAGATTATTCCTAGATGTTCAACCCGCATGCTGCCCTTTATAGCTAGGGATATTTGTTCTTATGCTAGTAGTCATGGTCTGAAGCTAAATCCATCCAAATGTAAAGAGTTACGCAAAGATTTTTTACAGTATAAGCCCTCCGACCTACCTCCCTTACAGATGTCGGGCAGTATTATAGAGCAGGTGCCATCTTATAAGTTGCTGGGTGTCCATCTGTCGCACAATTTATCGTGGTCTATTCACTGCGACTATAATGTGAAGAGAGCACGCAAGCGTCTCTACGTTTTGCGTGTCTTAATGAAATCAGGCCTCCCACCAGCTGATCTCATTCAGGTTTATTGAAGCCTTGTGCGGCCCATTTTAGAATATGCATCTCCGGTGTGGGCAGCGTTACCCAACTGTCTGGTTCAATTGGTGGAAAGCGTGCAGAAGTCTGCACTAAGAATTATTTTTTCAGATCGCTCTTATGAGTCGGCACTCGTGCGCTGTGGCATGCCTACACTTTTGTCGCGCCGTGATGGGGCTTGCAGGCCTTTTTTCAAGTAACATCAAGGAGTCCGGGTTCCTTTCACACCTGCTGCCGCAGCCCATGAATGTCGCTCATGGGTACGGGTTGAGGTCGGGTTTTTTCTCTTTCTGAATTCCGCTTTGTCAGAACGGACCACCTTAGTAATTTTGTTACCCACAGTTGCAATAGGATTTAATTGTTTTTGCCTTCTGTGCCATGTGTAATTATGTGTTCTGCGTATTCTTGACCTCCCTTGTAATTTAGTGTTATACACTACCAAAATGGTTTAATAAACTGATTATTATCATGGCGAAAGCTATAGCAGATCACTTAGTGTCCTCAACCGGGTCTTAAGAAAAGAATATGAGCAACAAGAGAAAGATGCTTCTCCCCCACCCTCTTTCAGCTTCATACACGAGCGCAAAGGGGCCTCAAAGAGGCATCCCTTCTCTGTATAGTTCATTGCACTAGATCTGAAACACTAATTTAAACATAAAAAGACAAAGAAAACATCGTCTTAACAATAAAGGAGAACAATAAAGTTTCCTTGAAGAAATTCATGCATTATGCTTGCGTTAGTCCTAAAAGAAGTTCTTGCATTGGGGTCAGTCTATTGACATACCAACGAATTAGGGCTGACATAATCTTTAAAACTGAAGCAATAAACAAAAAATTCTTGCGTGTTGATATCTCAATAATTTATTTAAGAAGCAATTTCACTGCTCTGCAGTGTCTTTGCCCAGATATTAGCTGTCTATCAAAACCGCTTTTTTAAACCTATTATACATGTAGGTACATTTCAAACGTATTGGTAAAATCGTCATATTATGTTATAATTTTGTTGAAGTCGTGATGTATGTGGAATCAAAATTGCATTCACCAGTCTAATGGGACAAAATTTGACAAGAAATGTTATGTTGAGCGAACCTTTAGACAGAAATGAATGGCGTTTAAAGCATTATTTTTATTATTACTATTATTACTATTATTATTATTATTATTTAAATATATACTTCTATCCTACGCCCAGCAATGAAATGCTGGGAATGGCAGTAAAATAAACAATTTTCTCATTCTAACTACAATTTCGTTATTAGGATGGATAGTAGTATTGATGATAAAAATATAAGGCAAAAGGTTTGTCGAGTCCGAAATCGACTGGAACGCTTTTAGGGAGACTGCTTAAAGCTTGTCTGTGGCCTTAAAGAGAGTGAAGTGACTAAAAAGGGACTTTGTGAAAGACTAGGAATACTAGGCCGGGTTTTCGCGGAATTCTTTTCCTGCTGATCGGCAAGTGAAGCCAAGTACTGAATTACTGAGAAGACGAGAAAAAAAGGGCAGAAAAGAAAAAAAAAAGCAGGGAGAAGAGATCAAAGCGCGCGTAAGATGAGGAGGCAGTGTTCATTTCTGAATTAACCATTAGTTAAAAATTCCTTGTGCGCATGCCCGAACTTTGGAAGTGCAGATGAGGGCGGCACCAGAATCATAGCGTAGTGCTTCCAAACGTTCCGAAGCCAAGGAATTAGTGAAGAAAAGTGTCAAAAGTTATTGGGCATGCAACATACAGTTTGAAACTCATTATTCTGATCCATAGCAGAAGATAGAGGGAGAATCGCATGAAGAGAAGTTTAGATTTCTCTCGTCAATAATGTCAGAACTGTCAGAGTCAGAACTGTAACCTATCGCACTTAGAAAAAGAGGCGTAACGAAACTCTATGGATTGTGCCGTTCAGTGTGGTTAGATTGACTTGAAACAATCTTATATCTTCATTTAAAAAAAAAAAGGTGCCATGAAAATAAAATCCGATGGCTCCCGAAAAATAAAACAATAGATTGAAATATCAAAAGGTTGAGTTTGATCGTCCGGGTGAACTTAGTCCTGAATAGGACTGTTGTTGTTGACAGTGACTGACGTTTCTACAACCTGTGCGGTAGTCATCTTCAGAGTCAAAGTGAGTTGTATCACGTCAGTTGATGGTACTATACTCTGGTTATTGATCTGATTGGTCAATTATGTCGCGATGTTATTGGTCGTCTGTAAGCTAAGCCGTGAAGTTATTGGCTATGAAGACTCGTAATCAGTGATTGGTGCGTTTCGATCCGTCTATTGTCACAGTTCAACAGTCGTCCATTGTTAGTCAAATTGTCAGTTCTCCAGTTGTTCTCTCGTAGTTAGTTTTGCTTGATCTCGTCAATAAATCGTTTGTACACAGGTTGTCGAAACGTCAGGTTGTCGAAACGTCAGTCACTGTCAACAACAACAGTCCTATTCAGGACTAAGTTCACCCGGACGATCAAACTCAACCTTTTGAAATGACTCCTGGGTTCAAACCTTTCACAGATTGAAATATATCACTTCAAACTTATTGGAAGCAGATCAACCAACATCGGCAGTGAATTGAAAAGCTTTGTCTCGGCTGTCTGCCATAGCGTAAGAATAGTGACGCATTGCTCATTATCAAAGGTGTAGAACAAAAGGCTGTATATTGATGACCATTCATTACAGCTTTTCTACCCTTACACTCAGACGAAGAAAATTCTAGATAACTCAGTGAATTGTGAATTGTTTTCAAATAAAATGGATGGATGACCGAACAGACACAAATTTTATAGCCCCGCTTAGAATGCATTTCTAGAGGTCTAAAATTGTTCTAGAGAACCTAAAAAGTGTTTCGAACGCATCTGGGAGGAAACCGTCATTGGGCGCCCCTGATAAAATGTATTTTGAACTAATACATGTTTTTTCAGAAGTAGAAGAACTTGCAAGTTGAACGGGGAGCGCTCGCCGTGATGTGCGTCGTCCGGTCTCCACTGACTGATTCAGCTCATTAAAGCTTGCATCAAACTGTTAATTAGAGAGTTAAGAATTAATTATCAAACAGAAATGCTTTACTCAGGGGGCACCCAACGTAAATTTTCGGAAAATATCTGTTCGGAAGACGATTTGAGATCTAGAATCTTCGGAACATTTGTTGTAAGATTTCTTGCTTGCCTGCCTCTCCTAGGATTTTCGAACATCTAAAAAATGGTATAATTGCCCATTTTTAACGGATTTTTACCCTTAAAAGGTCACCTAGAATTTTCGGGAGTCTTTTTTCTGGCTGAAATTTTCGAAAAGGTAAGTTTTGATCCCTATAATTTTCGGATCACTAGACTCTTAGCTAGGAAATCCGAACAGATGAAAAATTTTTAGGACATAAAAATATGCCTATATCTACCGTTTAAATACAAAATACGTTTAACAATGCTATGTTTAAGTGGTATTGAACTATATTCTCGTTGGGCGCCCCTGTTTAGTGAACTGTTGCAAAGCAATTGAGAACAGTAATACTACTTGCTGTTTGAGATTACACTGATAGGGAACAGGATATTTATGTGAACTGTGTTTTGGAATCTCCGCTTAACTATGAGTTTAAGGTACGAGAACGTTCAAAGTGCTTATTTCAGTCATCTTTTCGCAAACACTGTTCTGAACTCAAGTACAGAAGCATAAAGAAACTCATTATTGAACAGTCCGTTGGGGTCAAAGTGACTTGAAAAGAAATCTCTTACTTTTCAATAAAGTATCTGTTAACATAGCTAGTGTTTCCAAACTAAAAATCTATTCCAGTCGTAATATTTCATTTGAAACTTATGATCGGGAGCAAACGAACTGCATAAATGGTAAATAACAAAAGGAACTCGGTATGTCCGTAGTCACTAAAACATGGAACGACCTACAACCACCTAAAACCACCTAAAACCACCTAAAACCACCTAAAACCATCTACAACCACCTACAACCACCTCAAAAAAAATCAACAACCACCTACAACCATCTACAACCACCTCAAAAACATCTACAACCACTCGCAAACAATCTAAAACCATCTAAAACAAGGTATAAATGTCTCAAATAAGGCGAGACGACAACATGTCACGTACATGAAATACGAGAATCGAACAAAACATCCACTTCCCCCCAAAATCTTACTCTCCCTGGTCCCCCCGGGCTGGTCCCTTGTATCATCAACCATTTTAAAAGCTTAACACAAAACTTCCACCGCACCATCCTCTTATGTTGGGAGGGCTGGGATATAAGTTTGATTTTGCTTCCTCTCTCTTGTGAAACTCATCGACAATTTGATTATAATTTAAGCAACAACTGATGGTTTGTGATTTTTAATTGTTTTAAAATCATGTTTCAAATGTCACATAACCAGTGATTACATCCCGGGGGGGGGGGGGGGGGCACTTGGGTATTTTTTGGGTGGGTATGTGCCATCCAGGACTCCAAATTGGCACCCCGTTCTAGAAAAAATTTCCCCTTAAATTGATACCCCGTTCCAGAAATGGGCCAATTTTTTATACCCCGTTCTAGAATTCTCCCTAAAACTGATACCCCGTTCTAGAAATGGGCCAATTTTTTACACCCCGTTCTAAGGTGCATCAAGAGTACAACGGTTTGCTTGTTAACGCATTGAACCGTATTTTTAAAAGCAATCTGTCCTTGAATAATTTCAAATGGCTGCTTACAAAAGTGGAGCTTTCGTGCGTTCGAAATATTATACCCCGTTCTAAAAAACGCCTCTGAAATGGATACCCCTTTCTAAATCAGGAGCTTCAAAATCACGACCCCTTTGGGCAGCACATACCCGTGTAGGTAATGTATGGGAGCACCCCCCCCCCCCCCCCGCGGATTACAGATGGTGCGAAATCAAACGTCTCACTGGTACCCAGGGTAGAAAAAGCCAAATCAAGTCAGTCTTTCGACTACGTGTTTGTTATTTTATTTTATTATTTTTTGTGACTTGATAGTTCATTTTGTAAAGTTCTTTAAGTCTTTTTTATACTTAGCATGATCTCGCATTTCATTTCGTGACTTAAGCCAATGCTTGATGATACAAGGGACCAGGGAGAGTAAGATTTTAGGGGGAAGTGGATGTTTTGTTCGATTCTCGTATTTCATGTACGTGACATGTTGTCGTCTCGCCTTATTTGAGACATTTATACCTTGTTTTAGATGGTTTTAGATTGTTTGCGAGTGGTTGTAGATGTTTTTGAGGTGGTTGTAGATGGTTGTAGGTGGTTGTTGAATTTTTTTGAGGTGGTTGTAGGTGGTTTTAGGTGGTTGTAGGTCGTTCCATGTTTTAGTGACTACGCGGTATGTCACAGCTGGTTGACAACGCGTGATCGGCAGACTTAAAGTGGCGCAGGCACAGAGCATTTAATATCCCTACGCTAACACCACGCTATGACATGTTTTTAATACAGGTAAAACGCTTAGAGGCAGAAAGATCTAGATAACTAAATGAACTGTGAATTGTTTTTAAGGTGAATTTGATGAACAAAGTAAGAACCTTTTTCCAAAATAGCACTCAGGCTCTCCGCTCAACTAGTGAGGATTTCACAAGTATATTAAAGTGTGTGTCATGCCACTTGAAACGTAGATTAAAAAACATACACAACGTACAGATTGAGAAGAATTGCATGAATGGATTGTTAATAATTGGACGGAATAACGGTATGCTTGTGCTTTCGTTATCAGAAACAAAGAAAAAGATCAAAGTGCAAATCTTGAGTTTCATAAGCTCTTTAAACAAGAAGAACTTTCAGCCTCTCAATCATCCAATCTTCTTCTTCACTCCAAATCCCTACCGATGCAACTCCACAATTTGTTTAGAAACTAACCCCTTCATTTATCAGCCTTGATTGGACGTTCCAATAAAAAAACATGTCGTTAGAACTGGATGCATGTAGCAGGGGAAGTGCACGTAGGGCAATTTTTGGAATACCAGAACGTGCTTTGTGCGTCTCAGTTGATTAACAGACCGAAAACCAACTATCAGCCTGGTAAATTTAACTGGCCTCCCCGGTGAGAGAGGGTGACGTTTTTAGCGCTAGTTATTTCTCCCTGAGAGGGCCTAGCACCTTAACGTCCGCTTCTCAATCTTTGAATCTACGATGACCAATACAATCTACTTTTGACCAAATTTCTGTACGTCAATTCAGATCGCCACCGATGCATCTCCAGAATTTCTTTAGAAACCAACCCCTTCATTCATAACTGATTCATCAACCGGATATAATTGATTTTCGGTCTGTTAAGCAGATTGAATAGAAGCGCTGTATATATATATATCCCGACTCCAAACACTCACTCGAGAGCAAAGGAAGCATGACAAGGTAGTGAACTGTAAATTGTTTTTAAGGTAACTTGAACAAAGTTAGATCCTTTTTTTTCCGAATAAGCTAAATTCATCACTGCACTTTCAGAATAAAGTCCATTTGTGCAAAAAACCAGTCATAAAATACCATTTAAAACTTTCTTTCGTTAGCAGAAGGACTGTACTAACTGTAAATTGCCCGCGAGGGGAATTGAAAATCCTGCTTTGTTGTGTCTACGATGGTAAAAGATCTCAAAGTGCAAATTTTTAATTTCCATAAATCTTTAAATAAACTTGGAAAAATAGTTCAGTCACTCATTAATCCTCTGCTCTTTGTTCTGCAAACATCTCAGGGACGAACTGAATTCGCAACTTTTTCAAAGTTTACATACGGTAAGGAAACTAAAGATTGATTTAATTGTATCAAGGAAGAGTGGGGCTCGTTTTCAAAATATGCTACGCCATTGGACTGATTGACGTCTGCCGTTTCTTTTAAAATCAGTCGAGCTCTTGTATCTCAGCCAGGGCGTTTGCAAACAACGCTGATCTCATTTTTATTCTCGAGCTTTAATACGCCTTCGTTTATTGCGGCTGCATTGGTTGCATGTGGAGTAACTTTGAAAAGAAAACTAAGTGAAGGAAACTAAGGAAGGTTGAGAGAGCGGAGAATTTCTAACGTAACAGCAGTGAGAAAACTCAGTTTCGCAATAGAGAACGGTTTTGTGGTTTTAAATACTTCTATATTTACGGGTGGCTTCATTTGCAACATCGGGTATAGTTGTCGCATTTTCCTGTTGGATTTTTTTAGCAATGTTCATATTTTGTTTTAAAACAATCGTAATTTAGCGCCCACCTATGGGTGATGCGTTCCCAACAACAACAAGGGTCTTTTAGTTGAGGAGGCACGTAGGATAAAGAGAGAGAAGGCCCAGAGATGAGGTTAATACTTTGTTCAAACTATGAATAACATATTTCAAAGGACTGTTGGTTTCGTATACCGCTTAAGGCTGTAATTATTTACTTTTAATTAACACTAAATGCTTCTTGGAGAGCCTGTATCTACAAATGCTTTTTGATGTGGACTTTGAAGCACAACGCACTAATAGCAAGTTCCTTAACTTTCTGTGGTGAAAAATTCTATCATCAAGACGAGGTTTTAGCGACTCAAACGTAGACTGCAAGCAGTCTCTCCTTCTCTTCAGATTTTTTGTGTCTCGCACGTTTCGCTCGACGGAATAAGAAAAAATTGAGACTGCGCATGCTTGAAGTCTAATTCAAACTTGGTGGCCATGCATGTAAGATGTTCGGCTTGTGTTCGGCTCATGTGAATTACGGCATCTGAATAGTGACGCATTGCTCATTATCAAAGGTGTAGAACAAAAGGCTGTATATTGATGACCATTCATTACAGCTTTTCTACCCTTACGCTCAGACGAAGAAAATTCTAGATAACTCAGTGAATTGTGAATTGTTTTCAAATAAAATGGATGGATGACCGAACAGACACAAATTTTATAGCCCCGCTTAGAATGCATTTCTAGAGGTCTAAAATTGTTCTAGAGAACCTAAAAAGTGTTTCGAACGCATCTGGGAGGAAACCGTCATTGGGCGCCCCTGATAAAATGTATTTTGAACTAATACATGTATTTTCAGAAGTAGAAGAACTTGCAAGTTGAACGGGGAGCGCTCGCCGTGATGTGCGTCGTCCGGTCTCCACTGACTGATTCAGCTCATTAAAGCTTGCATCAAACTGTTAATTAGAGAGTTAAGAATTAATTATCAAACAGAAATGCTTTACTGTTAGTGAACTGTTGCAAAGCAATTGAGTAAAGTAATACTACTTGCTGTTTGAAATTACACTGATAGGGAACAGGATATTTATGTGAACTGTGTTTTGGAATCTCCGCTTAAAGGGGCTATGTCACCCCACACGCATGCGCGAGCCAATGAAAACAAACATGAAAAAGACAGCCCAACTTTTTCAAGTTCTGTCGGAGATTTTGGAAGGCTGTTTTTATCTGTCTAAATCTCAGCCATCGTTCGATAGATAGCGAAGTTTTGTATTAAGAATCGTTCTATGGTGATTACAGAATGATTTTTTGGCGTTATTTTGAAATTGTTTGCCTGTGGAATGTTTTTACGTGGATTTACTGTGACCTCTTATCAGCGGCCGTTGTAATGGCAGAGTTAATGACGGCTACTCCACAGTGAGCGATGGAATCTTTGATGGAATCTTCCCTATAGTTCACAGAACCTTTCTATTGAGTTATTTTAGAGGCTGCTGGCTCTTGGATTTTTCTTGTGCTCAAAGTATGTGGACATATAATGAAGCGGCTATCGAGTTGGCGGTGGCCGTTTTTTGTAAACGATTACAAGAGGATCAGGCCATGAGTTTCGTGACGAAACTAAACTCCTGGCGAAGAAAACATTATAAAATTCGGCTAGATTCCTTCTTGTATTTATCTGGATTCACAGCAAAGATAAACACGACCGTTTGCTCGTCCAGGTTGTTCTCAACGGACTTAGAGAGGCACGTTAGTACGAGTTAGATCCTGTAAATGTCATGTTTTTGAACTGTTTGTGTTCGAGCATATTTTTGGAAAATAGCAGAGTTTATTTTCCCTTTTTATCAACGGCCTGCTTATAGTGGAGTAGTATACCAATGATGCTTGGTTCTGTTTTTCTCGACGTCGCAGTGATTCGGCACGATGGAACAATTTTGCGCGATAATGTATGTTTCTCTAAGATCAAAACAAAGACTTGATGTCTCTTGTTCTATCAGCATCTAAATTATAAAATCACTAGCGACAGACAAGTCTAACTGTTAATGATTTGAAACAGTGTTGGTCTTTATCTTCGGTCTAGCGTCTTTTGTAGTTCGTTTGTAAAATACAACTTCGATCAGCCTGTTCGATTTATTTTATTGAATAAGACAATATGTTGTTGTTGAATTTTTGTTTGCGTTCTATTTTCTGAATGGCATGCGTTTTTACTTCAAAACTACAAGTAAAATTGTCGTCACAATTTTATTCTTGATCTAGCATAACCAGAGAAAAAACGTTCCGTGAATTCTATCGAAATATCCCTTATCTAAACCCATTTCGCTCGTTAACCTCTCTAAATTCGGAGCCTTGGACGTGACAGAGAAGATGGAGAAAGTCACGCGTTAAAAACAATAGAATTTTGACAGTTGAAAGTAATTTGCATAACCTCAGAGCGCACATGGAGAAAGTCACGCGTTAAAAACAATAGAATTTTGACAGTTGAAAGTAATTTGCATAATCTCAGAGCGCATGCTCTCCAGCTGACATAGCCCCTTTAACTATGAGTTTAAGGTACGAGAAAGTTCAAAGTGCTTATTTCAGTCATCTTTTCGCAAACACTGTTCTGAACTCAAGTACAGAAGCATAAAGAAACTCATTATTGAACAGTCCGCTGGGGTCAAAGTGACTTGAAAAGAAATCTCTTACATTTCAAAAAAGTATCTGTTATCATAGCTAGTGTTTCCAAACTAAAAATCTATTCCAGTCGTAATATTTCATTTGAAACTTATGATCGGGAGCAAACGAACTGCATAAATGGTAAATAACAAAAGGAACTCGGTGACTTGAACAAAGTTAGATTCTTTTTTTTTCCGAATAAGCTAAATTCATCACTGAACTTTCAAAATAAAATCCATTTGTGCAAAAAAACAGTCATAAAATACCATTTAAAACTTTCTTTCGTTAGCAGAAGGACTGTATTCACAGTAAATTGCCCGCGAGGAGAATGTGTTGTGTCTACGATGGTAAAAGATCTCAAAGTGCCAATTTTTAATTTCCGTAAATCTTTAAATAAACTTGGCAAAACAGTTCAGGTCACTCATTAATCCTCTGCTCTTTGTTCTGCAAACATCTCAGGGACGAACTGAATTCGCAACTTTTTCAAAGTTTACATACGGTAAGGAAACTAAAGATTGATTTTATTGTATCAAGGAAAAGTGGGGCTCGTTTTCAAAATATGCTACGCCATTGGACTGCTTGAATTCTGCCCTGTCTTTTAAAATCAGTCGAGCTCTTGTATCTCAGCCAGGGCGTTTGCAAACAACGCTGATCTCATTTTTATTCTCGAGCTTTAATACGCCTTCGTTTATTGCGGCTGCATTGGTTGCATGTGGAGTAACTTTGAAAAGAAAACTAAGTGAAGGAAACTAAGGAAGGTTGAGAGAGCGGAGAATTTCTAACGTAACAGCAGTGAGAAAACTCAGTTTCGCAATAGAGAACGGTTTTGTGGTTTTAAATACTTCTATATTTACGGGTGGCTTCATTTGCAACATCGGGTATAGCTGTCGCATTTTCCTGTTGGTTTTTTTTAGCAATGTTCATATTTGGTTTTAAAACAATCGTAATTTAGCGCCCACCTATGGTTAATACGTTCCCAACAACAACCAGGGTCTTTTAGTTGAGGAGGCACTAGAGATGAGGTTAATACTTTGTTCAAACTGTCTGCTAGAACTTATTATCACTTATGTCTTCAGCCGTTTGCAAGAAAAGTTGTCGGACTTGTACTGTATCGACCGGTAAGTTTTAATGGCCACTGAACCGTGTTGTTGATGTTTGTTTCATGCTTGCCTCTTCTAGCTTAACCGTCAGGAAGTGCAAATAAAGAGTGAGGGGTATATGACTGTGGGGGAGACGACGGCTGACATTTCAGACTAGTACTGTATATCAATTACCAACTTACCATGATATAACATGACTTAACATGACTGAATCCAGAAAGATTAAACAATAAGCCCTCGAGTAAAAATCAAACACCCACTCCCCAAACATCTTCATGCCGAGGTGGAAATATTATTTGCTTGAATTTTCTTCATATACGATCCTATTTTTTTTTTTTTTTTTTTTTGACGAAGATGAGGCAGTGGTTAACAATTATACAAGTATTTATTTTATTTTATTTCTTTTTTGTAAGCGTCATTTATTACATAACACAGAGAAAAGTGAAACAAAGTAATGATAATAAATATTTATTGAAACAATTAAATGCCTAATTAGATATCATAACAACAGTGAGCCAATTACAGTGATCCCCGTGCTTAAACTATGTGTCAGTAACTTTTAAAACACTTAAGCTACGTATGACGAATAAAGCAACAACAGAGACGGACGAACACATTTATACGGGAAACGTTACATGACGGACAGATGGTTTTCCAGGATCCTGGATCCGGCTGGGTCCTCTGTGTCGTAGTTATGTTCTAAGGCGTCCTCATAGTACTTATACGTGATGGACTTGAATTGACTGATGTGAAGGTTGCATGAAAGGTGAAGGTTATTAGCTAAGGTGGTCCAGATTCTGGTGGTTGTATTAAAAAAAAGTCTCTGAAAAGTGACAGTGTGTATATATGTTATATATAAAAATGTATATCTAGCCAGATTTTTGAAAACGTTAACGCCAAAAAGACCTTTTGCTTCCAACGTGTTTTCTTTTCTTTTGTTTTTGTTTTTTTTTTTTTTGAGCCACAAAGTAGTCCAAAGTAGCCATTATAAAAGCTAAGAGTGCAACCATTACTTTTCCTCTGTTCTCCTCCTTTCCTTTTTCTTCGTTACTGTGATTTTGGAGGTCACCTGGCTCAAGAAACAAGCCTTTGACACCTTTTCGATCGAGTGACTGCAAATTAACTTTTGTTATATTGAGGCATCTTCCCTGCCTTTTCAGACTGACTGATTAGAGACGGATGAGCATCAGAGAATTGAAGGGGGTGGGAAAAAATCTATAATGTAATATTTGCTTTTCAATTTCTTGTCCCATTCAAGTTAAGCAAAAAACACTGAAAAATGCACACATGGCGAAGCAAACAGCTAATATGCAAAGCAGAAACTCCCCACTCCGTTCGTCACTTTGTAATGGTTCGTCCCTTGTTAATAAAATTAATCACAGGTGATTTTAGAGATTCCCGCGCTCTTAAGGTGATGTTACATGGGACGATTCGCAACGACGACTTTTAGCGAAACACAGCGTTGTAATGTTGGAACAATGTTGTAACCTTTGGAAACAATGTCGCAACAATGTTGCAACACTCTATAGCGCTAAAAATCGTCTTTGCGCATCGTCTCATGAAACATCACCTTCGTTTATTCTCTATTGCAACAAAATAGGTGAAGATGGCAACTGGTCTCCATGGAGTGGTCCTGGACCGTGTGATAAGACTTGTGGAGGCGGTGTGCAAGTAAGAAAAAGAACCTGTACAAATCCACCACCTTCTGGTGATGGCAAGAAATGTGAAGGACCAAGCACAAAAACGGAGAGCTGTAACACACAGACATGTAAGAAAATCATTCCTTTGCTACTCTACAACAATTACGGCTGTCATTGGTCATTTTAAATTTATTTCTTAAATCTTAACGTCATATCGTGTTATTGTCGTCTTCTTTTAGGTCCTCCTCCCCCACCTCCGCCATGCAAGGAATATTTGGATGTTGGCGTGATTATAGACTCGTCAAACAGTATCCATCCAACTGATTATGGAAAAGCAAAATCCTTCTTACAAGGGCTCGTGAGTAGACTTGAAATATCCGAGCCCGGTACGCACGTGGCAATTCTTCTGTACAGCTGGGAAGCACATACTTTTTACAGGTTCGTTTACAGCACACGGCGTTATTAATTTGCCATACTGGAAATGTCATGTTCAATTTGAATATGAAATAATTGGCTTGCCACTTTCAATTATAGAAATTTAAGCGATTGCAAATTAACCGACAAAAATTTCGGGAGTTCTACGAGATTCGAACCCATGGCCTCTTTTGCTTCATTTAAAGGTTTAAAGATCCACAAAGTGTCGGGGAATTAAAGAGGAAAATTGTCGAGCTACCACATATTCGAGGTGGAACAAGGACTGATAGGGCCCTGGAACTAGCAGCAGAAGACTTCTTTGGATGGCAGGAGACTGGGGACAGACCGGATATACCTAATGTGTTGCTTGTCCTCACTGATGGGAACACAAATGAAGGCAGCAAACCATTCGCTCAAGTTCTGCCTCCATTAAAGGTCATTTCAATTACTAAATTATTGTAGGAGCAATTTATTTTATATTTTTCGGTGAATGAATAGTTTTCCGGCACCTCAATATGGATTTTACCATCTTGTTGAATGTTATGGTAAGCGACTTGAGTAAACTTTCTCTCAGTTTCAAGACAAAAACATAACTGTGAGGTAAAAAAATAGAGTCACGTAGACACTGAATCGTACTGGTTTGAGCACGCGCTACAAAAAAAAAATTAAGTTAACTTCTGCATTGATCCCTTTAACCATGGATAATAGAAAGACCCAGTCTTTCTATTATCCATGCTTTGACGATGTTATAAAACAATTAGTTCGTACTTCAGCTGTACGTATGTCGAGATATTGAGTACTTGGGAAGTTTGGAGAGCACTCAAGATGCTAGAGTTGCTTTCGGCTGCTCCTCGAGCAATTCTTATGCCTCTTTCGTGCTCTCCAAACTTTCCGCGGGCTCAATATCTTGACATACGCACGCTGACGCATGAACTAATTGTTAAATTAAGTACAGAAAGTTGAAATTAGATTGATTTTCAGGCTCAGGTGAGTTCAGTTAAAGCCGTCTGTCAGAATAATCGACAACTCCTTTATTTATTTATTTATTTTTTTATTTATTTTTTTTTGATGAGGATAAAGAATATACAAACAGACGTAAGTTTAAATCACAAACAGTCATGATGTAAACATAAAGCAAGTCTGATTTCAGGTTCATTCACGCGGCATACTCACACTCCAAGAAACCACAAGAAACAAAAGCCCAATAGCAAAATCCAAAATTATTGACTGACAACCAAAACATGATCATGAAAATGTCTTGAAACAAAAGCAATTTTCTAATTTCATAAAACCTCTTTGAAGAAGTAATGTCTTTAAAGTATTGCGGAAAATCTTTTTTAAAACCTTGTTTTCTGTTTGTTTGTAAGCTTATTTTTAATAGCCGGCTTTGTCTTTGGAAGGCAAATACTAGGTGAACTTACCCTGCTTAAAGCCTTTTTTTTACAACCAACACGACAAATAAGTTTCCTTTAGAACTTTCATTTTAATCAATTCAGTCGTAAACTGTTTTTAAAAAGCTTGTGTTTTTGAAACACTAGGCCATACATCGTCTCAAATTTATCTTACAAGACACCGTGTAAGAAACTTAAAATAATTAAGCTTAAACGGGAAAAAATGCAATAACTGAAAGTCACCTCCTGGAATCTAGTAGGTGAGGAAATTAGAAACGCTTTAGTTTTCTCCGTTACTCTGCTGTAAAAGCATGCATGAACCACAAAAATAGCCATTGATGAAACCACAGTTGCGACGCTTTCCTCAATCAAAACCCAAATAAACAAAACACAACAGTGCAAAGGAATCTTGTTAGAAGTTGTATTTGTCAGTAGACCTGCCGTATTTCTTTCCGTGCGGCAGTAGAAAAACATGAAAAGTTAAAAACGTAAAGTGACAAATGGCTTGAGTTCTCGGTAAACAGCTTTCTAGCTTCTACGTTTGTATCCATCAATATTTTTCACCTGTCAAAATTTAGACCAATCTTGGACGAGGTTGTCATTTGTAGGCGGGAACAGGGAGCTGTGACAAACGGAAGTCAAATTTTTGCATGTACATTATTAACAAGTAATCATATGTGTTTTCTCGTGCAATTTGGGATAAATCAGCACTCGAAAATTTTTCAAAGACCACAAATTGCACTCGCCCTTTTTAGTCTTTGAAAAATTGTCTTTTCTCCAATTTGTCCCAAATTGCTCTCGAAATCATGTGATTACCTTTACTAATTTAGCTATCTTCAAATTTAAAGCTTGCTGGAGTTAGGCGAATCGCTATCGGCATCGGGAAAGGGATTGGTTATGGTGAACTTAAAGAAATTGCTGGCAGTGATGAGAATGTCATTCAAGTACATTCGTACAGTGACCTTATCAGCAGACTGGAGAAAATCATGAAAATGGCATGTGACCACCAAGCCCTAGGTACATTTCGATAAAAGTCTTTATAATCAGTATACGTCAATAATTAAAAGGCTTTGGATCTGGAAGAATGAAAAGGGGGAAACACACGTGTAAGAGAATCCAAGACAGTCGGCTTCTAGACAGATTTTAGAGGTTCCACGCTGTAGATTTCGGATTACAGTATTGGTATCCTGATTCTTTGAGAGTGGAAATTGGATTCTGAATTCCAATTCTTAGTGGGATTCCTGACTCCTTGAGATTTATCCCAAATTCTAAAGCCCCGGATTCCACAAGCTAAAATTCCCCGCATTCCAGAATCCCCATTCCCTCGCATGGGACAAAACAACCAAGATTCAAATAGTAGTTGCTAATATATGTTTAAGCCCAGGGGAGGGGGTAGTACCTTATTTGACCTGGACAGGAGCCCATAAACTGAAGCAAACAACTTCCATACCCTCGTGTCACAGCGTTTTACAGACCACTCTATTTTTAGGAAGGTTTTGGCATGACTTTTGAATATCTTTTGAATTCCACAAATCAGTCAGCAAAACCTACAGACCTAACAATAATATTTTTCCCTTTTAATAACGTTTTTAGTTTTTTTTTCCTTTTTAATATCTTATACTTCGAATGCGATCATAGACATGGTGGAGTTTCTATTTTCCGGGAAAAAGTGCCTTAAAATGTGTCTAAAAATAAACCTATCCGTAAAACTGCCCTGACATAGGCCTAGTACGAGAGTTTCTAACCCCGGATTATGGGCTCCTGGCCTGGGCAGGTATGTGACGCTGAACAGGATATCTTTTTCAGGGGTTTGAGTCTTCAACAGGGTATTGTTCAATTTCACCATATAGCGTCTTGAACAAAGTGTCTTTTTGGACCAGAAGCCTTAAAAAGAGCGTGAAGGTTGACGATGAACTGTCTAAGAAAGAAAGAAAGAAAGAAAGAACCTAATTCCTTGAAGTTACTTTTAAAAAAATACTTAATTCTGTGTGGGAAACGAAATAAATCAGAGAAATGATATTGGTCCTCTTGTCTTAAACAGGGTAGCAAAATGAATGACTTTTGTCAGGGTTTGAAGGGTTCCAATCGAAGGAACACCTCTACCCATTCACTTTCTTGAAGCATTCCCTCCCCGGTTTTTAGGTAGCTGCATTTGGCTATTGTTCTTCATATAACATGACTATGAAGTTTCCTACCATTTTCTCCAACCCCGCCAAAACAGCTGAAGTACCACGTTCTTTTTCTTCTGTTGTTATCTTTACTATTGATGCTATTTGTATTAATACCAGCAAACGTCCCTCTTTTCATCTGTCATGTTGCGTAGGCTCCTGCGGTGCCTGGGGTTCCTGGGGAAGTTGCAGCAAGACTTGTGGATCCGGATTCAAGCTTCGCGAAAGAAAATGTCCAGAAAACAGTTTACATTTGAAAAAACAAAAAACCAGCTGTAATACTAATCTATGTCCAGGACAACGTAAGGAAGCGTAACCTAAACCATATTATTTCTTTGTCGATTTAATTAGACAGTGACTAGTCGTAAGTTGAACTGAGCGATCCATAGGATGAGGCAATATATTATGAAAATAACAGGATATGTCAAATAGTCAGATTTCTTTTGACCTAAAATATTTCGCAATTGTTTGGCTACAAGAGTCAATATTTGTGTAATTAGATGGGTATATGCTGTTACACGACATCGTCATGTGTACGCTTTAACATTGACAATCAAGGGTGATGAAATTACTCCTCAATTTTGGCGGGAAAGTTAAGCGTTAATTTATAATTTCACATGTGAAATTACAATATTTCCTTGGTAATGTTTCGTACGTCTCAGTACCAAGATGAGTCGAAGTTTTAAAACGTTATGAATAAGATGTCAGGGCTTTAAAAGACGCTTTAGAAACCTGCACACTCGAAAGCGCGCTTCCAAAAGGATTCTATTTTGTCCAAAAAATTCAGAAACTTGTAACTTAAGCTCTCGATACGATAAACAAGTAAAACAAACAAAAAAAACAGTGTGCGTAATTTGTCACCGATGATATTAATACTAACACAATGGTAAACTGAGGATTTAAGGAAACAATTTCACCTGCATTTTGCACATGTTCTGATTATTTCCCTCGCCTAAAGGCTCTTCGTTAATAATCTTAACACCAAGAATTTAATATTGTTTTCATTATTAACTTTACTCAACATTAATAAGTGTTAATGTTCAGTCTTAACACTGGAATTTTCGTTTACTTTTTTCTTGAGAAGAACCTTGTGAAGACAGTCCCAGTATGCAGTCAAAATGTCCGTCAGTGGCAGCCGCCGGAGGTTGTTGGAAGAACGTCATAGGACGGTTGAGGTATCGCCAAAAATTCCCTCTTTGGGATTCATGCAGGAAAAGTTGCAACAGATGTTATGGTAAATATTAAAAATCCGTTAAACCATAAAAAACGGCATAGGATAAGTGGAGTATTTAAATGATGCTGTAAAATAAATCTTTTGTAAGAAGAGTTAGGCCCTTATTGCCGGTGACCTCTCAACAGATTTTTATAGCCAGTCTTATAAAGGCGAAGCGCTAGTTTATGTGTTTGTAATATAGCAAGTAACTCAAATCCAATAACCATGACAAACAGATTCGTAAATATATACTTAACTTAAGGAGCTTCTACCTAATATGTGAATTCGCTTTTCGATTTCTTGACACGGCATATTTTAGAAGTTAGACATCTAGCCTCTGATGTGATCTTCTGGCATTTGTAGAGACACGCTCGTTGTAGTGTGTTGGTATAGCGGGAGCTATGCTCGAGTTATCGAGGGTTAGAGTTACCGATGCGAGGGTAACAATTACCATGATTATAGCAAATGTATTAAGTAAATACAGGGAAAATCGATTTTGGTTCGAGTAAGTGCGAGGCTCGAGTTATCGGCAGTCCACCAGTACATCTTTTTTTTTTTTTAACCACGGTTTGCTGGCTGACTATTGACTGACTGTTTTGGGCCTTAAAAAGACGCTTCTTCTTTACATTTTTTTTTTATAAAAAAGCACTTTTCTTCTTTCTTCATAAGTGGATCCCCAGTGCAAAGACAACGATCCATACTTTTGTCCGTGGCTGACTGCTAAATTTCCACACCTTTGTCGGACGACGTTTTATAAAGGTACGTAAAAGTGGCAACTTATACAATTGTGCCATACTCTGGAAAAATTCGAAACTAGTGAAAGAACTAATCAAATATAATGCCGCAAATATTGGAAGTTTTGAAACTATGCGAATTCCCAATCGGCTCAGATCATCAGAAAACTGAATCAATTTCTGAAGTTGCTTCCAGTTGCCAAAAATCACCAAGAAGAAGGATTTTAATGGAGTCAACAGGATGACTAACAGTGCAACTACTAACTTGTATCTGGCTCTCAAACTGCAGGAAAGTGGGCTATTGTGTGCAAAGTAGGTCCGAACTAAAACGTTTTCTTTCTAATTATATCGGGGCCAAATCCAGGCGTTATATATTTCACAAATGTAACACTATTTTTGCCTTTGAAAAGAGGTTTCAATTTTAATTTATTTCCTGTAAATTTTACATTTGCAGCTAACAAATGGCCAAATTGCTTTAAAATTTACAGTACCGTGGCTTAGTGTCATTATATAATTCCTTGGGTTATACTCAGTGATATAAATTAATTAACTAGGACGTCACTGCCGTGGGCAATCAGTGGATGGACTTGAATAAAGTAAGCGATACTTTTCTCTCGTGTAAAGTGTGTCTGCTAGAACTTATTATCACTTATGTTTTCAGCCGTTTGCAAGAAAAGTTGTCGGACTTGTACTGTATCGACCGGTAAGTTTTAATGGCCACCGAACCGTGTTGTTGATGTTTGTTTCATGCTTGCCTCTTCTAGCTTAACCGTCAGGAAGTGCAAATAAAGGGTGAGGGGTATATGACTGTGGGGGAGACGACGGCTGACATTTCAGACTAGTACTGTATATCAATTACCAACTTACCATGATATAACATGACTTAACATGACTGAATCCAGAAAGATTAAACAATAAGCCCTCGAGTAAAAATCAAACACCCACTCCCCAAACATCTTCATGCCGAGGTGGAAATATCATTTCCTTGAATTTTCTTCATATACGATCCTACAATTTTTTTTTTTTTTTTTTTTTTTTTTTTTTGACGAAGATGAGGCAGTGGTTAACAATTATACAAGTATTTATTTTATTTTATTTCTTTTTTGTAAGCGTCATCTTATTACATAACACAGAGAAAAGTGAAACAAAGTAATGATAATAAATATTTATTGAAACAATTAAATGCCTAATTAGATATCATAACAACAGTGAGCCAATTACAGTGATCCCCGTGCTTAAACTATGTGTCAGTAACTTTTAAAACACTTAAGCTACGTATGACGAATAAAGCAACAACAGAGACGGACAAACACATTTATACGGGAAACGTTACATGACGGACAGATGGTTTTCCAGGATCCTGGATCCGGCTGGGTCCTCTGTGTCGTAGTTATGTTCTAAGGCGTCCTCATAGTACTTATACGTGATGGACTTGAATTGACTGATGTGAAGGTTGCATGAAAGGTGAAGGTTCTTTGCTAAGGTGGTCCAGATTCTGGTGGTTGTATTAAAAAAAAGTCTCTGGAAAGTGACAGTGTGTCCAATATATGTTATATATAAAAATGTATATCTAGCCAGATTTTTGAAAACGTTACCGCCAGAAAGACCTTTTGCTTCCAACGTGTTTTCTTTTCTTTTCTTTTGTTTTTTTTTTTTTTGAGCCACAAAGTAGTCCAAAGTAGCCATTATAAAAGCTAAGAGTGCAACCATTGCTTTTCCTCTGTTCTCCTCCTTTCCTTTTTCTTCGTTACTGTGATTTTGGAGGTCACCTGGCTCAAGAAACAAGCCTTTGACACCTTTTCGATCGAGTGACTGCAAATTAACTTTTGTTATATTGAGGCATCTTCCCTGCCTTTTCAGACTGACTGATTAGAGACGGATGAGCATCAGAGAATTGAAGGGGGTGGGAAAAAATCTATAATGTAATATTTGCTTTTCAATTTCTTGTCCCATTCAAGTTAAGCAAAAAACACTGAAAAATGCACACATGGCGAAGCAAACAGCTAATATGCAAAGCAGAAACTCCCCACTCCGTTCGTCACTTTGTAATGGTTCGTCCCTTGTTAATAAAATTAATCACAGGTGATTTTAGAGATTCCCGCGCTCTTAAGGTGATGTTACATGGGACGATTCGCAACGACGACTTTTAGCGAAACACAGCGTTGTAATGTTGGGACAATGTTGTAACCTTTGGAAACAATGTCGCAACAATGTTGCAACACTCTATAGCGCTAAAAATCGTCTTTGCGCATCGTCTCATGAAACATCACCTTTAAAGTTGGCAAAAGGAAACTTTTAAACCACGTTCATTAGGCTGGGTACAGAAACAGAGCCAATTTACGGAAATTAACTGTTCACGTGTAAGCAATGAAGTAAAAAGCTTGATGATGGTTCTTCAACAAGAAATCATCGAATTCTTTATCCTTTCATATGAATGAAAATCAGGCAGCGCTGTCTACCAAAATGGTTAACAATTTAAATTAACAAAACTTACAGCCGTTCACTACTACCGTATTTAGGCCGTTTTAACTAATTGAAAACAAAGAAAAAGAGGTACCATACCGCATGGTCCACAAAAGAATAGTGGCACATAAAAGATTTCCGCAAGTCGATCGTTTTTTTCTCTGTGCCATGATAAAGGCTTCATTGTATTTTTCTCACTAGAAGATTTAGCCTGTTATTTTTAACGACGGAGTTTAAGCCCTTTCCCTATCGCAAACTGATCATAAAACTGTTAAAATTTGATAACTTCTTTACGCCACTACGACATTCTAGCTAAAACCCGTAGTAGACTGACGACCGCTACCTCGTAAGCATTCTTTGCTCCTGTATTTTGCCAGGCATGCTGTTACCCCTCGAAGGATCTTGTGACGCCGTAGACGCGTTTAAATATTTTCGAGAGAAAAACAACAACAAAAAACAACAACATGCATTTCATTATATTGTGTCACAACTGTTCAATTGCAGGTGGTGCAAGTTGGGGTCGTTGAATCTACAAGCCACTATAAGTGAGTATTGACCTGTATAAACGTATAAAAGTTCCTTGTACTAGTCAATTAATAATGACTCACCCAGTTCATAATGAATTTTTCACTTCATGCCGTTCATCTTTGATTTATTAGCACAAGTAAGCTTAAATACATATATGTGACTTTATATCATGGACCCTGGATTTGGAAGAAGGACTAGAATCTATGAAGAATACATGATGATTTCAAACAAACAAAACCAGCTCCTGACAAAACTTAAAAGCTAATCTTGATAAGAAAGCTTTCTTGGTCTAAAGCTGAGTAAGCGAGGTGCTAGCAGTAAATATTAATCTAAATACTGTGAAGCAATAAATAAATTAATAATAAGCAAAAGATACACCTAAAAAATGTCACTTTTTTTTCTCTTATTTTTTTTTTGTTTGTTTTTCCCTCCTTATATCATGCACTGACATCAATGATCAAAATTTGGTGACCGCTTGCTTGACGCGCAATTAACCAGTCTTGTTGTGTAAAAAATATTTTGAAAGAGTTAATAAATTTTTGCTGGTTCCTTGACAGGTTCGGAACCTGGCGATCAACACTTCTCAGAGGTTAATACCGGAACAGAACAGGACTTTACAATAAAGGGGTCAATTAACTGTGATTTTTTGCATGGTGTTGGGGACTAACAGAAAAGTAGATTTAGTTGTAATCAAGTTGGTGAACAATAAACAGATTGACTGAAAAGCTAATGATGCAACAGATAGTGCTTTCTTCAGATCGAAGAAATTTGCGATAGGAATTGGTTTAACTTGAACTTAGAGAAAGCGCCCAAAGCTTGATTTACGAGGGACATCAGTCTGTTTAAATAAACGTTCGCCAGCTGGATTGAGCAACTATTATCACATTTTAGAAAAAATGAAAATACGAACTAAAATAAAAGACTTATAGAAGTGACCACCAGCCTGCTGTTGTCTTTACTGGAACGAAACAATCTAAAGAATAAACAATGACTTATCACAGGTAACTGGAAACCCAAGGGGAAAAGATTATCACCGTGACATAAAACTTTAAAAATTGAAAACATTGAAAAGGTTTCAATTTCAACGCTTTCAGCTATGTGAATAAGAAAAAAAACCTGCAAAATAGTCATGAGGTAAGTCTGTAAGAGAGTTAAGGGAAGAGACTATAAACAACTCGAAGTGTAGCCTGTTTTCGGAACAGGGTCATAATGTAACATTCCCGGTGGCTGTGTCACCATACAAACCCACTAACCCCGCAAAGAGGGGTAATCGAAAGAGTTTTATACGGGGAGCCTTCGCAAGGTCCAGCACATACTTTTGATATAAAAATTTAGCCAGGGATGAAAGCAAAGCTCTCGTTAAAATACACTTTTAGTTTCTTCAATTAAAAAGCTAAAATTCTGTAATGCTACATGGCGAACGCAACGAGAAGGGCAAAAACAACAACAACAACAACAAAACAAAGCAAAACAAAACAATAGGTCTAAAGCCAAAAAAAAAAACATTTCCGCTTGCAGTACACGTTTTTTTTTTTTACATTTTTTGCAGTTGTTTTCGACTACTACAACGTGAAAGTTCCTATACTAGTTACTTGTTTTATAGAGGAAATGTCACATGCGTAGTCTACAATGTTGAAAATTAAGCCCCGTTGGTGCCTACAGCTGTAGTCAGTGCCTAACAAGTGCCTAGTCATTGCCTAATCCTGCATACTAATTAAGTGCCTATTCATTGCCTTTCTGCCTACTAATTATGTGCTTAGTCAGTGTCTAGCTAGCTAGGTACAAATGCGTTCCTCCATACCAATAACTGTCTTTTTTTATTGTTTGAGGATTTCGGATTTGGCAACTTTTTACTGTTTACTAGTTACCAGTCTACCTCAAACAAGGTTAAGCCTGACCGATTTTTCCTCTTCCCGGAGAAAGCGAAATGGCCGCGAAAGATTTTCAGCAAGAGGACTGGGGACAGTCGGAAATCCGATTTGGCCCAATTTCGAGCAATTATTTCCAAGCGCGCTTTTTTCTAATCTGGATGGAGTTGTTGTTACTGAAGACAGTTTTCTCATTGTTCTTTGCATTCCTCTTATTCGTTCGTTTTTGCTACTTGATCATAACAATAATAGTAAACTTTTGCAACAAATAACAAATCTTAAATTTGAAATATAAATTACTAAAGGAGGATCTAAACTTTTTAATAAGCACTATAATCTGCGATTACACTTTAAAAAGATGATGATTATTCCAATATTAAGAGCTATTGCGTGACTAGCGCCTCGAGACACCCACGCATGTGTATGAGAAAAAACAACAACAACAACAACAACAAAAAACAAGACAAAGACACATGACTAAAAATGGCCCCTTTGTCTACTTTTGTCCCTTTTGGCCTGATTTTGGCTAACCACAAAAAGGAAACAAGGAAAGCCACAAGAAATCTTGAACAAATTTTCCTTTTTTCAAATTGACACTAGTCACGGAGTACTGGTAACACTCCGCGAGGAGAACGTTTGACTTGTAAACAAGTCGAAAAACCCAACATACACGTATTGCAGTGAGAAAAAGTTAGAATTCGCATTTCTCGACAGCAAAACAAACCGCCACAGAATCAGTGTACAATCTTTATTCGAAAAATTTGTTCCCAAAAAGTCCCAATGGGGGAAGTTGCTTAAAAACGGGATTAATGGAGCGGATCCGAGACCTTTCCGGGACCCTTATGCTTAAGCTAAAGGTGTCTTACTACCGAAATACAGTACTGAAGTGCAAAAGAAATGCAAACGAAATTCGGTGTTTTTCGTTCTTTGTTCTGGCGAAAATTCGACGAAATTTCGCCACGAAATTTCGTCAAAGCGCTCGCGAATTTTCGTCAAGTCAAACGAAATTTCGCTGTCATCTTGGCGAAATTTCGCATCCACTAAAGCGAAATTTCGTCGGAGCGAAAATTCGCACCTGCGAAATTTCCACAAAGCAAAATTTTGCTGGCAGTGGAGGAGGGTTGTAATAAAAACCTTTTGTTCGGACCGCTTTAAATCATTAGCCCGAGTAGTTTATTTAGTTTAGCCTTGAGTCGCACGCGCGGCTTTGGAGGTGAGAGTTTTCATGTAAGTCAAAAGCAAAGTTGTTTTTTTATTCGGCAGGATATTTCATTTGGGTCTGAAAGATAAAATATTAACCTGTACATGTTTTCAGTTATTACCGTCTCAATACCCTAAACCATCAGTTCGAATAACCAATAAACTAATCCTTGAAGAAATGCTTATTGATTCCACTGTATATCTTGTTTACCGTCTTTGCACTTTTGACTTCAGTCACACGCGCGGCTTTTTAAGGTGAGACTTTGCATGTAAGTCATTTCATTTGGCTCTCAAAGATAAAGTGTTAACCCTTTTCAGTTGTTATCTTCTCAATACCCTAAACTATTAGTGCGGATAACGAATAACCTAATTCGCACAGCAAGTCAATTAATTCAACTATCGGGTTGACGATCATCGCACGCGCGGCTTTAGAGGTGACACTTTGCATTTATTGCGAGGTTGTATTGTTCACTGATACTGGGCGGGTTAGGTTCATTTGGCTCCCTTGTAATTAAAATAATATCCCGTTTCCAGTTATTCTGGTCTGAATACACTAAGCCATATAGCCCGAACAACAAATAAACTTAACTGAGTTCTCAAAGTAGTTTATTGTACTTTAGACTTTAGTCGCACGCGCGGCTTTAGAGGTGAGGCTTTTCATGTACATCAAAAGCAAATTGTTTATTTATAACCTGGAAATTTCATTCGGCTCAAAGATAAAATAAGTCCGAATAACCAATAAACTAATCCTCACAGAAAGGCTAATAATTATTGATTGCACTATCTGGTTCACGGTAATCGCACAGTAGTGTACTATGTTGAAATTTAACTTAGTCAGAGCACGTGCGCGCGTGAAAGCATTTGTTGCAAATGTCTCGATCTTTTGGGTCTCAAAACTGATCGCTTAGCTTAGTACATTTCCCTCGCGTAGTCATCGATAAAGGAAGATAAATAGTTTACATGTACACTAATTACACAACGCCACACAAAATATACTGTAGTTTGACGATTTTCTTTTATCACCTTACAGAAGCGGTGCGGGCGAACCGAATTAAAATAAGACAAATCTGTAACAAGAATGTTTTGTTCTTTATTTATTGTACATTAGGCTTTATTATAAAGTGTATCAGCATGCAATAGATAACTTCAAGCTAACTGCAGAAATACATGTATTAGTTAGCGAGACGTTTAAAACAAAATTATATTGAGAAAGACGCAAAAAAATCAAAAAGTCAAAAAGCACCGTTCTGCCTCAAAACCTCTCCACAATTGTAGCAATCGTTGCGATGTTTCTTTTTGCAATAATTATCACGCTTACATGTACCTGTACTTTTGCATGAGGTGATGATTACAGTTATTCTGTCGTCAGCTACAAATTCTTGAAAGACGAAATTTCGTGTCGTGAAAGCGAAATTTCGTCTCGTCCAAACGATATTTCGTTTCGCCGAAACGAAATTTCGCTTCGTCGAAGCGAAACTTCGTTCTAATGACACGAAATTTCGTCCAACGGGCACGAAATTTCGCAACGAAATTTCGCCTCATGTCGCGAAATTTCGTTTCGATTAATCACCTTGCTTACGAAATTTCGCCGACATCAGAACAACAGAAGCACCGAAATTTCGCCGCTTTTTCGTCTGAAGCGAAAGTTCGCAATTTGATGGCCGAAATTCGCGTAATTTCGCTTATTTCGGCAAATTTCGTTTGCATTTCTTTTTCACAGTACTGTAATCATTAAAATTCTCGAAATAATGTGAAGCAAAGCTTTAAATGATAATATGACACTTTCTTCTTTTTCTTTCCTACTTGGATTATCAACGCAAATCTTTCAAATTCGTTTAAGCTCGTTTTTGAAAAGTAGCCAGTCGTGTTAGGTCCATTTTCACGTTACGTCACGACGGCCTTATTGCTGGTCAAAAACAAGATCATTCTACCCTCTGGGAACTAAACTCCATTTTCATCTAAATTCTTTGAGAAAAATTGTATTGTCTTGACCGCCGGCATGACCGCCTTGTTACGTGGTTGCAAATCAAGAATACATATTTTGAAATAAATGATTAATTGTCTGATTTGCTTTTACCTTTACAGGTTCGGAAGCTGGCTGCCCACATTTAGTTTGTCAAAAGTATATAGTGGAAAAGGACCTGAAAATAAGGGAACAATTTACTGTGACAATAGTCCGATTGAATGGCTCCTTCAACAACTTCGACGTCAATATCAACATTCTTTATGTCACATGGCACTCTTTACTCTTCACTCTTAATATTAATAATAATAATAACATAAAAAAATTTATATTTATTAAGAAGAAGAAAGGTGGCGGCTAGAATTTTAATAGCCTCGCGACAAGAATTCCCATTTCAGTATCCCCTTAAATTACCTGACACTCGTAGTAAATTCTTTACAATCAAGTGCGTATTTTATTTTAGATTGGGGTGTGGATTTCAGGTGACTCAGACTACCTGGAGTTTCCTTTTAATGACTGGTCAGCCAGTGGACTACGTAGTAAGATTTCCAAGTAAGTTAATTCAAGGGTCAGAATTCTATCGCTGGGAACCTAAAACACGTAGCAAATATCGACTGCATTTAGCTTCAATTAATTTTGCAAACCTTTCCTAGACTAGGTAACAATAGCTGTGGTCACACTACAGACTTTTACCTAGGTAAAACCGATTTACCTAGGGCAAACTCATCAAAAATCTCCCGAGGTAAATTCATCTCGGGTTTTGTTTTCAAGTACCTAGGTAAAAATTCTTGGAAGGTCATACTACTGATATCGGCTCCCAAAGTTTTCACGCCAGTTAAATTTTTTGGAGCGTAAATTCAAGAAGGCAAAATGCGCAGGGATCTAGCTGATCAAAGAGACGTTTTTTTCTCTTATCTCGCTGTTATTTCTTTCGCTAATTCAACGTGTAAGGTGAAGAAAGGCGAAGACGTAGACGACCCGTGCCCCCAAAATTTCCTTCACAGCGTGATCTATGTCCGGTTCTGTCATCAAGAACTTCGCCGAGGAGCGTCTATTGGCTAACAACCTCGGTATTTCATTTTTCCCTAGCTATTGCTTTGGGGTAGCTGTCAAAGTAAACTCTATTGTTTTCGAGACATATCCAAGACCCAGACGATAAAATTTCCCCGAGGTAAGTTACCTGGGGAAAAATCGGTCACACTTAAAAAATCAAGTTTCCCTAGGTAAACTGTCAACAAGTCGTGTTTACCTAGGTAAAAATTTTGTAGTGTGATCACAGCTAATACCTCACAGACCCCAATTCCCCCCGGAAGGGGAGGTACTCCCTATAATGGCCTTTATGAGGAGGCTGCGCCCAAAGGGATATCTTTTTCAGGCATCAGGTATATGAAAAGGCAGCGGTTCCCTAGTTGAAGTACTAAAGGTAAGGGAAACCTGTTATTTTGATAAGAGAAAGTGTCCGTGGGTTGAATTTAATTAGAGAAAGTGTAAGGGCTTTCTTTCCCCAAACACAATGTAAACTGTCCGTAATAATAAGCGGGTGGCCGGGTGTCCTTAAAGCGGGATTCGACTGTCCATCAGATGCTGGTATCTTTCAACATTTAGACACAGTATTTTTAAAGCACATATCAGTCTTATTATAACCACTTTCATCTTTTTGGTTCGAATTTTTACAATTCGGGGGATGGCATCAATTAAAATTTTTGTAAATGTAGTTACATATTACACCTCTATTTGAAATGTCGTTAATCCCGAATGTAGTTCAAGGGCGATATTGCGAAGGGAAAATTTCCAACCGATTCGGTTTCCCTAAGTATGTACATGTAAGAGAATCCGAATTTCCAAATCAGGAAAATTTTTGCTTCTGGTACCGAAATCCAGGCATTTTTTGGGGGAATCTGGATTCCTGAGTTTAGAATCCAGAACTCGACTCAAGGAATCCGGAATACCGCTAACGATTAGAATCCAGAATCCAAGTTCCACTGACAAGAATCCGAAAATCCGGAAACCACAGCTTGGAGTCCAGTATTCACGACTTCACTAGATTATCTTACATGGGGCAAATTCGGACAGAAGCTGAAATTGGTTAGTACTGGCCATGGTAAAAATAGCACCAACCTGCACCAACATAAACAAACGCTGTGACAAATCAATTTAGAAGTGCACATAATCTGTACTGAGTACATCTTTTGACTCAGCAAAATAATTTATTATTCATTCAAAATATTTCCCCGATTCTAATTGGCTAAAAGCTCACGCATATTTCACCATAACCAGTTACTGTTGACCAAATTCGGAAGAAGTTTGTGTTTAACGAGGAAATGACGTCAAAAATGCAGCGTTCTTGCAGGTTAATGCATCGTTACCCGAGAAAACCTGGGGACGGGGTTGAGTTGTTTTGGTTGTGAAAACAAAAAATGGCGGGCATATCACTCGTTTCAAGAGTAAGAACTAGGCGAAATTATGGGTAAAAACTTGGCAAGAACAGCAAGAACACAACTCGAAGGGCGACATCGGCTATTTGGAGAATATTTGCGGAGCTGAACAACCCTAAACGAAGGTGAACTTCGATGAAGGTAAGCATGTCTTAGCTTTGTGTTTAAACAAGGAATTATTTTGAATGAATAATAAAACAATTATTGAATTCGGCTTTCGTATCATATGAAAAATTATGCAAATCTCGGAGGGTTTTATCCGCCTTGGCCTACGACCTCGACGGATAACACCCTCCTCGATCTCCATAATTCTTCATAAGATACTCAGCCTCATTCATTAATTGTTAATTATTTCACCCATTCAGGACCCATGTGTTGGGACGCAGGAACTACCTGTTATTACATAAACGATCCCTGTCCACCAGGCATGGAGAAATGTGTTAAGTACCAATGCACCCTTGAAACCAATAAGTGTTAGTGCGCGGGTAAGTTTTTCGACATTCTTTTTAAGTCTTTTAGAACAGGCCTGGTTCCTTGAAATGTGATTAACTTAAACCTAGAGTTAAAACGTACAAAGTGTTCAGCCTTTAATCCGAGACAAGTTGTGATAACACAAAACGATTCTCTAAACAATTTATAGGAGAGTCTATAAAACACATGAAACAAAATTTTCATCGAGAAATAGGGCTAATTGGCTTTTCAGGACCGAGCACGGAATGTTAGAGCGAGATGGTATTACAAAGTTAACCAAGAGATTCAAGAATAGCAGGTACAAACAATAATCTTCCAGAAAATTTTCCTTGCCATCCTTTAATTGTGAGCCCACAAATAGTCATGGGGCATGCAGTTTTACAGCTGACGCTTTTCAATGGGCACCACTCCGTAATGTTCATGGCATAATAGGCTGCCTCGCCTAACTCAACAATTTGCGTCGTCTTGTGGAGTTTATTAGCTTTTATTACAGGCTCTCTATTAAAAACCGAATATCTTAAAATATAGCCTGACGTTTCCTCTCCCGATTTTTCCTGAGGGAGGGGGGACGTCTGTACACAGGCTAATAAAATATAATAAATTATTCATGGCTGACCGTGTTGAATCGCTTTCTTGTTTGTTTTCCAGTTTGAACAAAAGCCAGCCGAAAGGACATTTGCCAAGACAGTCACGTCAAGTCAAATGTGCCCCATGTTTTCTATTTGTGGAATATATGGTTTTATGGAATATATAGGGGTCATTGTAAACCGAGGTAACAAATGTTTTAAGTTGGACAGAAAGTATTAAAACTGCAGTCAACTTGATGGAAACTGTTGTTGTTGTTCTAGCTCTTTGATATCCATACCGTATGTAGGCTTCATACAAATCTCAGTAAGACAGACACCATTATGACAGAGCCCTAGCTAGTGTCCGTCTTCACCCTGGCCTTCAAGAGCTTTCCTCTGCCAATGCTTGTAATGTCTTGTCTTGATATAGCATAAAATTCCGAAAATAAGCCCCTCCAAATATTAGCCCACCTTGCACTTGGAAATTGCTCTAAAATACAAAGTAAAACAAAGCAAAAACGGTAACTTTCCTCCCAACTCTAAGGCTAGCCCGGCCCCATCGATTTTGAAACGCAAATTTCCCACCGTACATACGCCTCTCCGAATATAAGCCCCTCAAAAAGGGCCTTTGCAAAAAAAACCCCGGGGCTTATTTTCGGAATTTTACGATATTTGTATCGGAACTAGACGTGTAAGCTTGATTTGAACCATGGGATATTGTAAGAGCATACCGGCGGATTATCATGGCGTTTTGAGTTAAGTTTGCTTGTGGAGTTTGATTTTGTGTATCCATTACCATCTTTCGGGAATCTCTACAATGCTGGCCAAAATCAAAATTCAACCCATTTTTCAAATTTCCTTTTCTAAATGCTGAAAAACACAAAGTTCAAATTAAAGGTACTGTCAAAGAGGTTTTATCTGAATGGTAGCAGTGATTGTGTGACATAACACTGCCTCTTGCACTCGCCACTGTGAACTTAGTTGCAAGCTACGGATGTGTTTATGATTGTTATTCTTGGCAGTATAATAATCTCTTTGTTCGTCTCCATTTGAACAGGCTCTGGTTTAAGGTTTGAAATTTTAAAGCGTTCGTGACAATGTTTGCCAATCAAAGCGTTATGGCGTACTTGTGTGTTATTTAGACGTAACAAGTAAACGACTCTCTCCTAATCTTCCTGAATAATCAACGCAATTTTTTTCCTGACTCCATACTGAACATAATAATCCCCTATGAAGCAGACGAAATTACAAATGACGGGCTCTTTTTTCAGTGTGAATTCATGCTATGCAGCTTTAGATGTCACGATAGCCTGGGACCAGGCTCTCGAGTGGGGAGGAAAGGAGGGAAAAAACTGGCAAGGCCAACGCTTGGCTCGCCTTTCTTGCCAGTTTTTTCAGCCTTTTTCCCCCCAACTGGGGAACTTGATCCCAGGCTAACGTCACGAAGACGATAGCAAACGCAATAGGTTTATATTAATAAGTAAAACATTAACTCCGCACGTACACCACACTTTTTGATACACTTCTTTGTCAAAGACAAAAATAATAGCCCACGTTTGATATATTAAAATTCTAACATGAGCCGAGGCTTTCTAGTCATTTTTCTATATTTAGTTTGGTTTTCTTTGAGCTCAAGTCTCTTCTGGGAATTGCGAGACAATGCAATCGTGAAAAATTTGCAATTTTGACCCTCCGGCGGAGTCATGTTAGAATTTTATATACAGCTATTTCGAGAAAGGCTGTCAGGAAAAGTGCACGCGAACAATCCCGAAAGGTATTGTGGGTGGGTTTGAGTTCACTGTTCTTCAAACAAATTTGAAAGAATGACGCGAAGGCCATAGACGTTTGTTTGTTAGTGCCAAAGGAAAGCAGCAAAAGTAGTTTCGACAGCTTCAGTGTCAGGAACAGTGTATTGATCATATCACATATTACCTTTCAGGATTGTCGCGTGCGCATTTTTCCCGACAATCTTTCTCGAAAAAGCTGTATCAAACATACGCTATTATGTTAACTCGGCTACACCTGTGAAATGGGGTTGGGGGGGGGGGGGGGGGGAACCTCGCAGGACCCGAGATGGAGATACTTTCTTCACACGTCGCACAACAAAAACAAGACGGCTACTTTAACAGGTTGAAATACAGTCGGGCAACAACTGCTTTTATTATAAAACATATATACGCAAAAAAGTATATTTAACAATTATTCCTCGAGCCCGAAAGGGCTCTGAGTCAATAGCCCATTCGGGCTTCGGCCTCATGGGCTATTGACTCAGAGGCCATCAGGGCGAGAGGAATAATTGTTTTAGTAAAATCCAACTAGCTGGTCAAAAGTATCGAGACAAAACAACTTTAGCTGGTGAAAGCTAGAATTTAATCCTTTTTTTGTCGCCAAAAATCCGACGCTTTCGCTACTAGTAGTGGGCTATAACATATAGCCTAGCAGTAGCTCAACCAGTCAGAACGCAGCATTGATAATAGACCAGTCCCTAGTTAGATTTTACTAATACTTGTTAATGTCTGTTTCCGAATGCAAACGTGTTACTAAAATACCGACCTTTCCGCAAGGGTTCTAGACGGCTTGTCAGAAGCACTTAACTATTGCTTGCTCCAAACCAATTTTGAGGATAATGTTCCGTAAAATCAACAAATATAAAAATTCATCCTTGATCTTGCGTCATTAATTTTTTTTTAACTATACTCTTGTCAGTTCTAACTTTCACTGTAAACTTTACTGCAAAAATCGTTAACGTAATTTACATAATGCCTTAATCAAAAACTCCAATGATTGACATTGGCCGTATCGTAGTTTAACCATTGCTAACTAAATGCAGTGTGTACAGCATTTTTTTTAAGAACAACTTGGGAAAAAAAGCTATGTAATAACAGGATCTGGGAGTGATATGCCTCTGGTCAAACGGACGTACAGTAGATCTATGGATCGGACGCTTGAAAGTTCAAGGTTATCTGTCCTCGTTCGAGATTTTGCTGTCCTATGGAACTGAAAATATAAAAGAAGTTGTGGAAATCAAGCGGTACTCTGCCACAAGCACATTCGCGTGCGCATAGACTACGAGCGGTCAGTTTGGTTGTCTCCCGAGTTAGTCCTTCGAGTGAAACGCGCGAGAAGAAAATGACCACGTCACGCACGTAACTGCTGCCCTCGATGCTTGCGTCTCACGGCAAAAGAGAGACTTCCCGCAGTCTACATTCGTATTGCAACATTGCCGTTTTACGTGTTTTTTCAATTAGCTGATTTAGAATGCACCTCTTACATTTTCTCAGAAACAAAGACAAATGATAACTTTCGGAGCTGTAGGGAGAACCTGTTGGTCTAAACGGAGCTTTCACTCTTTAATCTCAAGAGCTATCAGCATCAATTCAATTTTTTTGAAGCAATATCCATACTTCATAAAACGAGGTGGTCACAAGCCAGATTAAGGACATGTTCAAACAAGATTAATTTTAACAACTTTTTCCCACTACGTTTATAGAAATATTTAGGGGCGACAAAAGAGAATTAATATTAGTTCTTATATTACCTGGGTTGAAATGTTAAATGAAAAAAGTTCACATGTAAGAGCCGCGGGTGGTGAGGGGTAGAAGGAATGAGATTGAGTGATGGCAACAACTCCTTCATTCTTTAGAGAGCCTTGAATTTTGGGCAAAAGGCTCTCAGATTTCTTCAGTCATTCAAACTTAACTTATCTTCATAGCTGGAAAGTACCTCGGCCTCCTCTTTCTGAAATAAATTTTTGGATCAGCCGCGGTAAAGAGCTACTTTATGAGATTTTTTTTGTATAATACGCACTTTTAAAAGTAGCATTTACATATAACAGTTTGCACTCCCAGGCAGATCAACTACGCATGCGCTCGTTTACTTGCTTCACTGTATCCTAGAAGCGCTTGACAACAGCCATTGCTATGCTCACATCTTGTTTATCGACTTTAGCAAAGGATTTGACCTGGTGGATCATTCTGTTTTGGTATCCGAGCTTCGTGGTTTGGGGGTGCATGAGGCCTTAATTAGATGGATTGGGGCCTTCTTGACGGGAAGGTCGCAACAAGTCAAAATCGGTAGTGCTTTGTCCAACAGCTTTATTCCAAGGGGCGGTATCCCCCAGGGGACAAGACTAGCCCCCCTGTTGTTTGCAACCCTCGTCAACAACCTAGTGAAGGACTGGGAAACTAGAGTTAAGTATGTGGACGATCTCTCAGTCTTAGAGATTATTCCTAGATGTTAAACCCGCATGCTGCCCTTTATAGCTAGGGATATTTGTTCTTATGCCAGTAGTCATGGTATGAAGCTAAATCCATCCAAATGTAAAGAGTTACGCATAGATTTTTTACAGTATAAGCCCTCCGACCTACCTCCCTTTCAGATGTCGGGCAGTATTATAGAGCAGGTGTTATCTTATAAGTTGCTGGGTGTCCATCTGTCGCACAATTTATCGTGGTCTATTCACTGCGACTATATTGTGAAGAGAGCACGCAAGCGTCTCTACGTTTTGCGTGTCTTAATGAAATCAGGCCTCCCACCAGCTGATCTCATTCAGGTTTATTGTAGCCTTGTGCGGTCCATTTTAGAATATGCATCTCCGGTGTGGGCAGCGTTACCCAACTGTCTGGTTCAATTGGTGGAAAGCGTGCAGAAGTGTGCACTAAGAATAATTTTTCAAGATTGCTCTTATGAGTCGGCACTCGTGCGCTGTGGCTTGCCTACACTTTTGTCGCGCCGTGATGGGGCTTGCAGGCGTTTTATATCTAACATCAAGGAGTCCGGGTTCCTTTCACACCTGCTGCCGCAGCCCACGAATGTCGCTCATGGGTACGGGTTGAGGTCGGGTTTTTATCGTTCTGAATTCCGCTTTGTCGGAACGGACCGCCTTAGTAATTTTGTTACCCACAGTTACAATAGAATTTAATTGTTTTTGCCTTCTGTGCCATGGTCAGCACTCGTTAACATCCGTCGAAAGGGCCTCTTATCTTCGGTCGGATTTCGTAAACGTATGACGTCACGCTCGCCTCGTGGATCGCCCTGTGACTCATGTAAGCTTCGCTTCGATTGTCCACTCTAATTTGTCTGATGATCTGATGTTTGTTTCGAGGTCTTGTCTTGCTTTTTCGATCATCCCTCGATTGATTCAACCAAGAAGATGCCGCTGCATCTGCTTGGAAAGGATGTTTTAATGTTTCGCCTCGATCAAGCCTCTTAGCGCATCAATTCATCAAGAAGGTCCTTTCAGCGGATGTTACTGAGTAACACCACTTGAATGGCCCCGGATGGAATGGCATTCATGAAGAAATTACACGAACAAGCAAATAAAACTAAAATGAACCGCTGCCCCATTTCACAACTTTTTCAAATATTGGCGAGAATATAGAAAATACAATAGAGAATCATCCATGTGTGTAATGTCTGTCCCTGTCGAATAATAATGAATGCTTGCAGGAACAACTGCAACAACTTTATTTGTACCCAGCTGTACCCTACATTGGTTTACATGATACAAAAAAATTAGATAAATATATAGAGAGAGTACAGGACCCGGAGGGGGGGGGGGGGCACTTGGGTATTTTTTGGGTGGGTATATGCCGCCCGGGACTCCAAATTGGCACCCCGTTCTAAAAAAAAATTTCCCCAAAAATTGATACCCCTTTCTAGAAATGGGCCAATTTTTTATACCCCGTTCTAGAATTCGCCCTAAAACTGATACCCCGTTCTAGAAATGGGCCAATTTCTTATACTCCTTTCTAGGGTGCGACAAGAGTACAACAGTCTGCTTCTTAACGCACTGAACCGTGTTTTTAAAAGAAATCTGTCCTTGAATAATTTCAAATGGCTGCTTACTTGACACTGGAGCTTTCGTGCGTTCGAAATATTATACCCTGTTCTAGAAAATGCCTATGAAATGGGTACCCCGTTCTAATCAGGAGCTTCAAAATCACGACCCCGATGGGCGGCACATACCCGTATAGATAATGTATGGGAGTACCCCCCGGGAGTACAGGCTGCCCATAATAACGATTGAGGGCTAAAAAGATAGGGCAGCCTCACTTAGGTGATTATATTAAAGGGTCAGGTATTGCACACCCCACACAGCTACACAAAACATTCACAAACAAAAAACGAGTAGAAAAAGAAAGACAGCAAAAGAAAGCTAAGTATACCAGTATCAAACAACAGAAAAGCCATTCTTGCACTAAGTTGTCTGATAATTTATATTCTGTCTCATCCTTTAAAGAAGCACAAAACTAATCAAAGATTTTGAGACTCGAAATACCGTAAAATTTTCCCTCTACAAGGACTAAGAGGCAAGCAAGGCTTTGGAGGCACAGGTGAGTAGTAGCTATATTATATTATACAGTGGTGGATCCAGACCTTCAGATAAGGGGGGGGGGGGGGCGCCCGGTCTTCCAGACCCTGAGATAACGGGGGGAGGGGGCAGTCTCCAAAAAAAAATTTTCGGCCCTTCGGGCGCGGCCTCAGTTTGGTCTAAAAATAAGAGGGGGGCCCAGGCCTCCCAGACTCCTCCCCTAGATCCGCCACTGTTAGATACAAAATGGGCCATGGACCATAGCCCTACTCCAATTTACCAAAATGTCATTTGCTTAGTTCGTTGGCACAAGCAAACCTCTTTGAGATCTTAACAGTGTCCATAGAATCCGCGATCGACAGTTGGCCGGGTATGCATAAGTAGGCAGTTGTTCAAACAAAGGCTAAAACAATCCTGCTTCATGGTCCTTCTTGAGTCGTCGGAGGGTAGAAAACGTGCGCCCTGGATGCTACAACTAGTGTTCAATAAAATCTTAACATTTCCAATTGACCAATTTTGGGTTGAGATACATAGCTGCAGTGATGGTAGGGAAGGGGGGTGGGGGCAATCCCCCCCCCCTACTATTTACATTAAAGGCAATTCCCTTTCAAGCAAACAGCTATGACTGTGACTGAGTTTGTCTGCACGGTAAGCATATTTTGCATAGTATTGCCACAATTTGTAATAGCAATGACTATAATATTTTACAGTGAAACCTCTATTAAGCGGACACCCTCTATTAAGCGGCCACTTGGGAAGGTCCCGAAGGTGCCCGCTTAATAGAGGTTTCACTGTAATTGATACAATAATAATGTAACAGTAATGATTATAATGATTATAATTTATATTGTTAGCCAAAGAAATATTTTTAAACTTTCAGTATTTTGAACATCACTCATGTTCTTAAACTACTGTCGTAAATGGTTACATTAACATGTATGACATTTAGTTTACACAGAACTTGAGCAGGGGAAAAAATACCAATTTCCATCAGGTACTGTACAGAACCTCCATTAACTGACACCTGCTATAAGCTTACACGCACCTCTTACCAACAGATGCTAATCTGGGTTCACAGCAATTTCTATGTTAAAAATCTGCATTAATCCAAACTACTGTAACTGAAGACATCTTTTCTTGGTAACAAACATCCATATAGATCGGTCAAATCAGACCTAAAATTCTTTGCAGAATAGTTGCCCACATGATAGATCATAGCTATAGCAAATACTCCTCTCTCTATGGCAGTGGCGGATCTAGGGGAGGTGCCCGAGGGGGCTGGCCCCCCTTATTATAAGACCAGACTGAAGCCAAAAGGCGCCGAAAAAAATTTCTTGGAGACGCCCCCCCCCCCCCCCCCACCTTGTCTCAAGGTCTGGATGACCGGGCCCCCCCCTTATCTGAAGGTCTGGATCCGCCAGTGTAGGGAGCACTTCAGTTGAACAGATGCCTTTCACAAGCAGCATAATTCCGGAGTAATTTGGTCAACACTTTGATACTGAATAAGAAAACAAATTAACCTATAGAGGGAGAAAGGAGGTTCGAGAGTGCACCAGAAATCGATTCACCAGTCAAATCATGCAGTCAATAATGCAAAAGAAAACTGAAGGGAAGTTTAATGATGATCAAACAAGGATAAACAATCTACTGTTGAATAATTACTCTTCCAGGTTTGTTTTTGCTTCATGAAATTAAATAGCATCTGCTCTACTTGATCGAATGACAGAGAATTTTCTTTTTTTCCAGAATGACATGCCTTTACTGTGAAAGAAGTTGAAGGAACAATATTATTACAGCAGAAGAGTCTTTAAGGTGCACTTATAAACTAATATTCAAGCAAGACCTCAAAGAAATCAGGGAGTGGCGATTATTTACAGAGGGGGAGATTAATGCAGATGGGAAGATACCATTTTGGACCCTCTCCTTTCAGTTTTTACAGGACATATATTTTTGATGAAACAAAAAGAAGCCAAGTCAAAACTCTGAGGGGTTACTTAAGTTGAATTAAAAATATTGATTCCACCATTCATTCATGGATGTACTGTTAAAGAAACGTATTACAAAAATCTTGAACAAACCCATTGACCTGATAAACAACCTTTCCCAAGAAATAACTTGCCGATATCATGTAGATGAAGACTTCACAGTATCAATGGCTTCGAACAAGAACCCACAGTTTAAGCACATTTTCATTTGCAACCTTAATTACAAAGCATAAAATAAGTATGCCTAAATAAATAAATAAATAAATAAATGTGACAGAAATTATGTAAACATGGCTTCAGTGAGGTTTTACAGGTCCTACTCTAAGTGTGTCCTTGGTACTAAGACTTTGATCCTCCCCACCCAGGACAATAGGTGACTGTCTGTGCCTCTCACAGAGCTCTGCCATTATCAACAACAACAACAACAACAAAACTTCTATTAATAAACAAATAAACTTACAGAAGTATTGCCCGCAGCTAGCAAGGATATTCGAGGTGGGACAATGCGCGCAAAATATCAAATAGAGACTAAGGCTATTAACATTATCATTCTCAGTGAAGGCCTGATTCAGCTCAGTGGCTAGGGCAAATTAAGAACAAGGTACTTGCCAGTCAAAGCCTCTAGTGAACACTGCTGCTTACGGAAGGAATTGTGTAAAAATAGCCCCCTCCCTACCCCACTAATTTTGACCCCCCCGGCCTGATCCACCCACCCACTGTTAGGGCAGTCCCGGGGCTATCCAGCTAAACCGACCAAGACGGTAAGCCCCCTACCTTTTTGGACACTGGACTGGCCTGCAGCCCAGCGCCAGGCAAAAACCTAGTGACCAGTCATTTTAACGAAATCAGACAGAAATATTATTGAATATTATTATTATTACAGCCTCATATTTTGCGCATTCTCTTGACCTTGTATGGTAAAATGACATAATAGTGGAATAATAAATTACAATATTGATCCTTCTTCTCAAGTGTGAAATATAAGTATGGCGATTTTTACACTGTACATGTATTCAATAAGGAAAGTGATAATGTATAATTGTCACCTAGATACACAGCCTGGTGATCTGGGGCCATTCAAAGGATGTTATTCAGTAACATCCACTGAAAGGTCCTTTGCCCCGCGGAGTAAGAAGAGGCTTGAAACATCAAAACATCCTTTAAACGGAGGCAGTGGCATCTTGTTTGAATTGATTGAAATCAATCGAGGAATGAAGTCAGACAGAACAGTCAGATATAGACGATCGAAGTGTAGATGAATCACATATGAAACTTCGAGGCGAGCGTGACGTCATACGTTTACGAAAGCCGACCGAAGATAAGGGGGCCTTTCGACGGATGTTAACGAGTGCTGACCCTGTGCCATGTGTAATTATGTGTTCTGCGTATTCTTGACCTCCCTTGTAATTTAGTGTTATACACTACCAAAAAGGTTTAATAAACTGATTATTATTATCATGGCGAAAGCTATGGCAGATCACTTAGTGTCCTCAACCGGCTCTTAAGAAAAGAATATGAGCAACAAGAAAAAGATGCTTCTCCCCCCCAATCACTGATTACTTCATAGCCAATAACATCACGGCTTAACTGACAGACGACCAATAACATCGCGACATAATTGAACAATCAGATCAATAACCAGAGTATAATACCATCAACTGACGTGATACAACTCGCTTTGATCCTGAAGATGGCTACCGCACAGGTTGTCGAAACGTCAGTCACTGTCAACAACAACAGTCCTATTTGGGACTAAGTTCACCCGGACGATCAAACTCAACCTTTTGAAATGACTCCTGGGTTCAAACCTTTCACAGATTGAAATAAATCACTTCAAACTTATTGGAAGCAGATCAACCAACATCGGCAGTGAATTGAAAAGCTTTGTCTCGGCTGTCTGCCAGAGCGTAAGAATAGTGACGCATTGCTCATTATCAAAGGTGTAGAACAAAAGGCTGTATATTGATGACCATTCATTACAGCTTTTCTACCCTTACGCTCAGAGGAAGAAAATTCTAGATAACTCAGTGAATTATGAATTATTTTCAAATAAAATGGATGGATGACCGAACAGACACAAATTTTATAGCCCCGCTTAGAATGCATTTCTAGAGGTCTAAAATTATTCTAGAGAACCTAAAAAGTGTTTTGAACGCATTTGGGAAGAAACCGTCATTGGGTGCCCCTAATAAAATGTATTTTGAACTAATACATGTATTTTCAGAAGTAGAAGAACTTGCGAGTTGAACGGGGAGCGCTCGCCGTGATGTGCGTCGTCCGGTCTCCACTGACTGATTCAGGTCATTAAAGCTTGCATCAAAACTGTTAATCAGAGAGTTAAGAATTAATTATCAAACAGAAATGCTTTAGTCAGGGGCACCCAACGTCAATTTTCGGAAAATATCTGTTCGGAAGACGATTTGACATCTAGAATCTTCGGAACATTTGTTGTAAGATTTTTTGCTTGCCTGCCTCTCCTAGGATTTTCGAAAATCTAAAAAATGGTATAATTGCCCAATTTTAACGGATTTTTACCCTTAAAAGGTCACGTAGAATTTTCGGGGGTCTTTTTTGTGGTTGAAATCTTCGAAAAGGTAAGTTTGGATCCCTATAATTTTCGGATCACTAGACTCTTAGCTAGGAAATCCGAACAGATTAAAAATTTTTAGGAGATAAAAATATGCCTATATCTACCGTTTAAATACAAAATACGTTTAATAATGCTATGTTTAAGTGGTATTGAACTATGTTCTCGTTGGGTGCCCCTGTTTAGTGAACTGTTGCAAAGCAATTGAGAAAAGTAATACTACTTGCTGTTTGAAATTACACTGATAGGGAACAGGATATTTATGTGAACTGTGTTTTGGAATCTCCGCTTAACTATGAGTTTAAGAAACGAGAACGTTCAAAGTGCTTATTTCAGTCATCTTTTCGCAAACACTGTTCTGAACTCAAGTACAGAAGCATAAAGAAACTCATTATTGAACAGTCCGTTGGGGTCAAAGTGACTTGAAAAGAAATCTCTTACTTTTCAAAAAAGTATCTGTTATCATAGCTAGTGTTTCCAAACTAAAAATCTATTCCAGTCGTAATATTTCATTTGAAACTTATGATCGGGAGCAAACGAACTGCATAAATAGTAAATAACAAAAGGAACTCGGTATGTCACAGCTGGTTGACAAAGCGTGATCGGCAGACTTAAGTGGCGCAGGCACAGAGCATTTAATATCCCTACGCTAACACCACGCTATGACATGTTTTTAATACAGGTAAAACGCTTAGAGGCAGAAAGGTCTAGATAACTAAATGACCTGTGAATTGTTTTTAAGGTGAATTTGATGAACAAAGTAAGAACCTTTTTCCAAAATAGCACTCGGGCTCTCCGCTCAACTAGTGAGGATTTCACAAGTATATTAAAGTGTGTGTCATGCCACTTGAAACGTAGATTAAAAAACATACACAACGTGCAGATTGAGAAGAATTGCATGAATGGATTGTTAATAATTGGACGGAATAACGATCAGCATGTGCTTTCGTTATCAGAAACAAAGAAAAAGATCAAAGTGCAAATCTTGACTTTTCATAAGCTCTTTAAACAAGAAGAACTTTCAGCCTCTCAATCATCCAATCTTATTCTTCACCCCAAATCCCCACCGATGCAACTCCACAATTTGTTAAGAAACTAACCCCTTCATTTATCAGCCTTAATGGACGTTCGAATAAAAAACATGTCGTTAGAACTGGATGCATGCAGCAGGGGAAGTGCATGTAGGGCAATTTTTGGAATACTAGAACGTGCTTTGTACGTCTCAGTTGATTAACAGACCGAAAACCAACTATTAGCCTGGTAAATTTAACTGGCCTCCCCGGTGAGAGAACGTGACGTTTTTAGCGCTAGTTATTTCTCCCTGAGAGGACCTAGCACCTTAACGTCAGCTTCTCAATCTTTGAATCTGCGATGATCAATACAATCTACTTTTGACCAAATTTCTGTACGTCAATTCAGATCGCCACCGATGCATCTCCAGAATTTCTTTAGAAACCAACCTCTTCATTCATCAACCGGATCTCCGTAATTGATTTTCGGTCTAGTAAGCATATTGAATAGAGGCAGAGTATGTACATCCCACTCCAAACACCCACTCGAGGGCAAAGAAGCATGACAAGGGTGGTAAAAGATCTCAAAGTGCAAATTTTTAACTTCCATAAATCTTTAAATAAACTTCGCAAAACAGTTCAGGTCACTCATTAATCCTCTGCTCTTTGTTCTGCAAACATCTCAGGGAGAAACTGAATTCGCAACTTTTTCAAAGTTTACATACGGTAAGGAAACTTAAGATTGATTTTATTGTATCAAGGAAAAGTGGGGTTCGTTTTCAAAATATGCTACGCCATTGGACTGCTTGAATTCTGCTGTTTCTTTTAAAATCAGTCGAGCTCTTGTATCTCAGCCAGGGCGTTTGCAAACAACGCTGATCTCATTTTTATTCGCGAGCTTTAATACGCCTTCGTTTATTGCGGCTGCATTGGTTGCATGTGGAGTAACTTTGAAAAGAAAACTAAGTGAAGGAAACTAAGGAAGGTTGAGAGACCGGAGAATTTCTAACGTAACAGCAGTGAGAAAACTCAGTCTCGTAATAGAGAACGGTTTTGTGGTTTTAAATACTTCTATATTTACGGGTGGCTTCATTTGCAACATCGCGTATAGCTGTCGCATTTTCCTGTTGGATTTTTTAGCGTTGTTCATATTTTGTTTTGAACAATCGTAATTTAGCGCCCACCTATGGTAAATACGTTCCCAACAACAACCAGGGTCTTTTAGTTGAGGAGTCACGTAGGATAAAGAGAGAGAAGGCCCTGAGATGAGGTTAATAGTTTGTTCAACCTATGAACAACATATTTCAAAGGACTGTTGGTTTCGTATACCGCTTAAGGCTGTAATTATTTACTTTTAATTAACACTTAATGCTTCTTGGAGAGCCTGTATCTACAAATGCTTTTTGATCTGGACTTTGAAGCACAACGCACTAATAGCAAGTTCCTTAACTTTCTGTGGTGAAAAATTCTATCATCAAGACGAGGTTTTGGCGACTCAAACGTAGACTGCAAGCAGTCTCTCCTTCTCTTCAGGTTTTTCGTGTCTCGCACGTTTCGCTCGACGGAATAAGAACAAATTGGGACTGCGCATGCTTGAAGTCTAATTCAAACTTGGTGGCCATGCATGTAAGATGTTCGGCTTGTGTTCGGCTCAGGTGAATTACGGCATCTGAATAAATTTAGTCGGCTTAGACTATTGTGGATCAGCCTAAATTTAAATTCGATTCGAGCCTAAATCACAGTCGTCTAATTCAATCTTGGTGGATTTTGTTTAGTGAGTACCCTGACGCGAAGAGCATGTAGATGTTCCGCTCGTGTTCGGCTCATATGAATTACGGCACTTCAATCAATTTAGCCTCTTTAGACTATAACGGATCAGCAAAAATTTGAATTCGATTCGAGCCTAAATCACAATTAGCCACGAAAACTGTCACTGTTAGTCCAAGCTTAAATTACACTTTAAAATGAAAAGAGCCAATTTGGCCCCAAAAATGGGGCCAAAACGGGTGAGTCCAGAAAGGTACTGTTTTGGGGGCCGATTCAGCCCCATTGAGATGGGGCTCTTTTGGTACCAAAATTTGGGGCTAAATGGAGCCTTGCATCGGGGCCAAATTAGACCATGTAAAGGGTCAATATGGAAAACTATAAGGCCACTTTGGATTTGCCATTACCCAAAACAGCCCATCGGTATTGTTGCATAACATTGGAAATAAAACGAGGATTTGTATAGGGAAAAAAACGACGTTTCTCGAACCAACGAAAATGTGAAAGGATTTCAATGAAACGGTTTACCTTACTCAAAATGTGTGTTGCTTTTTTTTTGTGTAGTTCGCGAGCCGATTCTTTTAATCGACTCCTTTTTCAATCATTTTATGGGCTTTACTGTAGAGAGAAAATTGGTCGCACTCAAACCTATAAAATGGCCGTAAATCAGGCAGCTGGCGTACACTACACAGGAAGGAAGCCAAAAATGTTTTATGTAAGGTAAGCCGTATTTGTTGTAATCCTTTCTCATTCGACTCGTGGGGTTTCAGAAAAACACGCAAAAACATTTCGAGCTTGGGTTACCTGTGCGTCGATCTGTCCGCTAAGATCAGTTTCGTGACAACACATTGACCTTTGTTGAAAAGCTTTCACGATCCTAGAAGAGTGGTCTAACTCTTTACTTTCTTTTATCTGCAGCTGTGACTGAGCTGAAGAAACGCCATGTTTTTCTGGTGGTTTCTCACTCTCGTTTCACCGTATCTTGCACACGGCTATCAAGGTAATGTTACTTCAGTTGCAGCTTTAGATAAATATTAAAGAAAGAGATCATTCAAAATGGTCTTACAAGCCCTAACACCACCGGCCTGAATCTATCACTCGGGCAAAAATTTGCCTTTTCTTCTGTCAGTACGATAACCAACAGTTATTGATTATGAGGTTGGTAATATGTGAAGAATTATGCAGATTGAGCCGGATGCTATTTCGGTTTCGCCTGGATAACAGCCCGCCTAGACCACACGCAGCCCAGACGTAGTGTGTGTCAACAACATGGACAGAATTGGATCGCTTGGGAGACTGAAACGTTATCAAAGAATTTAGATTTAGATTTAGACTAAGAGTAGACAAATTCTACTAAAGAGGAATTTAATAATATTTCAACGATAAATATATCTTTTAATTACCATTATCTCTTTGTGTATTGACTAGTCCTGGTTTATTTTGCCCTGAAAATTTCTCTGTTTCTTATCGAATCTGACGCTCTTACGAGCCTCCACATTTAAAAACCCTATTTATCAAAACAAAGGTAACTATTATGCAATATCGGAAGTGAATAGTCCCCACGAGTGCAAAACTCGACAAAATGCCACTTAAACCGGCCAGGGGCTAGAAGGAGAGTGTAAAATTAAGTGTGCGGTGTATATGGTCGAAAGTCCATGTAGTTAAATTTCTTAGGTTCCGTTTAAGTGAGAAATTGGGCTATTTCGTCTTCCTGTAGCTTTTAAACGCCTATTTTCGTTTTCACTGGCTAAGCTGCTGTACTCTAAAGCTGTGCACAAAGGAGAAGCGGAGAAAATTAAGAAGGTGAAATCTTTAGTTAATGAAATCTGGTCCGAGTATATATTTATGTCTGAATCGGACCCGATAACCCAGAAACCGGTAAACATCCGAATGATAACACGGGTATTGAATAATCACCTCCCATGCCTGAAGCATTTATGGGCGGCTTTATTTGAGAAGATCATCGTCGGTTACATTTTTAACTTCTTACCGATTCTTCTAATGGATAATTTAATTCATGTGGGCCACACCTAAAATGCCAGTGTGGGAGAGATGATACATACTTTTTCTCTCTTAGCTGACAGCTCTGCTTGCGACAATTCTCCATTGGATATATCACTCGTAATCGACAGGACCCAAAGCGTAGGTGCCAACAACTACGATAGGATGTTGGACGCTGTTAAAAACCTCATTTCTCAGTTTAAAGTGGGTGAAGACCAAACCCACTTCTCAATAATTACGTACGCTGGTGATCCAGAACTTCGCGTGAAACTGAATGATAAAAAATACCACAGCAATGAGGAGCTGGAAAAGCTTTTTGACTACATGAAGGAAAATGATAAGTTAGGAAGCCCCACGAGGACTGATAAAGCACTAACGATGGTTGCCGCGAAAAGGTCTTTGTCTCAGAGAATGGTGATCGACCAAATTCACCCAATGTCATGATCATTTTTACCGACGGGAACACTAACCCTAAATCAGAGAGTTATGATATTGTTGTGCCGAAACTTGAGGTACGCAGTTTATTGTTCTTAACATATTTATCGCAACTTTCGATTTATTGCAGTTTATACACTTTTATTAACTATAACGACTAAAAGTGCTCTACTGTCTGCAGCTTTGTGTGGGCATGGCAGAAACGAAAACAACATTTATCAGCTGATTTATGTGGGACACAAATACCTATTATTTTTTAGAGAAAGGGGATCCATCGAATTGCTGTTGGCATTGGAAAAAAGATCAACCAAACAGAGCTTGAAAGAATGGCCGGGAGTAAAGACCGAGTAGTGAATGTGAAGAACTTCGGCAACGATCTGAGAAATAAGTTAGATACTATTATAGAAAGTGTCTGCAGTAAGTTTTCTTTTATCTCATTGATATAGTTATGCAAAATAGTCTGGAGAAACCTTTCCAGTCGTGTAGTACCAGTTAAAATTCAGGGGCACCCAACGACTTTTTTCTGTAAAATAACTGTTCGAAGGAGCAAATATAGCCTAAAAATTTTTAAGCTCCAAAAGGCTAAAAGTTTCTGTATGACTGTTCCATTCGTCTAAGATTTTCGGAGGTTTTCTACTAACTTAATTTCAATTTTCGGAGGTAGTGTTTTTCACATTTTAATACCAAGATAACACGATTAGTTTTTTAAAAAGGTCTCGTGAAAATTTCGGTACACTGAAAAAAACCGATCCCCAAGAATCTAATGAAAGTACGGCTACTCAATGCCCTCGAACTTTCGTCCAGACCCATCGGGGCATCTAGAACTTTCAGGACGAGCAAACCTCTCCAAGGTATTTGAACAGATAAATAGCTTTTAGGGCAGCTACAAATTAACCAGACAGGCTTCTAAAGCAAAGAGACTCTTATTTGAGACACTCCAGGCGTATTTGGAAACATTCGGTCGTTAGGTTCCCCTGAAAATCTCTCAATTCGTTTTAGTGATGTGACAAAGTCAATATTTAATTTCCATGTTTTAAATTTGAGTTAAACAACATTTCAATTGCTTAAAGACCCAACCGTAGGTAAATGAAAAGAATACTCTCTTTGGGAAATCGCGACCCCGGTCTTTCAGGCTGGTTTTTCACTATCAAAGAACATTTGGGTAATGGAAGAACGTTTTTCCATGTTAAACATTGTTCCCCTGCTTTTAGGCCGACCCAGACATAAGCCTCCCCTGCATAAAAAAACCCACCGTACGCTTCGTACCAGTAAACAAATAGCGATTAAGACCGGGTTTGCACCGCGAACTCACATTACTTAACAATTAATGAATGAGGCTCAGTATCTTATGAAGAATTACGGAGATCGAGGAGGATGTTATCCGTCGAGACCTTAGGCCTAGGCGGATAACACCCTCCGAGATCTCCACAATTCTTCATATAATACGAAAGCCGAATTCAATAATTGTTTTATTATTCATTCAAAATAATTCCTAATTTAAAAACATGGCTAAAACATGCTTACCTTCCTCGATCCATCGATGTTAAGTTCATCTTCGATAGGGCACGTTTAGGGTTGCACAGCTCCGCAAATATTCTCCAAATAGCAGATGTGCCCTTCGAGTTTTCGTCTTGCTGTTCTTGCCATGTTTTTACCTAGTTCTTACAATTGAAACGAGTGAAATGTCCTCCATTTTTCAAGTTCACAACCAAAACAACTCAACCTCGTCCTCAGGCCTTCTCGGTTAACGGTGCATTAACAGTGCAAGGTTTAGTGCTTGTTTGTTGCTGGAGTTCTGAGTGAAATGCATGAGGTGCGAACGTTTGCTCCCTGTAAAGCACTTTTATTTGACATGTTTGCTTTTTTGTCGTCGCTTGAAAATTACTTTGGATTCAGAACAACCAATGTTAAAGGAAAAACGGATCACTCCGTCAGTCTGAGGTGGAATAAAAGGTTTTGAACATTTCTTAAGAGGCGAGTATTTTTCTGATTGTGCATCCGATTAACCATGGATTTACTTATGAGTTGATTTCGCCGGGTTGAATTAAAACCCGCTTGTATTCTGTTATTAGTAGTTACGTTTTTTTTTACATGTCCAGATTTATTACCTTTGCAGAACCAGCTTTGTCTTTGTCTTCAGTCAAAGAGCCATATTGCTGTTAATGCATCAGAGTGAACAAACTTGTGCGCCTATTAAACTTTCTCGGAAATAGAAGGCCAGCAAGGTTACTCAAGATCATTTTTCTGTTGCTCAAGTAATAACAGTCTGATTTTTTTTCATTTTTTATTACATAGTTTTGTTTTCCAGTGCACTGTGAAAGTTTTTGTTCTTTATAAGAATAATTTTCTTTACGCAAATTGTCCTTTTCACTCGCTGTGAAGTAGAGAACGACAACTGCCGGCAGTGACTTCAAAACAATTGACTCTTTTTCCGTAAACAATTGCTGCAGCTTGATTTGACTGAGGCGAGCAAAACAAATCCTTATGTGCAATTTTCTGTAATACTAATGATCGGCTGAGTTTAATTCCACGAACACCCTCGCATGGACCAGTTAAGCTTCTTGAAAATAGCTAAATGGTGAATCATGGCTTGCCTGCCAAGTGGCAACTGATCTTTTGCTTTTAAGATCTTTAGGTAGGTTGTTTTCGGACAGAGAATTCATTTCTTCATTGTCAGCAAGAAGTTTTTGAAATAATTTAACTTTAACTTTGTTTGAAGGAAATCCTACTTACGCGTAGGTTTTTGACAGATGTTATGCGTGTTTAACTTGACAACACAAATCAAAATTTATATATCTGCGCGAAACGAGCAAGTTCAAAAAACTATATATAGTTGCTATGAAACCGATTTTTGGGAATATTTTACTAGATAAAGATTGACATTTTTTCTGCCCACATATCAACAAAATAACTTCTACATTGAGGATTTTGTTTATATTTTAATGATCTCCGAAACTACGAGTGTCCGATCTAGCGAGGGTTTTAAAATATCAGCTCGAGTGCGGCAAAGTTTAGTGACTTCAAAAACATTATGAGCAAGCGTTAATTTTTTTGGGCAAATCACTGTCCAAAGATATATTGTTTTTGTGTCCGCAGTGGAGCTCCGGACCTTATATATCCAGGAACTTCCTTATATGAACACATTTTGTGAATGCATCTTGAAAAAAATTGGACCTAGGAAAGCACATTTCCAGTACAAGGCAAGGAAATTAATGTCGTTAAAATCCGTTTTACTATGAGGTATTCGTCGAGAAAATTAAGTAACGATAAGGTTATAACCACAGCTTGCAACTTTTGAAGACAAATTGCCTGTTCTTTCAAGGTTATGAGTGGAAACATTTTATTTTTAGGCAATAAAACATTTGAAATCCCGCCATTTTTTCAAACCCGGCCAGGGGATCTGGGCTAAAAAGGTTCACGCATGCTCGTTACGTTTTTCCGCCCTGAAAGTGCAAGGACGCTGCATTTTTTACGTCATTTGCTCGCTAAACACAAAATTCTTCCATCATCAGTGACTGGTTATGGTGAATTAAACGTGTACTTTTGGCCAATCAGAATCGGAGAAATGTTTTGAATGAATGATAAATGGCATTATCAAGCTGCTTGTCAAAAAAACTATGTTATATTTGCTTCACTACTTACGGCTTAGCTACTCCCTTAAAATGCATGGGAGAAATTCAAATTCCCTTTTTACGAATTGGGCATCTAATTTCTTTCCAGATGTCGATGGAGGGTACACTGAGTGGAGTCCGTGGTCTGAGTGCTCGGTGACTTGTGGTGGAGGAAGCCATCACCGTTCTAGGACCTGCACCAATCCCCCACCACAAAATAAAGGAAAACCTTGCAACAAACAGAATAACCTTGGCCCCCCTACAGAAACCGAAAGCTGCAATAACGAGGACTGCCGTAAGACTTGAATATGCTTTAATGTATATATTCTAAAATCTCTATGTACAACAGTGAAGTGCATTTTCTAAGAATTGTTAAATAAAGAGTTGAGCCTTAATATGCCTGTCGTCAGAAGAGGTCAACCTTTAGCGTGTTTAAGAAATTAGAGACTACGGGTGTACTTAAATACACTTTGTTATTTTAATCATTTTAAAAAAATTACCATAATTTTCAAGTACATCTTTTCAAAGCATTTGCAAAAGTTGAGCTTTAAATTATATAACAGCCCACGCCAGAGTTTTTTTTTTCCATTGAACCGTACTGGCTTTACAAGTAACATAACTTTTCTAGTTCAGGGGCGTAGCTAGGGGGGGTCCTGGGGTGCCCGTGATCCTCCCTTCCCCCCCCCCTCCCCCCTTCTTGGTAGGCCTGCTTTTGAGCAAACAATCAATCAATCAATCAATCAACTTTATTTAAACACGGTAAATGGCTCAGCAAGCTGGTTTTCAGACATGCCGTGTGATAATTACAATTTACAAAAATTAAGACTAGTGATTAACTAAGAATACAATATAACAGCAAGAAATGAGTACTAAAGAAATAAGATAAAAACATAATAAAAGGTTATATCCTAAGATATGGCGAGTTTAAACCTAGTAAGATCACCCATCTCACGTGTTTCATTTGACAGTTGGTTCCAAGCCATTGCACCCCGATAAGAAAATGAACGCTTGAGAAAATTTGTTTTAGGTATTGGTAGTTGGAGATCATAGTTAGAACCCCTCAAATTATAGTCATGAATTTCAGAGGTTCTATGAAACTGCTCCCGAAGGTACGTCGGACAATTATTATTGAATATTTTAAACATCGTAACTAATAGGTGTCTTTTTCTTCTTTCTTCTAAGTTTGACCACTCTAAAGAATTTAGTACATCTGATGATCTAGTAGAGTAATCAGCCCGAGTAATAACCGTGCTGCTCTATTTTGCAACTTTTGCAATTTGTCAGCACGTGTTTTGGAGCGGTCACCCCATACAACATCACACAGGTCAAAGTAGGGCTGCACAAGTGAATAGTAAATAGTGTTAAGAGTCTCTTGATTATCGGTTAGTACTGGCTACAAACTACAATATTCAGGTGGCGAAAACGCCATGGCAATATCTTGGCCGTAAAAGCCATTGTTGAAAAGCCCACTTTTTTAATTTTTTTTTTTTTTTGGAAAGTATTTTCGTCAACGGCTCTTGTCTTTAGTTAATATGGGCCTTCATGCCTTCATTACAATCTGGTGAGTAGCCTCTGTGACACCCCCACCCCTTCCCCCCAACCCCTTTGAAAAATCCTGGCTACGCCCCTGTAGTTCCCACCTTTTTTAATACTTTGAATACTTCTTTCATGATGTATTAAATAAAGGGCCTATCATAATAATACGTATAAACTAAAGGAGTAATGTTTGATTTAATTCGTTAAAATGTTCTTTTTTTCTGTGCCGATTTGTGTCTAGCGGTGCCTGGTGGTTACACTAGCTGGTCTTGTTGGGCTGAGTGTAGTGCGACATGTGGTGGAGGAGTCCAGAAACGCTCAAGGACATGCACCAGTCCTCCTCCATCTGGCAGTGGACCATCCTGCATCGAGCAAAACCTGGGACCCGCCGAGGAAACCCAGGAATGTAACTCAAACGAGTGTCGTAAGTATTACTTTTTGGAACATTAGTCTACTGTCTACCATCACTCAGCAGCGGACTTGATTACTTGTTTTCTGCTATTTCCTTTCAGCTGTACCCGGCGGCTACACTGAATGGTCAAACTGGGGAGAATGTAGTGTGACATGTGGTGGAGGATCTCAGAAACGCTCGAGGACCTGCACCAATCCCCCTCCATCCGGCGGTGGACCAACATGCATCGAGCAAAACCTGGGACCAGCTGAGAAAACCCAGGAATGTAACTCAAACGAGTGTCGTAAGTATTACCTTTATACGATCTTCTGGTTGGTAAAAGGATATAGCGTTTGATAAATGAAGCGTGACATGTGGATTATTTTAATGGGAAATTATTATATGATTATACTGAGGAATAAATGCAAGCCCTGTTAGCATATATACAGTCGACTCGCGATAACTCGAAAAAAGCGCGAGTTATCGGGAGCTCGAAGAAAATAGCCGAGAGTAAGGTAAAAAAAACAGTTTTTACTGCACAGTGAACATTTTAATCACATTTAATTGTAGAAACATCAAGTGAAAATTAAAAGATACTTCTAGATTATAAATCAGAACGTAACGTAACAAAACGTAGCCTAAATAGAGCATTCGTTTTACTGTTTTGAGAAGTAAAGCTGCTTCACGTTAGCCTGTAACAATTAACGTACATCAGCCTCCATTAGTAAACTACTACTCCTACAACACGTTAATAGGAAATCCAAAATTCAATGTTTCGGACGCCAGTAGACGGCTTTTTTCCCGACTTTTTAAGGGCTTAAAACATGGTTCGAGTTATCGAGGGTAAAGTTATATAGAAAATGACCTGAGGGGAAACGAAAATTGGTTCGAGTTAGCGGGAGTTCGAGTTATCGAGGGTTCGAGTTACCGAGGGTAAAATTACAGTAAATGTATGACGGAAATCCAGGGGAAATCGATTTTGGTCCGAGTTAACGCGAGGTTCAAGTTAGCGAGGGTTCGAGTTATCGGGAGTCGACTGTATATGTTAGAAGGGGACTGATGATCGCCATCTCTGGCTTTAAGACTAGCAGGAAAAAACGATTAATTCAGGTGAACAGGAATTGACATGACAGATGAGTGTTGAACGCTGGACCGGCTTTTTTTGCCGACACAAACGGCTGTCTGGTGTGGTATTGAACAGAAACGGGACAGAACGGGAATAAGTCGTTCAAACACACCGAACATCGTGCCGGAGCGGTTGGCCGAGAGGGTTTGGCTCTCAAAACTCCAGTCGTCACTCCTGAATATTTATCCTGCCCCTCTCCAAAACATATACCACAACAAGAAACACTATTGTTTGGGGCTTGCTCTGTTTGCTGGAAATTGTGTTTGACATTCTCTAAATCCCAATTCTCACTGCTCAATATTTACTTCCGTCTCAGTGGGTTCCAGTCCTCTTTCGTACTTATTCACTCCGCTACGGTGCGTAGCGGCACACGTCCTATCCGATAAGTGATGCTCCACTTTCGCAATCGTTGCGGCGCAGCTTCGCTCCGTTACTGAAATCGCGCCTAAATCACCGTTCCTATATGTGAACAGAATCCTTATCCGGTATCATTTTCGTGCCGGCGTAAAAGCTATCCGACATAGTTTGAACGAGGCCGGGCTTTCTATCTCGAATTCTAAGACAACTCCACTGCTTCCTACAAACTTCGTTGTCGCTCGGGGTGCTTAAAACTATAGCAACTTTTATCCCCTATATG
>OZ037992.1:38729886-38744886 GCA_964035705.1 Porites rus
ATGCCATGTCAAGGTTGATAGCCTAACATTTATTAACTTCCAAGAAAATTACCAAACTGCCGAAATATATTTCTGCTCATATCATGTTACTCCACTCAATAAAACAGTATCTAATTATTGTGTCAACTAGCTTCTTCCAATTGTATTCCCTAACGCGGTTGTTTCTACTTAAGTTACTCATCTTTACTAAATAAAATACGTTTCTATAACTATAATGCTTAGTATGCAGGAAGGATGTATCATGTTGTTCACTTATTATTATTTTTTTGTTTTGCCGGAACGAAAAAAAAAAAGGTCTGTTGAACTTTGTAAGCGAGAGAATAATATTTTTAAAGCTTGTTTACAGAATTAACAATACTCGGTACAGCTTTGAAAAAAAAAACGGCCTTTCAAACTTGTAAAACCACATTTTATAGGCCGCATACTTTCAAATTAAAGTCCATATCTAAATATCAATTATTGCTTCACTGGAAGAGCTTTGAAAATATATGATCTTTTATACTCTAACTTGAAGCGGGTGAAACGCAACTCATAAATACGTGCGTTGTACCGTTCGCGATAGCCGAATCAGTCACAAATGTCTTGAAGCAGCATCCACACTAAAAAATCAACCCTTAAACAGCTGCATCACTGTTCACAGCGTTTGAATCATGAAGATATTTTATGTAATGCTTCCAAACACCTGTACCCGTAATAAAAGACGAAAACATTGTGAAGGATCAAGATGGCGGTCTCGAAGTGCCCTTGTTCGACCTTTATCAATGCCATGTTTAAATAGATGCCAAGATCTCATTGGTTCCTAAGCATCAACTCATAGTACCTTCAACCTTATTGGCTCTTGCAACAAACATCCCAACATACAAAGATACAAAGCCACAAAGATACACACGCTCACACCACTGACATATGAGCTATTTTGAAAATGAAGCATCTTATTTTCCCGAGGGTGAAAAACGGCATAGTCTCTCACAAAGAGAGAGCAAAAAGACCAGCCATTCCTGTCCGCCATGTTGAACTTCCCTGAGTAGCCTGGTCTTTTGTTTCTTCCATATGCAGTCTTGCAGAACCCTGGATAGAGATACTTTCTTCACATGTCGCACAACAAAAACGAGACGGCTACTTTAACAGGTTGAAATACAGTTAGGCAACAACTGCTTTTATTAACATAGGCACGTTAAACGTGCATAAGCTATTTTGAATGCGTCAGTGTAACTTTAATGCTTCGGTGTAACCTTACCAAGAGTGATGAATCTACCACTTTCATCTAAATGTAGATTGGGTTTTTGTGCGAAATTGCGTATTGCAGTACATAAATGAAAACGCGAAACGCTCAGCTGAGTCGATCCTAAAGCTATATATTCACTTTCCTCTGTCTTTCCCTGTTACATCTGGTGCAAGTTCAACAAATAAAGCGAAATAAATTTCTACTCACCAAACGTTGATTAGAAGGATTGGAAAACTCTAAGGTTTCCTCGGAGTTTCTTAAGCCAAAATGTGACTCACCGAATACTGAATAGTTACGAAATACCAGGATTTTTATCATGGTGGTAGATGGTTGCATCATCATAATTCACGAGGTTTTCACGTGCGATTCTACTCAGTGAAACAGTCTTTAACTCCGACAACTTATTTCTTCATGTTTTAAAAGCTATTGCTTCTCAAAAGACAAAAGCCTTTTTTAAGGCATTGGTTACAAAACGAAACAGGTCTTCATACGTCCAAGTTACTATTTATCATTGTGAAAAGCCAATCTGCATGAGATGTACAGTCACACAGCTGGCACGTGAAAGTGTTGGACTTTGCCCCCTTTCGTCGTTCGTACGTGAGGGAATTCGAGTTATCACACAGTAAACTAGTAAACGGAATTATAAAAATAACTCACGCACACAATTTGCGCGTGAAGATGTTGGTCTTTCGCCCTTTTACAATTCGTACGTTAAAAAAAGGCAAATTCTTTACTACAAAATTTTCTCAAACGATTTTAAGAAATCACCTCGGTTTCATTATAACATCTGCAATTAAATTATGTTTCATGCAACGTCAAGGTTGATAACCTAACATTTATTAACATTTGTGAAACAGTCTTTTACTCCGACAACTTATTTCGTCATGTTTTAAAAGCTATTGCTTCTTAAAAGACAAAAGCCTTTTTTGAGGCATTGGTTACTAAACGAAACAGGTCTTCATACGTCCAAGTTACTATTATTATTGTGAAAAGCCAATCTGCATGAAATGTACTGTCACACAGCGGGCACGTGAAAGTGTTGGACTTTGCCCCCTTTCGTGGTTCGTACGTGAGGGAATTCGAGTTATCACACAGTAATCTAGTAAACAGAATTATAAAAATAACTCATGCACACAACTTGCATGTGAAGATGTTGGTCTGTGGCCCTTTCACAATTCGTACGTAAAAAAGAGGCAAATTGTTTTACTACAAAATTTTCTCAAACGATTTTAAGAAATCACCTCGGCTTTATTACAACATCTGTAATTAAATTATGTTTCATGCAACGTCAAGGTTGATAGCCTAACATTTATTAACCTACAAGAAAATTATCAAACTGCCGAAATATATTTCAACTTATATCATGTTACTCCACTCAATACAACAGTATCTAATTATTGTGTCAACTAGCTTCTTCCAATTTTATTCCCTAACGCTACTGTTTCTACTTAAGTTACGCATCTTTACTAAATAGAACGAAAAAGGTCGGTTGATCTTTGTAAGCGAGAGAACAATATTTTTAAAGCTTATTTAAAATATTTCATCTTTTATACTCTACCCAGTTGTAGCAGGTGAAACAGAATTCATACTGACGTGCGTTGTACCGATAGCCGAATTAGGTCAGAAATGCCTCGAAGCAGCATCCACACTTAAATATGAACCCTTAAACAGCTGCTTCACTGTTCACAGCGTTTGAATCATGAAGATATTTTATGTAATGCTTCCAAACACCTGTACCCGTAATAAAAGACGAAAACATTGTGAAGGATCAAGATGGCGGTCTCAAAGTGCCCTTGTTCGAACTTTACCAATGCCATGTTTAAATAGATGCCAAGATCTCACTGGTTCCTAAGCATCAAGTCATAGTACCTTCAACCTTATTGGCTCTTGCAACAAACATCCCAACATACAAAGCCACAAAGATACAAAGTCACAAAGATACATACGCTCACACCACTGACATATGAGCTATTTTTTCAAAATAGCTCAATAAGACATATATCGTAAAAATAGTTTATTACTTGTTAATGTCTGTATCTGAATGCAAACATGTTGCTTCAATACCGACCTCTCCGCAAGGGTTCTAGACGGCCTGTCAACAGCACTTAACTACTGCTTGCTCCAAACAAATTTTGAGGATAATGTTCCGTAACATCACCAAATATTGAAATTCACTTTGAATTTCTTGTGCCATTTTTTTTTTCTTTAACTACACTCTTGTCTTTTAACTTTCACTGTAAATTTTTCTGTAAAAATCTTGAACGTAATTTACATAATGCATTGATTATTAAAAACTCTAATGACCCCCCAATTGGCCAATTAATTGATTTTCCAATAAATTTTTTGAACAACAACTTGGAAAAAAAACTATGTAATAAGAGGATTTGGGGGTGATATGCCGCTGGTCAGACGGACGCAGATCTATGGATCGGGCGCTTGAAAGTTTAAGGTTGTCTGTCCTCGTTCGGGATCTTGTAATTTGAATATCTTTACTCTTTTACTCTGTCCTATGGAACTGAAAATAAAAAAGTAGTTGGTTAACAGGTAATAATCGTCCCTAAAGCAACAGCCATATGAAACAATCAAAACAGTATTGGAAATTAAGCAGAACCGCTTATTGCCACAAGCACATTTGCATCCGCATAGACTACGAGCAGTCTCTCTTTTTCCTTACTCCGTCGAGTGAAACGCGCGAGACGAAAATGACCACACGCGTGACTGCTGCCCCCGTTTCTCGCGCCAAAAGAGAGACTGCTCGCATTCTACATGTGTATGGTAACACTGCCTCTTTACGTCTGTTTTTTCACTAAGCTGATTTAGTATCTGTCTCTTAAATTCTCTGCGAAACAAAGGCAAATGATAACTTCTGAAGCTGTGAAGAGAACGCAAGGAACACAAGACGGCTTTTCGATTTCACCGCTAAGACAGTACACCTAAAAAGCTGTCTTCGACTAAAACACGAAATGCATTTTATTTGAATTCTGCTTTCTCCTGCCTATTACTTAAGTAACATCTCTGTCTAACTATTTCTATATACGGTCTTTCTGCATCTTAGTTATCAATTGTCTACATCCAAGCCCCGTTAATACGGATACTTGCGAGACTGGGTGGCAAGAGTTGTTTTCTTCATACTGATACTTCTAGTTTTAGGCCGCCGTTGCGATCGCTACGTTTGAAATATAAGGCTGAAAATTAACAGGTTACCTAATTTTAATAGGCTCTTTCAGCTCGTGCTAACAAAATTTTTCAAAAGCGAACTGTTTTCATGTTTACCGAAAGTTGACCACATGAATAACTAATACGAAAGGTCTATTGACAGTTGTAAAAAAAATTTATCCGCTGACCAGTGTCACATGACTGTATCGCGGGCTCAAGTGTAAACTCATTGAGGTGACGTGTCTTATGTTATCCACTGACCAGTTATTGGTTTTTAATTGATCGCGGGCTCAGGTCAGAATTTCTTATTGACAAAGAAACTCCATTGCATCGCTAGGTTCGTTTCGGTTCAATGAGCACGACCTCGAATGACCTCTTACGGGCGGATGTTGAAAATTACTTCCGGTGTTTTTTATAGCGGTCACCTCTCCAGAACGGCAATTAATTTTCTGTCCCGGCAGATAATCCATACATTGGCTCTTGTTTAAACCTCTCAACAATAGCCACCTCCCTCAAACGGCAACGACCACAAAAGTGTGCCCCTACTGTCAAAATAACCTCTCGACAACGGCCAGAAAAATAAGCGACTGATGAAAAAGTCAAGACTGGCCATGAAATGTGATTCGTATGGCGCGTTGATGATTAATCGCGGCAATCCTACTTCGATTTTTTTTATTTATGCTGCTGCAGTAAGCATAAATTGTTTACGCTGCTTAAAGCCAGTGTTGCAAACCTTGCTCGTTTTGTCATGTTAACATTTTGATTCAAAACATTATTCGAATTTATTTGCACATTTTATCTCTATATATTATTTATAACTGGATTACCATCATGGGATACAGTAAGCGTGAGCTTAGCATGATCAACATGTTGTACTCCCTAAAATAATTTGGTCATATTTACACCTCTACCTCCCTATAGCGGCCAACCTATCCAGAACGGCCACTTTCTTCAGTCCCCAAGGTGGCCGTTGTGGAGAGGTTCGACTGTAGTCATTTTAAGAATAGCGCTAAACAGGCCATATCATATATAACTTATTAACGTCTTCTGTTCGATTCTTACAGGAAAATCTCAGACCTCGGCCTTGGTTAATAAGTAGTATATAACAATGACATTTCACGCCGGTCACCTACCTCATGTCCTGAGGAGTAAGAAGGATAAATTGCCTTTCTTGTTGTTCTTTGGCCACCTTTAACATCATTTCCATACTAATTCGCCTGTTTACCATGTCCTACTAATAACAAAAAGACATTAAGACATCCTCACACGCTCGGAGGTTTCAGAGTAGTTTTACCTTGTTCATAAAAGAGAGCTCTTTTCTACCACGTCATGTCAAAAATTAGTGCATTTCCCCTCTTCCTTCCAATTTCCCAAACCCACCAAAAGTTGAAAAAGTAAGTACAGTGGAACCTCGATATAACGACCCTCTATATAACGAAGTCCTCAGTATTACGAACGATGTATTTTACAATTACTGGGGTAAACAAAGTAGAAAAAGGACCTCGATATAAGGAAACCTCGTTATAGCGAACAAATTTTGCCAGTCCCTTGGCACTTCGTTATATCGAGGTTCCACTGTAGACAGATTGAGAATCAGAATACGGTGAAAGCCAAATTCAAGTTGAAAATTTGTAACATTAGGAAATGAAAAGTGTTTAAAATTGATTCTTACGGATAAAACTGGCTTGAAACGTTTTACTTTCCTGCAGATATGATAAACAGTTGGCGACAAGTGGGGTCAGAGGGTACAAACTGACAATTTAGTTTACCGTAAAAGTGACTCTTAATCTTTTTAACAATCGCAACAGGGTGTGTTTTACTAACTGACGGAACACTAACAGACATTTGTGGTTAAAACTGTACAGGTTACGCCGAATGTGACAAATTCGGAAGATGGTTTGATATTAAAAGGCCTGTTTCACGGCTGTCGAGTTCATTTTGCTCATAATGCCACTGACGCGTCTTTATTTGCTATGGAACTTAGTTATGACTCAAGTGACAAAATCAGAGCTTCGTGGCGAACAAACATGTTTGAAAAACTGTTCGGCTAACAAGTTCTCAATTGCAATCCGTTTTTGGATGGATGAAGTCTCTGATCTTTCGCTCTGTTTACAACGTAAACACTTCGCCAATACTCAGTTCTCTAGTAGAGCAAAGGCCAAAGGAGATACAACTTAACTGATACGATCTCTTGTCGCCCTCGATGAACCCAACTATGTTTCCTTTGCTTTCATTTTCCCTAGTGTATGAAATTAATCAAATTTTGTCGAAAGACTTCCATTTTCCCGAAAGAGACAAAGGTTACATACTGGACAACACAGAGTTTGCATCTTGCTAGAAACGGGCAACTGCACAATGAATACAAAGATCTACAACAAGGTGGTTTCCCAATTCGAAACCCGAAAAGGGTTTGGTAAAGCTTCAGAAGCCATATGGCAGACAATGCCAATTGCACCAACTAGCATCTCCGTACGACGTGCAAGAAGGTGCTACAACGATGCTGTACCGAAGAAAGGTTTCTATGTACGCGTGTGAAGGCAAAGGAGTTTCGACCACAACAGCTGAGGTGCGACCCCTCTGAAAGTGGTCTCTATAAAGGCAAAGGTCTGTCTGTAGTTTAACTGCTTACGAGGAAATGCATAGCTCTTGCGAACAGCTTGGAATCCTGTTTCCTTCTTCCAGACTGGCCACAGATGAAAATCTACATGGCTTAGGGTGCCCGTATGAAAACGGGAACAATCCATGGCGAGGTTGCTACTTTAAAAAAACTGTGGCGCGACAGAAAAAGGCCTACAATGAGCCATAGAATGGATGGCTGGAAATGTGGCCTTTGTTGTTGCCCGATCTTTGTTGCGGAGACTTTGGAAGGGGATCTAGAGGAGGAAGTTTGTCAAAGCTTCGTTGCCACACTAAGAAAGCACCGACGATCCTCACATCTAGCAGGACACCAGCCCAGATTCACCAAAACGCACTACACCTTAGCGACTATCTAACGCCAACCGAAATTTCGAGTGGGTCTGGCAAACAAAGTAAACCCATAGGTGTCGAGAAACCTTTTACAGATGGAGGAGGGTCCTGAAATCACCGAAAAACGTGACCCTATCCATTTTGTTGGTGTGAAAATGAAACCTTCTTTTAGATGAGATTTTTTAAGCTAGCAAAGGCCCGCGTGGACACAAGAATTCGGGAAAAGGCCACTGCAAGAAACAAACAAATACTCTCTCAAAAAAGAGAGCTGGAAGAGATGCAGGACAACCCGCGTCTGGGAAAAACCGTTTTGGCCGAACAAAAAATGGAGGAAGGTCGCCCAATTCATGACTAAGGCCCAAAACCTTTGACACTTGCCCAAAAAATCCTTGGATACACACCAGCAAGATACAGTCCAATAGCTGTTTTGGAATGAAAAGGCGATACAGGGTGTGTTTCTGCAACAAGTCACCTAAAAAATTCTAGAGGAGAGCAGATACATTCCAAATGCTGCGCATTTGTCTTTCTTGCCAACCCCTTAAAACAGAACTACGAATGGGAAAAGAACCACAAAAAACCTTCTATACAGCCGATGGTTCTTGGATCGATTGGAATCCCATTGCCCTAAAAAAGACACCCAACACACCTTTTGGAAAGGCTGAAAAAAATGGTTCAAAAGGTGGATGACCAAAGACTACTCCTCAACGAATATCTCGGAGACAAAAGAAGGTTCCAAAAGGAGGAATTCGGAAATGCGAGCCACCAAAACCCAAGAAGAAATCGCAAGATTTGCAACGAAGTGGTCTCACAAAAAATCATATCAAGGAATCGATCAAATAATGTTGAATCTTTTACCACTGGACAAGCAAAACAAGCCGAAGACTGATTGCAATGTACCAGATTGGGGGCACTTCCTACAACAAGAGGCAAGAGGTACAGAAAAACAATAGTATCAAAGACATCCAAGGGCCGCTTTTCTGCCGACTGGGCAAAGAAAAGGCAATACCCGCAAAGATTCAAGTGAAGCTCGGGAATGGCTAAACGGATATAGCTGCACGGTCCTGTCCTTTCCTTTTGCTGTTATTGTCTTTCTTTGCCCAGTCGGTAAAAAAGCAGTCCCTCGATGTCTTTGATATTATTTTTGTCTACCTCTTGTTGCAGGAAGTGCATTGCAATCAGTTTTCGCTCGTTTTGCTCGTCCAGTGGCAAAAGATACAACATTAGATCAATTCCTTGATATAATTTTTTGCGAGACAAGGTAGTTGCCTTTGGGCAACTCCTGCGTTTCTTCCATTTCTAGGGTTGTGATGGGCGCATTTCTCGAGTTCTTTTGGAGCCTTCTCTTTCCTTCGAGGTATTCGTTGAGGAGATGACTTTGGTCTTTCACCTTTTCAATATTCTTTGCACGCTTTCAAAAAGGTTTGGGGTGGGTTTTTATTCCACAGCGATGAGATTCAATTTGATCCGAAAACCATGGGTTGTATAGAAGGTTTTTTGTGGTCATATTCCGATTTGTAGTTCTATTTTGACAGATCACTGCGCGTTTAGAATATTTCTTTACTCTCCACTAGAACTTTTGCGAGGTGACTTGTTGCAAAAACACACATTGTCCCTCCCTCTCATTCCAAAACAACCATTGGATCTTATCTTGCTGGTTTGTATTCAAGGATTTTCCATTGGGTGTCTGAAAAGTGTCAAAGGTTTTGGACATTGGGCATTGGGCGTATTTTTATTTTTGTTTGGTCAAAACGGTTTTTCCCAGACGCGGCTTGTTCTGTATCTTTTCCCGCTCTCACTTTTTAAAGACTATTTGTTTCTTGCGGTTGCTTTTTTTCGAATTCCTGTGTCCAATCGACCTTTTTCTCACTTTCAAAAATCCTTTTAAAAAGAAGGTTTCATTTGCTCGTCAACAAGGTGGATAGGTCACGTTTTTCGGTGATTTCAAGAACCTCCTTCAGCTGGAACAAAGGTTTCTCGACACCTATGGGTTTTCTTTGATAGCCAGACCCACTCGACATTTCGCTTGGAGGTAGAATATCGCTAGGGTTTAGTGCGTGTTGGTGGATCTGGGTTGGTTTCTTGCTCGATGTGACTATTGTTGGTACTTTTTTGGTGTAGCGGCGAAGCCTTGACAAAATTTATTCCTCTTGGCTCACTTCTAAAATCTCCGCAATAAAGAAAGGGAAACGAAAAAGGCCAAAATCCCCATACATCCATTCTACAGCTCTTAGGGGGTCTTTTTCTATCTAGACACAATTTTCAATGAGTAGCAATGACACCTTGGTTTTTTCATGTTTTCATACGGTCACCCAAGCCATGTAAATTTTGTTTTGCGGCCAGTCTGCAAGAAGGAAGTAGCAGCCCAAGCTGTTTGGCAGAGTTATCTATTGCCTCATAGGTAGTTGCACTACAGACAGACATTTGACTTGTGTAGACCAATTCCAGAGGGGTCGCACCTCGGCTAAATAAATAAATAGATAAAGACCGTTTATTAACTTCATTGCAGTAAATGTACACCATATTCTAAAATAGGTCGTATAGTTGTCAAATACACCCTCAAACTCGAATCACTAGCTACTCCTACTATCTTAAGAATTCTCAGGGAGTAGAGATGCTTAGAAGCCTTCTTAGAAATGTACTCAATGTGATGGACCCACCTAAGATCATTACTTATAATTACCACAAGACGTTTGTAAGTATTGACCCACTCCACTGTGTTACAACCGATAACAATTAATCTTGAAGAAAAATTATGATTACGCATTTCGATTGATAGCCTCGCGCCTTCACACACATACATAAAAAACTTGATTCAGGTACAGCTTCGTTCTTACACCTTGGGGTACTCGAATGTCGTATTAAGATGCTTGATGGGGCAGTTGGCATTGTCTGCCATATGGCCTCTGAAGCTTTCCCAACCTCTCCGAGTTTCGAATTGGGAGACCAATTTGTTGTAGCTTTTTGTTTACATCGTCCCGATGCAAACATGGTCTCCAATGTTGCCTGTGTTGTCCAGTATGTAACCTTTGCCTTCTTCGGGAACATGGAAGACTTCCTGCGATCCAAATCCTTTTCCCATCATATGTGTTACAAGCGTTTGTCTATCGAGTGTACCCAAAAAGTCCTTTGGTGGTCAATGTGTACAGCCTGTAGCCTCAGGATTCCAAACGTCTTTTGAACTATGGCAAAAACTTCCTGTAGTCTCTGAATTTCATTTTCAGAAACATCAAGCTTTGCGATGAAGTAGCTGCGTTTGATGGCATCTTGGTAGAGTTCCAGACATTGGTCTTTGCTCTTTAATCTGCCTGCTTTTCTACTTCTTGTATTCTTTCTCTTATCCATCCTCTTTAGCGCGAGCACTTTGTGGACAGTTTTTCGGTCTGGTCTTTTGTTTGTTTGCCTGCTTCCTTTTGCACAATCCAAAATCCTTCCAAAGTCTTTGGGTATGTGGAAATCCGACTGTTTCCTTATTTCTAATATTTTGTCCCTATGCATGAGCCGTATACAAAGAACAAGTAGAGCAACCAAGGGTTACAGGTTGGTTTTTCCATTGTGACCTTGCAAGTAGTCCACTCTCCAAATGTCCGTTATAAGCTTGCTTTCAAAGGCGTTCTCCAGCAAAATGTGCCTTGCCAATTTTTTTCTCGGTTGGAAGACTCACGCCTGCCTTGTTGTTTATTTATATGTAATTGCTGCCTTCGCACCATTTTAAATATTCCTACAGTTAACTAAAATATGCAAGTTATGAATCAGAATTGAACCAACCTGAAGTGCAAGAGATTCATCGTTATGGTTGAATACCATTTTGCCATTGTAACCTCTCTGAGAAAGCATCATTTGGAAAAAGTACTTGGCACGTATAGCAATGTAGTGACGGTAATTGATAAACGCTTTCGCCCTTTCTTCCATTACTACCTTTAAACGCTGCAATTCACAACAAGTATACATTATTTACCTTCTGACCTGGTGTACATTAGCTTGGTCTTTAAAATGAGGAAAAAGTAGGAAGAAATAATCCTTGCCAAAGAAGGGTAATTGAAGATTAAGGCAAGAGAAATACTTACCTTGCTATATCGTTTTAAGTTTTTCAATGAATCCATAATGCTATCATACAGCGTCTTAGCTTCGAAGTATTCTCTTGTGATATCCTCATGTTTCCCTTTGCTAGATAGAGAAACGCAGTTTTCTTTCAATTATACACTGGATTAAATGCACACGAAAGCCTTTCTCTCTTTGTCTAATTGAGGGCCAGGTTATTTGTGACTCTAATTATTTAGGATTTGGATCAATTCCTAGCGTGTTACAATTAAAACTAAACCTCTTTGACAGAACTTTTGAATAGTAATATTCTTTCTAAGGTTTGAACAAAAAAAAATTTGTTTTGATGGTGAATTTTTTGGTTGGTCACTGTAAGGAGTTAAAAGATCAAGTGCTTACTGTTTCAAAACAGACTTACCGAACTCAGAGCGGATCATGCAAAGTCAAGAAGATCTGTACGAACATCAAGCAAATAAATCACATGAGCTAATAAGGTTAAACAAACAGTGAACATACTTTTTCTCTTCTGTCTGTATTCGCCTTGTTTTTTGGATGATTTCAGATTCTAGGTTTTTGACAGTTCTCCTGGTGTTTACTCGATCACAAAATTGACAGGCTTGCTCGGTCTTTTCCTGCAAAAGGAATAAGGAAATACTTCTTAAACTCATCTTGGAAGCTACTGTAGTAGTAAAACGAATTAATGTTTGTAGTGAAGAAGTCACTCAAGTGCCACTATCTCTTTACAGTGCGTTTTCCATGGAAGAATATCAGTGTCCAATTTCTTTGCATCTAAGGTAGAAAAAGGCAGATAGAGATATATGGTTAAAGATGGAGACAGAGGAGATCCCGTAGAGACTACCATCACCAATCACGTTCTCGTATTAAGCCCTGCTGCTTTCAATTCAGCAGCCAGCCATAAAGATAACCCAAAAACTGTTTCCTGAATTAATGCTTCTGCGTGAAGAATATACCGCAATCTCGATGACATTTACTTTCATAAGTCATGGACTATATAACAAAACTAATACAAAATCTGGTCAATTTTGTTTCAATGAAACCATAGTTTTTGGGGGGAAACAACAGTTTTCTCGAGGGACTAGTCATTAGATGACTTTAGAAATTGTCATAGGTGACTCAGAAAACAATCAGATTACTACCAGTAAAAAGGAGTTTAGTTCTAGGCATCCCCTCAACTTCCTATAAAGGCTTTTGCGCTACACAGTTGTTCCCTACAAAAAGTAAATAGAGCAGAGGGTGCAGGTTTGATTTGATCCCAAGGTGAGACCAAGGGCACTTTCCATTCAGCCCAAAATTCCGGAAATTTCGGTTAGAAATCAAATGGAACAAACCATTTCAGTTCAGTGTGACCCGAATATTTGGGACCCATTCTGAAGGTGGTCGACTTTGTCCAATCTGGTCATTTCCGTCGGTCGGACCGAAATGTCCCTTTCCATTTCCCTGATTTGACAAAATTATTGACCCCAGTACCACTCTTCTGTATCCTGCTTGCAAGAACAATACCTCGTAAAGTTCCCGAAGTAACGACTCCCTGAAAGTAGCGACCCTTCGAAAGTAGCGATACAATTTCACAGGTGTTAGCAATTGCCAAAAGTAGGTGACCCTCCGAAAGTAGCGACTTCAAAAGCGATTTCCCTTCGTGTTAGAAATAAGGGAAATTATAGTTACAACAAGCTTTACCAAACTGATCCATGATTTATTTCTTAACGGTTTTGTATCTTTGACATTCCTGTAACTGACTCAAAAGGACATTATATCTTGTTCTTTCTTTCAAAAAGCACCGTACCGTAATTAAACAATTGTTTTGGATATTTATTTAAAAAACAATAACATGCAATAAGTTTCTTCAAATAAAAAGTGTAAATGTTTTCACAATTGTCGCGATATTATTATCGTACCGTCGTACGGCCCAAGTACAATACACGTTTTAGCTACCTCCTGAAAGTGACGACCCTCCGAAAGTAACGACCCTCGTTACTTTACGGTAAGCAAAAATGTGGTGGCTTGGATCGGGTCTGTTCACTAGGAATGTAGCGTTCCGTGGGGTATGTAGAGTTTCCGAAATTTCAAACCGAAATGTTTGTTGAATGGAAAGCTTCCCGGTACTCAAGAATAAGAAGATGAGGTTAAGAAGGTGAGGAAGGAGACACTGCTGACTAGAATTTTACATGGCTTGGATGACCTCGCAGGAATGGTGCTCCTATATCCAGCAGGAAAGGTAAAAACAGTGTCTTCAATCATCATACCATGCTAAATACAATGACAAATAAGTTGGTTTTAAAATAGGAAATCTCACCTGAACAAGTCTCTTCATATTCTCATGCTCTTTTTCAGCTTTCTTGATCAAATTCTGCAGCTCTCTCAGACGGTTCTCATAGTGCTTTCTGTGGCCCTTCTGGGTTTCAATCTGAACTTCAATTTCATGTTGTTGGCTCTGTGCTCGATTTTATAGCAAAGTAAACCGATATTCAATAACTTGCCTTAAAAGTGGCATTACAACGCATTTAAGCAATATAAACAAGATAACAGCAAGAAGAATAGAGATTGAAGTTAATGGGGAAAAAAATAAAATGCCCCTTAGTCTTGGCCAAATCCTCTCTTTTTACACATAAGACTTGATATCTCCCTTTTCCACTGTAAGGATGAGGCAACGAAAAGATACCAATAATCATATCTTTTAGTCCTCTCATTAAGGCTCGATACTTTCAGGCAAGGTTTATTAGAGCCGTATGCAGTGTATTTTAAGCAATACGCTGAATATTTCCATCAAATTTTGAAGACTGTATACGATTGGCAATCGCATGACACGTAGTTGTTTGCACAAAGAAACACCTATGCAAATCTTTTCACCACCTGCCCCCACACCTTTTTAAAACAAAATGAAAAAAAAATCCAAAAGGGATTTTTTAAAAAATAAAATGACTCGCAAGCGCAGGAAGTGAAAAGTTTTAACACATTAAGCAGCGCAATAGTGTCCGTTTTAAAACAGCAAACATATTTTACACTGGAGGTACATGTTGCGTTGCCAAGTGGTTAGAGCTGGGTTGGCAGGAATTCAGAAACTTTCTCTTAACGGACCCGTCTATAAGACGGACACCTGATGTTGGTCACTGTCGCTTTTCAGTCATTTCACTGTAACTATACTCTCTATAAGATGGACACCTCTCTAAGAAGGACAACGGACACTTTTGAAACCCGTCAACGGACAATTGGGAAGTGCTTTATGTAGAGAAAAATACTTCACAACGGAAATTCGCAAATGTAGGTGCTTTACATGAGAGTAAATTGCGAAATGTTTGATATTTGTAGTCTTGTTCCAGTTCGCAGAGTGCATACTGTTACGCCATTTAGACCACGAAGCCGTGAACGTGTGCTTCTAATGAACGTTTGATTGCACAATGAGAAAATACAAAAAAATAAAATGTTCCAGTTTTAGTTATTTTGCACAAGTTAAAACGACGTGTATTCATTGTGAATGAGTTCAGCTTTAAAATTACTAGTGTCACGTTACTTCGACTCTCTATAAGCCAGACACCTCTCTAAAGGCTGGTTTTCACCAGCGACGGAGTCGGAGTCGGAGTCGTAATGAGAAGCGT
>OZ037992.1:38757386-38889886 GCA_964035705.1 Porites rus
TCCCAACGGCTTGATTTACTCACTGGAAGAAAGAAAGGAAATATCATGCTGCTAGCTGTGTGCTTGTTATCTGCTGTTTGATCTCAAATGGCTAGCACGCATACTACGCTTTATCAACGACCAGATTGTTGAAGACAAATGTTTGGTCTTGCTGGTTATAGACGTTATAAAGCCGCCAGAAACTTACTTTAATAATTGATTGCAGCTTTCTTTTAGATCTTCGAAGTTCAGCTCTTCTTTCCACGCTACTAGCGTTCTTTTGTAAGCGTCGCTGGATCCAATTCGAGGGCCAACAAAGTGTTTTAAATTTTTCTCAGACAAACATTGCATGCAAGTTGCGACGTCCAGCACGTTTCCTTCAGCAAACGACGTAACAGATTTATGCTGGATTTTAGATAAAAAGCCACGCATCGCTGCAACTTTCTTCTTTCAACGGACGACTGCATTTGAACTTTTTTATATAACACGTACCTTCACTTCAGATTTCTTGTTTTTGGAAAACAAAAGCTAAAAATAAGTGTCTCGCGGCCAGACTTATTTGACAGCTTGTCATTCACAGTTGCGTTGTTTTTGCATACATAACTAGTAGGCGTGATGGCCAAAACAATGGTCTCCTGGCAGGCTGTTCCTCCCCTCCCTCGTCGCGCGACCCAACCCGCGCGTTTCTCTGGTGCCTAAAACTCCCCAAACACCTGCCACGCAGGCTAACAAGCTATGAAAGCTATATGTGTGTCTTAGAGTGTTTTGTAATTAAGAAATGGTAAACGTGCAGCGAGCAACCATGGAGTTATGGATGTACGTGGGAGGTTGCTAAGCACGAAAGAAGCGTAAGAGTCGCACCACGAGGAGCCGCAAGCAGTAAATTTTCTGTCCCGTAATTTAATCAGTTAAATCATCAAAGTTGACAGCTCTTTCTGATGATCAAAGCGACCGTTCGGTTTACCATTTACACCTTCAGTGCGAAGACTGTCACGGGAACATTAACACCTTCAGGATAATTGCTTACCATAACAGTGGTAGGTCGCGCGCGTCTGGTCGGTTTCGAAGAACGTGATCGTGACTGTTGTTTTTATTCAATGACTGTGCGCGTTGATATTCCAACGTTTAAAACAGACTGCAACATTAAATTTTTGTTATAAAAGCAAAGAAGCTGCTGAGTAGAAACTAAACCGTCCCAGACTTATTCCGTTTCATTCGTGTACTTTCATTTTGATGGGGTCTGTATGATGAATTTACTTCTGCCTTCTAATCAGGCACGTTAACAACATAGAGATAAAACATTTCATTTTGCTTTTGTGGAGTAAATTCATCTTAAAAAGTTAAACTAGTGGACCACTTTCTCCGCGTACTTGTAAAAATAGGCATTTAATATGTCGCGTTACAGTGTGAAAATCTTCTTGTCGTGGATTATATCGGCTGGTTCCCACTAGCGACATAACAATCATAATCATAGTCATAAGAGCGTTTATGTAGCTTATGTCATAGTGGAAACGCCAAAAAACATAATCATAAAGACGCTTATGATCGACATAATCATAATCATAAGAAAATGATCGATCATTTTCTTATGATTATGATTATGTTTGTGATTATGCTCATGTCGTAGTGGGAACGTAAAACCTAGCGCTCATAGTCATAATCATAATGGGATATGCTCTCTCATTGTACTTTTGGCCAATGTACGTCCTAGTTACAGTAACTTGCCGTTCAGGCTATTCCTCGATTCCCAAGTGAAGTTCTTGAACAAGACTATGATAAAATCCATATACTTTCCTTGCCTTCAATATTGGTCTCGCCCAGAAGCGCCTTTGTTTTTCCCTGTTTTCTGTCAGATGTCTTGATTCAAGAAGCAAAAGACCGGATTAATACACGGTGTATTATGATAATGCGATGGCAAAAAAAAAAAACTTGCTTAAATGCAGTCGATGCGATAAATTCCATAGGTTTGTATGGCGGCCACTTTTAAGGCATCGCACTCAAAACGATGTGTACACACTTTAATTATCACTTCTTGCACCTGTGTGTTCCCACTAGATCATAACAACTTTATGATTACGATTATGTTTATGATTATGACCATTATGTCGCTAATGGGAATCAAGCCTTAGATTTCAGTATACATATTGTTAATCTTCATTTCGCGCCAGAATAAATTAGTTTGCGCGCAAAAAATCACAAGGTCCCACTCCGAGTCCACCTTCTGGAGATACGCCGGCATGGTAGCTGGAATACATTACCGAGGCGAATATCTGGCATTTTTTCCTCCTCGTCTTTGTTTCCCCGCGATGTTTGTTTATATTTGTAGTGAGAATGCTGTGCATATCGGTGGATTTTACTTCAGTCAAGCGGCTTCAGTTCCTGCGGCTTGCTACTCATCATAAAGAAGAGTGCCGGAATCGCTTTGTTCGCCTTTAACAGTTTTGTTATCGAATGCAAGGTAAAAGAACGGACTACTGTAAGGTAAGAATTGAAGTTTAAATTTTTTTCTCGGCGAAAATAGTGCATACAACTCGTGAAACGCTTGAGTATTACCTCTGTTTAATATACCGAATGTCATGCGATGACTCATCGCTTTTACGATGGATAAGACGGATAAAAAACAATAATTTCTTTCGCAACGTTTAGTATAATTTACTTAATATGGAGATCATAGATTTTTCGTTATATATGCTTCATTTCTTGGCTTATTCCGGCTACATGCGAAAAATTAGATGACAATGTTTGTGTGCTATAATTATACTGATAATTTCTTGCACCTTGACACTCATGAAAGCCAAACTTGTTTAACCATAGCAAAAGACTCTTTTAATGGAGGAACTCAACCTGATGGTTGCACTAAAATCTAATAATTTTTACTGCATTTGCTTCCTGTAACCTCGTGGGTAGAACATACCTGAAGGTTACATTAATAATAATCACTGCATTTGCTCTCTGTAACCTCGTGGGTAGAACATACCCGAAGGTTACGTTAATAATAATCATTGCACTTTCTCCTTGTAACCTCGTGGGTAGAACATACCTGATGGTTACATTAATAATAATCACTGCATTTGCTCTCTGTAACCTAATGAGTAGAACATACCTGAAGGTTACGTTAATAATAATCATTGCACTTTCTCTTAGTAACTTCGTGGGTAGAACATATCTGATGGTTACATTAATAATAATCACTGCATTTGGCTCTCCGTAACCTCGTGGGTAGAATATACCTGACGGTCACATTTAATAATAATCACTACATTTGCTCTCTGTAACCTCGTGGGTAGAATATACCTGAAGGTTACGTTAATATAATCATTACACTTTCCCTTTGTAACCTCGTGGGTAGAACATACCTGATGGTTACATTAATAATAATCACTGCATTTGGCTCTCCATAACCTCGTGGGTAGAATATACCTGACGGTTACATTTAATAATAATCACTGCATTTGCTCTCTGTAACCTCGTGGGTAGAACATACCCGAACGTTACGTTAATAATAATCACTGCATTTGCTCTCTGTAACCTCGTGGGTAGAACATACCTGAAGGTTACGTTAATAATTATCATTGCACTTTCTCTTTGTAACTTCGTGGGTAGAACATACCTGATGGTTACATAAACAATAATAATTACTGCATTTGCTGTCCGTAACTTCGTGGGTAGAGTATACCTGATAGTTACATTAATAATAATCATTGCGGCATTTTCTCTTTGTAAAATTAATGCCTCTCTCCTGGAAATTTTGCCCTGTCCTTTGAGCATAGTGATCTTTGGGTAGCGAATTCACGAAAACAGGTAAAACCCTTTTTTTAACAACAACACTTATATTATTTGGCTTTTTGAGGGAGGTTGAACATTAATGGAATAGAATATAAAAAAAGCTCATAAAGCGGAAAAAGTTATCTTTACAAAATGCGCTTTGACAATGTCAAGGAGTAAAATAAGCTGAAGTTTTGTAGTTATAGCCCGAAGAAAACCTATTCCTGCATGAAAAGCAGCTCTGATTCCTTTCTCTTAACTAGGAGAGATGCATATCCCTGTGAACCAGTTTTTAAACCAGGAGCGATTCCCACTCACTTCTGATACTTTGTTGACACGAGTTCCTATTTCAATATATGTCTAATTCAACCTTAGCCGCGTGATAGCTCTTCATTAGCGAAAAGGTCCAAGTGATATTTTGATTGACGTGTTGTTTAGGATCCTGAGGTTTTTTAACACCTTTTCTCTAGCTTAACTGGCGAAGATATTCTAGGAATTTGCCCTTCAATTCCAAATTCTTTGATGTGCCGCCAGATGCCGTGCAAAAATATCACCGCTTGCGGCTCCTCGTGAGGCGATAGCCGAGTGCGACTCTAGCTTCTTGAGTGCTTAGCAACCTCCCACGTACATCCATAACTCCATGGTTGCACAACTGCAACGTTTACTATTTCTTTTATAACATAATCAAAAGAAAAAATTATTATTTTCCATTTGCCTTCGGTTGAGTCATCGGTCCTAGTTCATGTATGCTGCCATTTGCCCGCCCTTTTGAGTTTTTCTTTCGCTGAATCCACAGTTCGCCGTCTTCAGTTAAATTGCAAAACGTTCTTCGTTGTTATTCTGATTGGCATCTGTCTACTTGCTCTTAATATTAGGGTGAAAACTTTGAGGGAAAACTATAGCTGCAACTATAAACACCAACTAATAAGACTCTAAAAAATAGGCTAAAACTAAATAAATGAAATAATTATCAAGTTTATTTATGTGAGAATTTTTGAAATAAACGTAAAGGAGAAGTGAGAAAATTTGACTGTAATTCCTTTAGAATAACAGGTAACACTATTTTTTAAAAAAGAAATTAACTAGCTTTGTATCGAAATCTGTCTGGGGAAATCCAGCTATGAAAGGCAAAGTTGCAACTGAAATTGGCCGATACAGGTCCGGCGCTGAGGCTGTTGTTTTTCGACCGTTCTCTGAACAACTGTTGTGAATGAACACTGAGGAACAAAATAATACACACAGAAGTTATTTTCTGAAAAATTTATTTGAAAACCCAAATGCTTCTGTACTCAAATGAAATTCGCTAATTCCAGCGTAATGTGCCCGTTTAAACTCAGCTAAAATTTGTAATCGTTGCGATGAACACTTCACAACAAAGCTGTCTCGAATTTGAGCGTGTTTCCTAAGCTATTTGCTCGAATTTAGCATCAGCTTGACCAAAAAGTCAATAACACAAATGCTAATTGATAAATTTACACTTCAAACAGACTTTCTCTTCTATAAAAAAACACACAAAATGTACCTTAAATCTTCTCTCGCTCGATTTTCCTTCAGCCGATTCTAGCCGCGAGGAAAACAGTGAAAACAGGGCAAATTTGTCGCTTGATCTTTTGTCTTTTTTCCTTCAAAACGACAGCTTAGTATTTTCTTCAACTTCCACTTTTCATCTGTGCATTTCATCGGTGTATTTTATCGTCAGGAGAGGAGATTTGTTGAATTTGCCTAAATTTTATCGCGCTAGCTCAGTTGTTTGGCGTGCACCCACTGGCCAATGGTAGTGGCTAACTGACCAATCAGAGCGCGCGATTTACTTTTGTTATGTTATAAAGTGCAATAAGACACTTTTCATAAGTTTTTGACTAGATGTTTGGAATATAGTTGCGAGTGATATATATCTGCTAGTAAAAATCATTATTTTTCTAATCCACATTTTAAATTTGAAAATAAGTTATCCTGAAAAAAGTTTTTAAATGAGTCCACTTTCGCAGTTGAAAGTTTTACTATTCTATTGCGACTATTTCTAGAAAACACGTTTACTGTATAGAATTTCACAGTCAGGCAGTTTTCATACTAGACCAGTCGGATCAGGACCACTCCAGGACCACTCCAGTTTTTTATATGACGGCTCCCAAACGTGAAGACGGTATTGGGTTACATCACTTCAATAGAAAAGAATTTCATACAAAATTAATTTCGACTATAAGCTGTAACATTCGTATTTAGGCAGGGGGCGAAGGTGGAATCACTTCGCGTTCTCTGGAAAATGGGATTGGGAAAGGGAAAGGAAATGAGAACAAGACGCTATGAAACGTAAACTTCGGCGTCGTGGTTGTGGATTAACTGTGAATTCGCAGGAATAGTAAGAAATGATATTTTTCCGGATAACCTTCCATACAAATACCCTTACTTTTCTCCTTTTGTGTACAGATGAAGTGATAATTACGTAAATAGCCTTCAACCTAGTTAATTTTTATGAAAAGCAAAGTTTTGGACGGATGATTGTCTTCTGCTATTAACTAATACTTTGATCAATTTCCACCATTTATCTTCTCGATGATTGGCCGGTTCTTTCCTGATAGTGAACGTATTTAAGGGCGAATTAGAACTCCCTTTTTGAATAGAGCATTGTGGATCGGATCAACGCATATCTGAAGTAAGTACATACATACATATTTTATTATCCTTCCCGAAGGGGCTTTTCAAAGACAATATTATAAGCTATAAAGTACAGAAGAAAAAAAACTTATAAAATTAACTGACTAGTACAAACTATTGCGATAAGACTGTTAACAATAAAAAGAGAGAAATCTACCATGGAATAAATACATTTAGCGGCAAAAAAGTATTAAAGTCTAGCTGTAACTAGCTAATGTTGTTTACTCATGGCCTCTGAATCAATAGCCCATTCGGCCTTCGGCCTGATGGGCTATTGACTCAGAGCCCATTCGGGCTCGAAGAATAATTGTTAAGTAGTTAGAGTGGGAATCTACAATTTATACAAATGTTCAAAGCCGAGGAAATTAGGTCTCATATAGTTCCTGCAATAACTTAGTTCTAAGTGACTGTTTCAAAAGTTTTACATTCCTACAAAGTTTAAGAGACAGGTCAAGGGAGTGCCATAAACTATACAGTTCTGTAATAGAAAGTTCTTTGTCCACTTGCTGTTTTAAAAAGAGGTATGTTCAGTTTTTGTGAATTGCGAGTTCTACGATTACTGACATTCTGTACGTTTAAGAGTAGTTGTCAGAGAAAAGCGGGCAAAATGTTAAAAATGTCAACGGAAGGGGGTCAACAGAATAAGCTCATACTAACATCACAGATAGGTTAGGTGGATAAACATAGTAATAATAATAGTATAGGTTCTTCACTGCTCTTGTATTAGAGATACGAGCATCACTTTATTTGATCCCCTCGGACGCCATTTTTGTAAGCAAATTTTGACCATTTTCTGAAGCTCACAAACTCCCCAAAAATTAAATGAGCGAAGTTCAATTTTTGTATGCGAATCAACACAACACAGGACTATCTTCGAAAACCGTAAACATTGCTAAGTAACTACGGGCAAGACTAAAACTTTCTTATTTTACCTGACCTAAACTCAGTGTCTGCAATTGAACCAAAAGTCGGTCGTTTTTTAATTGATCTGTAGCGCACAACTAAAAGAATAATAAAACTGTGACAGCCAAATTGCAGTCTACAATCATTCATGTTACCAAAACACTAATAATCGCTTTGGCTCGTTGGAAAAACTTGTTAGCAAAAACGCCGTGACACGACTACGTAGAAGCTGCCTGCTCCAGGTTATGGTCTCCTGAGTGACGCAAATAACTAGGAGCTGCAATCCAGATATTCACAAGACGATTCAGAAGACTAGGTTCAATCGGCCTATTCTGAAATGGACGGCTCTGTCGAAGGTAGTTTTAAGGTGCTGTTCCTTGCGCAGCCGTCTTAAAACGTTACAGTATAATAGGGGTGAATTCACGTAAATGTCAGTGGGGAGTGGGAATTGGTCATAATTTTTTAGTGACTAGGAGGGGTAATTGGGTATAAAGAGCTAGCTTTCCTTTGTTTGCAGGGGAGGTTACATGTTATTACCCTAGCCCCTCCTGCCCCTTACATAATCTAATATTTTCTTGTGACAACGCTCTGTGTAAAGAGATTCACTGAAAGGAACGCCGTATAGGTAATTTTACACTTCAGTTCTATCTCACTGCTTTTTTTGATAAACGTCTTTGCTTTTGAAATGAGTAAGCGTGTTCTAATTTCAGGGAAACACAGAAACCCCATTTAAAGTAGAAAACGAAGTAGAGAACACTCAGGGATAGTAGATGACAACAGCAAAATAAATAAGCAGTCGTTTTTTATGACTCGGTGCAGCACAACGTCACAAGAGGACTGTTAGAAAAAAAGGACGTTTATAAGTTGCCAGTATCAGTATACTATTCATTGACAAGTAAATTTGCGTTACCCTATCTTTTATGATGACCACAACATTATTTGTTGTCTTGCAAAGGAAGGAAAAAAATTGCAAGGAACGTTTAAGATCGTGATCAGATATGCATGCGTTTCGGGTAGTTATCGTTGTTATCGAAGGGCCTGTTGGTCTTACACAGAGAAGTCATAATGTTTCTTAGTATGAGGCCCTTGTTAAACGTGTGGCTACTCTTAACAGGTTTTCATTTTTCTAAAAACCACCGATTTAAAACCGGAACTACTAATCTGGACATCGGAGCTCAGTAGTATAGTAGGGACCGGTTACGCCTTTTTTTGCGGGAGAATCTCATTAATTTGCGGGGGAATACATTAACGCCGATGACGCCATAACCTTTTTTCTTTATCTAATGAATAAAATGCGCAGGAATCTCATTAAGATAAGGTCGTGTGCTATTTTTAGTTGATTTAACCGGCTTTACAGTTTTTTTTAGTAACTTTAAGGTCGATAATGTCGTTTGTTTGATTAGAAAAATAAGAAACCGCTATATAGAGGGTCTGCGAATTAGTGCACAATAGCTTTTGTGCACCAATAGCCCACGTTCGATATATTAAAATTCTAACATGACTTCGAGGCTTTAGGGTCAAAATTGCAAATTTTTCACGACTCCATTGTCTCACAATTCTCAGAAGACACTTGAGCACAAAGAAAACCAAACCAAGCATAGAAAAAAGACAAGAAAACCTTTGAGTCATGTTAGAATTTTAATCTTTATCGAACGTGGGCTATTCGCAGGCTAGACGGACTATACCAATGGTCCAGGCGATGCGTGAGTGGGCCGGCTGCAACGCAGGCTATGAGTGCTTTCCATTTGCTAAACCAAACACTCATGATAAGTGCAATCATTGAAAGAAAATGGAACGACATTGTTCTATTGAAACAACGTTTTCAATTGCATCGAAACGATCCATTTGCGTTTCGACCGAAATTTTGATTGCTGCTTAGCAAAGTAGGACTGGAAACGAAAATTTTTGGAAAAGGAACGGGAAGTTTCGGTCAGACCGGACCAAGCGTCAAAGAGGACCACCTCTGGAGGTGGACCATTTTGACCGGAAAATTTCCACGCGGACCAAGGCGTATCATTTATTTTTCGATTGAAATTTCAAAAAATTTTGGTATAATGGAAAGCATGTTATTCCTGATGCCTGAAAGACGTAGCCTTTCGGGCGGAGCCAGGGTGGGGGAAGGGAACTCTATTGTTTTCCACCTATGTTTCTTGACCCACTCCGCCTGCCAGTATGACGTCACATAGTAACAGGCAAGAGCCTCGGGTCGCTTGTGCAAATTAGCAAGGGATACGACAGTTATTTGGACCAGCGAGGTCGAGGAAAAGCTAAGAAGCTAGCAAATATCGCCATATATCGCTTATTTGATGGAATGTCTGTGAGCTTTGGTGTTGCTATAATCTGCTTGTGTAAACCGTTTTGATATTTTGTGTCCGTGATTGTATACTTTTTTTCATTTGTTTTGCGGGCCTTGTTTTCATTTGTGTTGCGGGATCGCCATTTATTTCACGGGACCGGCAAGGTCATCAAAACTTAAATCTTTTTTTCTCTAAAATAGGTAAGGTCTAGTCTCCAGAATAGGAGGTTCCATTCACAGATCACACATGTTTATATTTCATCTGTTTTTTTACTAATTAAAAGGGCGTAACTTCATATCATTCCTTTCCAGTGTGGGCCTCTGTTTATCTCCTTGTTCAGTAAGGCTAGTTCGATCGATTATCTACATCGAGTCGGCCCGTTGAACCCGAAATAATGCGAAATAGCTTTGAAATACGGGCTTAAGCTAATTTTCCTCAAATGTATATTTGAATTCGTGATAAATACAGCTCCACCAGCTTCAAACAGCGTCTATGGCAGAGAAAAATTGTTTTGATATCACAAAATTAATTTTTCAAATCATGTGTTTCACTGTGGTACAGTGGTCAAGGAGTTGCTTGAACGTGCAGATAAACCGGGTTCGACTCCCGGCGACGCTGTTTTCTGTTTCTTTGTACTGTTTTTTTCTCTGTTTAGTCTCTTTTTTTTTAAACACTATTTTTCCTTTTGGCCTTTTTTTCTTTATTCTTAATGCTGACCCTGCTGGTCATGCACTTGGATCAATATATATTTAAAGCTTAAGTCCGGAGTTTTATTTTGGAAAAGAGATTTCAAAAGCTCTTGATCTGCATAAGCTGTCAAGACATGTACCTCCTCTGAAACAGCTGAATTTTTTTCAATGTTAGTTGACATCATGGCAAACAACACACAGTACACCACAAACTGTACATATTTACACCCAACACCCACCCGTGACCCACTGGCGAAAGTTAAACTTGCCTTTTGTACATCGTCTTAATCATCAATATTATTACCCTAAAATCTGCACTGGGTTAGCCCCCCAAAAATAATTAAACGAAACCTTTTATTGGTTTTCGGGATTTAATTACAGAATTACAGGTGTATACCCAATACAGTATTAAAATGCGGTAAAACAACAATATTCAATGCTAACATTCTCTCACAAATACATGTCATTTAGCTTCCTTTTTCGACGCTACAGCTAAGCGAACTTTGAAAAGAATTATATGGGATTCCACTAACCCTGAAGAGCTGAAAATACGCACAATGTAAAGTATAATACATCCTTTGATGAACCTCCTATTGCTGTGTCTAAACTCCTCAATCTTGCTGTGCACTGGAGCTCAAAAGTGTGACCGGTCGGTATGATTGCCCGTAAAATTTGCTCAACGATAGGAAGGAATCTTTAAAATTCATTACACCACTGGACATTTCATTCCAAAAAATTACTTAATTCTAGTTTTCTATGACAATAGAAACCTTAAATCTCCAAATCCAAGAAATCGGAACAGTATTTCCGTGATAAAATCGAAATTTTTGTCCGTCTCTTCGATGAACACTTTGCTCGCCATTTTGAAAGTTACTGACGCGAGACGTGACGTCATATTGGCAGGCGGACTGTACCACAGATTTCCTTGGAGACACCTCCCCCCCGCAACAATAGAAGGATATAACAAAAACGTCAATACCTCCACTAAAAGTAAATTAAAGACCAAAGAGTTAAAAGAAAGAAATGCTATAACTTTTACGGCATAACTCAAAATGAAGTGAACGAGCGAATAAGTTAATTAACAGTTAATGAATGAGGCTGAGTATCTTATGAAGAATTATGGAGATCGAGGAGGTGTTATCCGTCGACGCCGTAGGACGAGGCGGATAACACCCTCCGAGATCTCCGTAATTCTTCATATGATACGAAAGCCGAATTCAATAATTGCTTTATTATTCATTCAAAATAATTCCTAGTTTAAAAACATAGCTTGAACATGCTTACCTGCATCGATGTTAAGTTCATCTTCAATAGTGTACGTTTAGGTTTGTCCAGCTCCGCAAATGTTCTCCAAATAGCAGATGTCGCCCTTCGAGTTGTCTTTTTGCTGTTTTAGCGATGTTTTTAGCTACTATTTCACCTAGTTCCAGCTGTAGTTCTTACTCTTGAAACGAGTGAAATGTCCGCCATTTTTTTCTTTTTTTTTCACAACCAAAACAACTCAATCTCGTCCCCAGGTCTTCTCGTTAACGGTGCCTTAACCTGTAGAAGGATGCATTTTTGACGTCATTTCCTTGTTAAACACAAAATTCTTCCAAATTTGGTCATCAGTAACTAGTTATGGTGAATTAAACGTGCTTTTAGCTAATCAGAATCGTGGAAATATTTTGAATGAATAATAATGCTAGTTAATTACCCGTCACCATCCCCCTTAAATTTATCTAGCAAGAGTAATTAACAGAAATCAAAGGGTGGAGCACGTAGATAATAACTGTTTGTTTCTTTGTTTGTTTGTACCTCATGATCTGTATTTTCCTATTTTGTCTCGCCTCCAAATGAGACCATCTAGTTTCCGTTCGGAGATAAGGCAAGTACTAGTACCTGTCCCTCCCGAGTACTGAATTTCTCAGATGGCGTCTCTTTGTTATATTCTAATTGTATCCAATGGTTCAGCACTTTTTGCTGTTTTTAAAAGCAACCATGGCAGTATTTCAAGTTTTTTGGAATTAACCCGCTGACCATAGCGAAATAGGGAAGAAAAATCATCAGGAGGTGAATTAGATAGATAGATAGATAGATAGATAGATAGATAGATAGATAGATAGATAGATAGATAGATAGATAGATAGACAGATAGACAGATAGACAGATAGACAGATAGACAGATAGACAGATAGACAGATAGACAGATAGATAGATAGATAGATAGATAGATAGATAGATAGATAGATAGATAGATAGATAGATAGATAGATAGATAGTTTATTAATAACCGATTTGCAACTAAAAGTTGAATTATTCGATTTTTTACAAAAAATTGAATATTGATAATTACATTAAAAAGACTGCAAGTGATTTAAAACAGCAAATAAGGACACTATATATATGTTCTAAAAAATAATAATAAAAAAATACATAGAAGAGGTTTAAAAAATCTACTAAAACCGTTCAAGCCTTAAGGGCGTTAAAGGTAATAAAACTACTACGAAACCTGTTCGTCTTAAAAGCTGGCTTAAACTTCCGCATATTTCTTAGGTTAAAGGCACATGTGTTGCGAGCAGGAAGAAGTTCATGGAGCTTGTTCTGTTCGTTCTGTAAAACATTCTAAAATAGTTTATCAACTAATTCTTGGCGGCGGTCTGAAAGTTTAGTTAGGCCTGATTCAACGAAGGCCTCATTATATGACCAAAGAGGAAAATGATGCGCATAGCCCGCTTTTGTACTCCTTCAAGTTCGTTGGAGAGGTACACGGGGAGGCCGTCATGAAAGACAGGACACGCGTACTCTGTGATCGGACGAATACAAGTGCAAAAAAACTGAACTAACTCACGGGTACCAAGACCAGAGTGTTTAAGCTGAGATAAGGTATACAAGCGCTTTTTAACTTTCTTAATAATGGAGTCAATGTGACAATTCCATTTCAAATCATTGGAGATGTTAAGGCCTAGTATTTTGGCACTAGTAACTAAATCAATAAGGAGAGATTGGGTCGAGCAATCATGGCGGCAAGACGTGTCACTGTCGCTGCGTAAATTTGTGGACGGGAAGTACGCCTAACGTTGAATTTTTGCGTCATTTTTGTATTCTAATATCTTGGTAATGAAACATCGATCCCAAAATCTGGCGGTAGACCCGACAGCCTCTAATGTCTAAAAGAAACGAGCGAGAAAACAGATCATCAAGCTCGTCTTCACAACAGACGCCATCGCCCAAAAGAAATCGTCGCTCTAGCAGCACTGTGATGGAAGACAGCAAACAATCTGAGGCCCTTAGAAGGAGCAGTTTAACCAAATTATGGACAAACTTTCTCGTATAGATACTCAAATGCAAGAGCATTTTGGAAACCTGACATCCGAAATTTCAATCTTGAGACACGAAATGAAACAAGATCTTGATGGTGTGAAAAAGTCCCTGAGAGACGTAGAAAAATCTCTAGAGGCGGCTTGGGATTCAATCAACGACATTCAAGAAGAAACAAAAACCCACAACGACTACAAGAAAACATGCCAACAAACTCTCGACTCTCATCGCCAAGAACTAGACCTGCTCAAAGTAAAACTCAAAAAAGTTGACAGCCAACAAGCTGAAATCGAAAATTTGAAAACAAGGCTGCTTGAAGAACAGGAGAAAATTATTGCTTTGGAGACCTATTCTAGACGCGAGAATCTTCGATTTATGAATGTACCTGAACGCAATGACGAAAATTGCATGGATGTAGTGTATGATATAATTGAAAATGACATGAATATCAATGTAGAAGATATTCACTTCCATGCAGTTCATCGTGTTGGGAAACCGCGCTCAGAAGATGCCTCCAAAAGCTTCCCGGGACCAATTATTGCACGCTTCCTCAGCAGGAAAGACAGAGACGCAGTTTTTCGAGAGAGAAACAGGTTGAAAGATTCATCGAGAGCTAAGGATGAATACATAACGCAAGATTACGCAAAAGCGATACAGCAGGAAAGGAAAGTATTAATCAAAGCGATGTTCCAAGCAAAGGAGCGAGGTTTGAGCGCAAAAGTTATCGATAGAAAGCTTATTATCAACAATGTTATTTACAAAGTAAGTAATATCCCTGAAGACCTTAGACCTCCTCAATCCAGTGCACAGGCTTAATGGAGACATTTAATCTAAATTTTCTGTTTTTCCATTGTCACGCGAACGGACGGCTGCTTCCCGTATCAGACTAAGTTCTTCTGAGACTCCTTATGGACCCAACCAACGGACTTTTAATGTTTTGCTTGATTTATTTGTTTATTTTAGCCTCGTACCCTTCTGTTTTTGGTGGCAATATTTATTTTCTTTGTTTAGTCATACAAATTAGTTGCATACTCGAAACATATCTACGTTTTTCAATTGCATTGTTTATAAGCATCCACAAACTATCCCATACAACGCCGAATTAGTAATTTGCTCATTAAACGTGAGAGGTTTGTCGAACATCATGAAAAGGCGTGAGACCTTCCGTCGGCTTAAGATGAAGAAATATGCGTTTATCTTTTACAAGAAGTTCATTGTACAGAAGACAAAGAGCACATATGGTCCGCGGAGTGGGGGTATTGACTATTTTCCAATTGCCCATAATACACTCTGTTTGCCCCCCAAATTTTGCATAACTTATTGTCCTAAAATGCTGTTGGGAAAATGCAATACTCCCAGGAGCATTTAAAAACAATGGTTTATGCAGAATTTGGGGGGCAAACAGAGTGTATTATGGGCAATTGGAAAATAGAGAATTCCGCCATATTCAGCAGCTTCTCTAGCGCCAGCGCCGGAGTATGTGTGCTTTTTAATAATAATTTCAACTTTCAAATTTTAAAATCCTTTTCCGATCGAGAGGGAAGGTTCGTCATGGTTGATATCAAATTAGAAAGTAAGATCTTAACTTTGGTTAATATTTATGCACCGAATGAAGACAAACCTACATTCTTCCAAAACGTTCTAAACCAACTTCTCTGTTTTGACTGCAGCGAGATAATTCTTGGTGGAGACTTTAATTTAGTGCTTGATGTCTAAAAAGACAAAAAAGGTGGAAGACCAGTAACCCACAACAACTCGTTAAAAGAGGTCAAGCACATTTCAAACGTATTGGATCTAATAGACATTTGGCGTTGCTTTAACCCAGAAGGTAAAAGATTCACTTGGAGGAGAAGAAAACCTGACATACACTGCCGTCTAGACTTTTTTTTGACAAGCTCTAGCTTAAGTACAACTATCACCAATGCAGACATATTACCTGGGTACAAAACAGATCACTCGTTAATATCTATTCATTTGGCAAATGATGCAAACCCCAGGGGCCCGGGTTTTTGGAAATTGAACACCTCTTTTCTGTTAGATGAAGAATATGTCGGCCTAATAAAGAAAACAATCACTGATGTAGCAAATGAATATGCGAACAATAACGAGATTGATGCCATTCTATTATGGGACACCATGAAGATGCAAATTAGGTCAAGCTCTCTAAACTATGCAAGGAGAAAGAAAGCTAAAATGAAATCACTTGAGTTAAAACTTGAATCTGAAATACTGTCTCTCCAAAAGGAGTTAGAAGAAAACAACATTTCTGAAAATGAGAAAGTCCATATTTATAGTGAAATAGATGTTAAGATTCTACAAAGAGAAGAAATATCAAAATATAAAACTCGAGGAGCAATATTAAGATCCAAGTCTCGGTGGCATAATGAAGGAGAGAAAAATACAAAATACTTCCTAAACTTGGAAAAACGACATTTCAATAAAAAAAACCATCAAACACCTCACATTAGCAAATGATAATGTCGTCAATACAGATAGCGAGATCCTAGAAGAAGCAAAATCCTTCTATCAGAATCTTTATTCTTCAGCTAATACGCAACCCGACACTAAGGAAGAAAGTATGTTTTTCCCAGACGGAAATACTCTTATCCTAATTGAGTAAGAGCAAAAAGAGTGTGAAGGCTTCCTGACTGCCTCTGAATGTTTAGAAAGTTTAAAATCAATGGAATCAAACAAGAGCCCTGGAAGTGACGGCCTCCCAGCCGAATTCTATAAAGTTTTTTGGAATGACATCAATCAGCATCTGTTAAATGCCTTAAATTGTGCGTATACAAAAGGTCTCTTATCGATTACTCAAAGAAGAGGATTGATTACTCTCATACCAAAGAAGAACAAACCGACCAACCTGCTAAAAAATTGGAGGCCTATCACCCTGCTTAATTGCGATTACAAAATAGCCACCAAATCCATTGCAAGTAGAATACGAAAGGTTCTACCAAGGATAATTAACAACGATCAAACTGGTACTATAATTTTGGAACCTCTCTGGTTACTTGGGTAAAAGTATTTTATACCGATATCAGCAGCTGTGTTCTGAACAACGGATGGTCTTCGGATTTTTTCAACTTAGGTCGCGGTGTGAGACAGGGATGCCCGCTGTCCCCATATTTATTTATTTTGTGCGCTGAAATACTAGGTAATACAGTAAGGAAAGATAATGAGGTCCGTGGAATAAAGATTTTTCATACTGAGTGTAAGTTATCCCAATATGCAGATGACAAGACTACGATTTTGGATGGCTCCAAGTCCTCCTTTTTGAGGTCTCTGTACTTACTTGATGCTTTTTTATGAAAAAACTGACGCCCTCTGGATTGGCGCCTCTAAAAGTTCTAATCTCACTTTCCCTTCAAGTAAACCAATAACTTGGGCAAACGAGAAGGTCTTCGCCTTGGGAGTGTGGTTTTCGACTTTGGAAGATAGGTCTCTTAATTCTAACTTTATTGAGAAAATTGAGAAAATAAGGAGTATCTTAGATAATTGGTCGGCTAGAAGACTGACCCTCTTGGGTAAAATTACAATCATAAAAACTCTAGCCGTATCACAAATCGTCTACATATTGTCATCTCTTCCAACACCTCCTGACATACTTAAGACAATCAACTCTATATTGTACGATTTCCTTTGGGACGGTAAGGGCGATAAAATCAAAAGGACGACAATGATAAATAATTACGCGAAAGGAGGACTTAAGATGTTAGATATTCAAAGCTTTAATGAATCCTTGAAAATGAAATGGATCCAAGGGTATCTAAATGAAGAAAATAAAGGGAAGTGGAAACTTTTTTTTGACCACTACTTAGGGAAGTACGGAGGAAAACTGTTGTTCCGAAGCAATTTGAAACAGCAGGATTCTGCACTGCTCAACCTCAAGGACCCTTTCTTAAAAGAAATCATACAGTACTGGACAAAATTTACTTACAAAGACGTTAACCTCGATTTTGCCTCCACATATATATGGTACAACTCTCACATTAGAATTGAAAATCGCCCATTCTTCTACAGATCATGGTTGAGCGCGGGGATAAAGGAGATTAGAGATCTGTTAGATAACGACCAGAATTTTCTAAGCTATAACGCCTTCATAGATAAATATAGCATCAAAACCAATTATCTCGAATATCACAAAGTGATATCTGCTGTAGCACATTACAAGAAAGTACACTCTACAGCCTATCAGGACTCGACTCCAAAGGATCCAGTTGATACCCTTCTGTCTCACACTAAAGTTTCCAAGAAAATTTATGAATGTCTAATAAACGAAAAAGCTTCTATACCATCAAGGAGTCAGGGAAAGTGGTTGGAAGAGAGAGACATACATTGTAATCTTAGTATAATAGTAAACTGGGAAAATACGTACTGCCTATCATCTCTGTGTACAAGAGAGTCAAAGCTAGCTTCTTTTAGCCAAGATCAAAAGCGAGAAACTAGAAGAAATCGGAAAATACTAGCCACCAGCCAAATGGATAAAATGGCTCCTGAAAATGCAACAACTTCTGGTACTTTAAAACTAGTGGCAAAAAGAGAAGCTCAGCAAGCAAAATTTTAAGCATGGAGCAAATGCTTTAATCTGAAAGAAGTCCTACATGTAGAGCAAAAGTGTTCATTTTTCTTTTCCTTTAAGTCTAAACTAAGCGGGTTCCCCAGCGAGTCATTTTAATAACTGTCTTGTTTCGTGGGTGATGTTTTTCGCTCCAGAAAGGTTATTAGAGACTTCAGTCTTGGGGTTATTTTGTGTTTGCTATAATATAAATTATACATTAAATGATTTAACTTCAGGTGCTTTTTGAGCTACAGGCCGAAGTAAAACCATTAACAGTGAAAATGTCACCATACATGTACCTTTGACACTCCCTAACTAAATACTAAAAGTAAGCCTGAACAACTTTCCTCTTCTCAGCCTTTTTGGACAGTAACCCAGCACTTTTTTCCGAGAACTTTGGTAATTTCCCGGAATTTTTTTTTTTTTCAGAGAAAATAAATATTAGAAATTTTCAAATAGAAATTAAACTCTCAAAAGTCAAAATAAAAAAATTCAAATGCCACTGTTTAGACAATTGCCTTTTGGTGCATTAAAGCCATTAGCAAACATTCTTGCTGTTTTAACACTTACACGTATCATCATCGCGTCATCGCGCATTTTAGTGAATTTTTTTTAAGGGTGAGCATGTTATTCGCAAAAATGATGGAGCGTTAAGGTAAAGCATTTTAGCGAGGAAAAAAAAATCGTTTTAAATGCACAAGAGAATGGCCCGACTTCTCTTCAGGTTACTTATAACTGACACCTGTCATTCATTGATAACCACTAAACGTCCAGTGACAATGCTTCCAGCTTCACTCCGAGACTGATCAAGATGGCTCACACCCATGCCAGAATCAAGCAAGGGGAATAGATTTTAAAACTGCGACCTGACACTGTACATCAGTTACAGTGTCAAGCTCAGCAATTGGTTTCAAACTTGGCCAATAAACAGGGATTATTTATCTCTTGACTAATGGATTAGTAAATTCAGACAAAAAATTCATAAAAATGACACCAAACGGTTGACATCTGTCAATCAGTAGGTTTCTAAATGGCTTCCCATGGCTTGAAAACACTATTAAAGGTACCTTTTTCGCGCTTTTGAGAACATCACTTCCAACTGTCAAAAAGGTACCTTTTTCGCGCTTTTAAGAACATCGCTTCCAACTGCAAAAAAGGTACCTTTTTGGGCCTTTCATGAGATCGCTTGAAACCGAAAAAAAGTTACCTCTTTTGTGCCTTAAAACATCGTTTGGTAAAGTGAGAAATGGATGAAGAGCGGACAATATTGACGTCAAGATATCAATCACTCGAAAGCTGAAAATACCTGACTTTTTTCAAAAAAGGTACCTTTACTTAACTTTTAACCTAAACGACAAGCATAGACAAAAAAGGTAGCAATTTTGCATTTTAATCTACGAAAAATGAATGCAGAAACTTAGTTTTTCTGCATTTTTTTAACTAGCAGAGTTGACCTTCTTGTAAAAAAGTAGAATTGCCGGAATCTTTCACTGATTCATCGGCTCGCTGAGAAGCGAGAAGTCTTACTTTTAGTTTTCATACAAATTGGTTTTCCCAATAACGGCAGCTCCATTTTACAGACAAATATCTTCTTGAAAATCATCAACATCAACATCAACATCAACCTTTCTTGTTTGGAGTTTCCACTCGCTTTGGGAGACAAGTTCGAATAAACAACAGACTCATTTCGTAAAAGGTAAAGCTTCGTGCCAAGTGGCCCATACTGCCGGAGCTTATCCTGGTTTCCGTAGCATTAAGCAGCTTGGAATATTTCTACTTCCCCCTGGATGGGATGCTAGTCCATCGCAGGGTTACCCCCAGCATTATTTCGCCGGTACCCATTTATACGCCTGGGTGGAGAGAGGCACTGTGAGAGTAAAGTGTCTTGCCCAAGAAGACAACGCAGTGCCCTGGCCAGGGCTCGAACTCGGACCGTGCGATCCAGAGTCCAGCGCACTAACCATTAGCCCACAGCGCCTCCCAGATTCATTTCGTAAGATGAGAGTTATTTTCCGTAATCACATCCGCTGGACTGTTATACTGGATTTTTGGGCCCTCACATTTAATGTTAGGATTGACAGCGACTCATGAACTATAAAAAAAAAAGAAATTTACAAATTGATCGGTGAAATGATAAACTGGATTTTCCTCCTTATTTTTAATGCTAAAATTGACGATCATTGAGTACAAAACAAACTACGAGTAAATGAAACTCTGTATTTGCACCGGAAAACAAATGCAGTTTGCCGTGGCTAACCCTTTTACCCGTCTGTTGCCAAGTGAAAAAGATTAGGGTCTCAAGACTTCCAAGATGAACCATGGAAAATACTTACTGGTAAGCAAATTACCATGAAGTTGAGTTCTGCCTTTTCCGAATTTTGTGGCTCGACTAGAAGCATGTCCAAAGTGATGTCAGTAAGCAAATTTATTGAAAAATCTTTTACGCAATACCAGATACTTTCATTTTTCAAGCTTGCAGACTGTTTGATTAGTCAAATCTGTATTGTTGGAAGAAACATTATAAGCTCTGTCCTTAATGCTTAACGTTTTGAAACTTGAACGAAAACTTCTTAAACATGAAGTCCCGCATCTGTAGCGATTACAGAACAACTATATTAAGTAATTCATTTTTTCATGCTACAACGCTACTTTTTATATACAAGGAAAAATTTTTCAAGTAACACGGATTCGGATTTGAACCAAAATTAAGTTGGATCGACGGATCGGGCCTAAAAATACCACGGATCGGCGGATTTTCATACCCCTATACACCCCCCTCCTTAAGGTGAATGTTATCCACATTCACGGGATAACTCAAAATGAAGAGCGAGCAAAGTAATTCGAGTTAATCACCCATAACCCAGAGTGAGCAGCTTCTATGTAGTCGTTTTTAATAACCAGTTTTTTTTTGGAACAACTTTGGCGCGAATTTTAAATACCTTATAAGTCCCACAAACCAGACCGCAAAACCTACAGATCTGGAAATGGGCTCCCGCGCAAGCTATGAAACGAGGTGAATTGATTTCCAGTAAGCCATAAGGTGAAATAAATGACTAATGTATAAACAATTGCCCAAGTCTGAGGTCTTTGTGGCGCGCAGTTTCTGAGTTATTTGCCGAAACGTTTCACGCACCTTTGAAGAGCTTTGTATGGAGACGCCACATTGGTGTACTGTTTTGGTACACCAATATCGCCGCCGGAAATCAACAAAAACAACCGCAGTTCACTTTTTCAATAAAAGCTGTTTATTTTCACTCGAGAACTAGCATATGTGCGCATAAACATATCTTCTAATACTTGAAATGGATATACTTCTGAAAATCAAGAGGAGAGACTTGTTTTCAACGAGTCAGCATTCCTATTTTGGTGTCACGCACTATAAAAAACCGGAAGTTCAAATTGCTGTATTTTCGAAATGAAACATGCTACGGCAATGGAAACTTGTACAAAGATTTATTTTTGTTTATCTTCAACCTAGAGTAAATAAGAATTCGTAAAACCTCGCTATTTTGACTTTACAATTTGATGATGTCACTGTGAAAACCATCTATAGGAAGAGTGCATTTATTTACTGAGTTGTTTGGTTCTTGTCATTTACCTTATTAAGAGGCAGTCTCCCTAAAAGCGGTCCGACTCGATTTCGCAACAAAAAATACTTTTCCTTTATTTTCTTGTCGGTGCAGAGGCTTTAGTAGGTATATACTAAAATCGCTATTTTGTTTTCAAATTCTTATTCTTATCTCTGCTACAAGCCAAAAACGTATTGAGTCCGTCTCGGCCTCTCAGAGAGTGTTTCAAAGATTAAAATTGATGGATTTTGAAAAGCGCGTTGCAAACAAACGAATGCCCGCACAAAAAATCTGTGCGATTCAGTTTTTTTAGTTATAAACCTTCGATGGTTCACAGGCTAAATAAAAATATCTTTGATAAAAACAAGTTCAAGTTACAGAGGTTCAAATCTGTTTTTTTTACAAAAGATATTTTTGTAAGAAAGCTGACTTTTTATGTAAAAATCCTGCTACTTTACACATATAGACCATTTGATAAACCCATTTATTGAAGACAGGCTGTTTTCTATAGCATGGTTCGAACTTTATTGAACAGTAGTTTTCGTGCGCTTCTCAAACCGTACATTTTAAGATATCCGGCTAGTCACGTTCACGTTCCCGTGTCCCCATTATTGTGGGGCTTTTAAATTCCCTTGTTAACTCGCTGACAGCGTTAAAAACTTACGTTCTTTTTTTCTTATTATTATTTCTTCTTGTTTCCTTTGTCATTCAATTTTCCAGGACCTTCTAATTGTTGGATACGAAGAACGAACAGGCAGTAATTTCATTTGTTACGCTTATCGGCCGAGGTCACGCACGGCAGTAACTGCATGTTAGGCAATACTACAAGTGTACATACACTAGCTTGTTTGTCTAATTTTTGCAATACACAGAGCAACTTGTAAGGCCATAAAAACAGCAGCCGATTTGTTTATAAGAATTAAGGACTATAAAGGCGTCTGTAACGTACGGCAATGCGTGATTTATTTTAGAGATCGAGAAAAAAGCCAGAAAACACTTGTAAAGGCTAAACAACCTTAATATGAACACAAGCTGAATTCGCCACCAACATTTAGAGTATGACCGTTTTTTTACAAAATATATTTTTGTAAAAAAGCTGTCCTTTTACAAATATATATCAGTATAAAAAACAGCTTTCTTACGGTACCGTTTTTTTACACAACATATATATATATAATATATCACCAGAAAAGAAATGAGAGAAAAAATTGACGGAGCAAGGAAGGTTGTATGCACAGTCATGTAAAGGAAACAATACATCTATACGATATACAGTTCCACGTTGTATGACAGTATATAAGAGCTCCCATTGAAAAAGGCCATGACTGTCATATGGTGGGAACATATATCCTAATGAAGCTTTCATTTTTGCAAGGAATTTGGTCTCTCTTTTTCACCATGTATTCACTTCTGAAAGCCATATAAAGGTGGCTCTATCACTGCTATTAACGTTTGGCTAAAAGCAGGTTTTGCTTTCCTTTTTTTGATAGGGCCAGGTGACTGGAATGGCATTGCCAGGGACCAAAGCAGTCGTCTTTCTGTGCTTTATCTCAGTGATAGCAGTTACCTTAGTAATTTTCAGTCACTCAGACATTCTCCGCCTTCAGCCGAAAATAAAAGGTATCCTCTGTACACCGAAGACAGAGTTGAATGGACAGGCGACACCATGCCAAAATGAAGTTGAAGGATTTGTTAAGGTACAGGCCCGTAAGAGGGAGGTACGACTGGTGCGCTCGCACCCTCCATAGGCCCCAGAGGTCCACTTTTTTGTTGATAAACGATTTAAAACAAAGTGAATTAATAATATTTTTCAATTCTAATTCAACGGTTGTGACTGAGAAGTAAAATTGAAAATACTCTGAAAGAATTGAAAAGCCCTGACTCACACTTTAATTTCCACAAGTGTTTTAGTCTTCTTGTAAACGTACAAAAAGGGGGATTTTGTATGCTTACAAGGCATTTACCCCTTACTAATACGTTGCTTACTCCTTAAATTTTTGTCCTTATGGGGTAAAGTCTGTTTCGGAGGATTCGCAGTGCGGACTGCGGCAAATTTTTTGTTGCCACTAAATTTCTTTCACCGGGAGGTCATGTGGTCTTTCACGGTACAGAGGCTACTTGTGTGGTTTCTTATCTTTGCCCTAGCAGAAATTGACCTCTGATCGCTAGCTGAAGATACTGGTATTTCCAAGTGTTGGATCTCAATTATTACAGGAAGTTCCGAAAGTAACGACTCCTTGAAAGTAGCGAACCTCTGAAAGTAGCGATAAAATGTCACAGGTGTTTGCAAATCCCAAAAGTTTCGATCCCCCCGAAAATAACGACCCTCCGAAAGTAGAGACCTCAAAACTAATTTCCCTTTTTGCAAAAATAGCGGATTGATCACCCTGCACAAATGCCACACTGATCCGAGGTTTATTAATAATGATTATTTGACATCTCTATTCATACTTCTTAAAGTACCGGATTTACCTTTTCTTAAAAAAAGTATTCCATTCGCATTTTTTGCGATTTAATTTTTTGAAGTGTCCATGTGGAGCACACATTTTAGCCACCCGAAAGTAACGACCCCCCGAAAGTAGCGAGCCTCCTAAGTAGCGATAGCAGAAGGTTGCTGAATCCGAAAATGACGAGGGTCGTTACTTTCGGAACTTTACGGCAGTATAGTAGTAAGTAAGAGCTTCCCTGGTATAGTTTTGACAGGCTGAGACAGCTCTTTAACGTTGCTTGCGGGATATTGAAGCTTCTTTTAAAGCTATACCCTGCTCTTGTAGTATAAAAAAAAATTGCACTGTCACTCGGTCAAAAGCTATTGTTGCTTGCATCAGTCAACTCCAAGTCCTTTTATGTAAAGTAGAATAATGCAAGTCTTAGGACTGGAGAGCGATGATCTTATTATTTCTCTCTTCGCTGTTACTGTGACAGTTTCTAGCTAGGGGACATTTAATACTTTTAATTGTGTTGTTTCCGTGGAGAGAGCCGTACGACCGGTTTGACTGGCTCTTAAAGTTGATCTCAATAATTTATCACGCCGTATCAAAGATCGGAAATTCTAGTTTTCCAAGTGGCTTCTTACCAGCCATTTTACTTGGGGGGGGAGGGGTATCTCAGACCCTCTCGATCTTATGCTTGAAGGAGGTATGTATTGTTCCTTTTTACGTGGCCCTTCTGTATGAGGATAGCTTAAATATCTGGTGTTTTCTGTGGCCACTACGTACTGTTCGCGGCACAAGAGAGGCTCTTTTCACTGGCTCTTATACACACTCACTATCTTACATTCGTGAATCTGGAAGAATCTGTTTCTAAGAACTCAAGGAAGCTCTTGAGCACACTTTTGAATTACAGCGAACATAGAGATCATGCCGATGCGTCAAGTGGTCGCCTCAGAGGTTAAAAACAAAAGGATAAATTATTAAACCGTCATCATGGAAACTTGGTCACAGTCGCCTACAGGAGCTAGGACCATAGGACGCGATTACGTAACTTTTATTGTGATAGATGTATATGAAACAAGACGCTATGGGAGCGTACAAGTAGGCGTATGATTGTGGATTAATTGTGAATGAGGAGGAATAGTAAGAAATTGTATTTTTCCGGATACCCTTCTATACAAATACCCTTACTTTTCTCCTTTTGTGCAACAGACGTCTTAACTTCTTCACCGAAAGTCTGCTAAGTGCATGACCTCGTGGCTGTAACCAAGAGAGAATGAGCTACGAGAGCGAATCCCTGTGCCCCATGATAATTTTTTTAAATCTATTTAAAGTTCGGCTAACCCCTCAAGTGTCCTTTGATCTGACGGGCCGCACACATGAGTCAGTTCAAACCCCGGGTAAGCAAAAAAAAAAATACTTTCTTCCTCGAATAAGTTAAAAATCGAAGTGATCTCGAGATATCTCGAATTAATTCTGCTCTTACTTCGTCAAATAGCCGAATAAAATCGAAAATCTACAGACTTTACGTGTCCAATCTTGTGCACAAAAAACCAACTTTGGGACATCTCTGAGCGTCGGGAATCTTTTACTTCGCGCTTCGCCGAAGTAATAAATCATATAAGAACCGCGGAAATGAAATCAAATGAAGAATGATCCTCGCAGTTGTGAACGCAATTTAAACAATTGCCTAAGAAGCCTGAAAACATTCAGGACTTTAACGGAATTTGAATCCCTGATGCTTTAACCAACAGAGCTGTGAAGCCACTAATGCTGGGAGCTTAATCATGCGTTCATATGCTCCTGTGAAAGAGATGAATGTTATTGATGTACACCTAATTGCAATAAGGTTGTCATAGAAAAAAGCAAAAAGCAAAAAGTTAAATAGGAATTAATTGGCATGTAATTATCATAGCTTGTAACATTCAGAACACACCCGCTTATAGCTGAATTTTGATCACGCAATATGAGAGAAGTCATTTGCAACAGTTTCTTGGTGTCATTTTAATGCAATTCGAGGCTGATTTATCTAGCGAATTTCAAACGTGCTCTAATTACAAACGTACATCGGATAACTACTAAAGAAAAAATGGCTCCATTTTTTTTTTTCAATAAATATAGCCTGGGGTAAATTCCAGGAACTCAACGCGTGTTTTAGATTAGTGATAATTGGAAAAGCCAGTCTGCGTATGGTTTGCAGTGCACAACGCCATCTGATCACAATTTTCAAGCAACAAATCAGGGGCGTAGGCAGGACTTTTCATCGCGGAGAGGGTAAGGGGGTCCTCTCCCAGTTCCTTACCTGAGCCGCAAACCAAGCTTCGTTTGTCAGGACATAATAGATTGGCGACTGAAAGTGCGACAACTGAGACTTAATATTGCTTGCGTCAATTTACCTTTTTCTTTTCAATCAATCAATCAATCATTTATTTTAACACGTTACGTCAAGGAGCTAAAAAACTCGTTCAAAATACGAATGTGTATAAATAAAATCTATAATAATTACAGCTATATAATATTATTCAATTTAAAAGCAACTCAAAAATATACGTATAAAAAACTTGGTAATAAAAACATAACATATAAAAAGCTAAAACCGACTAAAAAGCCACATACTAAAAACGTGACTAGGAAAACTGTAATACTCGTTCTAAAAACAGTTAAAAGCTACAATCGTGCACTATAAGACACGTTCTAAAAAGCTACAGTCGTGCAATTTACTTCTGAAGTCATTAGCATCTCTTGAAAGACGCACTTGAGAAGGCTAACTGTTCCATAACTTAGTTAATGAATAAGTGAAAGAATTCGTCTTAAATTTAAGATTAAAGTTAGGTAATTCCAAATTCAAGCCCTCGCCTCTTAGCCTATACGGTGTATGCCTGTAGTTAAAAAGGCTTCCAATATAAGTAGGTCCCGTACCATTTAAGCATTTAAAAAGAAGTATTAACGCCTGGCGTAAGCACAATATAAGGATTTCATGCTAGCCGTAGTGAGCAGCTCGTCGTATGACATAGCATTGACTTGTTGTGCCCGATTAATGTTCTCAAAATATAACAGTTGCCATCTTCGAGACGGTTGCGTTGACCCGTACCTATGCCTACAAACAAAGGACTGCAGTATTCGTGATGAGGTAATATAAATGCTTTTTAAAGTTTTATCATTGCATCATGAGGGAAAAAAAGGCCTTATTCTTCTCAGTGCAGAGGCCTTCACGTAGGTTTTCTTTGGTTGATCTGATATGTGTTCTTTATAGGATATGTCCTTGTCTAGAGTAACTCCGAGAATCTTAATAGATCGGAGAAATTCTAATCTAGCATTATTAAGAAATAAAGAATAATGATAGGCACAGGGTCCGACAGATAATGCTTGAGTCTTAGTACTGTTCACTGTTAAATGGTTAGACTCAAACCACGACGAAAGAGTCTGAAGATCTTTGTTGAAGGAAAATTCTAGAATGGTGGGAGATTCATCAGACAGGCAGGCAGTCGTGTCATCGGCGTACAGCCGCAATGTGACATTAGGAACACAGAAATTCAAGTCATTAATGAATATGTTGAACAGCAACGGCCCCAATAGTGAACCTTGAGGAACGCCAGACTTTTGAAGTTAGAGCATACGCCTTCTAATCTGACACATTGTTGACGACCTAGCAGGTAGGTGGACATCAGTTCCAAGGCATGTGGAGAAAAGCCATAGGCCTTCAACTTCGCGAGCAGAAGGCTGTGGTTTATGGCATCAAACGCTTTGCTCAAGTCCACAGAGACCGCCGCTACAGCTGCCTTGTTATCAATACTGTTCCTCCAATCTTCCGTCATTTTTAACAATGCAGTGCAGCAAGAGTGAGTTTTCATAAATCCAGATAAGTTTGAGGACAAAACGCTATGAAATGCATTCCAAGTTTGGTCGTAAATAACTTTCTCAAATACCTTCGATAGCGAAGTTAATATTGAGACAGGGCGGTAGTTTGCTTTGTCTGTGTCAATCCCCCGTTTAAAGACAGGAGTAAGGCGCGCTTGCTTCCATTCAGACGGAATTCTATTCTGAGCCGTTCAGAATACAGAGGTTGATCAACTTAGTAACCTCTTCGGCAAGAACTGGGGATCCCAAACGCAAGATTCGTGGTGAAATGCCGTCTACGCCAACTGCCTTTCTCGGATTAAGGTGGTCTAAGATGTTACGGATATATGAAGTACTGACTGGGGAGTAATTAAACTCACTTGAGAAACGTAGATTGCCTTGATACTAGGATGGTCAGTGTAGTCAGTGTCAGATCTATGCTCTAAGTGAATAATATTGGCAAAGTAGTCACTAAAGACTTCGGCCACACACCCAGGGTCGGAAACAACACTACTTCCCTCAACGGGGATGACGCCTTGTATGTTTTTACCAGAACTAGTTAGCAAAAGGGGCTTCATTTTTCTCCAAAATTCGCCCGGATGTCTAGCACTTAAGGAAGCATCACAGCAGAACCTTTTCAAGGCGTTGCGCTTTAGCGACATAACCTTGTTACGTTGCCGCTTATAGTCATCCCAAGAAGTAGATGTAGGATTCCGCTTGTGGCGCTAGAATAACTTGTTTCGGTGCGAAATTTCACGCAGCAAATCAGGTGATATCCATGGCAACTGGTCGCCCCGAATCCACTTTTCCTTTAGGGGCACGTGGTGGTCAAGAACATCTTTGAAAAGTGTTCGCCAATGAGCCCATACATCATCGGCATTGTCGAATGTGTAGGCCGAAGACCATGGGACCCTTTTTAAGTCAGCCAAAAAGTCAGGCAAGTTAAAATTCTTCATACTCCTAAACTCGATCAAGCGCGGCTTTGGCCTTGAATTCTTATTTTTTCGCACTGTAAAGATTAAGTCGTGATCGCTTAGTCCAAGGAGTAAAGAACCACTTGTAGCATAACATTCCGCGTGACTAGTTAACAAAACATCGATGGGACTTTTAGATGTTTTAGTTACTCTTGTCGCATTATCGATTCGGTTTGAGAGACAAAATCGATTACAAAAGTCAACCAGCCTTGTGTCAGGAAAACGGCTTTCATCTCTATTCTCATACATGTCCATATTGAAGTCTCCGAGCAAAAGCAGCTCCTTTCTGGTGTTATACATATTTTCGGTAGCTGTTGATAGAGAGGCGAGAAAATCAGATTCCTTGCACTTAGTTGAACTTCTATAACAAGCACACACTATAAAGCGACTCTTATTAGAGTCCTTGACATTCAAACAAATGGATTCAATATCGCTACTTTTTAGTTTTAAGCGTCGATACGCCAGAGGTCACTCCTGATATAGGCAAGCAGACCTCCAGCCCCCTTCTTACGATCTTTGCGAATAGTGCGAAATCCTGGATGTGAAACCAAGTGCGATGAGACAGTACTGTCGATCTTTGTTTCGGCTAGAAACAGAATATCAAACATAGGCATGGGTCGCACTTGGCAAAGTTTTGGAAAAATTTGTTTACCTTGCGGTAGAACTCTGTCATCAGGAGACATTGGCAAGTGCGACCCCAAGTTTTCCGGTTGGAAAAAAACTTTGCGAAACAGAAAAACATCAAAGAGGCCGAAGTGCTTGGGTGGGGCAGGCAGATTTTGGAAAACTCGAGCTAAACAATAGGAATCACGGCGGTAAGTGTCAGCACTTGTCAGCGAAACGTGACCAATTTGAAACACGATCAATTTGAATCAATCGTTGAAAATTTCTGACCTTCGCGTTTTCGTTGTGGACGGACGAGGCTACCACTAATTTTCGCCATTTTAACGTTTTTGCGAAAACTTTCTACGGGCGAGCAATTCATAAGCTTGTAATCCTTCGCTATTTCAACGTTTTTACGGGAACTCTCTACAGGCGAGCCAATTATAGTCTACCCAGGCACCGTCACAGGTTTGTTATTCTGCGAGCTAAATAGAGTCTTTGCAGCCAAGCACTTTATTTTCTTTATTTCTCCCATCCTCCTGAAACTGGGAAAGGAGGAAAACGATCCTACGCCAAATGATCGGACTGCGAAGAGATAATGTTCTCTGGTATCTGGCCTACTTTAGTTCTCAATGTGTCAAAACAACGACAATTAACTCCCGCTAGTAAATACTAGTGCGACCCTTCTCGATTTGACTAAAAGTTTTCTTTTCCGGTTGCGGTTTCGAATTTTTGTGGTTTTTTAGCCGGCAAAGATGAAAACTTTTCCCAAGTGCGACCTATGCCATATTTCTATTTAGCAACTCTTTGACCTCATCGATTTTGTTAACTACGCTGTTAATGTTTAAGTATCCGATCTTGATATTGAACTTATAGTAGCCACTTATGTTCGACTGGTACCAGTCCAAAGAGTCGTAATCGTTGTCTTCGAGTTCGTCATACTGGCTGCCTCCCTTACTTCTATTTAGCTCTGTATCCGAGTCAAAAAAGGAATCAGATAGCGGCGGAGGTTCACATCGACTGCAACTCCAAAGGTTAACATCTAATCTCAATTTTCCTGCTTCACATTTGTAATGAAAAGATCCAGAACATAGATTTCATTTCAATTCCTTTTGGTTTAGCCGTATAGTTTCATTGCATGTTAAACGACTCTTCTTGACTGCAATATTCTGCACTGACTTTTTCCTTCCAGTTTTTGCGTCATCAGAACCGGGATTTGTTTCAACGTCACCGGCGAGAACGAGACGATCTGTGGCAACCGAGTTGGGGTAGTAAGAATGAATTTGTTTAGATCTTTTGATCTTCCTGGTGATTTTTGTTCTTATTTTACACTTTGTGATTAATTGTGTCGGGGGTGGCAGAAATTCCTGGCTGGTTTCCCATTCAGTGTCAATACCGGAAGGCGAGACTTGTGCGAGAATTGTGCGAATTCTGTTGATGGAGAATGTTGGCTCTAAAATGACTATGGCACCTGTCTATCTTACAGCGAGGAATTACAGAATCATCTCTTGTTATTGTAAATGAATTCCTAAATAATTGTTGAATACTGAATTAAAATACGCAAATGTAAATCACATGGCTAATTTATTCCTATTTGTCTTTTTGCCTTTTGCTTTTTTCTATGACAATGTTATTGCAATTAGGTGTATATGAAATAAATCATATAAGAACCGCGGAAATTAAATCAAACGAAGAATGATCCTCGTGAACGCAATTTATGCGATTGCGTAAGGAGCCCGAAAAAATTCAGGACTTCGAAGGGATTTGAACCCGTGACCTCGGGTGTAAGTTAATAAGCCAGCCTACATATTCCAATGCGGTGAGTTTTCCCTGGCGTTCTGTGAGGCATTTTACAGGGGGGCTTTTTAAGAACATGATTATACAGCAGTTACAGATATTTTTCTGTAGTCTGTGTACCAAGCGTTTCCGTGTGGTTTCGGAGCAAAGAACGAGGAACGATCAGGCGTCAAAAACGAGTAAAAGAGCGCAAGGAAGATGGCTCTCGTTCCAATTTTCCCCCGGCCAAAACCGATCGTAACATCCGTGTTTCTTGACTCTAAGGCATTTCAAAAAGAAAACTGAAAAGAGCTTTTAAAAAGAGCCTAAAGCGTTTACACTCTTGTATCGGTATTGTAAGATAACTAAGATGTCACAAGTAAACATATTAATTCATTATCAGTAACCTTAGCGGCGGCCATTTTTCTTTTAGGAATCCAAGTGGAAAAGATGCAAGAACCTTATATCTGGAGAGGAAAAAATCAATGAAACGAATCAAATCTCATCAAATGACTCAGAAATTCTGAGTATCTACAGGCCTGATCAAGATTGCGCAAGTGTTTTTCAAACTCGTTTTGTTCATCCTCCTGTGTCAAAAGAAGAAAAGGAGCTTCCGATCGCTTTTAGTCTCACTGTTCATAAAGGTTCACGTCTGCTCGATCGAATTCTACGAGCAATTTACATGCCAAACAATGTCTACTGCATCCACATCGACAAGAAATCCCCAGAGGTCTTCAGTAAAGCAATTCGAGCCATTATACGCTGCCTTCCAAACGTTTTTATCGCAGCAAACAGTGTTGACGTCATATGGGGACATATTACTGTAGTTCAAGCTCAATTTCGTTGCATGGAAGAGCTTTTGAAATCACAAGTTAAATGGAAATATTACATAAGTTTAGTTGGACAGGATTTTCCGCTTTATGATAACAAGCAGATTGTAAAAGCATTACAAGGTTTAAACAATACCAACAACATAGAAAGTTATCCAATGGCCAAACGTGAATTATCTCGAATTAACTTTGTTTACATATTAAAAGAAAACCACCGGAATGTCAGAACAAATAAGCCAAAAGGGCCGCCACCACACAAGATTTTAATCTGTAAAGGATCAACACACATTATTGCTATAAGAGAATTCGTCGAATTTGTTCTTCATGGTCAAATAGGAAAAGACTTCTATGAATTCTTAAAAGATACTGCAGTACCGGATGAAACGATTTATTCTTCATTACAAAGACATCCAGGAGTTCCAGGCGGAATCAACGGAAATCAACCAACATGGATACCACGGGCCATGTATTGGATTAGCAAGGAAACCAGTGGCATTTGCCATGGGGAATGGGTGCGACAGCTGTGTTGGATTACTTTCCAAGATTTACGCTGGACGCTGGGAGAAGAAAAGAAAGACAAACTTTTTGTTCATAAGATTCCGTTTAACTTTAACGAGGAATTAATAGAATGTATTCTTGTGGCAAGGCAAGGAAGGAAGTACGACACTGCAACGTGGAAAACCAATACCACTAGTAGAGACCTTTAGATTCTAGGACGAGAACGACTAAGAGTACGCAGATTTAATTTAAAGTTTTTCCTCGCGTTCTCAAATAACATACACCCGGGATAGCTTCACTGTACATCATTTTCGCCAAAAAAATTGGTAGTGTTATCTTGATTGAAGGAGGTTAAGCTATCTCCCAGCAGCAAAATAATAAAACCTATAACACTTTATAACTTGTGTCCGCTAACACCATATTCTCGCTAAAACTCGCAGCAGAATGACGATGACTCAGCTATCTCATTTTCGCGCCAAAATGACGCTGGTTTGCGAGAGCTTTACTTAGTATTGAGAAAATCTCGTACTCGTCTTAGAATCTAAAAGTCTCTAGTGTTTACTATTCGACTACAAACGCACCAACGTTAAAGGCGAATGGTCGTTCGAAAACTGCGAAGGAAAAGAAGTTAGGACATGAAAGGACTTCTAAAAAAAAAAAATCAAAAAATGGCAGGTAATTGGACTAATACTGTTAATTCAAAGGATAAAGTAGAACGCCTTGTTCACAGTATACTAGAACTAAAGGTCAAAGGTGTTGTAAAAACAATTGGTTTTAAATGACACGAAGCACAAAAATACTCCTTATATCTCAAAGATATCAAAGCTAAAGGTAATGCGAGAACTCCACTAGAACATACGAAGGAACATTATAATGAAGAGTGGTAATGCAGCAAAGCTTAGATACCCAGCCAAAGGGCATTAAGTTATTTACCTCTTTCACATTGCCCATAATACACCTTGTTTAGGTGCCGATCATTATATAGGGGTACAGATTTTGAGGGACGTCGAGGTATACAGGAAGTTAGTTGAACAACGGTTTATTCCTGAGCTTTCCAAGTCCACCAATTCTTTATTTGCCTCGAAGTTCGTATATAGCCTTCGCTTTGACGTTGTTTTTAATAATTCATATCGAATTTGCATAAGGAAGTTTTAGCCGCAAAAGGGCTCGTGCCATTTTATTGTACTTGGTTGATTACTTAGTGTTCGTTAACGCAATAATTCTAGAAAAAGCCAACAGTGTTTACAGCTATCAAAACTATTCACCACTTACTCTTTTCAACTAGACACGTTTAACTTCAATCGTTGACTTTAAGAAAAATCATTAGTTTTCAGAATAATGGCTATTAACTTTTGTTTATCTTTAATTTAAGCTTTCTTTTTATTCTGTACGACATCCGTTAACATTAGCACAGATGTGCCTCGCTTTAATTGCATTTTACCCATATGTATTTGCGAACATAACGTTCATTAATCTGTTGGTTAAATAGTGGCAACAGCTGAGTTTGGGATATGAAGGGTTTTGCTGACTAGCAAATTCGAAATATATTTGCTTTGCTTCAAAACTAGGAAACTAGTAATTAGTCCGCGGTTCTTCCTGTTTGAACAGACGCTAGCTGGCCCTTCAATTTCATTCATATTGTAAAATATTGTACATAAATGCTGTTTTGCTGACCTAGCGAACGTAGCTAGCTTTTGTTCCAGTACTTTTACTTTTTAAAAAAATAGAAACACTAACAAGCTATAACTACCTCTTTTATTTCATTTTCATTTACTTCTAAATGATTTCTGTTGACACATCTATTGTACTCTTTTGTTTTCAATGGTTGTAAAAATCAACTATAAGTAAGTTAGTTTTTACCGATTTTTTCGATTACATCGCCGGTTTCATTTGTGAGCTAAGTTACGCCAAGTGTACAAGAATAAACGCTGTTGGAACCAAGTTTAGTTCTGTTTTATCTACTGTGTAACAGTTAGTGGTCAGATCCCGGACTTCAAGAGAAGTGACGGTTCTTTCCCGCAAGCGAGTTGCAATTGAGTCTAGTTTTCCCCAGTTTTATCGTGAGTCAAGCACCGAGTTCCCGTTGAGCCTTAAATTCGTTTCAGAGTGTGAAAACCCTCCGTCACACAAGTTCCAAGATTTTCTAAGGTTTACTAAGTTTACAAAGTGGTTGTATTTATGCTAAACTATTAAGTTAAGTGGTTTTTAAGAAAGGTCAATGGTATTCTTATGCATAAAATAGGTGTTAGGAGGTGGTAGAACCGATAGAACAAAAGATACTGAATTTAGTTGGATCCAGCTGCGTGTGGAAAAAATTTGCAAAACTGAAAATATTTCTATAGCCAAATTCCTATGCAGGAAGGTAGGTAAAACGATGGTTTGAAAGAAACAAAATTTTCCTAAGATTCCGTCGAAAGAAATTTTAATTTGAAAGTAAGCTGAAAATAGCTCAACTGAGAACAGAGAACTAAAAAGGTGTCAGGTCGCGTGGCCCCAACAAGATTTTAATGAGATAAGGAAATCTGATTATGATTTGGAAGCGAAAGTGAGAACTATCTTCAGGTTAAATTAAACGAACTTCGTTTACAGAAAACGCTTATTTTCCCGGCCATTCCACAGCTGAATACATATACTGAGGGATGTTATTATTTCTATCTATCGAACTTGTTTCCATGTTTCTTAAATAAGCTTGAAGGGGTGTTTCTTAACCTCAGTTAAACCTCAGTTTAGTTGCAAAAGACTTAAACCACAATTATGATGTTTCCTACAATTAACCGTGCGTCCAACTTTTATTTTTTGATTGATCCCAACACCAAAGAGGTCGTTGGAAAAATCTTTAGTCAAAGGCTTAACTGACCAGCAAAGGTTTGCTAGTAGAATCTTAAGTGTGTCCACCTGTTCTGAGAGCTTGTAAACACCATCCTTTGTTCCTTAACAAAAGATATTTGAGATATACAGGGTGTCCCAAAAGTTCGTTCCTCTAATTTCATGCACTATAAATTTTGATCAAAACTTATTTTTACATGAAATTTCTAGAAGATGTTTATTTCTCTATCGAGAACATATATTCAGAATTTCAGTAACTGGCATGCCCTTTTTGCTTTTTTTTATCGCATTCTGTAGCCGTTGCGGCATGGCGTGGGACACGGCATGTAGACCCACAGATGACCCATTTTGAGCTTTTTTATCACCTGGTGCGCAGGAGCCAGCTGAAACCCCAAACAATATTTGTTCACTTTCGGCAGCTGAAAAAAAAATATTTGGGGTATTTATCTAAGAAAGATAATCATTCCGGTCCCCTTCTACAGCAAGGCTTTTGTACTTCTCAGAAACTTGAGACAAGCTGAGCGTTACTTGGCAGATTATTAAGTAGAGGTTTTTTCAGTTTTGCCATCTCAGGGGCCTCCAATTTTAAACATTCGTTCGCTTTTCATGAACCTGTGCTGGACTTGGCTTGCTTATGTGACGGCTTCCTGGTTGAGTCTCCTATTTTGTATCTAGCCTTCTGTAAGACTGATGTTAGCTGCTTTATTCGGGACTTTTGGTCTTCCCCTTCGTTTCTTGCCTTCAAAACCTTTATTACTCCATGATCATTTTACCACCCAACATTCGGATTTTCTCAGTTTTTTTGCAGTTATTACAACAGATAAGCCAGCAAATCGAAGTATACATGCTTATGCTCTCACGTAGCGGCACGTCTTTGCGAAAAGGGGTTCATCTTTCATGATATTCACAAAATACAAGGAAGGAGTTCGAGCAATTCGGACAATGAAATACTAAAAATATTTGGAAAAATATACTCGTGCACGCGCACCTTTGGCGCGGAAGTACACAAATCGAATTTTCGCGTCAAAAGACTGGCACAACAGGTATGAACTTAGTGAATTAGATTGAAAGACACAACTTTTGTTTAAATGATTTGCTTACCAAGTCTAATAGAACTGAAATACGGACTTATAAAGTAGAGGAACGAATTTTGGGACACCCTGTAGTCACGGTGGAACTTTTGATTTCCGAATCGACCTAAAAACAAACTTATTTATATATTATAAATTATATCCCTGAATAAATTTGAATTGCCCAACACCGGAATAAATAAAATATACTGAATAAAGATTAATGATTACGAAGAAAAGCGCATACAATAAAGCAGACTGAGCAAAAATGCACTCTAACAATTAGAAATGTTATTAGCGGGGAGTATCGGCCATCTACTCCTAATGGCTTTCTTCTTTCGCATTACGCTTTTGTTACAGGAAATCTTTTATAACAGATGTACACAGTTTATCCTTAAAGACTGCAATAGTCTCTATGCACGTGCAGAGTTGTTGTTTTGCTCATTAAACCTATTGCTTTTTTGAAGTTCTGCCTGCCGTCGCCGTCGTAGTTTCGTAAGGTCCTTATCACCCTGCGATTCATGACGGCAAAAAAATTTACCAAAATGTGTTGCACGTTTACAGTTTACTAATGGTATGTGTATTGGCAGTTTCATCAAGTTCCTTTATTGTTATGTCCAAACTCGCAATTCACAGTGCACAAAACAAAGCAGATGACGCAAAACAGAGTAGCCCGAGACGTGGCGTTATAAAATGTAGATTGGGGAAGTCTTTCGGAGATTGACGAAGAGGTTGTTTTGTTAAGATACTCCAGCCTCCTTCAGAATTTATTATTGAAACCATAGGAAACTTGATTTAGCTTGCATTAGGGGAATGATTTCTGCTGTAGTCTTTCGATCTTACTAGTGAAATCGAGACGAAAATGATGACAAGATTCAAGCGATGGTAAACTAATTATACGTTCTTTAGTATTGAAATAATTTGCTCAATATTAAAAGCTTTTTCCGTGCGTTCAGAATGTGGTCCAGGGTGTGGATTCCAAGGCAGGGGAGGGAGATGTGGCTTCTACTCCCAGTCCCCTTAAGTAGAAAAAAAGGCGTCGCATTGAATTTACGCATTTGATAAGTTTTAAGGTGAATTTCCACTGTCACGCAATTTTTTAAGTGCGAACACACGTAAATTTTACCCGCTTAAATAAAATAGAGGCAATGTACGGGGTGGGGGGAGGGGTAATGCGTAAATGTGAAAGTTGAACCTCGCTCAACTTTCGGGTTTTCATACATTCCCTCTATTTTATTTAAGTGCGTTCGCACGTAAAAATTAAGTGATAATGGCAATAAACCCTAACGCCGATAATCCTTGCCATACTTTGCATTCACAGAGTTTAAAAACTAGAAGAATCTAATAAATAGCACTGAAAACGGTAACTCAAACCTAACTCAATGTTAACTCAAAATCTAACTCAACTCAGACTCGTAACTCGATCGTTAACCTATCTCGAAAAAGGTTGGTGCCTATGGCAAATGTGAGTTTTCTAATTTCTTCCTGTTCCAACGTGCCAATACGATTATTACTGTTTTCGTAGCATGTTTGATGGTATACTGCAATTTGGCTGTCAGAGTTTTATTATCCTTTTAGTTGTGCGCTACAGATCAATTCAAAAACGACCGAGTTTTGGTTCGCTTGCAGACACTGAGTTTAGGTCAGGTAAAATAAGAAAGTTTTAGTCTTGCCCTAGCTACTTAACAATGTTTATGGTTTTCGAAGATAGTCCTGTGTTGTGTTGTATCGCATGCAAAAAATAAACTTCGCTCGTTTAATTTTGAGGAGTTTGTGAGCTTCAGAAAATGGTCAAAATTTGCTTACAAAAATGGCGTTCGAGGAGGTCAAACAAAGGGATGCTCCTATCTCTAACTCCACTAACTTACTCCACTAACCTATCTATGATGTTGTAGTATGAGCTTATTCTGTTGATCCCCTTCCGTTGACATTTTCAACATTTTGCCTCGTTTTCTGTTAATTGTGAGGAAAGATATTCGGGGGCACAGCTAGCCCGACATACATTTAAACGCAATAATGGCGCTACGATAAAAAAAACTCGCTAGCGGCAGGTAGCCATCTCAGTTTTTTAAGAAAGGGCGTGATATGATCGTATTTGAGGGTTCCATTTGTGATACGGCAAACAAAATTTTGCACAGCTTGCAACTTTTGTATGTTTTTCCTACAAGACATACATACGTACAAGGCATACAAGTAGAAACGGTGTTGATTATAGCTTCATCGTATGACAAATTAGGGTCCGATGTTGCTCGTAAGTCCTTGGCCGTCAGTGAGTAGGAAAGATATCTTTTCCTAGTAGAGACACACGGAAGTCTTGCAATCTATGCAACGATTGCGTGCCTACCGCCAAACACCATGAGCTTGGTCTTGGTTGGGTTCAAGAGCCGATGGTTTTTGAAACACCACACCGTAATTTTTAGGGAGTTATTATAACTCCAAAAATGGAGTAAAAATTTTAGGTACAGGATAACCCCGTTTTTGGGGTTATTTTAACTCCTAATATAACTCCCAATTTGGGGTTATTTTTACTCCTGAAAAAGAGTTCTTTTTACTCTCAGTCTGGAGTTAAAATCACTCCGAAATGGGGTTACTTGTACTCCTTACATGGGTTGTTTTTACTCTTTTTGGAGTTAATTTAACTCTGAAAGTGGAGAAAAAAATTTTAGGTACAGGATAACTCCTTTTTTGGGGTTATTTTAATTCCTCAATATCTGGGGTCACTTTTACTCCTGAAAAAGAGTTCTCTAAACTCCTTTTTGGAGTTAAAATAACTCCACGAAAAATAACTCCACTGTAAGGAGTTAAATTAGCCCCACTAGAGGAGTTATTATAACTCCCTGAAAATTACAGTGCAGTTCCTTACATTTAAAAGACCTTCGTTCATATCACAGATAGCCGACTGCTTGTCTTGTATTTGAAAGGAAACGAGTAGTTTTGTTTCGTCCACGTAACACTGCGAACTGCACTGATTTCATGGCCGTAGACGGGAGATCGTTAACATAAATGCTGAAAAGAAGCGGGTCAAGGATCAGTACACTTGCCTCATCATGGTTAATTTTCATTTCATTCACCGCTTCTGTCTTCGAAAAGAGTTGAGTCTTAACAAGTGGTTCTTTCGTTGTTGTATAGTGAATCACCCACTACAAGAAAAATTTTGGCAATGAGAAGTTATCACCGATTATTATAATTATTGCTGAATCTGCGATCTGTACAGCCCCCGAACTGATGATCCCGATCCCGAAATAATCCCCAACCCTGATTGGGGATCATTTCGGGGGCTGTACAGATCGGGTCAGATCGGGCAAAAGCGAATCCTGTCTTCTCTGAATTTCTTTCGTTGGTCCCGCAATAACTGAATGTCCTCTTTTTCCGGGTCATATAGTATATATACTTTATTGGCCAAGATTGTTCGGTCAAGATGGCTGGATATTTGCCCGTTTTTTTCTTTTCCTAATTGCTACTGACCTCGACGTCGACTCGGTCCATAAAAACGCAAAAAACAACGAGGCCAACACCCGGGCATCTTGACCTCTCGCTTGTCCAATAACGCATATTTACTGATTACTTGAGCACGAAACGGGAACCATTACCGTATTTTATTATTACTAGAGGGTCTCAATGGAGTTAACCGATGGGCGTAAAACGGCCAAAAATTTAGTATATAGCCGTAAAAATTGAAAAATTTCAACCGTTAGCCGTAAATAGGGTAAAAAATAGTTAACCGTAAAAGAAATTGTTCCCTAGATTTGTTAATTTTAAGGAAGGTACTAAAGTCACTTATGGTTGCGTTTTTTATTTCCCGGCTAGTGTGGCTCCGTACGCACGTTAGGTAAAGCGCCTTTTAGGTGTTGACCAAGACCCTCGTTCCATTTCCGCCGCTCTCTCGGGGTTTTTATTTATTTTTTTTTTTCCATAGCGAAAGTGTCGCTTCTTGCTGGGGATTACTATTTGCGATTTTCAGGAGGTCGTGCCCTCGAAACACTAGTGAAACAACACGCAGAGATCTCACTGTTTGTAAAACACGTTGCCAATAATCAACATTTCCCTGTTTTTCTCTGACGCTACGGTAGACATTGCCATGCCTAGTCCCTGTACGGCGTCTTCCCACGCAATCTCGATCAAGGCATTTCGGTGGCGAACTCGCTCGGACCACGTGACCCGAAACGCATTAGCCGCGCGAAACAATGAGGCCTACGGACAAGGCAACGGCTGACAGTGGTTCCGTACAGTCCTTCGCTATCATTAAAAACACTGGACACGAGAATTTTGTTATTGGCCATTTTCACACTAGAGCTAGAAACGGATTATCCGTCTGAGACTAGCCTGTGTACAGTCGCCCCCTTCCCAACAGACACCTCCTCTCCGATTTTTTTCTGAGAGAAGGGGGCGGCTATACACAGGCTATCTGGAACAGATAATCCCGTCTTCAAACTGTCCGTCGAAATTGAAGAATAAAGTCAGGCGGATTGTTCATTCAAAATTAAAACTATTCCATTTTCAAATTAAGACGTACTACCTATCTGACGCGAATCATCAAACGGATAACCCGTCTCACACGAACAATCCGTCTCTTGTGTGAAAATGGCCATTTCTGTTGTAATGAATGTCGCGCCCAGGCCTCGCGTTCGCGTTCGCGTTTATCACAAAGATTATTTTTAAATTGACTATTGTTATTTCTGTGTAAAATAATATTAGAAGTGGAATACTTTATTAAAATTATGATCTATCAAATGTTAAAATTTTTCAAAAGAATAGCTTATTTCATCCCAAGATGATCTTAAGACCTTTATTTTGCTTTAAAGATACAAAAAAATACAGGTTAATTAATATTTAACTTTTTGAATCAAAACAAGTTAATTTTTAACTTTTTCGTTAACCGTAAGTGAAAAAAATTAGCCGATAGCCGTAAAAGAGCCAAAATTTTAGCCGATAACCGTAAATGCCACCACCCCAGTGAGACCCTCTTACTAGTTATAGCTATCGCTCAGTGCTAACGAGCAAAGATTTTACCTATATTCGAGAGCTGTTCAATTTGTTTAGAAATGTCATGAATCACAGTAATTTATGAACCGACTGTATAAGCGGAAATTGCCCTGAAAATAGTGCAAGCGAGAGGCACAGATACACCAACTACGCATGGGCAAAGCCATATAACGCAGGAAGAAGCAGCCGTGGATAGCTGTTTGGCGTTTATTGGGATTCATCAGCATGAAAGGGGAAAACCCGTGTCTCAAAGACCCTCTACTGCCGAGCCGAGTACAAAGCACTCGCTTATGCGCCAGCTGCACACGACACGTGGGAACTGTTGGCTGGGAACCGCAGTGCAGTTCTCCCACGACATGCGCGGGGAAGGCGGATCATGGGTTAGTGTATGTGTGTGATATTAGGAGAACACTCGTAAAGCTTGTAAATCGCTCGCCTTCGGCTCGTGATCCTGCGTGGGTTATCACGCCGGTAAACCCATTGAAAGTGTGGTCTATTGCTTAAAACTCGGCTACACCTGTGAAATAGGGAAGGGGGAAAACCTTGCAGAACCCTGGATAGAAATACGTTCTTCACACGTCGCACAACAAAAACAAGACGGCTACTTTAACAGGTTGAAATACAGTCAGGGAGCAACTGCTTTTATTATAAAAACATATATCGTAAAAATAGTATATGCAAACATGTTTCTTTAATACCGACCTTTCCGCAACGGTTCTGAACGGCTTGTCAAAAGCACTTAAATACTATTTACTCCAAAAAAATTTTGAGGATAATGTTCCGTAACATCAACAAACATTGAAATTCATCTTTGATCTTGTGCCATACTATTGTAATTATACTCTTGTCTTCTAACTTTCACCGTAAACTTTTCGGTAAAAATTTTTAACGTAATTTACATAATGCATTGATTACTAAAAACTCTAATGACCCCCCAATTGGGTATTGACATTGGCCATTGCTAACTTAAAAAGAGCAATGTTTACAGTACGATACCAATTAATTGATTTCCCAATAAATTTTTTGAACAACAACTTGGAAGAAAAGACTATGTAATAAGAGAATTTGGGAGTGATATGCCTCTGAACAGACGGATGCGGATCTATGGATCGGGCGCTTGAAAGTTTAAGGTTGTCTGTCCTCGTTCGGGATCTTGTAATTTGAATATCTTTACTCTTTTACTCTGTCCTATGGAACTAAAAATAAAAAAGTAGTTGGTTAACAGGTCACAAACGTCCCTAAAGCAACAGCGATATGAAACAATCAAAACTGTATTGGAAATTAAGCAGTACCGCTAATTGCCACAAACACTCGCATGCGCATAGACTACGAACAATCTCTCTTTTTCCTTACTCCGTCGAGTGAAACGCGCGAGACGAAAATGACCACACGCGTGACTGCTGCCCTCTTTTCTCGCACCAAAAGAGAGACTGCTCGCATTCTACAGGTGTATGGTAACACTACCTCTTTACGTCTGTTTTTTCACTAAGCTGATTTACTATTTGTCTCTTACATTCTCTGCGAAACAAAGGCAAATGATAACCTCTGAAGCTTTGAGGAGAATGCAAGGAACACAAGACGGTTTTTCGATTTCACCGCTAAGACATTACACCTAAGAAGCTGTATTCGACGCTAACACGTAATGAATTTTGTTTCAATTCTGCTTTCTCCTGCCTATTAGTAATGGTAACAGGACTGAGTGGAGTCCAATTCGGTTTGAAATCATACGAATGATTAACAAAATCGGACGACCGCGTAGCGGGAGTCCGATTTGTTTAATCACGAGTATGATTACAGACCGAATTGGACGACACGAGGTTCTGTTATCAATTAATCATAACTTTAACAAAATTTGTGATATATAAAGCTCTTTTTAAAATCAAAACACAAGAAATTCCAAGATTTTTGCTAGCAGTGAAAAAAAAAGGCCATTTAAGCGCGCGCGTGATGGCGCGTACTATCCAATAAGGTCCTTTCGAAATTCTTGGACGCGCGCTCCTGAGAACTAGGTACTTGCATGTAAACGAGCCTTAGAGGACCGCTGGGAAAATTAAAAAATACAAATGCATTCACTGTCTTCACTGTAAGTTGAAATGCTCTAAGTTTTGCAAAAGTCGAGGTGAAGTTTTGTTCGGGGGCAAACTGCTTGAACAGTTCAAGGAATCGTCCGGATCTTTCCTTTTTCTGTTTTCCTTCGGAAGGGCATTTTAGGAGGCTATGGAGAAACTTCTGTAGACGTAGTGATCCCGAATTCCAAAATCAAAAAACCCCTCGGATTTGAAGTTATTCCAGATGAATTACCGAAATATTTTAATCCCTCGACCCACCAATGCCGTGTTCCTTCCCGTGAAAAGAGACTGGAGGATAGAGAGGGACGTGCTGTTGATAAAAAAGAAAAGCCTCACCGAGGAAGACAAAGGCATTTGTTTCTTGAGCGACGATGCAGCCTTTTTAGATCACAATTATTGCCACCTTCTTCCTAACGACAAAGGAACTCAAACGGGCTTTCCTTGTGAAGATCTAGAGGTTTTAACCCGTAAAATTGACGCTTTAAAAGAAGAGAACGCCGAACTTAAATCAAAGTTATCAAACAAAAAACAATTGAAAAGAGAGCTCTTTGTGGATGATGTTTTGAAAGATGATGAGTCTGTCAAATTTTTTACGGATATACCTAGCCTTGCTTGCTTTATGATGATATTTAATTTGCTCAAGCCGTTTGCAGAAAAACTTAAGTATTGGGACAAAAACAAAGAAAAAGAAGTAAGCTATCAAAAAGATTCAAGTAAAAAAAGCCTGGAAAGTAAATATTATTGACCATTATGGAGGAATTTATCTTAAGTTTGGTGAGACTCAGACTTGGGCTTTTCAGCAGACATCTTAAAGATATCTTTGGAGTATCAGTTAGCAAAGTTTTCACAACGTGGATTTGCTTTTTATCTACAGTTTTTTCTTAAATGGCCTTGTAAGGAAGAAATTAAGAACAAGTTGCCAAGTTCTTTTAATAAATTTCCAAGCACTCGAATAATAATAGATTGCACAGAGATATTTTTGCAAAAGCCAACATCCCCTAGTACCCAGAGAGCTACATGGAGTAACTATAAACAGCACAATACCATGAAAGCACTGGTGGGAATGACTCCAACAGGTTACTTCCCCTTTGTTTCTAAACTATGGACTGGAAATGTTAGTGATAGATACATCACAGAAAGAAGTGGTCTACTGGACAAACTTGAAGAGGGGGATTCTCTTATGGCCGACAAGGGGTTCAACATCAGAGATCTGCTTACAAGAAAGAAAGTTGCACTTAATATCCCACCACTTTGCAAAGGTACCTTTCCATAAAAGGAGCTAACAGGGTAGGAGTGGAAGAGGGTATGTTAAGATCAAAGAGAAAGTCTCCCTGGACAAAGTAAAAAAAAAAAACAGATATAAGAGCATCCATAACTTGTTGCTCGTAAAAAGGATCTTTCTAACTAAACAGAAGTTTCTTTGGAATATTTTTTATATTATAGGGTTAGGGTTAAGTTGAACTACTCAAAGATAAAGGTAGTCTCTTCTAACTTCCAAACATGTTTACATAGCAGGGGTGGATCCAGAAAATTCACAAAAAGCTGGTGTGAGGCAGTGGTTTGCCACTTCCACCCATCCAATAATTTAGCATAGGTTTTGTTTCGAAAAAAGGTTTCCAGGTTTTATCAGTACCTTTTGAATTGGCATTTACTTTATTCAAAATCCTTTTTTCTCCTCTTACACAGGAAAGCAACTTTCAAAAAAGGCAGTACCATTGCAAGTGTTCGGATCCACGTTGAACGTGTTATTTGACGTTTTAAGGACTTTAGAATTCTACAAGGGAACTTCCTTCTTCAAATGCTACCCATTGCAGAAAATATTCTAAGTGTTTGTGCTGCTCTCTGCAATTTGCTACTACCACTGGCCAAACGACTGACGCATTTGTCCAGAGAGCAGAAAAGCACACCAAGTTATTGTTACGTGGAAGTGACTGCAACTTGGAGTATGTAAATGGTAAATGAAACATGTATTAAAAGTATCCAGAGACGGATCAATAAAATTATGTGGTATCTAATCCAGCATAGACAAAAAACAGTATTTAAGCACCTTCACTTTTACAATCAGCATCTAACGGGAGTCACTCTATAATGACTTAAGTATGTCATGGTGGAATAGTTCCTGAACTATACACTCCAAAAAGAAGTTTCTCAGCTTTTGGATCATTTCATTCCACAAATCACTATCAAACTTAACGTTTACAATCAATATTCCTTTGAGGGTATAAATAACTAGATCACAGTGATGAATCCCTGTTATCCCCATCAGTCCCTGGATTTGGTAGTTCCATTTGGTTTCTTTTTTAATTTCATACTTGCCATCCACAAGCATGAGGTTCTCCTCAGCTGCAACATGTGGAGGGAGATTTCTTTTTGCATACAAGCAAGTGTAAATCCTTATACCATCAGGACTAGATCCCAAGAAGGGTCATAATGTGTTTACAATGAGTCCACTTTTCTCTATTGACAACTTCTCATGATTTTTGTTGTTTCTTTTTTTTTAATGTAAAGATCAAGTGGTCGCTTTTCTTCTTCATGCCCCCATGTCAACTGTCGTGGAATGGCATCTTCAGCAATGGGACAGTAATTCATGAGATGTTTAATAGTGTTTCTTCTGTCTGTGCTCTCTCTAAGGTGGCACACAGTGTAAAATGAGGAAGCTGTAATTCTCCCTGCCCTTTGATCAAACCAAAATTGAGACTGGGATTGATAGACAGTTTTCTTGTTGATCATTTCTGCTTGCTCTTCATTAAAGGGAATAGACTCAAGGAATTCAATTGCAAGTTCTTTAGAAACTGTAGGCATCACTTTTTCAGAATTAACAGAAACAAGCACTTTGGCATAATCATTCCTTGAATATACATGTACACTTTGAACACTTTCTTCTTCACAGACATTAACATCACTGCTGATGAAAGCTCCGACTTCTTCCTCTGTTTGCCTGGGTCCTTTAGTTGAAGATAAAAATGGCAGAGCTGAAGAGCTAGGACATGTTTCCAGCAACCCAGCTTAAAATCTTGTTCCAGTTCAGACACATTACAAGGAATACAAATTGGATTAAAATCTCTTGGGTGAATTGGGTCTTTCAATGTCACACCATAACTACCACTCGTTTGAGGGTCGTGAATGGGCAAACTTCCCTCATTTCTCTTTCCACATGCACTGTCCTGATGTCCATGATTGGAGATCATTGAATCTCACATTTGCTTCTAGATCAAACAACGCTGCAGCTATGTGCCGGCGACCTCCATCTGCCCTGTTTAAAGGAGGACCAATATGACAAATATGTATCTCACATTGTTCACACTGATAGACTGTAAAGTAGCCAATAAGTTCAGTTACTAGGCTCACAGATTCTGACTTTGAACTACTGTTTCAATACTTAGTGCTGAAGTCATAAATGATCGAGAAGGTTTGAGACTTAAAATAATGCATCTATTGATTTAGATCTTCAATTCCGGAGGCATTTACTTTTTACTTATGTTACAACTGTTACCAGGGAAAATAAACCTTCAATCTGAATAAAACAAAACCTGTCACACAGAAAAACAACTGAAAAGACCAAACGTTTTGATTCTCAGACGTAGGTTTATGGAATATCAAGCCACGCTTCAGAAATCAAAAGAAGAAAATACATACCCTCCTTTGCATAAGCAGTAGACTGAATTGACACTTCCATCCTTCTTTAAAATGAAAAACCCTCTGTATGTTGCTGAACCATCATCAGTCTTGAATTTTTCCGCTGGCTTTACAGCAAACTTAAAATAACTGTAATTACTATTGGGTTGACGTGGGTGATGCCAAAGTTCTTCCACATGTCCATCAAAAAATAATTTGTACCCCAATAAAGATTTGTAACTTTTTAGGCTTTCGCTGTTGTATACGGGATCTTTTCCCACCAGGTAATTAAAAAGATCGGGGAATCTGAAGTCCGGTACGTAGTAAAGTTTTTGGTCCATTAGGAAAAAACCCGGTTTTCGTTATCCAACGGTTTTGCGAGATCTTCCTCATCGGTTTTCAGTTGCTCTTTCATAGGAATTCGTGGATCGACTGGTGCTTCCTCTTAAGCAATTTTTGGGACTTTCACCTCCTCACTTTTCTCACAAAGTTCTACCAGTTCAACCTTACGTTTTCCTGAGCTTTGAATGCCCCTTTGTTTTAAGTATTCTTTTAACCAAGGAACCGCTTTACAGTCAAAACTGCCTGCAGCAGAGTCAGCCATCTTGCGAGATCGCTCACATGCGACTACCTAGTTCTCAGGAATATGGAAAGGACCCTATTACTTAGGCATGACGCGTACTGTCCAATTAAATTGTCCTATTAAGGCTGTAATCAGGGCAGTTGATGGCCAATCAGATTTGAGAATTTTGTTATAGTTATGATTACTTAAGTGACCTCTCTGTCTGACTACTTCTATATACGCTCTATCTGCATCTTAGTTATCAATTGTCTACAGCCAAACCCCGTTAATACGGACACTGGCGACACTGGGAAGCAAGAGTTGTTTTCCTCATCCTAATCCTTCTAATTTTCGGCGGCCGTTGCAATCGCTACTTTTGAAATATAAGGCTGAAAATTAACAGGTTACCTAATTTTTATATGCTCTTTCAGCTCGTGCTAACAAAATTTTTCAAAAGCGAACTGTTTTCATGTTTACCGAAAGTTGATCACATGAATAACTAATACGAAAGGCCTATTGACAGTTGTCAAAAAATGTTATCCCCTGACCAGTGTCACATGACTGTAGCGTGGGCTCAAGTGTATTTTATGTTATCCGCTGGCCAGTTATTGGTTTTTAATTGATCGCGGGCTCAGGTCAGAATTTCTTATTGACAAAGAAACTCGATTGCATTGCCAGGTTCGTTTCAATTCAGTGAGCACGAGCTCGAATGACCTCTCACGGGCGGATGTTGAAAATTACTTCCGGTGTTTTTTATTGTACAGTCGAACGTCCAATAGCGGCAACCTCTCCAGAACGGCAATTAATTTTTCGTCCCAGAGGATAATCCATACACTGGCTCTTGTTTAAACCTCTCTACAACAGCCACCTCTCTCAAACGCTAACAGCCACAAAAGCGTGTCCCCTACTATCAAAATAGGCTGATTTAGCAACAGAACGGGAACGTCATTTGACGAACACCGCGGCAAAACGTCTACGCATGCGCCAGGTTGAGCATTTCCGGTCTCTTTTTCAGTCACACTTTCCAGTCAGATCAAAGTCTCCCGCGCGCTTTGGGCTTCATTCTGTGTGCAGCGCGTGGTTCAGTTGTTCTGCTTCATACTGCTCGTGTTTTTGACTATTTTTTAGTTATTGAAATTGTTTTTATGGATAACCAGGCACAGATCACTGAAACAATTAGTCGATTAGATTCAGAAAAGGTAAGATATTAATAACTCAGTGTGTAATGTTGGCTAGCGCGTCAGGTAAACTGATTTTCATTCACGAAAACTAAGTTCTTGACTGTTATTTTTCACTTAACCTGGCTGAAACTAAGACATAAAAAGTTATCATTGCAAGCTTGTGTATTGTATTTCTGATTTTCAGTTCTTCAATTTCTCAGTCTTCATGTCTTAAATCTTACAGCCGATTCGAGCTTTATTTGGAAAATGACAACACACAATCGCTTTGTAGTTTTATTTACCAGTGAGTTTTACCGTGTTTTGAAACGAAACTCTTCTGAGTTGATTGCCATGAAACATAAGCTTAATTATACTGCTGAGGTTGGCAGCAAGTTGACCACTCTATTTATTTTTTTCATTCTCAGAATCAGAGAGCGAAAGCTGGTTCGATGGCCGGGCTTTTAGAAGTCGAACTTTTCATGCCATGTATTTAGCAGCTGGAAGTTTCGTGTTTGCATGAGATGCAGCCGAGCCGCACAGTCTGAAATTATTGAAGTCTTCAACCAAAGAACAACCATGTAAAAGAATTAAATAGGCATTTTCTTGAATGAAAGTCATTTATAGGCATGATTAGTAGTTTCCCGACACTGAAAACTCCGGGTGTTCATGACTTCAGTCATTACAGTCGAAGTTGTTATGAAATCCCGCCCATCTTTTGTTTTGAGTTCTTGTTTTCTCTGATAATAAAAAAAATTATTGAACGGACTAAAATTTCATTTTCTGGTTTTAGCGTTAATGATAATGATGACGTCTTTATTTTGGTTTCTTTCATAAGTATTGTTATTCTTTTCTTAGTTATCGCCTTCTCCCAAATTAACTTATGCCAAACCAGTAGCATGCAAGAAAGCCAGTAAAAGCAAATTCGTGGTGTCGAGCGCTCGCGACCTGCAAACTTCTAACATCATTTTCACCGTTGGTGCAAACAGATAACCATGTGATGCCAAAGTTTGACGCTAGAAAAATATATAAGCTTTCGAATGAAGTGATTTTTTTTGCCCCCTTTTTTGTCTGTTTCTCCCTTTTTGCTTTTAAACTTGGTGCGACGGCAATGTTATGCCTACGCAATTGGTTTATATACTAGACCGGAAATAAAAAGCTGATCGGATGTTAAATTTTGTGCTCATCCGCAGTGCGTTTTGCCGCGGTGTTCATTTGACGACGGGTAAGTGCGCGGAAAGGACTAAACTCGACTTCCGGTATCCAATTTGCCGCTCTGTCAGTGGTCAATCCAGTTGTTTGATTTGCACGCGCAGTCATCAACAGACGTTCCCGTTCTGTTGCTAAATAACATCTCGACAACGGCCAGAAAAATAAGCGACTGATGAAAAAGTCAAGACTGGCCATGAAATGTGATTCGTATGGCGCGTTGATGATTATTCGCGGCAATCCTACTTTGACTGTTCCATTTATGCTGCTGCAGGAAGCATAAATTGTTTACGCTACTTAAAGCCAATGTTGCGAACCTTGCTCGTTTTGTCATGTTAACATTTTGATTCAACATGATTCGAATTTATTTGTATATTTTATCTCTATATATTATTTATAATTGGATTACCATCATGGGATACGGTAAGCATCAACTTAGCACGATAAACATGTTGTACTCCCTAAATTAATTTGGTCATATTTACACCTCTACCTCCCCATAGCGGCCAACTATCCAGAACGGCTACTTTCTTCAGTCCCCAAGGTGGCCGTTGTGGGGAGGTTCGACTGTAGTCATTTTAAGAATAGCGCTAAACAGGCCATATCATATATAACTTATTAACCTCTTCCGTTCGGTTCTTACAGGAAAATCTCAGACCTCGGCCTTGGTTAATAAGTAGTATATAACAATGACATTTCACGCCGGTCACCTACCTCATGTCCTGAGGAGTAAGAAGGATAAATTGCCTTTCTTGTTGTTCTTTGGCCACCTTTAACATCATTTCCATACTAATTCGCCTGTTTACCATGTCCTACCAATAACAAAAAGACATTAAGACATCCTCACACGCCCGGAGGTTTCAGAGTAGTTTTACCTGGTTCATAAAAGAGAGCTCTTTTCTACCACGTCACGTCAAAAATTAGTGCATTTTCCCGTCTTCCTTCCAATTTCCCAAACCCACCAAAAGTTGAAAAAGTGAGTACAGAGGAACCTCGATATAACGACCCTCTATATAACGAAGTCCTCAGTATTACGAACGACTTTGGTTACCCCAGTAATTGTAAAATAAATGAAAAAGGCCCTTGATATAAGGAAACCTCGTTATAGCGAACAAATTTTGCCAGTCCCTTGGCACTTCGTTATATCGAGGTTCCACTGTAGACAGATTGAGAATCAGGATACGGTGAAAGCCAAATTCAAGTTGAAAATTTGTAACATTAGGAAATGTTCTTACGGATAAAACTGACTTGAAACGTTTTACTTTCCTGCAGATATGGTAAACAGTTGGCGACAAGTGGGGTCAGAGGGTACAAACTGACAATTTAGTTTATCGTAAAAGTGACTCTTAATCTTTTTAACAATCGTAACAGGGTGTGTTTTACTAACTGACGGAACACTAACAGACATTTGTGGTTAAAACTGTATAGGTTACGCCGAATGTGACAAATTCGGAAGATGGTTTGGTATTAAAAGGCCTGTGTCACGGCTGTCGAGTTCATTTTGCTCATAATGCCACTGACGCGTCTTTATTTGCTATGGAACTTAGTTATGACTCAAGTGACAAAATCAGAGCTTCGTGGCGAACAAACATGTTTGAAAAACTGTTCGGCTAACAAGTTCTCAATTGCAATCCGTTTCAACCTTCTTCAAGTTTGTTTTTTGTTTTTGCCTCCTTTTGAATTTGCTGTGTTATTTATACCCTTTTTCATGTTTGAACCAGTTTTTTAAGTTCCACCAAGTTTGGAGTCAGGTCCCACTAAAAGGAATTTTGATAAATTTAGTGACACAGTTCCTTTAATGTCCTAACAACCGAATCCAACTCCCTATCGCACTAACCATGAAAACGTCAAATTCGTCAAGACATCTAAAAGGTGATTCCATTGCCTCCCACAAAGCCATAATGAACGATACGGTAGAAAAGGATCGCTCGCCACCAGAAAGCGAGCGCGTATCCTTGGCAACACGTTTGGTGCCACTCTCGACGTTCACCTGGAAAAGTTAACACTTACTAGTTATCACAACATCGGCCAGAGGTTTCAAGAAAAGTAACACGCCCAGACTTGCCAAATTGAAAGATAAATATTACCACGACCAAAAAGTAATCAAGGAGACGAAAAACAAAATCAAGCAAAATGTATATACGCAAACTACCCTGGTGCACCTCGCTTGTGTTTGAGAATTATAATACCGAGTCTAAGAAACGTTCCCTATATCCTTGAGCGATCAGTGGATGGATGAAGTCTCTGATCTTTCGCTCTGTATACGACTTAAACACTTCGCCAATACTCAGTTCTCTAGTAGACCAAAGGCCAAAGGAGATACAACTTAACTGATACGATCTCTTGTCGCCCTCGATGAACCGAACTATATTGCCTTTGCTTTCATTTTCCCTAGTGTATAAAGTTAATCAAATTTTGTCAAAAGACTTCCATTTTCCCGAAAGAGACAAAGGTTACATACTGGACAACACAGAGTTTGCACCAAGCTAGAAACGGGCAACTGCACGATGATACAAAGATCTACAACAAGGTGGTTTCCCAATTCGAAACACGAAAAGGGTTTGGTAAAGCTTCAGAGGCCAAATGGAAGACAATGCCAATTGCCCCAACAAGTATCTCCATACGATGTGCAAGTAGGTGCTACAACGATGCTGTACCGAAGCAAGGTTTCTATGTACGCGTGTGAAGGTGAAGGGGTTTCGACCACAGCAGCTGAGGTGCGACCCCGCTGAAAGTGGTCTCTACAAAGGCAAAGGTCTGTCTGTAGTTTAACTGCTTACGAGGGAATGCATAGCTCTTGCGAACAGCTTGGACTCTTGTTTCCTTCTTGCAGGCTGGCCAAAAGTCAAAATCGACATGTCTTGGGGTGCCCGTATGATAACAGGAAAAAATAACTGTGGCGCGACAGAAAAAGGCCTACAATGAGCCAGAGAATGGATGGCTGAGAATTTGGCCTTTGCCGTTGGCCGATCTTTGTTGCCGGAGACTTTGGAAGTGGACCTAGAGGAAGTAGTTTTGTCAAAGTTTCGTTGCCACACCAAGAAAGCACCGACGATCCTCACATCTAGCAGGACACCAAGCCAGATTCACCAAAACGCACTACACCCTAGCGATTTTCTGACGCCAACCGAAATTTCGAGTGGGTCTGGCAAAAAAAGAAAACCCATAGGTGTCGAGAAACCTTTTACAGCTGGAGGAGGGTCCTGAAAACACCGAAAAACGTGACCCTATCCATTTTGTTGGTGTGCAAAGGAAACCTTTCGGGTGAGATTTTTTAAGCGAGCAAAGGCTAGCGGTGAACACAAGAATTCGGGAAAAGGCAACAACAAGAAACAAACAAATACTCTCGCAAAAAAGAGAGCTGGAAGAGATGCAGGACAAGCCGTGTCTGGGAAAAACCGTTTTGGCCGAACAAAAAAATGGAAGAAGGTCGCCCAATTCATGCCTAATGCCCAAAACCTTTGACACTTTCCAAAAAAATCCTTGGACACACACCAGCAAGATACAATCCAATGGCTGTTTTGGAATGAGAAGGCAAGACAAGGTGTGTTTCTGCAACAAGTCACCTCAAAAATTCTAGAGGAAAGCAGATACATTCCAAATGCTGTGCATTTGTCTTTCTTGCCAACCCCTTAAAACAGAACTCCAAATTGGAATGGAACCACAAAAAACCTTCTATACAACTGATGGTTCTTGTATCGATTGGAATCCCATTGCCCTAGAAAAGACACCCAACACACCTTTTGGAAAGGCTGAGAAAAATGCTCCAAAAGGTGGATGACCAAAGACTACTCCTCAACGAATATCTCGGAGGCAAAAGAAGGTTCCAAAAGGAGGAATTCGAGAAATGCGAGCCATCAAAACCCAAGGAATAGAAAAAATTGCAAGATTTGCAAATACGTGGTCTCGCAACTCTTGAGTTTCTTCCATTTCTAGGGTTGTGATGGGCGCATTTCTCGAGTTCTTGGAGCCTTCCATTGCCTTCGAGGTATTCGTCGAGAAGTTGACTTTGGTCTTCCACCTTTTCAACATTCTTTGCACGCTTTCCAAAAGGTTGGGGGTGGGTTTTTTATTCCACAGCGATGGGGTTCAATTTGGTCCGAAAACCATCGGTTGTATAGAGGGTTTTTTGTGGTCATATTCCGATTTGTAGTTCTATTTTGTCGGTTGACAAGAAAGACAGATCACTCCGCGTTTGAAATATATACCTTTACTCTCCACTAGAAGTTTTTGTGAGGTGACTTGTTGCAAAAATACACCTCGTCTTCCCCCCCACCCAACCCATCTCATTCCAAAACAACCACTGAATTTTATCTTGCGGGTTTGTACCCAAGGATTTTCCATTGGGTGTTTGGAAAGTGTCGAAGGTATTGGGCATTGGGCATGAATTGGGTGACCTTCCTGCATTTTTATTTTTGTTTGGCCAGAACGGTTTCTCCCAGACGCGGCTTGTCCTGCATCTCTTCCCGCTCTCACTTTTAAAAGACTATTTGTTTCTTGTGGTTGCTTTCTATAGAATTCCTCTCTCCACGCGACCCTTTGCTCCCTTTCAAAAATCTCTTTAAGAAGGTTTCATTTGGACGGCAACAAGGTGGATAGATTATGTTTTTCGGTGATTTCAGGCACCTCGTCCAGATGGAACAGAGGTTTCTCGACACCTTTGGGTTTTCTTTGATGGCCAGACCCACTCGACATTTCGGTTGGATGCAGAATATCGCTAGGGTTTAGTGCGCGTTCGTGAATCTGGTTTCTTGCTCGATGTGCGTATTGTTGGTGCTTTTTTGGTGTAGCAGCAAAGCTTTGACAAAACTTATTCCTCTTGGCTCACTTCTAAAATCTCCGCAATAAAGAAAGGGCAACAAAAAAGGCCAAAATCCACAGCCACCCACTCTATCGCTCTTTGTGAGCCCTTTTCTATCTAGACACAATTTTCCTTGAGTAGCAATGAAACCTTGGATTTTTCATGTTTTCATACGGTCACCTAAGCCATGTAAATTTTGTTTTGCGGCCAGTCTGCAAGAAAGAAGCAGTAGCACAAGCTGTTTGGTAGAGTTATCCATTGCCTCATAGGCTGTTGAACTACAGCCAGACATTTGCCTTGTGTAGACCAATTCCAGAGGGGTCGCACCTCGCTAAATAAATAAATCAATAAATAAAGACCGTTTATTAACCTCACTGCAGTAAAAGTACACCATATTCTAAAATAGGTCATATAGTTGTTAAAAACACCCTCAAAATCGAATCACTAGCTACTCCTACTCTCTTAATAATCCTCAGGGAGTAGAGATGCTTTGAAGCATTCTTAGAAATGTACTCAAAGTGATGGACCCACCTAAGTACCACAAGAAGTTTGTAAGTATTGACCCCCTCCACCTTGTTACAACAGATAACAATTGATCTTGAAGAGAAATTATGATTATGCATTTCGGTTGATAGTCTCTCGTCTTCACACGCATACACAGAACACTCGATTCTGGTACAGCTTCGTTCTTACACCTTGGGGTACTCGAATGTCGTATGAAGATGCTTGTTGGGGCAGTTGGCATTGTCTGCCATATGGCCTCTGAAGCTTCCCAAACCTCTCTGGGTTTCGAACTGCGAGACCAATTTGTTGTACTTTTTTGTTTGCATCGTCCAGATGCAAACGTGGTCTCCAATGCTGCATGTGTTGTCCACTACGTAACCTTTGCCTTCTTCGGTAACATGGAAGACTTCCTGTGATCCAAATCCTTTTCCCATCATATGTATTACAAGCACTTGTCTATCCAGTGTACCCAAAAGTCCTTTGGTGGTCAATGTGTACGGCCTGTAGCCTCAGGATTCCAAACTTCTTTTGAACTGTGGCAAAAACTTCCTGTAGTATATGAATGTCATTTTCAGAAACATCAAGCTTTGCGACGAAGTAGCTGCGTTCGATGGCATCTTGGTAGAGTTCCAGACATTGGTCTTTGCTATTTGATCTGCCTGCTCTTCTACTTCTTGTATTCGTTCTCTAATCCATCCTCTTCAGCGCAAGCACTTTGTGGACAGTTTTTGGGTCTGGTCTTTTGTTTGTTTGCCGGCTTCCTTTTGCACAATCCGAAATCCTTCCAAAGTCTTTGGGTATGCGGAAATCCAACTGTTTCCTTATTTCTAATATTTTGTCCCTATGCATGAGCCGTATACGTAGATATATCCTCTTTAAAGAACAAGCAGAGCACCCAACGGTTACAGGTTGGTTTTCCGTTGTGACCTTGCAGATAGCCCACTCTCCAAATGTCCGTTATAAGCTTGCTTTCAAAGGCGTTCTCCAGCAAAATGTGCCTTGCCAATTTTTTTCTCGGTTGGAAGACTCACGCCTGCCTTGTTGTTTATTTATATGTAACTGCTGCCTTCGCACCATTATTTAATATTCTTACAGTTAACTAAAATATGTAAGTTATGAATCAGAATTGAACCAACCTGAAGTGCAAGAGATTCATCGTTATGATTGAATACCATTTTGCCATTGTAACCTCTCTGAGAAAGCATCATTTGGAAAAAGTACTTGGCACGTATAGCAATGTAGTGACGGTAATTGATAAACGCTTTCGCCCTTTCTTCCATTACTGCCTTTAAACGCTGCAATTCACAACAAGGGTACGTTATTTACCATCTGACCTGGTGAACATTAGTTTGGTCTTTAAAATGAGGAAACGTAGGAAGAAATAATTCTTGCCAAAGAAGGGTTCTTCAACATTAAGGCAAGAGAAATACTTACCTTGCTATATCGTTTTAAGTTCTTCAATGAATCCATAATGCTATCATACCGCGTCTTAGCTTCGAAGTATTCTCTTGTGATATCTTCATGTTTCCCTTTGCTAGACAGAGACATACAGCTTTCTTTCAGTTATACACTGGATTAAATGCACACTAACGCCTTTCTCTCTTTGTCTAATTGAGGGCCAGGTTATTTGTGACTCTACTTCTTTACGCTTTGGATCAATTCCTAGCGTGTTACAATTGAAACTAAACTTCTTTGACAGAACTTTTGAATAGTGATATTCTTTCTAAGGTTTTAACAAAACAAAATTTGTTTTCATAGTGAATTTTTTGTTTGGTCACTATAACGAGTTAAAAGATCAAGTGCTTACTATTTCAAAACAGACTTAACGAGTGCAGAGCAGATCATGCAAAGTCAAGAGGACCTGTACGACCATCACACCAAAAAATCACAAGAGCTAATAAGGTTAAACTAACAATGAACTTACTTTTTTTCTTCTGTCTGTATTCGCCTTGTTTTTTGGATTATTTCAGATTCTAAGTTTTTGACAGTTCTCCTGGTATTTACTCGATCACAAAATTGACAGGCTTGCTCGGTCTTTTCCTGCAAGAGGAATAAGGAAATACTTTTTAACCTTATCTTGGAAGCTACTGTAACAGCAAAACTGATTTATGTTTGTAGTGAAGAAGTCACACAAGTCTCACTCGTTTTCCATGGAAAAAATATCAGCGTGTCCAATTTCCTTACATCTAAGTTAAATAAAGGCAGATAAACATGTATGATTAAAGATGGACATAGAGTAGATCCCGCAGAGACTACCATCACCAATCACGTTCTCGTATTTAGCACTGCCTGTTTTCAAATTAGCAGCCAGCCATAGAGATATCCAAATAACTGTTTCCTGAATTAATGCTTCTGAGTGGAGAATATACTGCAATCTCGATGGGATTTACTTTCACAAGTCGTGGACTACATAACAAAACTGAAAAAAAATTCTGGTCAATTTTGTTTCCATGAAACCTTTTTTTTTTTGGAAACAACAGTTTTCCTGAGGGACTAGTCATTAGATGACTTAATTAATTGTCATAGGCAACTCAGGAAACAATCCGAGTACTACCAGTTAAAAAGGAGTATAATTTCAGGCATCCCCTCAACTTTCTACAAATACTTTTACGCTACACAGTTGTTCCCTACAAAAAGTAAATCGAGCAGAGGTTGCAGGTTTGATTCGATCCCATGGTTAGGCATAGGCCAATACTCAGGATTAGGAAGAGGAGGTTAAGAAGGTGAGGAAAGAGACACTGCTCTTTCCCTGCCAATGACTAGAATTTTACAAGGCTTGGATGACCTCGCGCAAATGGTGCTCTCTTAGCTGGTAGGAAAGGTAAAATCAGTGTCTTCAATTATTATACCATGCTAAATAGAATGAAAAAATGGTTTTAACATAAGAAAACTCACCCGTACAAGTCTCTTCATATTCTCATGCTCTTTTTCAGCTTTCTTGATCAAATTCTGCAGCTCCCTCAGACGGTTCTCATAGTGCTTTCTGTGGCCCTTTTGTGTTTCAATCTGAACCTCAATTTCATGTTGCTGGCTCTGTGGTCAAAAACGTTATTCTGTAACTTGCCTTAAGAGTGGCATTACAACGCATTTAAGCGATATAAGCAAGAGAACAGCAAACAGAAGGGAGAAAAAGTGTAATGTGGAAATATTAAAATGTCAGTAGTCTCGGTTAAACCGTTTCTTAATAGCGGAGCACCACGCGCGCGCGCGCGCGCGTTGGCGGAGCCCCATAGCTAAGGAAATCTATCCATCCCAGAAAATTTGGTAATCACGTGACCGACCGCACCACAGGCATACCAATGTTTACTCTCACTTTCTAGCTAATTTGGGAGCCCAGGAGAAAGCTGATTGCTCATCAATGTTGTCATCAATTGACAGCTGTCAAAACAGGGTATCCGCTGACCACTATCACCTGACCGTATCGCGGGCTCAGGTGTCGACCTATCAAGGTCGAGTATTTTTTTAAGTTTTCCGCTGACAATTTAATCGTTTTCAAATGATCGCAGGCTCACGTTTACTTTTGTTTTAAATTCACAACAAATATGTTGTGTTTATGTCAGTATCGCCCCGCACCATTAAGATTTTGATTTCAAACTGACCTCCGACGCAAAAATTAAGCCAGTTTTTTTAAAATACAGGCGGGGAAGACCTTTTTTTACCATGGTCACGTGTTGATCACGCTCCACGTCCAATTTTTTATGCTCTGATTGGTTAAAATTTGACAGGTGAGTTCATGTGTAAAATTTATGCAGCATCTTGAAAGTTGTTTACTTTGACAGCTGAAGCTGACAGAGTTTTGAGTCAACTTGTGACGTTTTTAACCGTCTTTTTCCACTGGATGTACAAAATGAAATACAGCTGCTATCAAGAGTGTTCTCTTATTCATGGCTGGTTTGTTTATTGGGCTTTTGGGTGAAAAATGCGTCACTTGTCCAAGCGGATAATTCGATTTCGGATGGCATCGTTTTTGTTTTTCACCTTGCTGGATGCGTACGAGAACTATAAAGGCTCAATCGATCCTTGCCTTACTTGATAGCTTTCAGGAGCTGCATCTCGAAATATGGTAAGCCTGAATAATTATTGTATTTAAATCTAATTTCATGAAGTCCAGCGGTGCAGTTTATGAAGCTAGTTTATGCACGTTTGTATTAAGATTTGACTGAGACACTGATCTGACCTCGTATGAGGTTTGATATTATATAAGCTTAAGCTTACAGAACTTTAAAAAGCCTTTAGTCGATATTAATTCTCCGTAAATAGAAAGAAAAAACTTTCCGAAGAATATTTAGTTATAATTTTGGCCGTAGAAAGAAAGCTTTGAACGATTTTCTTGTCGGGAGTTCATCTTTGAAAACAGCCAACACCGGGAAACCGGCGGCTTAAAACATAAACTTTAAGCTTACTAGTAAAGACTTGAGGATTCTTAGACACACTTAAATACTCATTTGTTTTCGTGAATGAAAATTGTTGTCTCTGTAAATGTTCTATCGAATTGTTTTTCTTTATTGATTTTTGGTAGCCTAAAAGTGTAATTTTCATCGCTTTGTCGTTTGTTTTCAGTCGTTCATAAACATCGCTTGCAGGAGTACTCAAAATGCCAAGCGTATCAAACGGTTTTGAAGATTACACATCGTTATAAAACCGTTAATAAAAAATAGACTCAATAAATTCTTTATCACGTTGAAGCGTAACTCTTTTAAAATTTCTTCGCAAATTTCGGCTGGCCGTATTGGTGATTTTGGAAATTTTTTGAACGGTTTCGCTAATTGAAAGTCCACACGTGCTTCGATCCTGAATATTGAATGAATGCAATTTGTCTTGAAAAATTGTGAAATACTGCATTTTGTACGATAAAATATCTGTATGATAAAAACAGCGCCTCATAGTACTCTTTCTCCTCAGATGTGGTGTATAAAAAAATAAAAGATTGGTCTGCACGCACCCAGATTTATTGGCAAGAATTTGTAAACTTGTCGAACGCACAAAATTCGGTCTGATTTGTTTTCCACGCCTTATCTACTGTGATCAAGAGCCATCATTGCTCTTACATGTGACCGAAGACTATTTTTTGGGTGTACACATAAGGCTATATCAACTCGATACAAAATTTGTTTCACTCCAAAATCACTTAGCTTTTCCCTCAAAAGTCACATGAATGTGCCCTTAAGTTAACTGATTTGTGGAATACAAAATTATTGTTTGATTTAAGTTATAAATTTATCAATGGGAGCTTCGCTTTCAGCTGTGGCTAAATATATATATTACTTATAAAAACTTACATTTCCGTTCTCCACAGTACGGATGAGGCAACGAAAAGATACTGATAATATAAGAAACCTTAAGATCGAGGTTTGGTCATTTTACTGCAAACGACAAACTGCGGTTTGCGGTTAACGATTCCACGTCACCAGTCTGCCCACATTTGGGACTTAAGGTTCGCGGGTGGTAGCTCGCGGATGCCATGTTTGTTTTCATTCATCCACTAACTTCTATTTTAGCTGAGAAATTGTCTTCAAAATTACGTTTTTTGTTAAACAAAAGTTGATGATAAATAAGAAAAAGAGTTCTAAAAATTCTTATTTCTTCTCAAATGTGGGATTGTGATGTTTTCGGGAGCCAAACGCCTTGCGGCAAACCACGTACCTCTGGAGCGTGGTCTAGCCGTACAAACGTGAACCTCAAACCGCAAACCTGATGGCAAGGCCCTGATCAGGTGACTTCTTGACGTTCGCGGTTCGCGGGAAATGCCAAAAACCTCAATCTTAGGGGTCTCTAATATCTTTTGGTTCTCTCAAAGGTTCCGTACTTTTATACAGTATATTTTAAGCAATACGTTAAATATTTCCATCAAATTCTGAAGACTGTGTCCGATTAGCAATTGCATGACATGCAGTTGTTTGCACAAACAAATACCTATGGAAACCTTTCCACCACCGACTCCCACCTGAACCCCACACCTTTTCAAAACAAAAAGAAAACGAAAATGAACTGAAAGCAAATCCCAAAGAGGAATGTTTTAAATGAAAACACTCACAAGCGTGGGCGGAGAAAGGTTTTAACACATTAAGCAGAGCAATAGTGTCCGTTGTGAACAGTAAATAAAACAGCAAACATGTTATACACAGAGGAGGCAGCTTTGCCAAGTGGTTAGAGCTGGGTTTGCAGAAATTCAGTAACTTTCTCTTAACGGAACACCTCTATAAGACGGACACCTCTCTAAGATGGACAAGGGACGCTTTTGCAACCGTCAAAGGACAATTAGGAAGTGCGTTATGTAGTGAAAAATTCCTCAAAACGGAAATGTAGGTGCTTTGCATGACAGTACATTGCGAAATGTTTCATATTCTGTAGTCTTACTCCATTGCACAATGAGAAAACAATTCCACTTTCTGTTACAATGTTCCAGTTTTAGCTGCCATGTACAAGTTAAAAAGACGTGTATTCATTGCAAATATTTTCAGCTTTAAAATTACTAGTGTCACGCTGCCTCGAATCTCTGTAAGCCAGACACCTCTCTAAGACAGAGAGTCAGGTCCGGTCTCGAAGGTGACCATCTTAGAGAGATTTGATGGTTGTGTTAATTCTACATGTATATCTTCATTCCTACCGTTAGTTTTTTACATACCCTAAAGGGATCTGCCTTTTCCAACAGACTCTGGATCTTTTCCTTAAGTTGCTGATCCTTGAGTTGCTGCTTGCTTAATTCATTCTGTGCTTTCTCTAACTCCTCCTCGAATACGACACTCTACGGACATTTATATATAAAACAACTCTCAGCAATTCTATCACAAGTCAAAATTTCAGAACTTTCAAGGTTTCCAAAATCTGTACCTGTTGTTCTAGATCTTCCAGCTGCTGGGTGTAGTGTTCAACTTCTTCCTCCTGAAAGAAACATGCTAAGTACTTGGAAAACGTTTCAATCAGTGCAGAGAACGATGAGGTGACTATTCACATAAAACGCAGCTTAGGCGAGTAGGCAAAACTGCGTGCACAAAGGGTTGAACGCGACTTCGGGTGATCAATTTACCACATTAATTGAAGTAAATTGATGAATTATCGGTCAGTTAGGTTTTTAGATCAGTGCGCGCCTTCATCATTGATGTCGCGTTGTCTTTGCTAAAGCCTGGTTCTCGTATGCCGCCGATGTATCTGGGACGTAGCCGCCGGTACCGCCTGGGCTACTTCTCGGACGAATGAGAACATGCGGCGCCAGCAACTAGAGCCATCGCAAAGCTTTACCGCCGGCAAACCAACGAAGTTGAACTCGAGTCAACTTCGCAGGCATGCATGTAAAGACTGGGGTGACCAATGTTGCCGGCCACTTCTGTTCTCATATCGGAACAGTACCCTAGGCAGTAATGGCGGTCATGTCGCAGGTGCATCGGCGGCATACGAGAACCAGGCTTAAATGTGCCTAAATTTTGCCAACAGTTGGTTTAGTATGTGTCATTTTTTCTACTTGAAAGTAAGTAAATAAATAAATAAAATAAACAATTTGAGTTTCTGTTGAGTTTTGTGTACGTACTCAAAGCAATTAAACGGTGTCAAGTTTAAAAAAAGAAAGAAAGTAAGAAAACCAAGCACAATCAATTGGCTCATTAGCGTTTCGTTTTCTTTATTGAAAGACATTGAAGCAGCCATTTTTTTCCATTTTGAAACCTACGACTTGAAGTTTACCATTATGTTTGAACCTACCAATGTTGTGACGTCTGGAAGGTCTTCTTCTTCAAAATTCTCGAGCTCTGTTATTTCCTGCAATGGAATTTCTGTCACCTCAAAAATGTGATAGTATACATGAACGAGTCTCAATCATTGGCCTTCCACATTACAACCTCAACTGCCTTTGTGGAACCCACGTCCCTAACACCACTTGTTATGTCAACAGGTTTCACAGTCAATTTGACAACTTTGATCTCTAACTTGCGCAAGGGAAGGAGAATTTGCAAACCATACCCAAATGAGCTTAATTAAGACAAACAGGCCAAATAGTGTGCAGAAAACGGAAAAATGTCCTAATGAGTTTAACTTAGCAAGGGACTTGGAATTTTTCTGTGTGACAAATTTGTGACATGATGAACAGTTTCATCTACTCAAAACACCTGACCATATTACTTGGTACGGATAACATATATATATGGCACAAATACACAGTGATAGAAAACAGATTTTTATACTTACACCAAGACATTTATTCACAGCCTCCTGTTCTCGAAATGCCTTTAATTTTGACTTGTGAAGCTCTTTCTAAAGTGTGGCAGTAATTAAAACAAAACAAACCATAAAAGCTCGGACAACAGCCAATTGTTGTGACTTGACAGTGACTTACTTGAGAGGGAAAGGTGAGGCAACCAACAACCTACCGAGTTATCTCTGACTGTTCTGTCAATGTCATTTAGTTCAACCTGACACTGCTGCTGTTGCTGTCTTTTCTGTTCAATCTCTTCCTCAAGGCGCCTGAAAAACCGACAAAGACAATGAATGAAATCACGGTGTTCCAAATGGATTCTACAAACTGCACATTCCTATCTACTCGGTCTCTTCTTCTTCTACGAGTACGAGAATGTCCATCAAAAGATTTGTTGAAATGGAACATACACATTTCAAAAAACTATTCCCCTAAAAATTTTCCACTTCTTTAATATTTACTGTGACTGTGACCAGACAGTATTTTTCAGAAAATAGTTTAACGAATAGTCAGCTCCCATTGTACCTGATATCTTGCTCAATGTCTTTCTGTAAGTATCTGGCCTGCCTTGACAAAGAGGCATACGATCTGGCTGTCTTTCCTCCAAAGAGCTGGTCTCCATTCCCTGCATAAGCCTAAAGCAACAACAGAAACGTTTAACCTTAATACTTGTTGTTTTCCATGCAGAGCTATGACAGAGGATGCTGAGAGGAATAAATGCAACTGATGACTGTGTTGTTACAATGAGTTAGTAATCCTTTCATTTCTAGGCAAGTTATGACAGGACAATTTGTCAATCTATCTTTTAAATCTGTGGATAAAATCCTATGGTGTTACCGTTCCAATGAAACCTCTTCAGCAGTAATTTCACAGGGTACTATTTACTTAGTCTGTAGTTCTAACAGTTGAGTATGTGGGCTAAATCCTGGTGTCCTTCGACAGCAGTTTTTGAATGTTAAACAGGAAGCCTTAGGCCACTAAGAATTCAAGGATAATGGCCTGACTGATCGACGTTTGAACTGGGCTTTACCTTTCTTTTCAGCAATTTTCCTCCGCCATGGCGGACGCCACTGGGAAAAAAACAAGCAGTCGCAACGTGGCCGCGAGATAAGCCTGAACTCTGACATTTTCGCTTTTTTTTCATTTCACCGATAGCTAAATCAATGTAAACACAAGCCAACGCATATTTAACCCTTTGGCTACTCAGTTTTAGAAGAAAAGTGACAATACGTATGCATGAACTCTTATCGGTTTCATCGTCGTCTTCACGACGAGAAACCCGGCGAAAACATACCGTCCCAGAAGGACGACGGTAACAGGTCACGCGTGTTTTGCTTGACGTGACATCTATCCAACCGTCCCAAGCGACCGTAGTGACCTATCTTGCAGTCCCTAATAAAGAACTTAAGCAACGAAGACGAAGGTGGCGAAAACGTCTCTTAAAAAGTGCCTTCATGCTGCAAAATTCATCGCTCTTATTCCATGACATTCATTGGTGAACTTTTCTTCTGGAGTTGAATTCTAAATGACTATACCCAAGTTTAAAAAAGAATTAGAAAATCGTTGTTTTGTGTTTATGTCCTCCAGAAAGAGTGAAATTAGGCGTCGTGGTCGCGTAAGGACGCTGCAGAAATGTATAGAAAAGCGAGAAGTGCGTGCAAAGTTGTTGTTTTGCTAATCTAAACCTATCGATTTATTGCCGTTCTCTGACATCATCATCGTTGCTTAAGCTCCTCACTTTTAAGACATGAACAAAACGGGAAGTCCTGAAAACTTTAAAGGCTCTCTAATTCTACAAATGAAAGCCAAGACTCACCATCCTTGCTCTTGCTGGAGGTTTATGAAACATAACTTCACGGGCTACTTTAGGATCTTCTATAAGCAAAACTGACTCAATACCAGCCTGGGAAAACATATGTAACAATTAATTGATCCATTTGTTGGATCCAACCAGCAACTTAAATTATGAACCCTCTTGGTGAATCAAAATAAGCTGTCGGTCATCTTATCTTTCAATAACTTTTCGCCTTGCCGAGCCTATTTTCATTGTGTGCTGGCAAAATTCCAAAACTCAAAACTAGAAATACATGTCTGCCACTCTTAACTTTCAAAGCGGCTGCTTCTACTTCCAAACCTTACAAAAACACTGCCTGGAGACAATAACAGTTCACACAACAGAAAGAAATTGCAGAACTGTCACAGGAAACAAACATGAAAACTGTGTAAATTACGGAGCTGCAGTAACAGTTGATCATTGGATAATGACCAATTCAAATAGGCCCATGACGACCAAATTCTAACTGAGGTCAGACATGATGTCCAGAGAAAGTTGATACCAAAGACTGAAATTTACCAGAGAGACTTTGTTGAAGTGAACACAAGGCAGAAATCAGCCTAGCTGCAAATCCCAAGTCTACTTTGCAAAAATGTCATTTAACCGAATGACGCATCCTTGATTGAGTCCAAACACATTTTAGTTTTGTTCAACACATGTCATTTAAAGAAAGAAAAAATTATCTGCAGCTCTATAACTAACTTCCCACTGAAAACACTTAGCAGCCCCTACTCCTCGACTCCAGCCTATACCACATTCATCCAGGGGTTTCCATAAGCACCTACGACTGATGAAATGTGTCAGCTACCTTGCTCACAAAAGTAGCTCCTTTAAGTTTTGAGAGAAGAAGCAAGTTTATTTTATAATTTTGTAAAGAAAAAATATATCATAAGATCTTAAGGAAACATTACGATGTGTTTTCATAGAGGCGCACTTGTTTTAGGTTCTGCTTCAGTTCTGCTTTAGTTCTGTGAACACGTTTCTTTATAGGATTCATGCCGAAGGTGTCCATGTGTAAATGTATGAAATTTAATTACCATCTGTTCACTGCTTGAGTTGATTGTATTGCTGATAAGGGACGGACCTTTAGAATAGTTATGGGGGGGGGGGGGGGGAAGGAGCGGGGAATTTTCGAGCAGCGTTAATTTTTTGTCTTTAATGTTTCCCTTGAATGAATTTTTTTTTTTTTGTCAAGATGATGTGCGCGAATATATTTTTTCACAATGGCCTTTTATACACAAGGTATCCTGTATGTACGTACATTGGTACTGCGCAATTTCATATTTCTTTGCTGAAATTTTACATGTAAACAGCATTACGAACAACAAGTCGCGGCAGGAATGTTTCAGGCTCAAACATGAAAGTTGCCAGTGTTCGTTCATCACTGGCCACAAAATAAGGTATTCTTATGATATAACAAAAAGAGTGTAATCACAATAATAATTATAAAGTCTATTGCGGCGTTCCTAAAGGATACCTAAAATAATTTATGTCCAACCACTATAAGCGATCTGATGCGATATAAACACAGTGAGATAGGAGAAAGCCAGTAGGAGCAGATAGGACATTTGCTGCACATTTTTTAAGTCCCTAGCCTTTATTGTGCCTCTCCCACAGTCCATCATAGTAATGCCAGGTGCCATTGATGGTTACAGCTCCTCTATATTGTATAAGCTTACAAGCCTCAGATATATTTTTTTGCATCAGGTATGATTATTTACAATACCAAAATTCAGCAGGAAGTTTATTCACAGAGCTTGTGTTTTGCACACAGTATTCTTTCCTGCCTGCCTTCCTAAGATTGGTGCAAAATGTGTGGAAGGCCAATGCAGGATTTTTTTTCCTGGTCTACTCTGCACGCATGAATTTTTTTCACTTAATTTTCCCTTGCATGAATTTTTTTTTGTACTTCGCCCGTCCCCCCCATAACTTTTCTAATGGCCTGTCCCTAAATCAAAACTTAAACGAAACCTTCATTTTCCTTAACAAGAAAACAGGCTCTTTTGTACTCTACTTCGTCTCCCAGAACGTTGGAAATCGCGTTTTACTCCTTTGAAACTTCAAACTTTTCTGGGGGAGCATACCCCGAAACCCACCTTGAAAAAGGGAACTAATGAATCATTGTTGATACTGACATTTGGTGACTCTAATAAAACCTGCTGGCTATTTCAATTTTTACTGAAAACCCTCCTCAACCAACACAAAGCTTTTCAGGAGTAGAAGGGAAATTTTCAAGGAGTATTGCAGGGTCGTGGAAATTGAAAAATTCCAATGTTTCTGAGTTTTCAAAGAACAGTATCAACCTTGGAAAAAAAGTTTTGAAAATAAATGAGAACCTTAAGAAAAACACCAGCATACCTGATCAATAAGGCAGTTAGTTACAACAGGACTGTCAATTAACAGCATGTCAAGCACAGTTGGAAACTCACACCTCGGCTTCTGCAAACAAAATATAGGAGAAAATACACTCTTTAATTCTTACCCGCAAATGAGTTGATTTTCTACAAAAGATTAACACAAAATTGTTATGATAAAGAGAGTGGCGCTTACATTGGCAGAGACATCATGAACGTCATTCTGCAGAAAAAATAAAAAGTTCATTATTCCAGGGGTCAAATTACAAAATCGGTATCATGTAAAACTACCACTGGTTTCAGTGTGAAATCGGTCCGCCGGTAGACTGGAACGGGTAGTGCATGAGTAATGTTTGTCATTTTGAATCAAATGTGTATTTTATCAACATGAAGTGTACCCTCAAATAACAAGATATGACAAGACCCAGTCACTATTTAAACACGATATGAAATCCGAGTCAATTCGGTATGAAACTCGCGCAGGTGCGAGTTTTCTCATGTAAACACCCCCTTAGTCAGAAAAACAAGAAAAGTTGCGGCACACACATTAAGTTGACTTAAACTTTGGCTTTTTCTGATTGTTGTTATGCAAACTTAAGCTACAAAATGACAGTCTGGTCATTAAGTCCAAATACATCTGTACAGGTGAGATTTCTTAAGATGAATTTTTCATGTTTGAACTTTGAATGTTGGTCACTCTCTGAGACAAAGGGGTTGCACTGCAGTTTTAACAATAAGTACTAGGGTTTAGGATGTGATGTAATCTCAGTAGACAAACCAGAAATCTGCTGACAACAATGGGAGGTACATTATCTTTCGGGCACACTTGGAAGAACAGCTGCTTCAGTACTTGCTGGTCATGATTGTCGTGACAGCAGTAAGCCCAGGCAAGCTTCTTGAGACATGACTCCACAGGTATAGCCCATCTTTGATCTTTGAGAGATATATGAGCCCCTAAAATACCAAACAAAACAAAGACAAAAAAGCAATAGATATGCCTAATGTTAATGAGGACAGTGATGATGATACAAAAAAAATTATAACAAGTAGCAAACATCAAACATGCGTTACAAAGCTATAATGTCATGAGAACATTAGCCCTTTGTACATTATGCTATAAATTTTAATTTTTTGCAGTTTGATGAGGCAAAATAATATTAATAATAATAATAATAATAATAATAATAAATAATAAAAGCATTAAATGGAGCAAATGGAGCATCAAGGCAGAGCCTTTCAGTGGCAAAAGAATAGCACAACATAAGGCACAAAAGCCCAGGGAACATGATTGTAACTGCAATTTCCACCAGAGAGAATGTGCCACTTACGTGAATAGGCATATCCAAGATTTGAAAGGTCACAAATTCAAATAAAATTGCAAAGAAAAAATGCACTATATGATATAGGCTACTTGCACTTAGAGGTCATGTGACCAAACAATGAGTTGGAATCCTGCTGATGCCAAAAATTGACAGAGCACATAAAAAATTATCTTATACCAGAAATTTGAGAGGAAAAGCATTTAAGGGAGATATTTTATGGCACTTTGATTTTTCAACAAAGTAGTATGATTTGCATTGGCCGCCATGTTGGAGGGCATACTATTGCCCTCAAACATGGCGGCAAAAACTATTTTTTGCTTACATCTTGTTAAACTTTTGATAGTTACGCTAAGATGTGCTACAAACGTTACCACATCATTTTTTTCAACATTTTCCTTGAAGTTTAGTGACAAATTAGTGTTCAGAAACAGGTAATTCATAATTTTCAAAATCAAATTTTTGGTCACGTGACCAGCTACGAACTTACTCATTTTAAGAAAATGGTGCAGGTTTGAAAAACCAAATCACTTTTATTTTGTTTAGGATACGACCCACTAATCGTTTTTCGAAAGCAAAATCATATAACTTTCATTTTCGTAAAAACGATGTCACATGACCTCTCAATGCAAATGGCCTATTGTAATAAATAAAGTCCAATAATCACGGTCAACAAAAAGATACATTTGTCTATTTAATATACACAATTTGGACAAGCCAGCAGGTAGCTAGTGGAAATCTGGGCAGGTCATGCCTTAAATGAATATTCCAGCAAACAAAGTAGAGTAATGCTCATATTGATCCAAAATGCAGGCAGCGTTTTTGTGTTAGTGGCTTCTGGCACAGATTAGTATTTACCAGAAGTAGGTTATTCCCCTCTACAAAGCTGTAAGCAGAACATGAAAGTGATTCCATACCAATGGGTCCCACAGGAGCATGATGAAAGCGCCCTCTCCGTGCTGCTTGCTCAATTCTTTGATGAAGATCAGGCTGCCAGGAGCCAAACAGGGTAAGCCTGTTTTGACGACTTCCTTGCAGATCTCTTAGCTGTCGCTTGAGTGCATCCACTCTGTTTGTGGCATCAGTCAAGTCTGTCCTACAAGTACAGAGTAGAAATAAAAGGGAATGATCCAAGTAAGACAATTTTTGTTAAAGTAATGATTATGTTTTGGTCACAGATCATAACTTCCCAATGACACCAGGATAAGCTCAAGCACTGACAACAACAACATTCTAAAATACCACATGAAGTGAATTTGCCATCTTTCAAATTGCGCCACAATTATTTCTACTTGGTAAATTACCGTATTTATTTGATTAACCTCCCTGGGCACAAATCAAATTTTTGGACCTTGAGAGTGGGCACTTATTTGAGGTGGGCGCTTATTCGAGGCTGGGCGCTTATTAAATTTTCACCATTTGCAGCAAGTGAAGTATGTTTATTTTGCAACAAAACAATAAAATAACGCTAATAACAAAACACAAAGAAGTAACAAAGCAAGGTTTCTGTAAAATACTCTGAAGAAAACTCCATCCTCGAGGAAGTCTCTTATTAGAATTTATTCAGTCAAGTGGGTGGGGTGGGGGTGAGCGCTTATTTGAGTTTGATTGGGAGGAGGAGGGGGTGGGCGCTTATGAACTTTTTCTGCCTTTAGGATGGGCGCTTATTCAAGGTGGGCGCTAATTCGAGGTTGGGCGCTTATTCGAAAAAATAAGGTAGTCAAATGAAGGCAAGTTCTTCTAAATTTGGAGGACTGTATACAAGTTCAGAATGAATGTAACTTCTTGCTCTTCCAAATGAGCTTCAGAATTACCTCATAACAGATTGTCAAATGAATGTTTACATGTATTACACCTTCATCAAGGAGACACACATGGGATCCTCAGTACTGTTTCTATTTTCTATTCTCCTAAACTAATATTTTCAGGTTTCTTTCAATTTAATTTTGTATGGTTACAATAAAAACTCAAAAGATTGTGACAAAGCTTCTTACATTAAGGGCTGGTGTCAAAGCCAGCTGATTTCGAGGGACAATAATTATTAGATTGAAGTTAGCATCAAGCAATTTCTATGTAAGAGGTCAGCAAATCAAGGTAGAATATTTGCTAACCTGTTGACAAGTGTCAGGTCTTCTGAAAGCCCTGCATAAACATATTATCACCTCGTCCTTCACAAACTGTTAATGTGGCAATAGGGAGGCCAACAAAGGAGGCATTGAGCAAAAGCGAGTTATTGGAAAAGGTCCAACATGTTGTGAATCTACTTTACCATGAATATATACCTGCCAACCTTCTTACATTTATAGGCGTGAACTTTTTTATCTTAAGAGTGCCAAGATTTTTGGTAGGGGTCTGATAATATCCGAAGATGTCCGAAGACGTTCCGCAGACTTCCGAAGATGTTACGAAGAGTTCCCTCTAACAAAAGAGAATTCTGAGAAACTCGATCATCCACATAGACTTTTCTTTTCTCTCTTTGGTTCTGGTTTGTTTAAATAATTAATATATTTTTCAAAATATGTCAGTTAATGCTGTTATGGCTCAAACTTTTCTACCAGGCGTGACAAATCGGAACACAGGCGTGAGTAGGTGTGAGATCCAAGTTTTCGATCTGCAGGCGTGACAATCATGCCTTAGGCATGACAATTGGCAAGTATATGAATAGCAAATAACTCACTTTTGGTAGAAAACCTTCAAAACTTCCCACAGCAAACATATCATGAGAGAGCTGTACCTTAGCTGGTATGTCTTTTCTTTTGCTCTTGTTATGGCCTGTTCAAGTTGGGCACGGTGGTGGTTTGTGGTTGAGAGTTGACTCTGACGTGCTTTCAGGTCATCGCGCTTTTGTTGAAGAACTTCTTCTCTTTGCCGCCTTTCTGACTCAATGTCACGCATAGCTCTGTATTAAACAAGAAGAAATGCTATCACTAGTTGACAAACAATCAAAATAGTTTTCCAGGAATTACTACAAGTCCCATGAACAATGGCAACCATAATGCAAGTTTAAATTTCTATTGGGACCACACGTAGGCCAAGCTCGAAAAAATATGAGCATCGGTGAGCATCGGCGTTGTTGCATAACATTCAAAATATAAGGATTTGGATGGGAAAAAAACATATCATTTCTGTAACCTACAAAAATGAAAGGATTTCAATAAAAAACAGCTAACCTCCCTTAAAATGTGTGTTACGTCTCTCCTCTGTGGTCCATGGGACGTTTTATGGGTTTTTATGTAAACGGTTTTCTCAGCCTTGGTAAACCTTTATAATTTATAGTGAGAAAACCGTTTACATAAAAACCCATAAAACGGCCATAAACCAGTCCGTGGACCATACAGGAGAGACGTAACACATTTTTAAGTAAGGTAAGCTGTTTTTTATTGAAATCCTTTCAATGTCGTAGGTTACAGAAACGATAGGTTTTTTCCCCCATACAAATCCTTATATTGTGAATGTTATGCAACAATGCGGATGCTCGTTCAAGCTTGGGCTACCTGTAAATGGGACCACTTACGTTTGTTTTATCTCCATGATTCTCTCCTTCAATTGACTTTGGTCATTCTGTGCTGTCTTCTTTTCTTGCATTAATTTTCTTAGTCTTGACTGAAATAAAAATGCACAGCACAAAGATTAAGACAAATATTATTTGTCCCATACTAAATTAGCATAATTATGATCTGTGGATTGACAGCTAAATGTAGGCAGAACACTCATCAGCCCAAATAGAACCACAGCTATTTAAGAATTTGCCTGGCCTTTAAGAAAACAATGCTATAAGCTACCCTCTGATTGAAAATTATCCCTGATTTGCTACATATATAACATCTTTATCACTTTCAATTTCTGTTCTCAAAATTTCATCTTATTCCTCGCCACAAGCAACATGTTCAGAGTGACCTGCAAACTCAAATAGATTTAAAGCGCAACAACTGCAAATGAGCTTATAACTGCATTAACAAGCAGGGCCTGGCTTTGCATGCCTATTCTTGATCACACACCTATTGCACTTTTGAAGGCAACCAAATAAGGAGATACATTAATTTTGAAGTTTGTGAAACTCAAACTTTAGGGAACTTAAGCACCAGACGTTCTTGGTACCACAACACCAACCGGAAGTATTTTTGCAGCATGACAGCCACTGTGCATGTCAAGACGTTCTTGAGTCATGGTCACAGACTTCAAAACGTGAGTTCTCAGGTTAAAACCAGAGGTTCATATTCTGGGTTCTTCGAGGAGTATTCGTCATACAAAAGTAGAAATTCTTCGTCTGAAATCACGTTTTCTTCATAAGAAAGAAACAAAACTTTCACGCAAAATTAATCTTTGAAAGACATTTTTTTTTTGTTGGAGTTTGTGATAGTTTCACGTTTTTTCTGGTGCTTAAGTTTCCTTTTGTTTCCCTCGAACCTCAATGTCTCCCTGAGTGTTTACCTCTGAGCCACCAAGTGTTTGACCTTGAAACAATGAGAGACAATTAATGCAGAACGTACTGTCTGCCAAAACCCTCCCTAAAATTATTCATGGTACTCCAATATAGAACAAAAAATTTGCAGCATGTTGCCCTTCACTCCTTATGCACTAGCAAACAGATGATCCCATAAAGATAAAACCTACCTGTTTGTCTCTATGGGTGGTTTTCTTTTGTCTTAGTTCTTGGCATATGGCTTGTTGTTCTCCTTGAAGTATTCTACCTTCTTCAGTGATGGCATTCAGCTGCTCATTTACTGATGTCCATTCTTCCTCTAACTTTTTCACCTCCCCCTGAAAATGCAACATGAAATCATTACCATACATGTATTTAACTCCGTATAAAAGTTAACCTTTGACAACAAAAATGTCTACTCAACCATTTCTTCGTTTTGGGGCCAAAAAGTGCACCTCCCCCAACCTGGGAATTTTTTGCAGACATAGGAGCCTGAAATTAACTATTTGATGAAGGCATCATCTGGTGACTAAATAAAAGTCCTTGGTCACCAGATAGCAAATAAAGGTGACAAAAATTTTCTCTTTTTCTTTACTTATATTATTCTTGAGGAAATTTTCAAGCAACAGGGTATATACAATGTAAATAATTAAAAACATGCGTAAGTGTAATTTGTTCCCTCAGACCACTGAACCAACAATGCAACTACAGTGGGTCCCCTAGTTGTCAGCACACTGAAATTCAAGTTCAGTACCAGTCCTTTGTGTGCAATGCTGACCCTCATCATTAGACACATCAGCGTGCAAAGAATGTAGTGTCCGATAGCCCGGGGCTAGTGGATTTTGCAATCGGGCTAATAATTTTTGTTCTTAACTTGCCTGACGGGCAAGTGCTCTTTTTCAGGGAAATTCAAATTACAGAAGGATTGTAATCAATCCTGCTAATCAAAAAGGGTTTTAGGGCTAGTTGAAATGACTTGTGGGTCAATACATGCTAGTTACAGCTACGTGAATGGCCGGCTGTAAAACTGACTTTCTTTGCACCCTGAGACACATGAAGAAATTAGGTTTGCTGGTGAAAGAGTGATGCAAACAAGATACTGCAAAAACGAATGCAAAAATACCTCATCCCTCACCTCACAAGTTTGGACTTTCTCATCATATCTGGGCAGTTTAGTTTTATGATTTTCCTCTTCTCTTGCCAGAGGACCTAGTTTCTAAAGCGTACCAAGAAAGTAGTCAATAAGAGAGAAAATAAACTGTGGCATGAGATGATCAACAATACTCACATTTAATGTAAGGAAAATGTATGTGATAATTGTTCCCTCAGCCCACCAAACAAACACTGCAGTTTGGTGGGTCCCTTAGTTGTCGGCACACTGACAATGCAATGCAATGCCAGTCCTGTGTGCGCAAGGATGATCTCGTCATTGGGAACTTTATGGTTTACTGACTTACTTTACTTGTAGTAAACAGGGTGTCCCAAAAGTTTGTTCCTCTACTTCATAAGTCAGTATTTCAGTATGATTGGACTTGGTAAGCAAAATATAATCATTTAAACAAAAGTTGTGCCTTTCAATCTAATTCACTATTTTCATACTTGTTGTGCTATCTTTTGACTTGAATATTCAATTTGTGTACTTCCCCGCCAAAGGTGTGCATGCACGAGTATATTTTCCAGCCACTTTTTTTTGCATTTTATAGCCTGAATTTCTGGAACTCCTTCCTTGTTTTTGGTGAATATCACAAAAGATAAACCCCCTTAACATAAAAATGTCCAGCTACAGTGAGACGATAAGCATGTATACTTCGATTTACTGGATTATCTGTTATAGAAACTGCTAAAAAACTGTAAAAATCTGAATGTTGGGACCAAAAGTCCTAAATAAAGCAGCTAAAATAGTTTTAAAGAAGGCTAGATACGAAATAGGAGACTCGATGATGAAGCTCTCACACAGTTAGCAAGCCAAGTCCAGAAAGGGTAAAAAAAAACAAATGTTTAAAATTAGAGGCCCCTGATATGGCAAAAAAAAATCTGCTTAGACTGCCAAGTAACGCCCAGCTCGTCTCAAATTTGTAAAGATGTACCAAAGCCTTGCTGTGGAAGGGGGCCAGGATGATTATCTTTTTTGGATGAATGCCCAAAATATTTTTTTTTCAGCTGCCTAAAGTAGACAAATATTGTTTGGGGGTTGAACTGGCTCCTGTGCACCAAGTGATAAAAAAGCTCAAAACAGATCATCTGTGGGCCTACACGCTGTATCCCGCTCTATGCCACAACAGCTACAGAATGTTATAAAAAAAAGGGCATGCCAGTTACTGGAATTCTGAATACATGTACTCAACAGAGAAATAAAAAACATCTTCTAGAAATTTGATGTAAAAATAAAGTTTTGATCAAAAGTTATAGTGCATGAAATTAGAGGAATGAACTTTAAGGATACCCTGCACTTTTCAGATTATGCTGATCAAGATGAAAAAAAAAATAGGAAACTCAGCTTACAGAAGGTTATTTCGATTTTTAGACCCTGAAGCTCTTTAAGAAAGCCAAAAGTGGAGTTAGTTTCTTCTTAATTGACATGACAAAACTGTTTCTACGCTCTGACACAGGTCATACATGTAATTCACAAAGAATAACTGATTTTCTTTTTCTCTGATCTACCTTCTCAGCATCTATGACTTCTGCCCATACTCGTTCTTTTTTCAGTTCTTCTACTTGCTCTTTCATAGTTTTCAACTGTGCTATGTCTTTGTACTTCTCCTCCAACTGTTGTACCTGACGCAGCATAGGAGGAAGTGTCTGTTGAAACAAAATAAACAGCCGCATAACATCAACACTGTTATGTTAGAAGTTACCTGCATTCATTGTAAGCCTAAACTAAATATCTGTCTGAAGTATAGTATAGCCCTTCATGACATGACAATGATCTGCCAATCATCATAACTAAATTACAGAATATCTTTATCAGAAACTTCTTGTGACTGATGATCACTTGATTACATTATTATTAACCAAGGATGTTGCAGAGGCACAGCTGAAAACAGGACATTATAATTGAAATTATCAGACATACATGTAATATGAGGCTTAGCATCTTACTTTTGCAAGATGCTGAGCCATTTTTATCATGCCCCATCTGGAAATGAGCTCTTATTGTGTGCAGGTACATGTAGCTTAGTTAGAAAAAAAATTATTGTTTTGTATTGAATACTCCCTGTCAATAGTTATTTAAGGAAGGCCAGGGAGACCACCTAACAGAAGAAAACTGGCGTCGCATCTACATATTAAGGTGACTCGACCCAGTTTTTTTGGGGGGTACCATCCTACTTTGAAGCTCTCTGGTATCCCCACCTTTACTTTTATCGTAAGTATAACACATAGAATGGATAACATATAGATCAATCTACAATATAACATAAAATTTTGGGCGATCGGAGTAAATGTCACGTGGTTATAATGCCATGCACCTTTGAGGTCTGAGTCGAAAATCTGCTGTTGCCGGCATTTTTTCGTGAAAATCTCTCGGCTACACATAGTGCGCATTAGTGCCTTGCCCTGAACAGAGTTTCACCAAAATCGCAAAGACCCAATTCGAGAAATTCAGCGGTTTCCAAATTTAGGTCATAATTTATGCGAAAATGATAAGCAAACTTTACAGGGATTATATCTAATAAACTATGAGATTCATCTCTGTATTTTGGGCATCCTTATAACAGATGGGTCCTTGCAAGTCAGCAAAACGCTTTAGGGCCTTGTAAATGCGCACGATTTCAAGCAAAGCAAACATATAGAAATTATAGTTTTCGCTATTTGTTGACGTTTGTCATTGTTTAAGAGTCAATCTCACGAAAAAAGCATTTTCTTAAAAATTCGTAGTTTTTTTTCCTTCAAATTTTTTCAGGGCCACAATTGATTAACTAACAACCCGGACTCTGAATTTCATAGTCATTGAAAAACTGTGACATTACCTTCTGTAAGCCCAAACTTGAGTAAACATTGAAGATTTTTAGCGTTTTGGCTGAGTTTGTGCTTTGGGAGTTGTCTATTGTTTCTAGTCTGTCATTATACAGCATTCTTGCTCAGCACGCGTGCAATGACCACGCTTGGCTGACTGCCGAATGCTCACTGAGATATGATAATTTAGTATAAGAAAATAGAAGGGATTCCCGTCACGAGTTGTTAAATTATTGGTTTGCATTTAACCTATGAAAAAATGATATTTTTTTAATAGTAAGTAGATTTAGTGTGTAGCACTTCTTGATTTTTTTGCAAAGGCACAAGAAGCACGAGAATTGATTAAAAATTGTGAGTTAAACCTCTGTGTATCACGCGATGGCCTGTGTCACTGTACCAAAGTTATCATATTCGGAAGTCAGCCAAGCGCGGTTATTGCACGCGTGCTGAACAAGAATGCTGTAAAATGACAGACTAGAAACAATAGACAACTCCCAAAGCACAAACTCAGCTGAAACACTAAAAATCTTCAATGTTTACTCAAGTTTGGGCTTATAGAAGATATTCTATAAAAGTAAAGGTGGGGATACCAGAGAGCTTCAAAGAAGGATGGTACCCCCTAAAAAAAACTGGGTCGAGTCACCTTAATTAGTCACATTTATATAAGAAAGACCTCTGCTACACGAGTTTCACGGGGCAAACCTTTGAACGGCCAATAAATATGCTGTAGATTTTTACATGCATGTTTTCTTTGCTCATGACAAAATGATAAGCAGATATCCTATACAGCACATACAGCATACACAGCACAGTACATACCTCTTGTTTTCTGTCCAAAGTACTTTTGATAATATCCTGCTGTTCAATGATCAGCTGATAATCTGTACTCATCTGCTCTAGCTGGGTGGCTTTTAAGAAAAACTAGAAGAAAAGAACACAAAAATTAGTATTGAAAATAGGTAACAAGTACATGTCACAGATTGTACAAAAATTCACATTCACTGTCAATTCTAACAGGACTTTAACGCTTGATCTGTTTGCTCCACTAACGTCTCTACATCTTTCAGTTTACTCTTCTTACATTGATGGTTAATTCTTACACAAAACAAAAAAACACTTTATGTAAATCACCTTCAACTTCCTTGAGCTACGATTTACATTTTGTCTTGAACAAATAAAGTATCAAAACAAAAAAGTGGAAAAAAATTCAACGACTATTCAATGACTCCCCCTAAAATTCAAGGACTTTTCACGACTGTGGAAACCCTGTGCACAGTAATACATCTAAGAAAAGGTGGTGGGGTATGGGAACACAAACTTTCTGATGACTAATTTCCACCAAAGCACTGAATGGTACACTACATACCTTATACTTATCCTTTGGATCTGATGAATTAAGGAAATTCCTGCTAGTATCTTGATTTAACACCGACACAGGATTGTCAACCTAAAAAATCAAGTGGGGGTTCATTGGGCTGCCGCCTTGGGAAGTCTAGATTATAATTATTACACTTATACCAGCTACTCCTAACCTAACAAAGGAGTCTAACCGGTTTCATAACCATGCCACGTTAACAACTCTTGTTTTGGATAGTAAACATTGACAAATTTGTTGGAGGAAATCTTGAGCATTACTCTTGTCTGGCATGCTAAATGGTAGAATGTGATAAAAAATACATGTGTCTATTTCTTACAAGTTTGTGCCAATAGATATGAACATTTCATCTTTTTTAGATACATTGTACATGTACATGTATTAGCATCTACTTTATAGCAGTGTCTACTTAATAAGCGTTACATTTACAGTAAGGGATGTAAATTTAGGGACTTTGGCTAATGTCTGCTTAATAGAAGGTATACAGGTTTCACTGTAGCATTTACAGCATAGGATATACAGTTGACTCCCAATAACTCGAACCTTCAAGGGAAATCGAAAAAAGGTTCGAGTTATCGGGAGTTCGAAGAAAATAGCCGAGAGTATGGTAAAAAACAGTTTTTACTGCACAGTGAACATTTTAATCACATTTAATTGTAGAAATGTCAAGTGAAAATTAAAAGATACTTCTAGATTATAAAACAGAATGTAACGTAACAAAACATAGCCTAAATAGAACATGCATTTACTGTTTTGAGAAGAAAAGGTGCTTCACGTTAGCCTGTGACAATCAAATCCAGCCTCCACTGGTAAACCATACTCCTACAACACGTCAATAGGAAATCCAAAATTCAATGTTTGGGACGCCCTAGACGGCTTTTTTCCCGACTTTTTAAGGGCTCAAAACATGGTTCAAGTTATCGAGGGTAAAATCATATAGAAAATGACCTGAGGGGAAACGAAAATTGGTTCGAGTTAGCGGGAGTTCTAGTTATCAAGGGTTCGAGTTACCAAGGGTAAAATTACAATGAATGTATGATGGAAATCCAGGGGAAATCGATTTTGGTTTGAGTTAGTGCAAGATTCGAGTTATCGGGAGTCGACTGTACAGGACTTTTGTCTGACAACAGTTGCATTAATAATTGTGATCTTGTTACTCCAGCTCAGCTCACCTGAATGTTAAACTGGTCTAAAATGTGATTAAGCTCATCTTTTTTTTGAGACACCACTTTTCCTGCAGCAAGATAATTCAATAGATTAGCTAAAATTAATTATTCATGATTATCAATAATGTAACATTTGACAAGGAGACAAAGTACATTGAGAATCAAACTGGGATAAAACCATTTTAACCTGATCTTTATGTTGTTGTACAGCATCATGGAACTGTATGACACATTTTCTTAATGTTTACACTGTGCACTGAAAACATTTTTCTTGAATGATAGAAAACTCACTTAAAGATTTACTTACACTTACTTTGAAACACAAAAGCAAACCTACTTACATGTAAGTACAAGATACACTGTATATGAAAATTAAGAAAATTTAAGGAAGGAAAAACAAAAGTGTTCCGAATCAATTTCCAAATCATCATCAATATTAAGGTAATTTGTCACCAATGGTCATAACTCCATTAAAATTAAGTAACAGTATTAGTATTCATTCAAACTATTTCACCATTTCTGATTAGCTAAAATCCCACGCATAATTCATCATAACCAACTATAGTCAACCAAATGTGGAAGAATTTTGCGATATGTGGAAAAAAAAAACCTGAAAAGTGCAGCAAATTTCCAGACTATTGAACCATTAACTGAGAAGACCTGGGGAAGAGGTTGAGTTGTTTTGGTAGGGAGTACAAATGGCAGAACATTTGACTTATTTCAAGAATAAGAAATAGGTGAACTATTTTGCTAAAAACATTGCAATAACGGCAGGAAGACGACTAAACAGATGACATCTGCTATTTAGAGAATAATGCAGAGCTGAACAACCCTTTAACTCATAAACTTGCCGATTAACTTGCACCATCAAAAATGAACTTAACGTCCATTGAGGTAAGCATGTTTTAGCTTGTTTTTAAACTAGGAATTAATTTGAATGAACAATAAAACAATTATTTAATTCAGCTTTCATATTATCTGAAAAATTATCTCAGCCTCATTCATTGTAAATATTTTTTTTAGAAGCCATCGTTATGGAAGGCATAGGGAAGTTTCATTCATTGGAAATGACATTTTCAACAAAATAATAATAATAATGATTTATTAACAGATCCACTGGGTGGCTCTTCCCTGTTAAATTACATTAATTACAATTACAAAATAAATCAAATTAAGTTATTAACAAATTATGCAGTAGAAACAGGATTAACAGAATCCAATTTATTACAATAATATTGATATTCAAGAGGTAATAATTACATATAGGGCATTTAAACTCATCACCAATAGATGAGCATGGGCGTTGGTGCCTTCGAAGTTGGTGGAGCCGGGCAATGCTCTAGCATGAGGAGGAGGTATCCATGGCAACCCTGCGAGCGGCCCCCACCAGGCACCGTCACACTGAACAATTCAGTGGAATACTTACCAACCCAATACTTACCTAGCCCACACCAAGAGGGAGGGAGGGATGGGAAAAACCAAAGCACAAACTGGCAGGCAAACAGCAAGCAATTGAAACAACACTTTGCGAAGAACTGCAAGCAAGCAACTGCGTATATAAGTCACGAGGTGCCCCTGCTGGATACATCGGGCCACCCCTAATATAGCTGGGGAAACAGCTGACCAGCATTGCTTCGAGGTTAACTTTGCCTAAATTACATTTAGCCACATTTATTACAGAGTGGAGTGAGTTAAGGTCATTTACAGTAACCACATCTTTGATTAACTAAAAGAAAGGAAGAGAATAAAATGAACAATATCCAAGTTACCATCTTTTGCCTTCAGCTTGTAAGATCCACTGCCGTCACTACTTATCCTTCTTTCCACAGTTATACAATCTCCATACTCTTTAGGCTTGTAAGCATCTTGGCCTCGGTTTCGTAATTTGATTGAAACCTGGGCATAACTAGCAAGCAAAAAACGACCAAATTAAATAACTTTCTATTGTAAATTCCCTTTGACTCACAGGCAGCTAATATGTAGCAGTGATACCTGTTAATACTGTACTAATAAAAATTATTAATACTGACAAGTTATTGTCCAACTACATGTACAAGATGTCACCATGGCCAATTCAATCAGAGACTGAAAAGCATTCTTAGTCTAGAGACACTGTTACTGACTGCTAAGTACTTTTCAGAAGGAAAGCAATAATACATTGTATCATTGGGATGTGTAAAGAGCAACCTTGACAATGCTCTGGAAGACCTGTCTATTGAAGCAGAGTGCTGCAGCTACACCTTGCAAAAGACAGCCGTTCTCGCCTCCACATATATCTTGCAAAAACTTTTAATCTGCTACATTTTATAAGCTTAGTGAACTGGCAGTACTCCCTTTAGTGGATTTCCATATCCAGTACAGCAAACATGCACACAAACTGTGAAATTTGAACATAGTAATAATAACAATGCTAATAATAATAATAATAGTAATAGATCTTGGGAAGTGTGACAAAGAACTAAGATAAGTGGCTGGAAAAGTTGGACATACATTACTCCAAAAAACTACACTACTAGAAACAGCAAGGATTTTAAGGAAAGTTTTAGAGTTATATAGTGAGGAGATGACCTCTAAGGGGCCTTTGGTCATGGGTTATGACTCACTCCCTCAATAAATAACTCGTTGTGAGATCAGCCAGTGCACAAAATATGCAAATGACTGGATGCTGAAGTTTTCACTGATACGCAGTGTGTTTTGCTGCAGTGCTGGCTGAAAATACCCAGAAAATACCAGAGAACAGGAGAGGATCACACAATAAAAATAATAATAATAATAATAATAATAATAATAATAATAATAATAATAATAATAACAGGAATGATAGATTTGGATCTACATGTATTGCTGATGTCTGTAAACCTGCACTTGTCCTTGACAAATCCCTTGAGAGAACTTCCTCTGTTTGTTGTGGCAGCCTTTCCTCCTAAACCCACCACCAATGCAGTCATTATTGCACTTTTTCCACCTAGAGAGAATAAAATCATTGAGCTTGAGATGGACAAGGCTATAATTGATAATCAAGTAAAACCGGCCTAACAAACTAAAAACTAGGAAAACTCAGACTTACACGCTTGTGTAAAACTCAAGATCGTAGATTTTAGTGATTGGTGTCATCGGTTAAACTGCAACAACACAAGTTTTTTATTCCTCCCCTGCTAATTCGCTTGTTTATCTCGTGATAGGTCTGCTTAGGTAGAAATTCCCCAAATTTCAGTTATAGTTGTAGGCTTAGCAATTAAATCTATCTTGCTCTTGACATCACTGTGTGAACAGTGAAAACGAACCAGACAAAATATTGATAGACAAGGACTCCTCCCTCAAAATTAATTTTGTTCTGGAGCAACGTGACCAGACCCAACCAGGGTCTCTCTCCCGCGTGCTCTGTAGGGACAGGAAGAAGAGAACCCTAAAAATGAGGTTGCAATAGTCTTAGCCACATTAAAACACTGCATTTCTACCCCCCTTAGGAAGACACCTCTCTCTAGCAACCACTTGTTCTGTCACCAAAGGTGTGTGTTACAGAAGGTCAGTCTATACAGTTATGTAACACAATCTTCTATTTGAGCATTCTAAATTTGTGAGTATCAAAATTTAGAAATTATTATTTGAAATAGTGAAAATGTTGAGATCTAGTACTCACAAACATTGGGAAGAATAAGGTATTACATGTATCTCAGCCAAGATGAGATAACAGAGGAGACAGATACTATTTGGCTATTGCAAATTTAATTTTATATCTAAGCTAATCCAAGATAAAAATATATTTCTTTATTTAGGTACTGTCTTTGGAGCAATGCTTTTGTAGCCCCCTTAAAAGATTGCCTAAGAAAATCCATCTATGAAATAGAGACTTACATGCACAATACCATACACACTACAACACTACATTGTATACTCTCTAAATAAAAGGCCCAGTTATCTACATGACTCACTTCCATTTCTTCCAATAATAAAGTTAACATTTGCACCCAGATTAACTTCCAGCATGGTGTGGCACATAAAATTCACCAGGGTTATCTTCTCAATGATCCCAACTTCTGCTTCAGACTGCAAGAAAAGTAGAACACTGAAATTAGTTTTCATAGAATGAAGACTTACTAAGCCCTGAAAGCCACAGGTTCCTAGGGAAAGCCACCTTGGCCTTCAGCCTCCTTCATCGACATAATTCTTAATTCATATCATACTCAGCCTCATCCAATGCTACATGTAATTGCGCTCAGTGTCTGCTTAACCTTTTTTGAGCATTGCTAGCAAAAACCACGGGTGCTCTCCAGCCACAGAAGCCCGTTTGTGACCACCATGCTGTTGGAGACTATGTTAAACTCACAAGCAATAATTTTTTGGAAAATTCATTTTTTTGGTTGATCTGCCATTACGAAATTCTTCCTTTTTGTTTTTGCCAGCAAGAAACAAAAAATATAAATGATCAAAAGTGCATTACAATTAAAATTTAAAAAATAATAATAATAAATTAACAAAACTATTAACTGGTCTTACATAAAAATCCTCCCAGCATTCACGCCTTGGATGTGCAGATGCCATTTTGAATGATAAGAAATGAAATAAAAACAAAACTATGACTGCCCATAAGTAACGCTCACCGGCAAACATTGAAAATGGCAGGAAAAGATCCCTTACCATGCAAATGGAACAGGACTTTCTGTTCCAACCGGTTGGAACAGAAAATGTGAAATACCTTGGAAGGTCTTCCATTTGTTCTGGAAAATTTCCGGTCGAACTGAGGGTTCACTTTGCAATTAACCGGTCAAACAGAAAATTTTGCCTAAATGGAGAGGCCAGGTTTTAAGAACTACAGTAAAATTCCAAAAATAAGCCCCTTCAAATATAAGCCCCCCAATCCGGTAACACAAAAAACAAAGCAAAAACAGTAAATCTACTTCCAACTATAAGGCTAGTCCAATCGATTTTGAAACGCAAATTTCCCTCTGTAGATATGCCCCCCCGAATATAAGCCTCTCCGAATATAAGCCCCTCCGAATATAAGCCCCTCCAAAAATAATCCCCTCAAAAAGGGCCTTTGAAAAATAAAAGCCCCGGGGCTTATTTCGGAATTTTACGGTATTTTACTGTCAGTAATAAAGAACATACATGCTTTCTACTGTTGATCCAAGCAGTATCGAAGTTAGTACAAACATATCAAATAATAATTATTGAACTTGACAGAAGTCTTCTCTCAACTAAGAAACTATTCTACAAAATGTGAACCGTTCTAGTTCTTATTCCAATCGTGTTATCTGCAAAGCGCATATTCCATCACGGCCGATACGAAAGACAAGTGCCCAAAATTTCCCATCTGGACTGCGATCATGTATTTTTTTTTCTTTTCCAAAACGCAACATTGAGTTTTACATGAGCTTTATCATACTGTAACGACAAGCACAGATCTTGAATGGATAACGATCGTTAGTCGATACGAAGAAATTACGTTCCCACTGAATACTCCTCTTAGCTTTTAAGTCCTTTAAGGAACTGCAAACCTGATCTACATTCTGACAGAGCTCTAGTACTGAAGTGAACGAAGGTGAGCCAGGTTCAGGGGAGGAGCACAATCGCTCAAGTGACTTACCGCTGTCGACACGACAAAATCTGGAGCTTGCGAACAATCGAGTTCTTTGTTTTCGTCCATATCCTCCGTCTCATCATGATCTTCAACCGATGAAACTCTTTTTTTCTTGGACCGTGAGGATTCACGATCGTCCTGCATTTCGATATCTTCTTGCTCATCCTCGCTATCTGATTGCAACCTTCGCTTTCGCGCCATTACGCTTCACTCTTCGTCTTTAAATACACAAATAAAACCGAAACTTGTTAAATTGAAACGTTGTAAAAATTTGTACACGTTAAATACAGATCTTTCAAGTAAAATTATAACGATTTCTGGCTCAAAATAAGAGTAAAATGCAAGTTAAAATCCACACAACCATTCGCGCGAAAAGACACATTCAAAATGGCGCCAAAGCAACGCCCACGTGACTATGTTGTCATATGGCCCCATTGCTTCACGGGAAAACTCGACCGAGGGCCCAAGCGAGTGAAAGAACTCGCACAACGCCTGGTCACTTTTTTGGGGGACGGTGGGTTTTTTTTTTTAGGAAGACATAATGAAGATGAAGGAAGTGCTTGATCACGGGCTAGGTGTTCTCCTGGCCATGGACCGCTTTTGTTTCAACTGACTCCGCTGGTAAATAGACAAGCAGAGAAGAAAAGAAAAAAATGATCTTCTTTAGTCGAGCAGTAGTCCGTGAAAGAGGCGATTTAAGCGTAGTGTAGTGAGGACAAAACAGGGGGGGAGGGGGGGCACGACTCCAATAGCGCCTGGTACTTGTCTCGTATACCTATGATCCACCGATTTATGACATCACATCCGGTTGCAGAGTTGCTGCTCTGTTTTGGCGCGAAGCACCAAGATGGACGCCTGATGCTATTTGGTTTCTTCGTTATTTTAACCAACAGGCTAACGGAATTATTTATCTTGAATGCCGAGAATGTTGAGAAGGTATCTAGCCGGCCTTTCAAGCAAATGTCATGACCAAACAAAGAAGATTTAGTATTATTTTAATGATAAATATCATGCAGCTGCGGGGAATGTCATGGCGAGTCTTGCGATGTTTCAAAAGGGCGTCTGGAAAAGCCGGAATCCGGAATCCGGAATCCGGAATAGGAACGGGAATAGGAACAGGAACAGGAAGTGGAACCGGAATAGGAACCGGAATGGGAAGAGAAACCTATACAAAAGCAGGGACAACATTTACCTTAATTTAAGTTAATCTGGATTTAATTCCTATTCAGATTATATACGAAAAATAAGGGGAAAAAAGGAATAGGAACCGGAATAGGAAGGGGAATATAAACAGTGTAAAGAAATATGAAAAGAAAAAAAGATATAATCGTGATTTAAATAAAAAGCCAGAGAAATAATCAAAGAAACAAGAAAACACACCTGAAATGTTAATCTAATTAACCTTTCTTTATCTTTAGCCAGTGACACATGTGTTTCGTGTCAAACATAATAGCGAACTTAAGCAACGAGAACGCTGCCCGTCGCGGGCTTCAGCAACGAGAAGGTAAAAAAAGCAGCAAGTAAAATAAGTAAAGCAACAGCTTTGCGAGTGCATCGCGCTTTCTGTCAATTTTTTCACCGTCTATGAACAACTACGACGTGAGATGATCAAATCTTAAGTTCTCTTGCGAACGTGAACGGCGGCAGGCGATAAATTTCATTGTGTCTGTCTGAGCTCCCATTTGGTCTCCAGCTTCATTTCCCAACCTTTAAAAGACTGGACAATTTGGAATTAATGAGAAATAGTTTGAATTAAGACCCGAATTCAATTTCTCAGTGGCGTTTTCGCTGGCGTTGTTGTCAGATCTTAAGGTTCCTTTTACCTCTCACAGGAAGGAGGTTATAACATGTTAATATTATTTGTCAGACCATGTGTAAACGAGACACCCATAAGAGACGTTTATTGGGCTGCCATACACTTCAGGTTTGCTGTATATTGTACTGTGCTAAATTGGGAAGTTAACCAGAAATAGATAGTCCACAGCTTAAAAAGGGTATTAGCACGTACCTCCTAGCACCCCCCCCCCCCCCAATCCCCATCCCAGTAAGCACTTCATCTACCTCAACCGTGTGCAATAGGGGCCTTAATAAGCAACGAGAAAGTTGATGTCCAGGGCATCAAAAATCGAGTGGAAACTGGATGTTTTCTGTCTTTCAGTGCTCTGACTCAACAAATTCGCACAGTGGAAGGTAAGAGGCAGAATACAGATTCGTTGTGTGAGACAGAAGCGTTCCATCAAGCGAAACATTGAACTTTCGGTTCATGACTATAGAGATTCAGGGGGAAGCATGATACCAGACTAGTTTTCTTATTTTTTGTATAAATTGAAGTAGAATTAAAATAATGATGTCCCTGTTCTTGTATCGGTTCCCCTTCACATTACTGTTCCTGTTCCGTTTCCGGTTCCGGTTCCGGTTCCGCTTCCTGTTCCCATTCCCGTTCCTATTCCGGATTCCGGCTTTTCCAGACGCCCATATTCGATAAAGATACAAATTTGTTATGATCAGGGTTGCAATGACATCAAAGTTGTCATAGAGCTTCATAGCAAGGAAATGACGTCATTACTTATTTTACTTTCAGCACTATTTCTCGGCACTGGGAACTGATCAACCAAAATCGTTCACGGAGGCTTTTTCCTCCAATAGCGGCCTCGATGTTCGTGAAGTTTACGCGAATTCTAATAAAGCGTTATCTAGATATTTTGGGATGAGGTTTGTGTGGTTAGAAATACGGTAAAAAATGAACAATCTTGTTGTTGGGCCGTTATCTGTAGAAAACGAAGTGCTTTTGACATGCAATTTTACCTCATAATAGTTTCAATCTCTTTAAAAACGTGTGTGCAAGACCATGGGGATAGTTCCAGCCCATTGCTAGAAAGATGGATTTGATAAGTATGTTTTAAGGCGCCATTGTTAGCGGTTTGGGAAACATTTACCTTTCTCTTATATGACCTTTTAGTTTCAAGATTATTGATCTATCGTGAGGCAGTAAAGACATGAAATAGATTTATTTGCTCTCATTTATTGTTGGCTTTAGTTTACAACCTCACGACTTTCGGCAGCAAGTCCCAAAAACTGGCATCCCCCAACAATATTTCCAACCATGTGGACAAGAGGGCCAATAGTAAACACCACCAACGGGGCGGCCGTTAACAGAGCAGCCGCAAGACGCTCCGCGCTTAACCATCTGCTTCTCGTTTTTTTCAGGCCCAGGATTCTTTGCTGCTTCATCTGCAAAATTAAAAGAACAGTGTTCAAAACATTTATATCTGTAGTTGCTAACAGCCTCACAAAAAATCCGTTTAGGACTGCCTGTGCTAGTTACAACTTCACGGCAGAATTACCAGGTATGTACCGGCATTCGTTATTATTAGTTATTCCCGACACTCTCAGCGGATGTGGACAGATGATGTGCGGAAAGGAAACTTCCTCATCCATTATACATTTTGGGTGATTTTAATCTTTACATTGATACCGATAAGGGAATCCGGATTCCAGAACTTGTGGAATCTGGATTCCTGGGCTTTGGAATCCGGAATTCAGCTCACCGAATCCGGAATCCCACTAACGATTGGAATACGGGCTTTGGTAGAAACCTCCTAAACGCAGTTTAAATCTTCATAATGAGCCTACGTACCTTGCTGGTCGAATGAGTTTTGAATTCTGGCAGCTTCAATGCACATAAAGGCCATTACCATCAGGCACATCACAAAATACATATTCATATTCTCTAAAGGATCTGAAAGCACAGTTAACAGTAGGTCGTCATTAATTGTAATACTGTATATGCTAGACAAACATTGTAGTTTAAACTAGTGGGCTTACAGTACGTATTATTCAAGACATTCAAATAAAACATTTTTCCGTTTCCGATTGGCTCAAACCCCCAGGCGGTTTATTCTTTATAACCAGCTGGCGTTGACATAATTTGAGAGACGTTTGCGATATCCTGAAAAATGACAACAATACAGGTTATCGCTGGAAAAAGGGACGGCAACCGAGGTGCCCTGGCGACAAGGTTGCGTTCGCTCAGTTGTTTCGGTAAACAAATGGAGGAAAGTTTCACACGTTTCGCGAAGAAGGAATAGCTCAATTTTAGCCTTAAAACAAAGCAAAAATAGACAAATTTCGACTCGACGGATGACAACTGTTATTTGCAGAATAATTGCTGGACTAAACATTTCTGACTTAACACCCCTTTATATCTTGGAGGGTGTTATTCGCCTCGATCTTAATAATTATTTAGATCATACGCAGTCTCATCCGATAATTATTTCTTACTTTCACTTTTTATTGTTCGGTGGATTTGCCTCTATTCCTCAGGCACATCTCATTTTAATAATCTACTGAGCATCGGCTACCATGACTACAAAATTTAACGTCATAAATGTAAATAGGGTGAGGTCAGGCCAAATTTTTACAAATGAACTTTACTCACCTTAAATTGGTCTAAAGTCGTTTTAAGTAATGTCTAAAACATGAAGCAGGACTTAAGTCACGTAATGTGAGTCATTTGAGCAGCTTCAAAAACGTCCCCGGAGGGTTTCATCTCAATAGGATTGCTAAATAATGCGTTCTTTTGGAAACGTGGTAATTAAAAAAAGTCAAACAAAAGGAGCAAAAAGTAACAAATGTTGGGCAGAAATATTTATGCGAATGCATTGTGCAACTGAAGTAAATAGTTTTAGCGTCTAAGGTTTAGCATTGCCTTCGCAATGCGGCTCTAATCCAAATGGAAGAAATATACACAGTTGATATAACCGGCTGCAATGGCAAGAGGAAAAAATTGTCGAGTAACTGTCACTTCGAAGCTGTATCCCTGAAAGAGCTGGATACGTGGTATTCATTTCTACAGTTAAACCCAACTTTTTAAGAATTTGAGGAAACTTTTAAGAAAATTTGGAGCAACTTGTAGCTGAGGCTAGCCACAGGTTTAATAGCTTTTAGCCTTTTAGTGTTTCAGTTACCCTCACTAATTAAAGTGTTTACTTACTTACTACTTACTCTCTGGTTACCGGCCGTTGAATGATTTAAGAAGCTTCACTGATTTGCTCCGGTCCAAGTTTATTGATCTGCTCTGGTCTGTGTCAGCGCCTCAACTGAGTTTCCTCTGGGCCCACGCCAAAGTAGAGCGCTTTCAGGTCTATAGAAACCCGCTGTGATTGGTCGAAACCTTACGAATATTCAAAAATCTTTGTGTTCAAAGAAACAATGGCATCCTCTGAGGGTTTCAAAATGGTTACGAACAGCAAATTTATTTGCTATTCTCACTGGGGAAAACAGCGCACAAAAGCCCAGCGTGAAAGCCTAAATTAGCATCAATGTACTTCCTACCATTCTCAGCGTGGCCCGGGAGATGACGGCATACCGACAGACCTTGTCCCTCAGTTTGAAGACCAGCCTGCTTGGGAGTAGTAGAAGCCCAAATTTTTGTGTGCGGCTTTCATAATTAGTTATCTGTAATAACACCAAAGACCATTTCTAATGGGAGCCCGAGAAAATAAATGTCAAATTTTACAAGAATTGTGAAAACACAGGTAAAATTCTGAAAATTTTATGTCTAAGAAGTCTTTTTGTGAAATTTGACATTTATTTTCTCGGGCCTTCATAAGAGATTTTCTTTGGTGTTATTACAGATAACTTATTACATCTTTAGCCCTTGAAAAATGTAAGAAAGAATGCGATATTGTTTAAATTATTCTAGTACTAGGTTTTTGTCCACTGAAAATTAAAATTACTCAGTTTCCTGATGGATTCCGTCTTAATGTAAATGTTTTAAACTGTATTTGTCAAGTAACACACGTCACCGCATACAATGCTTTTCAAGTGGCATAAAACATTTGTGGTGTCTTTGTCTACAGTTAAGATTTCAGAGAAATATAAAATTCTAAATGCTAGTAGAAAAGGGTTCATAGAATGAGTTTAAAGAAAACGGTAACTGTCCTTTTCCACTCAGTCCACCTTGGTGAAAAGTACCCCGGTCCACTCCTCCGCTGTTCTTGGATGGTGTGCAGAAGATGTCAAAGTCCCCGATACCTGCGGCCCTTTCTCTCGTCAAATAACGGAAAATCCCCCGCAAATGCCTCGGCCGTGGTGGTGGTGAGGGAAAGGAGGGTTAGGGTGTCTGGGGGGTTAGGGAGGGTTACATTGACTGGTGCGTAATATTTCTGTCGAACTTACTTTTGTTGCTTTCCTTTAGTATTCGCAAACATAAATCCATGGCCTTTCGTGCCATTCTTTTAAATTTCTTTCAAAAGCAATCAACTCAAAATCACCCACAATACCTTACAGTTTGTCGCATGCACTTTTTTCGACAACCTTTCTAGAATTAGCTGTATACATAAAGGATGATCAGGAGATGGGCTCCTGGGATGATGTGATGCCCAAGCCGTTTGAATGTCTGAGGCGTTTTTATTTACCTTTCCATTATTTTATAATCACCATGTCTTTATTGAGGTCACTGAAGTAAAGGCCAAACATATATAATTTTTGATATACTGTAACTATGTACAGCAAAAACCTAAGGATAGCGTCTGCAACTTCCCCTCCCCTAATTTGCGAGCAAGCTCTTTGGGCGCGATTATTGACTCCATATATAGGGGCCGAAGATTTAGCTAAACGAGCTGATTTCATTTCTTCAGAATTTCGTCAGAAAACCGGAATTTATCTTTCAGTAGAAGCCCAAAATTTTGTGTGCGGCTTTCAACGTCCCGGTCGTCGCTAATTCACCAGTCAATTAGCCTGAGTATCAAGCCTTCCTAAGGGGCTAGGGGGGAGGAGATTTTATATCTCCCTTTTTCGCTTCTCTCTTCCCCCTTACCCCCCAGAAACGCCTGATACTCACGCTACCAGTCACTGTAAACCCCCGCATCCCCCCGGGCGGGACATAGTGAAACATTTGACAAGAGCTTACTGCTTAAGTTGTAAAATGCCCCTCATCCCATGGTCAGCTTTTTCCTCTAGTGACCCCGCTCATATGGCCCGCTCCTGTTGAAAACAGTTGGAAGCCAGGTTAGCTCAGGTTAATGTTAACGTCACCGCACATACAATGCTTTTCAAGTGGTGTAAAGTACTTTGAAATAGTTTCTTAAGATTTCAGAGAAATATAAAATTCTAAATGCTTGTAGAAGAGGGTTAAATGTTAGTAAATGCAGTTTAAAGAACGCGTGAACTGTCCTGTTCCATCCAGTCCACCTCGGTGGAAAATACCCTTGTCCACTCCCCCGTTGTTCTTGGTGTGCAAAAGTCGTCAAAGTCTCCTATTTCGCTCGTCAAATAACGGAAAATTCCCCGCAAATGCCTCGATATTTCCCGTCCGGGGGTACGGGGGTTTACATTGACTGGTGCATAATTTATTAGGGAGCTTTTAACAACAACGATCGACGGCGTCGGCTACGAAAGAGTCACTTGAAAAGTGCATTAGCGCTGCTTCAAACTTTCTCGCGCTTACTCCACCTCGTTCAATTTTTATCAAATGTTGGCAAGTTTTTCTGGAGCTGAATTCTACAAGACTGTATCGAAGTCCAGGAAGAGAAAAAGAAAGTCGTTGCCTTGTGTTCACGTCCTGTATAAAACGTGAAGTTAGGCATTTTCACGTCGTAGTCGTGCAGTGGCGGCAAAGAAATGGACAAAAAAGTGTGAAGTACGTGCAGAGCTGTCGTTTTACTTTTTTGCTGTTCTTGCTGACGTGGTCGTCGTCGTTGCTTAAGCTCCCATTATCACTTTCGGGACAGAGAAGCTGTGTCTTCAACGACCGATAGTGAGGCGGAATTTAGTGGGGTAGCTAGGAGCCCCATCACTTTGTCAGACGCGAAGACTTTTACAGTGCTTAGCCAACTGCCTTATAGTCTTCTACACAGCCGTTTTTAGAGTGCGTTGCGTGACGCCACTAAAAAACGGCTGTGTAGCAGACTAACTGACACAAAATTGAAATAATATAACCCCTGGAGGTTCGCCTCCATTTTTCTTATCGTATCAGTCAGTTGGATTGTAGATTCCACGTTGTGGATTCCGGATAGTAATCCTTAGCTAGATTCCGGATTCCTCGAGCCGACCTTCCGAATTCTAATAACCTGTATAAGAGGCTTTTAAGGAGCCATCCAAGGCGAACGCGGCATTTTGCGCGAAGCGCGAGACGAGGGGAGTAGAAAAACAGTAATGCCCAAGATTGCAGATTTCACAAGCAAGAATTTTCCGGATTCCGGAATCGACTACTTTACATGTAGTCGATTACACAGCCGTTTTTAGTGTCGTAACTCAATGGTCCTCCCCAAACGTACGTTTCTCGTTGCCTTTTAACTATGGGATTTGATCTGAATTTGAATAAATCTGGACAAAGCTATTTTGTCGCTTAACACTAGGCACGATTGTTTCAAAGCTCGGTCCTTTACGAGTACAACCTCGTCCCCAGGGCGCTTTTCCCTGGCTTTGGAGGTGCCACTAGTGATATGGGCATCCCCGCGTTTTGGGCATCCCTATTCCCATATTCCTAGCGTTTTGGGCATCCCTGGTGAGGGATGCCCAAAACGCTAATCGCTTCGACTTTGCCTAAATTATTTCAGACTGGGGAAAAGTAGGGATTGTCAATCACAAATTTACGGCTGAATAGTGTAGATGCATGTCAGAATTATATCGTCTGACGCTTTTCGCCGGGTTTACTGCGCAGAAAAAAAAACCATAGGCAGTAAAAGTTGACTGAAAACATGACGAAACTGAAATTTACAACCGAATAACATCGCTTCGCTGTACAACACTTCATTGTTTGCAAAGCTTCAATTTTATTTAATAGAACTGTTTATAAGCGAGCAATGCCGCAATCGCCGGGAGCTGCGATCGTCTGATTCCAAACAGCCAAACAAAAGAATACTAAACAAAGCAATCAAAAGACAAATACAAGAATAAAACTGCGTTTTGTTGTGTTGAATTCATAGTATGCTTGACATTTGAGGCCTGTACAACTTAACCCCGCAGCGCTAGCCTGCGTAGCAAGCGTTTCCAATCGAGTTATTGCGCGAAAGTTAGAGCGGAAGCGTAAAAAAGAAGCTTGCTACGCAGGCTACCGCAGCGCTACTTGACACACGAAAGGCTGTCACACAATTAATTATAGAGGCCTCTTGCACCTACGGGACAGAAGAAATCTGTTGCCGTTTTGAGATGTTTTAGGGGCTTCTATTAAATCAATTCCGACCAAGTAACACACCTTGGGAACAACCTTCACAGGGTGCAAAACGTCGCACTCCTTCACTTCCGGTACATTTCTCTGGCCGTCCCTTTTCCGCGTGCAACAAGCACGCAGGCAACTCTGGCACCGGTCACAACGCTTTATCTAAGGAGAAGAAAACAATTACTAGTGAAAACAAAACAAACAAACAAACAAAAAACAACTGAAAATGTAGTTGTGATAAATGGACGCTCCAATAATAGTCACTAGAAGAGATGTTGTGCTTGGCACACACAAGAAAGTCAAGAAAGTGTTTCTGATGTAGCGGGCGTGACAACCGGCGTGACATAAATGGGTGTTTAAGGCCACAATGGGTCAACTGACAGAAAATCTGTCATCTTGACCCTTCAAAAATATAACTTCTGATCTGTGGCTTCACATAAAATAATAACAAACGGGAGATATAAGAAGGATTCCGGTTTACAATGCCTTTTGACAATCTACCAAAAGATGCAATTATGCCTCACCCTTTCAAGAAACACTGAAAACAGAAGAAATTTAGCGTATGTTTCCGATTATCAACGCGGGCATTTTAAAAACCACGATCAAGAGGGCGCATTGGCAAATAAATAAAATTTGTAACTAACCATTTCCATCGTGTCCTTGTAGTAGTCGGGCCAGAAAAACCGCTAATAAAAAAGGAAGGTTAATCTTAATAAACTTAAATTTTAAAAAAAATCTATCGAGCGGTTTAAAAACTATTTACCAATTTGTCAAAGTAGACCAAAATATTCAAAAACCGCTAACAAGAGCGCCAGGATACATACTAATCAAATCTTTCTTTCTAGCAATCGGCTAGAGCTATCTCCATGATCTTTCACACACGTGTTTAAAAAGATTGAAACTACTTTGAGGTGAAATTGCATGTCAAAAGCGCTTCGTTTTCTACAGATAACAGCCGAACATAGAGATTGTCCACTTTTTACCGTATTTCTAACCACAAAATCTTTATCCCAAAATATCTCGATAACGCTCTTAAAGATTTCGCTTAAACTTCACGAACATCGAGGCAGCTGTTGGAAGAAAAAGCTTCCGTGAATGATTGTGGAAGAACAGTTCCCAGTGCCGATATATACTGCTGTAAGTAAAATAGGTAATAGCGTCATTTCGTTGCTATGACAACTCCGATGTCATTGCAACCATGATCACAACAAATTTTCATCTTTATCTAGTACAACTGCAGTGGCAATTTTTTCAAAACTTTGTTTATGGTGACGTAGTTTATGCTCAAACTTGGGAGGTATTGGCCTTGGAAAACTGTATCGAGCCACCTTAAGTTCTTAAGATGGGAGGCCTCTCTGACATGAGGAGGTAGATTGTTCCAGTGTCGGCATGTAATATAAGAGAAAGATTTGTGCTTGAAAGATATCATAGGTATCTGAGGATGCGGATGTGGTATTTTATGTTACGGCCCCGTGATGTACGGAAAAACTCTTCCATTTTGTGACGGTGCCAATCCTCCTGAACTTAAGTGATTGGAGCGGGAAACGAGATTTAGAGATCAGGGGTAGGGAGGTTCTTAACTCTGAATGTCCTCTGTTGCCATTAAGGAAAGAACATTTAAGATATTCGACAAGGTCCCTTAACAATATTCTTCCCTTGCCCGGAGTCACCTCCCAAGGGATAGCCGATGATAGGTGCATGTAATTATATAAGGTGGTGGACAAAACACTTACTCCAAGTCCATGGACCAGCCCATGGACTACCCATATGGACTTCCCCGAATTGGACTACGTCGCTGAAGTTTACTGGTTAGGGTTAGGAAACAGAGTGCATCATAGCCTGCGTAGCAAGCGTTTCTGTGCGGTTTAGGTGAAAAGAACGAGGAACAAAAGTCAAAGACAGCGAGAAATGTGGCGCTAGTAAAAGAGCAGGGAAGGGGTGGGGAAGAAAGGAAGGAAACGCTTTCAGACAAACCCCAGGATTTTGAAAACCACCCACTTGGCCTGACATGCCTGAGTTCGCGCACCGACATTTGATGCTGTCATCAACTGTCATAATTAACCAATAAAATGTTTGGCCTTCCGTGGAGCGGAAATGAACATTTAGAGGACGCGTTTGTGAAACCAATTTTTTTTTCTTGGAACGCGTGGACGGCGTTAATGGTGAAATCTCAATGAATCCGAACGATCAGTGCAGGCTTTGTACATTTGTCTTCTTAATCCGTCTAAAAGGAAGGACCGCAAGAGTGAATGAAGTTTTTAAGTTTAAGCTCCAAACCCCCAGAACGGTTAGATTGAAGTGGTAAAATGTGACAAGCATTCAAGTCTAGTATTTTCGATCAGTGATGCGTATTTGTACAAGGTCAAAGCTCAGCTAGACAGAACGGCTTACCGTTCTCGCCACGGCAGACAACTAAAGTGCTCTTGTTAGAGCATCTAAGAACAAAGCTAACCCGGCAACTGATGAAGCTCCCGTCACAATGCAGGTCCTTCCCCTCCCCCTCCCCCCTCTTTCACTTTTTGGCTCTCGTTTCATTTCTCGCGCGATCAAAACCGAAAGTCCCCTTACTCGGCCTTCCTCGGTATTTCTTTGCTCCGAAACCAAACGGAAACGCTTACTACACAGACTAAGTGCATCATAGTTTCAGGTCTGTTTTCCCAGTATAATGACCCTAAACGAAACTTCCTAGCCTAATCACTTAACTTCAGCGGCGTAGTCCATTTTAGGGTAGTCCATGGACTGGTGGTCAGTGGTTGTTTACCATTTACAAAAAATTTCCGGGAAATCCAGTTGGAAAGTAAATGGAACGCGATTATTTGGGTCTTCCTAACGGAAAATTGCCGGGAGCAACGGAACATCTGAAAAGGTAGTCCTGTTTTTTCCGGATGGAATATTCCAAACGGAAATTCGTGTTCCATTTCTTCAAAGCTCTTCAAAGCCATCTTTGATACCAGTTTCAGGCCTTCACGGCCGTTTTCCGATAAATGGAACTGATTTCTACAAATGGTAAACGCGATTCTGGGAGATGACCAGCGGTTTTCTAATACAACTGGTATTCTGCAAAAAAAAACCCAAAAAACTGTGTGGTTTATTGGTGTTGAAGTAGAGCAAGAGACGAGTGCACCCCCTCCTAAAAAAAATCCTGGATCCGGCCCTGTGAACTTTGCGAACTATTTACCCAAACCGTGAACCGACCGGTTTGCCCGTGTAAATGATAAACAACCAGTGTTCTGTCCACCACCCCTAGTTTCGGTTAAAGGCCCGTTTACACGTTAAAAGAGAAGGAACGGCTCGGTTAGAAACAAGTACCGGTTCCAGACGAAATCTCCCGTTTACACGTACAAATTCTGTAATGTAACCGACAGAAAAAGGCACGGTACCTGAGAGCCCCTTGAAACGGGTACTAGACTGTTTACACGTTGTTTTCTTCGAGACCGGTAACGATAGAGCCCCGCGATAATTGAATAAAACTGCTTCGATTAGTTGTTCATATGCGCTTACACATACAGTAGACTGTGCGTATCTCCGACAATCATGGATGTAGGTTTACAAGCACTTTTCAGTGACTTTTCTGGTTTCTTCTAATGAAGAGAACACGAAATTCACGTTTGACAGTGCGTGCGATTCTTCAAAGAAGTGCTTCTGAGAGAATGTACCGAATTAGGAGAAAAACAAGGCTTACGTTTGTCCTATTAACAGCCCTTGAATCGCATTTCACAGTCGAAAGGAGCTTGTGGCAAATTCCAGAACAACGCTTGGTTTGAACTTGCATACAGCACTTACTCTGACGATCAACGTCTGCTAACTTTCGAGCAAGTACGCTCAACAACTGACGCAGAGCACCACGGGCTCAGAAAAAACGTACCAGAACGGTACCGAAAAAAGGGCGAGCGTTTACACGTTGAAAAGAAAACAAAAATGTGGGTACGGAACCGTTTTTCATCGGTTTCGTTCCGAAAGGGGTCCATAGCCGCCTATGGACCTTTTTAGGAACGGAACGGATAAAACTTGAACGGGTCAAGTACCGTTTACACGTCAAATTTTGTCGGAGCCGTTCGTCTTTTTATCCGAGCCGTTCCAATTTTTTCGGTCGTGTAAACGGGTCTTTAGTATAGAAAACAACACGACTTGAAATGTCCACACTCAACAAAAATGGCGCCAAAATCCCTGGAAATAAAATATGAGACCGCATCGAACATTGCATCATGGGAAGACTCGAACGCCTGGTGAAAATTCGACGATCGTTAGCGTAAAAGCGTAAAATTTCCTTTCTTTCTTATATTTTTGTTATTTTAATGGTTTGATTTTATCAAGAAATACAACAGCAAACAATAATGGAAGGGGATAGTTGGGCGAATTTCGGCTCTGTGGCCACAAATAGTCAGGTAACAATTTTTTCTAAGTTACGAGGTTTAGGAACTTCTATATTTTGTGTATAGTAAGTTGAAATTAGCAAGGTAAGCTTAAATAGTACCAAAAGTCACAGAAATATGAAAGGAAATCATGTTTATTGGCTAACCGAGCATAGCTTTAACGACTATAGTCGTTTTAGGCTATGATTTTGTCCCAATGCCAATGTACCTAAGACAAACATGTTAAGACACATGGACATCTTAATACAAAGATAATATAATCTTGAGAAATAGAGAAGTCTTATCTGAACAAGCAGTAACCGATTGTTAGGAAGTGTAGTTTACCTTAGGGGTGCAATTGATGAGAACTGTTGTCATATGTGTATGTTAATCAAAATTAAAGAGCCATTTATCTAGTTCCAGAGACAATAAATGGAATCGTGGCAGGTTATAAATGTGGAATGGTGGAGAACACAGTAAATAAGACTCATATATTTGAAATCAACGATTTTTTTTTCATAGTTGCTTAGCTATAATTAACCATGCGAAAGGTGAGGAGGGAGGAGAGATGGCTGAAGAATATGAGGAAGATTTTGGAAAAACCTTGATAAACTGACCAAGAATAGTCTGTAGGCTGACTTTCGTTCACCTTCAATAAATCAGTCGAACCTTTTTTTATACTTTTAAGACTCGGTCTTGGATTGACACGAAATTTAAATAATTATAATGTTACTTCACTAGTCTCACTCTGCTTGATCATTTAGATAGCTTCGGATTATTATGGTTATTTTACACTCAAACGTCTCTGTTTCAGAATGCCAGCATTGATGATGATGATGACTGGGCTGATGATTTTGGTGGCTTTGAGGTAAAGCTCCCTCTCTCTAAGGGTCAAATAATTCATGCCATAGGTCAGAATAAGACTATTGTTGCAGGAGTTCTGACCCCTTCCCCTATGTAGTGAATGACTGTTTTTTTAAAAAACTCAACTGGTTGGGCACCAGACTTCAGATCAACAGACCCTGGACCTTTAATTCCTTGATGGACCAAATCCTAGAGTCAAAGTAACTGAGGAGAAGGAGCTCCTGTTTTACACATGTCCAAATAGTTTGACTCTTTACATTGTCTCAGATTGGGATGAAAAACTTGTAGGCCCCATCTTACAATGCTTTCACTTAATCTGAACCACAAGGAGCAGAACAAAAAGCAAGCTAAAGCTTTAGTGGAACTTTTGGATTAGACAATTGGGTGCTTGACTTAAAATAATGTAAAATTCCAAACAAAAGCCCCTGCAGGGCTTATATTTTTCAAAGGCCCTTTTGGAGGGGCTTATATTCAAAGGGGTGCTTTAATGGAGGGTATTTTGCATTATGAGTTTTGGGGGGCTACATGCAAGGGCTTATTTTCGGAACTTTTTGGTAATTAATTGTTATTTCATCATAGCAGTTACCCCGGAAAAATTTCCGAAGGATTATTTACACTTAAAGTTCAGCTTCCCTCCCTGATAACTTGAAAATTAAGTTGGTGACCCCACATTTTTTCTTTTTTTGGACAATAGCTTTTGGTATTTAAAAGACTTAATTCAATTCCTTCTGTAGGTAGTGAGTCACAGATTACAACAACAAAAGAAACAATACAACCAGACAATAAAGCCCCCAGGAGAACTCTATTGTTTGGTACCTTTGTTTCTTCTGTGATGACGGTACCTGCAGAAAGACCCACAAATTCGGAGTGACTATAAGATATTAATTTTTATGAAGCTGATTTTTTACAAAAGTGGAAAATGGGACATCTGTGCACTGCAAATTTCCTTTTGTATTTTTTTCATTACCATTATTTCTCTCCGACATCTCTTCTCAACTCTAATAAAACATTTAGTTACCCCCTCTTTTTATTGCTCTAACTGGAGTTTTTTGTCTTGTAAAATGCTTTGAGATTTGAAAAATTCCTGCACACCTTTTTGCATATGATCACAGGTTACTCATTTACTGTCTTGAATTCTACTGTCTGTTGCACACATACACTGTACACTTGCAAAAGGCTGTGCTCTAAGAAAACTTCCAGGGAGCCCAATGCTCTGAAACTGGGAAATCCAGGGTGCCCAGCATAGGAGTTCTATGTAAAAACTCAGATTTAATTCCTAGTCACCCAAGAGCAAAGGTAAGGTGCCAGGGGCCACCAGGAACTACTAGAGCACCTGAAAACCCCGCTTGTGTAGCCAATATATATACCACTTTTCAACCACCTGTTTTTACTCCTAACAGTATTCTTTTGGTCTAAACATTAAAAAAAAACACTCAGGCATTGACTGTAATTTTATCATTTTATTTTTCCGCAAACTGCGGAAAGACAAATTTAAATGAAGATAATTATGATCGTTGCAGTGGTAATTGCAATTTAAGTAATTGCAAATTAACTTGAAAAAAAATTCAGGACTTTAATGTGATTCAAACCCATGGCCTTGACTCTGTGGAAGAGCAGAGGCCATGGGCTCAAATCCCGTTGAAGTCTCGAAAATATTTTTTCCGGGATAATTTGCGATTGCTTAAATTGCAATTACCACTTCGACGATCATATCTTCATTTAAATTTTAATGGCACGAGAAAACTAATAAAGAGGCAAGAGTAATTAATTTGATGACTTCTCTGGTTTGTTTCATGTTTCTCCCAATTTTTGTCATGATTGCATGGTCACTATAAAATCACGATTCCTGAGATATATCAGGTGCCCATGGTTTTCTGAGTTTTAGAGTGACATGATTGCTCCTTTCTCATTAGTTAAAGTTACATTTGATGTTTCCTTAGTCTGCTACACCAGCTATGAATGGCAGTAGCCAATCAGGATCTGTGATACAATGGGCAACAGTTGGAGTCCCACCTCCTGGAGCATCCAGTCATGCAACTTCTTCGCCACACCCTGTGTCATCATTTACGCCTCCCTTTTTAACCTCAGCAACTGCAGAAAGTACAAAAACCTCCAATTTGCCAATGCCAAATCCCCAAGACCATTCAGACTTCATTAATTCTTTTCTTTCAAGTGATGAGGATTTTTCGGCTCCAGTGACATCTGAATCATTACATGCAACAGCTACTGAGGATGATAAAACAGAATATGATAGCTTTCATGCTGATTTCTCATCATTCCTCAGTGAGGCACTTAGTGAAACTTATCAGCCATTTTCAAGTGCATCTCAGTTTGCTGACGTAAAGGCAGGCTCTAGTACTGATAATACTAGTAAGGCACCTGGGAGCTTGGTTTCTATGAAAACAAAAAATGAGGCAAATGGTGAAGATGTTGGCATCACAGCAGTACTGGAACAGTCACAAGAGAGTGCACCTGATACATTTGACAAACCAGAAAACGAAGTTTCCACAGCTCAAGACATATTATTGGTAAATTTGCATAAGTATTCAATTATTTTGAAGGTCCTTACGTAGGATTATCTAAATCAATATGACAATAGTTGGGCAAAAGGTCCGTCAATTTGACAGTAGTGTTTTTTGTTAAATATGAATGTAGATTAAAGCTATACTTATTGAGGAATCTTCATGAGATTATAGGACTTAAATAGCTACTTGAAATGTTCATTATATCTTATCTTTCAACTTAAGCTGTCAGATTAACACTTTGTTTTAGATTTGTTTCATTTGCCATACTTTATGCAGTGCAAATAGTACAGACCCATCCTACTGTTTTTCGTAGACTTTGAGGAGATTTGCGAATACAGTGTATCTTCAAACATGCATGCATTCAAGGTGAAAATAGAATAGAGTTTGATTTAATTTTAGAGGGAAGCATGCAGATACCAGTAACAATGTGACACTGGTAAACCCACAGCCTGCAAATCCTTGAACTGTAATGAACAGGCCCTGGTTGTTCAAACATTGGATAGCACTATCCACCAGATAATACGTCGTAAAATTCCGAAAATAAGGCCCGGAGCTTATTTTTGGAGGGGCTTATCTACGGAGGGAAATTTGCATTTCAAAATCGATTGGGCTTGCTTTATAGTTGGAAGTAAATTTACCATGTTTTTCTTTGTTTTACTTTGTGTTGGAGGGCAATTTTCCAAGTACAAGCTCCCGGGGGCTTATATTTGGAGGGGTGATTTAACGGAAGGTTTTTTGCGTAACCGGTTTGGGGTGCTTATATTTGGAGGGGCTTATACATGGAGGGGCTTATTTTCAGAATTTTACGGTAACTATCCAGCAGGTAAATATATTTAGGGAAACCAATAATTATTGCGTTATACACTAGATAGTGTGATTTATCCGTTGGATAGCATTATCCACCTTTCAAACAACTGGGGCCAGATTAGAATAATGAAAGTAATAACCAGTATTATATGGAAGTCTTGGGTTTTGTGTGGTTGAATGTGGACAACAACAATGTAACCTACATCACAAGTGAATGTTGGAATCTGCAAAGAAACCAGTACTACTATAGCCACCATAGTGACAAAGTAGTATACTCGCTGGCCCATCAGCTAAAACTGAATGTTATAATTACCCTCCACTACCAAACTCCCTTGTAACTCTTGATTGCTCTATATTTTCAATAACGTTTGTGCCATCATTTCTTCTTTAATAGGTGTCTCAGCAGCAGCCTAGTGCAGTGCTTGATAAGTCAGCAGGCAGCAACCACCAAGAATTATCTCAGCAACTTTTAGTTGCTGCAGAATCTAAGAAGAAACTTGAGGACACAGTGAAAGGATTGGAGGGAAAACTGTCATTTGTTGAACAAGAGAAACTACAACTTCAAAAGGTTTGTGTCATGCTGATAAGAGAATATGTTGTTTGTCAGTCTCTTTGAAAGTGTATTTTTGTATGTTTGGTATGTCTTAAGTAGAGAATTCCACCCATTGTCCTCATTTATAAGCCCTCTGTGCACAACAGGTCAGTCACACAGGTAAAGGAGACCATACTAACAGGATTAAATGTCTTACATAAAGTCACACCATTACACTGCACACTGAGAAATGCACCCAGTTTGGGACAAGAAAATCATAGAAAAGTAACATTCTATTATTTTAATATTTAACATTTATTTGTTTATAATCACTTCCACCATATGGTGTGGACCACACTACAGAGCAGGGTTCCATTTTAAGCGTGTCCTTATGGATAACCCACCCAGCCAAGGAAAGATTGGCACACCACTGGGGTCTATGTCCTCTACTCTTTTGAAATAGTGGTGTGAGTTCTTTTGTGTTCCACAAGAACCAGATGTTAAGTGAAAGCGCTGTGAGATGAGATGTACCATTTTTTGTCCTTATCCAAGAAGACTAGAAAGTCTAACCATTTGTAGATGTCATTGCAATGACCTTAAGTGACATTAGTTCTTCCTTTGCCCTACACTAATGTACATGTATTTTTTGCTTCAGTATTGCATTTTTGTATCACATGACTATAACCAAATGCAAGCGGTCTATTAACATAATAAATTATAGGCATTTGTTTATTTTCTCTCTCAAGGACCTTGAGTCACTTTTGCAGAGGAACAAATCCCTGGTTGAAGAATCGGAGAATCTTACAGAGTCTTTGGCTAAGCAGAGAGAGAAGTATGAACAGCTTCAGGTATAATACTGTGATCACAGTTACTGTAATAGTATTCTACAGTAAACTTTGTTAGCAGTGATGACAATGGCTAACCAAGACTGGAATATGGTGCAATGGAAAAGGAGACTTTCGTGTTAAAAAAGACCGTTCAATGGAATCGTTAGTGTACGTTTTCCTACAGAAGGTCACATTTGCATGATATTGGGTTTATCACACCCAAACAAGAAATCACCATTGCAGTAAAATGACAAAATCTTTACTTTCATGACCAACACATTTGCCTCCTGATTGTTACCTAAGATGCAAACTTTTCCGAAGAATCTACTGTAAAACTCGACCAACACGCACAGGAAGAATGCGAAGGGCCCTTAACAAAAGAGGAATGCCTAAATAGTCTAAAAACTATGGCATCGGACAAAACTCCTGGGACTGATGGCCTTCCAGCCGAATTTTATAAGGTTTTTTGGGAAGACATTGAAGGCTACTTACTTAATGCACTTAATGGTGCATATGAAAAACGTTGTTTATCAATTTCTCAAAGAAGAGGTTTTTTATTACTCTCTTACCAAAAAAGAACAAACCAGGTAACCTTTTAAAGAACTGGAGACCTATAACTCTTCTCAATTGCGACTACAAGATTGCAGCTAAATCCATAGCAAACCGCATGAAGAAAATAATTTTTGCCGAACATAATAAATAATGATCAAACCGGTTTTTTGAAAAACAGATTTATGGAGAAAATATCAGACTTATTGAGAGCATTATTAACCACACAAATATGGAACAAATCCCGGGCCTGTTGTTATTTGTAGATTTTGAAAAAGCCTTCGATAGTATAGAGTGGTCTTTTATAGAGAAAACACTAAGACACTAACTTTGGAACATCCTTGGTAAGCTGGGTTAAACTTTTTTATACGAACATAAGTAGCTGTGTCCTTAACAATAGATGGGCATCGGATTTCTTTTCTTTACATCGTGGAGTAAGACAGGGGTGCCCACTGTCTCCCTATTTATTTATCTTAGGTGCCAGAAATCTTGGGTAACGCAGTGAGAAGGGATACAGAAATTCGCGGTATCAAATTGGGTAACTCAGATTGTAAACTATCCCAATATGTAGATGACGCAACAATGATCTTAGATGGCTCAGAACGCTCTTTTTCGAGAACATTATACGTACTAGACATATTTGCAAATGTATCAGGTTTGAAAGCAAACTATGAGAAAACTGAAGCCCTCTGGATAGGTTCACACAAGAATACTAGTTCTGTTATTCCTTCGAGTAAACCTATCTTTTGGGCAGAGGGAAAGGTCTACGCCTTAGGAGTTTGGTTCTCGACATCGAGGCCAGCCAATAGTGGCAATAATTTCACTGAAAAAATTGAAAAGATTAAAAAAATCCTCGGGAGCTGGTCGGCCAGAAGACTCACACTTATGGGTAAAATTGCCATTCTAAAAGCTCTAGCAGTATCTCAGAGTGTTTACGTTTTGTCCTCCCTTCCGACACCGAAAGGGGTCATAAAGGAAATTAACGCTCTGTTATACGATTTTCTTTGGGACAATAAAGGGGACAAAATAAAAAGAACAGAAATGATCAACGATTACAGTAAGGGGGGCTAAAGATGATCGATATTGCTAGTTTTAACCAGGCGTTAAAAATGAAATGGGTAAAAAGCTATTTAGATGATCAAGATACAGGGAAATCTTGACTTGCACAATTTGGAGGGAAATTAGTTTTCTGGGGAAACTTAAGGCCAAAAGACATTTGTTTACTTAATCTGCGAGATCCATTTTTAGCTGAGATTATGGAATATTGGATGACCCTAAATTATAAGGACAACAATCTAGATTTCACGTCAACTCAGATCTGGCACAACTCCCTCATAAGAATAGAGAACAAACCAATTTTCTATAAATCTTGGTTCACCGCAGGTGTGAAAGATATTAAAGACATCCTTGATACGGACGGAAAGTCTATATTAAGCTATACTGCATTTACCACTAAATATAAAATCAAGACTAACTTTCTGGAATTCTATAAGGTAGTATCAGCCGTTAAACTGTTCAGGCAAAAGTGTTCTCAACAACCCAATAGAGGACCCAAAACCAAGACCTTTGGGCAAACGTTATTAGCCTCAGAAAAAGCATGTAAAACCGTTTACAAATCAATTATCGAAAAAAAGGCCACCACCCCTCTTAAAAGCCAGGAAAAATGGCTGTCTAACTAAAATATAATAGGAAATGCAAATGTGAACTGGGAGGATACATACCGCCTTCCCTTTCTGTGTACAACAGAAACAAAGTTACGAGTGTTCCAATTCATGTTCCTCCACAGACGAATAGCAACAAACGACTTCCTCTTTAAAATCGGCCTAAAACAAGCCTACTCCTGTTCTTTCTGCGGGGAATTTACTGAAACCCTTGCGCACTTGTTCTGGTATTGCAGTTAAACTCAAAAATTCTGGAAAGACATTTATCAATGGATAGCTCAAAACACCACCTTAAACAAATCCATTGCCTTCTCTCCTCTTATCTGTCTTGGACTAATTGATAATATCTCTGATTTATTACTACATCACCTTTTCCTTATCGCCAAACGATATATTTACACATGTAAGTTAAATAACTGCAACCCTGCGCTACAGGTTTATACACAAACCGTTATGAACTCCATGGAAATTGAAAAAGAGATTGCCTCTAATAATAACAATATGTCCTCCTTCAAAAACAAATAGAGCCCTCTTAAACTTTGCCCCTCAGACAAATAAACTTGCTGTTATTAAATAATTCCAAAAGTTCCAAAAGTTAAAAGTGATGCAGAAACAAATGCAAATGCAAATCACCTTTTAGTTGGTAGGACAGACTCCTTATGTTTTTGTTGTATCGTGTTTTATTTTGCAATTTTGCAAATAATAGTCAATTTTGTAAAAAAATTTTTTAGGCTTAATTAGTTGCAAATGCTGTAACATTGTATTTTTCTTTTATCTCTTGTACGTTGTTTTTATTTTTCCTTCATGTAAATGTAAGTATTGTCATAAGAAGTGTTGTAACCAAATAAAAAAACAAACAAAAAAAACAAAACAAAACAAAACAAAACAAAAAAAAAAAGATGCAAACTTTTATGAAAATCTGACAGACTGAACTGTACATACATTGCAACCCTTTTGACGATCCATCTATGCCTTCTTTCTTCTTTAAAATGGGCCTTAATTTTTCTGTTTAAAATGGTTATTTCATAGTTCACTCACTTAAGTAAGTTGGATAAACTGCATTGAATACCATCTTTAATGCTTTCACTGAAATAAGCGAAGTCAATCTGCAGTAATATTAAAGAGCGTCTTCGTAGTATCTCATGTGGAGCTCAGAAGTTTTTCCGAGCTTTCCAATGTTCTAAATACATGTTTAACAATTAATTGTACTCCTATAATCTGGGCCATATTCATCAATTGCAGGAGCAGCATAAGAAAGAGATAGAAGAGATTAGAAAAGCTGGCCATGATGCACTGGCAGTCATTGTTGAGGAATATAAGGTAATGTATACCAGTCGTGTAGATTTCGGCAAAGCGAAAAGGGAAGCTCCTGTTTCCGCATTTATAAAGTACTTCAGACAATGAACTTGGAGCCAATGCAAAGAAATCCACAAATCTATGGTTAACTTTAGGAGAGGGCCATTGACTTTTGAGGACTAGCTGGTGAAAAACATAAACTTGAGCCTGCAATCAATTAAAAGTTAATAACTGGGCAGCAGAAAGCTTAATAACAAGTGACCTCGATGAGTTGGCACCTATGCCAGCAAGGCATTCATTTGATTCTGGTCAGCGGATACCAAGATTGGACAGCTGTCAATTGGCAATAATGTGTATGTCTAGTAACAAGTTAAATACATGTTTCAGGCTCCCACACCAGCTAGAAAATGTGACATTTCATATTGGTTGCCCTGTGGTGCAGACAGACGGGTGGATGGATGGGTGTATGGACAGGTGTACAGTCATCTGACAACCAAAATTTGTCAGATGCATAGATAACCAATTTGTCTTACCCATGGTGCTCTGCTGCACGCTTCATGCACACGATGGCTCCCCTACAATAGCTTTACCTTGGGCTAACTAGAACGTGATTTAGCTTTGAGCGATCTGAATCTTGCTCTTAAGAGTAAGCTGCATCTTTATAGGAGGTTAATAAAAAGTACACAATGTACATATTTCATTGCAGGAATTATCGAGAAAAGTTGTATTGGAACAGCAGGAGATGAATAAAATTCAGATGGAAAGTATTTTGGAAGATCAAAGAAAGAAATTCCAGGAGTTTCTTCGAGAACAGGTAGTTACAAGAGGAGATATTTTATTAGGTGGAGAAACTGCAAGTGCTATCTACTGTACTTTTGGAATATTACTATTTTAGGTTTATTCTGCGCTGAAGTCATTACTTAGTACCTTTACCCATATACAAAACGCTCCTTCACGGTTGAGAAGAAAATTATCAATCAAATTCGTCAGGGAGCACTAAACATAATTTTTTTGGCCCGCAAGATTGTTGATTCCCTCTTAGCAGAGGTCTCTCACGACGAGGCAATCTCTCATTTTTGCCTCGTCATGAGAGACCTCTGCTGGCAGGGAAGATTTTTGACAGATCGGCATTAAAAGTTTTTCAAGAGCTTTCAATCCATCTCTATTCCATGCTGTTTGTTGCGACATATGACAGAAGGAAACAGTTAATATGGTCTTCAATAAGAAAACAGGACAATTATTTTTGGAATTTGATTGATGCAATGACAAGTTCAAGTTTTTTAAAGATTGGCAAATAGTGCGACATAGCCTCTTTTAATTCAATTTGACAGGAGAGAGAAAATAGCATAGATTTGTTTCGTTTGGGTGTGTCTGATAGGTCCTTGTTATGTAGCACTTTAGAGATCTATCAGAGATCTACACTGTTCGCAGTCCCTTAGGATTGGTTATGACCATATTAAATACGAGCGAGCAAGGCAAATGAGTGACTTCTCGCTTGTGTGTTTGCCTCACTCGCTCGCGTGTATTAAACATGCTCACCTGTGCAACAATCCAGAGGAAGCGTGTTACAGAATGATCGACTTTCAATAAAAGGCAATTTTCAATTTCCCTTAATCTTATTTTCAGTGCAAGTGTGATAGGAGGTTGAGTGTTAGTATGACTTGACAATCTTTTTTGTTTTGGTTGTTGTTGTTGTTTTTTCTTCAGCAAGATAGTTTTGAAAGAAGGATACAGGAGGAGAGCAATAATAGCACAGAGAAAGCCATAAGTTTATTAGAGGAAGAAAAGAAACAACACAAGGTTTGATGTTTGTTTCTATGCGATGCGAATGACTCACCATTCTAAGTGCTTTTGAAAGTGCCATTTTGAACTTGCTGTTTTCAACAGACAGGTACATCACATGGTCTTTCAATGTGTTAAAATAGACTTTCAATGTGGAAAACAAACAGAAAAAAATCAAAATGTTTAAACTGTGACAGTTTAAGAAGTTTGGTTTTCTCCTGTTTGTTTTCCAGTGAAAAGTCGATTTTAATACTAGTCATGAATTTTTTTGAACATAAAGAGTCATAGCTGACTCTAGGTTAAACAAATTCTGGATTGTGATGGGCAAGGTGCCCATTCCGGTTCAGGATTGCCCCCGCTGTTCCCATATGGAAACACTTTCTCTTCACCATTATGATATTAAAGCCCTTTATTGATCAAGCTTTTGTGGCCAATTTGGCTGGATGTTGGATATATGTATATTCTTTGCATTTCTGTGGACCTCTCCTTTATCCTAGCCCATTTAAACATACGTGAAAAGAAAACAATAAATTTGCCTCCTTGAAGTTTCATGCTGTTGCTTGTGACTGTTCAGTGTTATGTCAGGGTATCTTTTGTCTTAAACCTTTTTTTTATTATTTCTTTGCCAGGAACAAATCGAATACCATTTGGAAGAAGAAAGATTAAAGAGCAAAGAATCATTGAAGAAGGCTGTTGAGGTATTGAAAATGACTGAACTTTAGAGTAGCTTAACTGAGCTGTGCCTTGGGCTTCTGTCTTCTGTGAGTGGAGAATTTTTGCAATTTATCGGCGGAATTAACTGGGGTCAGGATGAAACGTCAAACTTCGCATTAGCCACTTAACCCTCGGACGACAAGCGGGGGCAAGGGTGCGGTGGTTGCCACCCTCCCCCTCCCCCTAAGGTTTTTCTGATTTTTTCCTTAGACGATAAAACATCAGCACCTGAAGTATTTTGAGACAACTTTAGTGATGGTCAGTAACTATGGCGTTACGAGATATGACGTCCTAAGTAGCAGGTGTTCAAGCCATTTTTGAGTGAAAATGCATGTTTCTTCAACTTCTTTCAGGAATAAAAGTAAAGCTTGTGGATAAAGTGACGCAAAGTAATTATTTATGCCTTACTTTACATGTTCAGTGCAAAAAATTAATCCTCACTCTTTTACCTGATTTCTAATTCTTGATAAAATTCAAGATGGCGGCTAAGATGGCAACTATCTTTGGTGACGTCACAGACCTCCAGCAGCGCCACCACCCATAAAATATACCTTATCTAGTAGAGAAGATTTACTCTGAAAGATCAAAGGCTTTCAACTGAAGGCAAAAATCGTTTCGAAATACTGCAACATATCAAAAACTCAAGCGGGGTTCCATCAACCCCCCCCCCCCCCCCCCTCCTTGTACCATGGTGGGGTTATGACCTTGCATGTACGTCCGAGGGTTAAAACCGGAAGGAAACTGGGTCGAGTTAACTTTCGCAAAGACTTCTGGGGCTGTTACTAGGGACAGGGAAAAAAAATTGGCCAATAGTCAGTTCTTAAGTGATCACGTCGTAAAAGTCAAAGTTGTGAAATTATGAGATTTGTCAAGATATTCTGAAAGAACAACGTCCAAGACGCATACTTGCCAAACACTAGCATTTCGGGCCAAATTTTCCCTGAGATATTAACCCAGTTATGTTCTGATGAACTCCATACAAATCCTTCTAAATTTGACTTGGGTCTAAACGTTTTGATGGGTTAATATTTTTATTGTTATTATTTTTCTATTAATTAAACAGGAATCAAGACAGGAAAGATTGGAAGCTGTAGAGATTGCGAGAAAGGAAGAAAGACAGAAATATGAAGAATTTGTAACTGAATACAAGGTGTGAACCGTATGCTGCCATCGTTCAAATTCTTAAAGGGCTACTCATCATCATCATCATGGTTACTATCATCATCATCACCATCAAATCCTTTATTTTAAAAACATGATAAGAATTCCAAGTAAAAGCTTGTGGGTTCGTATTGCAAGGGTAAAAAGTCAACGTTATATTTTCCCAAGAATAATGCCGTGTAAGGAATTAAAGCAAAGTGTATACAAGAATTTTAATCATTTAAAATTATAAACACTATGAATAAATGGCTAATAGCACTAACAGCCGAACAAGTTAATAGCAGTTATAAAATCGTGCTCGGTCGGTGGAGCTGTACGGGCCCTAAAATGATCTCCAGCCCTGAACGGGTGATCATTTTGGGGCTGTAAAGAGCGAATGAATTGAATGGGCGCTATAATCGAGATCGTTAACATGACGATGGCACTGGAATTGTCACTAAAAAAATTAATTTGCATTCTTTCAAACCGGGTGGGTATATTTAGCCTCACTCAATTTGACAAATGTGAGCGGGTTGTTCAAAGCTGGTCAAAGATAACCCAGGGTTATTGGGAAACTCGAATTCAGGCATGAAAGCTTAAAAGCGCATTCAGTAATTTTTTGTCGATGAATTGATGCACGGATGTCCTAAAACTTTAAAAAAAGTAGAGAAAATTATCCGTGAAAATGTTTCTGAACAAAAAAGAGAAACCCGGATTAAAATTTAACCAACTGGGCCTAGGTCTGTATCCAAAATCAGACAGGGAAAGGAAAATTTACGTCCTTCATAACATGAAAGGAAGTTTCACGTAGAAAGTCGTGCAGTCGACGTGAAAGAATGTACCAAGCGGTGTGTTCCAAGTGTTTAAAGTTGTTAAATGTTCGTCTTGATGGTCTTGTTGCCGTCGTCATCGTGGATTTAAGCTTCCAATGTTTAAATATTTTTGTTGGCGAAATACACAAGCAATCGACCCCAAAATTTTAAAGCCGTCAACTGGGAACACCCCATATATTTAGCTATTTGTTTTTTCGTACCGCAGGAGTCAATGAAATCTTTAACCGATCAGGAAGGGAAGAGGTTACAAACTCTTGTGGAGGCGACAATCAAAGAACAAAAAGAAAGCAATAAAGTAAGTCATTGCCATTTCCCATAATACACTCCGTTTGCCTTCCTAAATTTTGCATGAGTTACTGTTTCCAAAGTTCTTGGATGATGCAGTCCTCCCGGGAGTATTTTGTAATCGTAGTTTATGCAAAAATTTCGGGGTTAAACAGAGTTTGTTACTGGGGATTAGAAACTAGATAATTGGGCGGGGATTTCAGAGCCTTTCAACTCGTTATTAACAATTCAAAATGTCTGTGTGTGTTTTTTTGTTTGTTTGTTTGTTTTTTTCAACGATAACAGCAGCACACACATACATACAATGACATCTTGTGGCTGGCAAGATGGTGATAACCATGCTGACTAGTTTCGTAAGTTTATACATTGCTAAGTTTGGGTTGTAAATATTTCACCAGCATTAACTCTCGTGAAAACGAAAAGGAATGCGAAATAACAATGGGCATTTGGTACGTTGCAAGGTTAGCCCGATTTTTTCATTTTGAGTGAGCTGAAAATTTTACAGCTGCCTGGAAAATAAAACATTTAAAGGCGGGAACATATGACGTGTGGTTTTCTCTTAAGCCATGTTTTAAAATAATTATCCAGATTTTTTTGTGGCCTTAAACACTTGGGACGATTGAAACGATCGACACGATCTGTGTCATTACTTGGAAACCAGTCGACAGACCAGACCATGTGTAGACCTCAGTTCTATCCAAGCGGTTATGGTCACCCCGATCGTCTGGATCGTCCCACATTTCATCAGAGTTGAACGACGCTTTCCTCCATGGAATCGTCTCGATCGCCTGAACACGATTGTATACAGCTATTTCGAGAAAGGTTGTCGAAAAAAAATGTGCACGCGACAATCCCGAAAGGTAACATGGGATATGATCAATACTCTGTTCTTGACGACTGTAGCTGTCGAACCTACTTTTGTTGCTTTCCTTTAGCACTCGCAAAGACATTCCCATGGCCTTTCCTGCCAATTCTTTCAAATTTCTTTGAAAAACAGAGAACTCAAAACCACCCACAATGCCTTTCGGGATTGTCGCGTGCACTTTTTCCGACAACCTTTCTCGAAATAGCTGTATGTACAAGTCAATCCAATCTTAATTAGACATGTTCCTGTTTTTACGGAATTTGTAAAGGCGGCATTAGAGGACGCTTTGGCCGAAGAAAGACAAAGAGGGAAAGAATTTGCTGAGGAAATCAAAGATGAAACCAAGAAAGAAATGCTTCAATACATACGAGCAAAACAAGAGGTTAGAAGTCATGTCTAGTTTCTTGACGTTACAACTTAACTAGCCGACATATTTTTTTATTCATACCTTAAGTAACTTTATCTAAAAAGCCCAGTATATTATAGCAATGGGTTGGTTAAGTCATAGTGTGTTTCCTACAAAAAGCCCCTCCCCGAAAATATTTCCATACTTTTAGGGTGCAAATAATTGTCCCTTTTTAGAAAGTCCATACGTCTGAAGAGGTCTCCATTTAAGTCGGCTAAGGAAGGAAATTGGTTGCACATACACGATATTGACTAATTACTTAGCCTGCGAGAACAGGCGACTTTGAAAAATGCGTTAGTAGCTTGCGAATAAAGCCGTCTCTCCTCGCTCTTCGCCGCTGCGACCGTAATCACAGGCTAGCTACTAAGTACTAGGCCGATCTTCAGCTTCCAAATGATAGTCTCTGGTATCTGATTTGTCCGACGGTCATCACGTCCCAACGCAAGTAGGATTTTCTCCCCGGACACTTGACATTTTTTAGGGTGACATTATAATAAGAGAAAAAATGAGACGCGTCTCACATAAGACGCGTCTTATTTTAGAACAGCCCTTAACACCTGTTCTTGGAAAAGATTTGTCTTAGCTAAGACGAGAAAAACTTTGTATAAATGACCTTCGTGTCTTACATAAGAGGCGAACGCATAGTACGCATGCGTTAATTTGTGGCGGGAAAATTTTCGCTTGCACCGCGCGGACTCGCAGGCTACCGGCAGGGAAACGTTGTTGACAAATTACAACGCGTTTTCGTTTCCTTGGGTTGCCATCTATTCTAAGACTTTTAAGCTTTACTTGTTTCTTTGCTCTCAAGTATAATGAGCACACCGACAAAGGCAAAACGAAACACGTGGTACACCGCTGAAGATAAGGATTTTTTGTTGTTAGGCAAGGAGTGGGCAGTAGCAGACCTCCTGGAAGACTCGACCATTTTCGTGAAAAAGGTCTTCACAATATTTGCTCTGCGGCAAATTGCAGCACGACGCCCTAAATTTGAAACGCGCGCCATGTTGGATTGCCGTTGCTACGGGCAACATTCACATGAAAACGAGTCAAGAACAGAAATAAGACGCGAAATTTATACGAACTGTTTTCGTCTTAGATAAGACATGCTCGTGTAAATGGTACAGTTCGCGTTTTATTGAAGACGCGTCTTATTGTTCCTCGTATAGATGGCCCTATTGGTTGATGACCCACTGTTATTTAAACCTCTGAAATTTTGAACCTGCACAAATAAAATAGAACACCACGTTTTACCCTGCCCTTTTTCATTTTTTGTTATTATTACTACATAACAATTACAATTTCTATTATTAAATTAAAACTTTTTAGCGCAATGAATTTTCTATAGTGCATGATCAGATACGCCTTACCACTTTACAGTAAGATAAGTGACTAACAATGATTAATTAAAAATTTACAAGCAGTTAAGAACATTAAAAAATCAGTAAAAAATAAAATAAAGAACTAAAATACCTTGTTACTAATTTTAATGTTTATTTAAATTGATACGTTTTAAGATAGCATTAAAATTTGAAATTTTATCATCATCATCATCACCGTTATCATTACTTTATTTCTTAATGTTGTCAATACCCTTTTTGAGTTACATATTGGTCTTCCTTGTAACAGGCCGACAGAGCTGCCCGACAAAAGCATCTTCATGGTTTGGACTTGTTTTTAGAGAGTGCAAGGGCTCAACTGAAAGCACTAATGGAGGACCAAACTGAACTAAATCCAAGCGAAACGTCTGGACTCTAACCGGTTTAAGATTTTTAGCTTACCAACATACGTAACACAAAATAAGTGATAATGTAGGTCTGGTCGTATAGTGTTTTAAAACCGTTCACGTAATAACTGTAAGGAAAGATAGAACATACGTTTTGCTCTTCAAACCGAGAGGAAATTTGAATAGTCCCGCCGCCCCTACGGGTGGGCTAGGTGAGAGAGACGCTACCCCTAGGGGAGTGGGGACAGCTGACACTTCAGAATAGACACCAGGGTCCAGTTGTTCGAAGGCCGATTAGTGCTTAACCCGGGTTTCTTTTTCTTGTGTTCAAAAGCATTTTCTCGGATAATTTTCTGTGCTATTTTTTGAGCTTCTAATCAGCAACTTGTAGACAAAAAGAACTAAAACTGAAATGCCTTTTAAGCTTTCAAATCTGAATTCAAATCTCGCCCTAACCCTGGGTTATCTTAACCCAGCTTTGAACAACTCGGCCCTGGGTCCGGGCGACTGTACGCACAGTTGCGGGAATACGATCGGATATCAGCTGTTTTCCGGCAGAAACTAGTATATTTTTGAGGAGGGCGTTTTTATACTGGGAAAGAGTTGATAGTTCTGAAATATGTAGTTAGTTTATAAGAAGATGTAAAATTAACTTTATTGTAATAAAATTCGATAACAATCCCGCGTAACTGAACGAGTCCATTGAGCTACAGAGAATATACAGTAATGTGAAAAGATCGTTAGTGCTGATGAAAACCTGCTTGTCACAAGTGCATTGTTCATAGCCCATTATTTTCTCGTACTTTTGTTTGTCAAGAGTGAATTTCTTTGCCCCCTCGATGTGTAAATAGGAACGATGGAAAGGCTGTTTGTTCAGTGCATGTTTTGTCAAGAGTACTATTGGCGCTTTCATTGTCCTAAGCCAATGATTGGGTATCAGATTCTCAAGCGATAGATTTCATAGAGCAAAAAGGCGGGTCAAGAGATAGAAGTGAATGGGAAGTAAAGAGTTCCCCAATTTATCCTATGCCCGATTTTCTCCTCTGACTCAAACTAGAGAGCACTGCTTGGCAGGACAAGCCTGCAAAACCTTTCTTTCGTCCCATGAAAGGAAATTTAAGATTCTTTTCGGATTCTCTTTCAATGGAACTTGGATTCCGGATTCCAATCGTTACTGGGATCCCCGTTCCTTAAGCCGTATTCCGGATTCCAAAGCCCAGAATTCCGGATTGCAAAAGAAACGTTTGCAAGCCACAAGCAAACTTTTTCCCATTCCTGAATCCGGATTCACCTACATGGGGCAATTCAGTTCTTTTTGTGTCCTCGGAGTAAATAAAGAAGACAATTCTACGCCAGGGGGGGGGGGGGGGGGTACTTGGGTTAATTTTTGCTGGGTATGTGCCGCTGGCCTCCCAGAGCCCCTACCCAATTATAGGCTATTCTGTGGCCAATTATGGACCATTTTTTAGATTGAATGAAGAACACATTACTTTCATCAGCAGTACAAACTGGTACGTTTGCTAACCGTAAATATGAAGAACAGTCTTACCCCAAAAAATCCGAAAATGTGCGACCCCATTCTAGTAACTCTATTGAAAATGCGACCCCATTATAGTCAATCCAGTTGTGAAAATGCGACCCCATCCAGTGGCACATCCCCATTAGCCTCTTATAAGGAAGTGCCCCTCCCCCCCCCCCGGGGGGAAATTATACGACTAAAAATACGTTGAGCGTAAGACTGGGTCGTAGCAGTTTATGGGATTGCACTATGGAGATGTTTTTCAGCTTTTAACACGGGTCATCCATTGACACTGCCGGAAAGAGCGCCTCAAAATTAATCAACTTGCCGAGTTTGAGAATGATACGTCCTAAAGTAGCGGGGATATACCTCCACAAAGTCGCAAAATTTTGCACACGTGATTGGCCTCCCACGCAGGCCTTTTTGGGGAGGGAGGAAATACGACTCCTCTAAAAAAGCCTACGTGGGAGGCTATTGTCCGATGGGAGGCACACAAATCGATCAGAGTGATGATACAAAGTCCCTTAAGTGCAATTTCGCGACATTGCTGAGTCGGTTATGAGGTATATACCCGGGTTAAAGGAGCTGTGTTACGAATTTAGCCAGTTGATAGTGGTAACTGGCTACATAATTGAGCAATAGAAAACAGTTTCAAAAATCGAGGAAAGGGATCCGTCCGCCATTGGTGTAAGGAAGATACTTGCCGTAAAAGTCGCAACTGCATAAAAGAAAGCCAAGGAGCGCTGCACCAGTATCTGGAGGGTCGCAGAGGTCAGGGTTTGATCCCTTAGAGCCTGAATTTTTTAGGCTTTCTTTTCGCAACTGCATGCACAAGTTGCAACTGCGAGGATCCTCCTTCTTCCTTCCATTTATTTCGTCATTCCGGGTTCAAATGTATGAAATTCATGTGTTCATCATTTCAAAACCCACTGGCCTAGAACCCGTGGCGTCGGCTTGATTAAAAAATATAAAGGAGGTTTTTCAACTTAATTGGCCCGTGAAAAAATGAAGAACTTTTGTACAGCTGACTGCGAGCAGTCTCTTATTTTTCTTTGCAAAGTAACTGCACGCTAAACCCAAGCACGCGAGCGGCGAAGCCGCCATAAACAAGGGCGTAAGCACGAGAAGAAAGGCTGAGATGACAATAGAAGGATTTTAAGTGAAAAAGCGCACTACAAGCAGTCTAGCTATTTCGAGAAAGGTTGTCCGAAAAAATCTGCACGAGACAATCCCGAAAGGAAGTATGGGATACGATCAATACATTGTTCCTGACACAGGAGCTGTCGAATTCACTTCTTGTTGCTTTCCTTTCCTCGCAAATTACGTCCTTACGCCTCTCGTACCATTGTTTGAATTTTTTTTCAAAAACAGTAAAGTCAAAACCACCCACGATACCTTTCGGGATTGTCGCTTGCACTTTTTCCGACAACCATTCTCGAAACAGCTGTATGTGTCTATCTAAAATGCAAAGACCTGCTGTCTGTATAAACTATCCAAAAATATATTAATTTGCATGGAAAGATTGGACCCTTGTAACACCTATGGGCCAGCTTATTATCATTATTATTCTTTCGCGGGTATCAGTGCAGTTTGTGGGGTGCGTCCCAAGAATATTCGCTAGTCACATGGTGACAGTGAAACCGCTACGAAAAATTGCGGTAAGTAAGTGTCGATTCAGAAATAATAACGATGCTTAATTTGAATTTGTATTCTATACATCCTTTAAATTGCACATAAAGTACTACGCCCCGCTGCGATGCAGATTTAGGAAACGTAATGTGCTTAAGAACTTTATGAAAACTGAATGGACAATTTCAGGTCGGGCTCAAAAAGCGGACAGGCAAAGTCTAACGTTTTTTTGTTAAAAAAAAATAAGAAAACGGAACATACTTAAGCAATTGCAACGGCATGATTGTGTTTTTCATTTTTTATATATCTCTCAACGCGGCATCATAAATAAACCTATTTGGAACGGAAATACTGAAGATATAAATTCGCGAAAATAAATAGAGTTTTATGCTGTTTTAGACATTGAGTAATTTGTAACAAGAAAACGTAATGCACCGTCCTTACCGTGTCTGGTTAGCAGCGAAAAAGACAAGGGAGGGGAAATTAGCGCGTTATATTCCACTATCCTGCTCTAAATGTCCCTCTAAAAGTTTTTGTTTTTGGTTTTCTATTTATTATTTTTATCTTTTCCTTCACCTTTTTGGGTTAAGTTAGCCACTTTAATTTCCAAATTTAAATGTTCTAGTCGCTGAAATAAGTACTCGTACGTTACAATCCATACAGTAGTGATAACTGGTAACGGTTGTTGGAACGTCCTGGTCCTTACGAAAAGAAAAGCAAGGAATGACCCTTTCTCTCATCAGTCCTCGCCCGTTTTTTTCGCTCGCTCGCTTTGTCTTGTTGGTGCAAGTCTTCTTCATACAAGTCTTGTTCGTCTTATCCGTACTTGTCTTGTTCTTTTTGTCCCTGGCTACAATATCTCGTTTGATTTTCCACTTTGACAACAGTTTCTTGCTAGATTCAAATTCAACTCAGGGATAAAATAGCTAGCTGCAGGCAAACAAGGGCCCCTTCCACCTGGTTTTAAAAGCACCTCTTGGAGTTGACATGGGATTTTTACCTTGTTGCATTTCTTTGAATTATTTGTTTTACACATTTACTCGTCCTCGAAAACCTCAAGGTTGTTAAGACTGTCGAGGTAAATAAAGGTTCATTTGTTTATTTTGTCGATCCCGCCCACACTAAGTTTGTAGAATGAAACCGTATTCTTTGACTTCAGAATGAAATAAAGTTTACTTTCCCCTCGACAGGACCTTAGGAATAATACCTTATCGGTTAGCTAAACAAAACCTAAGAGTGAAATGGTAGGTTAAAAAAAAAAAACAATCTGCATAACCTGGAGAGGCGCCAGGTAACTCGATCTCAAAAGGAGTTGTACAATACAGCCCAGTCCCTCGGCATTCTCTCTTGTCCCGTTGTCCGTGCGAACTCTGGGAAAGAGTGGGAGAGTATCTATCGATGACGTCACAGCTCACTGTAGAGTCCAGGTTTGACTAAGCCGAGTACGCCTGGGGACTAGGCTGGAAGCATTAGAAAAAATCAACAGGAGGTGTAGTTTCAAAGGTCAATGAAAATAGAGGTTCCGAGGCCTTCGTGGCTCCAGAGAACGGTAATTGGGGTTAGGGGATGGAAGCAAAAACTAGAAAGAAGTCACCCTAGACGGCATTCTAATATCATTATCATTATTATTTATAATTGGAGTCTCTGTGCAGGCATTAGCCCCATTTGTCCTTGTCATACTTATTATTGATATTGGGTTGGCTTTTATTTTACGCCTTTTTTCCCTCCAACTTGGCGGGTAATGAGAGTAAATTGAAGGGTGATGCAAGTATTGGCATCTTCACGCCCTTAGAATTTTCCTGTTTCAAAGGTACCGGCTCTACAAATTGATTTAAACCACGGCAATTGGAATTGGAAGCAACTTTGTTTTTGATATGATTAAAGTGGCATCAGTCAAGGCTGCAGGAAGTCTCCAAATTCCTTTTATTCGCTGCCTAGAGAAATGCCGACGAATGGTATTTGTTGCCACTCGAAGCTAATTGCCAACGAGGCAACCGAGCTAAGAAGCGAGGTTGACTCGGCGGCAGAATTGTAATGCCGCGCAATGTAATTCTGCGTAACCCTCTAGAATTTGCATTTTTGACCATATTTGGGTAGTGACGTCATGCTCTCCCCTAAAATCGCCTGCGTGGGAGGCTATTCTGTTCGTTGTCTGTTCAAGAGGACCTAACTGGTGAGCAAGCTTTAATACGATTTATAGTTTGAAAGGGCAATTAGTGCTCTGGTTTGCTTTATAAATTGTGTTTAAAGCAGAAGCTGATCAAGGAATAGGGTTTTACTCTCAAATTTTTGTCAGAACTAGCTTGTTCTTTGCAGCTCGGCTTATATTGAGGTAGCGTGTTCGCTTCTCGACTCAGAACCAGGGTTTTCAGTATTCTCTTTTCCTCTGTGAACTGAATTTTATGCGGTAGTTGATCAAGGCATAGGGTTATATTCTCAAAACTTATACCAGAACCAGCGTGTTCTTCGCAGGTCGATTAACACTGAGCCAGTCCTCACCTCCCGTAAGGAATGCAACGTATTTCCGGGCTTTTTTCTTAAAATTTATTTATGTTTTTCGAGAGGTTTTGTCAACCACCTTTTTTTTTTTGCTGCTCGATTTACATTGAGACAGCCCAAAACTTCCGGGAGGAATGTAACGAATTTGCGGAACTTTCGTTTTTCAGACTATCATTATGCCTTTCAAGAGACTCTTTGTCCTATGACACTCGCTCATTAGATCTTTGTATTTTATTCAAGTTTATAGTTTCATACCTCTCTTTTTTCTGCCCCATTCTTGCGCGCTTTTCACACGTTTTACTTTGCACCAATTTTTTTCTTATGTATAGTACCATGCAAAATATTTTTCTTATCCCTGATGACGCTGTTGTTCGGAATTTAATAATTATTTTTATTTTCAGCAGTCAAAGGCCTCATTTGAACTATGTTTTTCTTTCTAACGTTTATAGCTTTGATACAATGGAATTTTCCATGAAAGATAAGTGCTAACTTGCTCATATTTACCAACAAAGCTTCAAGCCATGTTGTTATTGTTTAATAAAAGTGCAAGCCTGGAATGTACCAAAGTTGTTGTTTTGAAGTTGGGTGCCATCCTTTTCTATATCCGAATCCATTTTAAACCTCTAAAATTATGAAAGAAGATCTGAATAGGCACATTCCACAAAAGATAAACGAATTCGCCTCGTTGGCACTTGCCGGAAGGTACCCCTAGTTTAAACTACAGACTGACATTATATCAGTTTGCATCATACAGCATTAATGTTGTTTGGACAATGCTTTTACCCTAAACCGAAAGGCCCCAATTATATTGTCGCTCCAACTTGCATTTTAGAGCGGTTTTCATTTGAGTGTCGAAAAGTAATTGGTTTTGCACTTTCTACACGATGCAATTGGCTTAAAAGATTCGCGCCACCTTTTCGTCCAATCAGAAGTAAAACCAAAGCCAATTGTGACGCGCTCGCATGCTTTTTCCCGCGCTTTGCGTCCGCCACATGTAATTATTTCGAGTTTTGATTGGTTCAATGTATTGTCTGTGTCCTATGTGATTGACCAGAGTAATTACTTTGGTTTTGGTTTTACGACACTCAAACGAAAACCACTCTATTTATTTATTCATTCCGGCATTTCTTTATTATTAATTTCAGTTTGGCATCTTGAGCGCGCACAAGAGCAGTACATGGGCTTGGCGCGCTCAAATTATTCTTGAGTAGCGTCCGAATGCTGCTTATAGCATATTTTGATGCAAGGAAATTTTGGTGTATTTTCGTTCTTGCGATCTTGCAAACTAACCCGTTTTCTCAGCACTTGTCTAAGTTCAACTGCATTCAAAATTTGGACTTAGTAAGCCTTAGAAATTAAAAGGACGTTTGATCAATTCACGCTCGCGCATTCTAGTCTTATTTTAAACTTAATAGCGGAAGGACATCTGTGAGCAGGGAATAACTCAGCACAGAATTTGATTGTTGGTGAATTTCTGTAATCGTCCATCGTTTTTCTGGTGATAGGCTAGCCGTTGCTCACTCGTCGTGCGTGTTTGGGGCTGAGTCTTATTCCGGTCAAAGAGAGAGAAAGAGTGTCTGGCAAGGTTTCCAATCAAAGATTTGTGAACTCGTGTCCGGCAAAATCTCTAAGTGTTTATTTATACACAGTACGTACCTTATAACTTCATCTGCGCTTAACGAGTGTCTTTTGGTCCACAACTTTCAAAACAACCGCTCCACAGAATGTCATGACACGTAACGAAGTGTGAATGCACAATAGATGTCACGAAATCTACCTAAGCGGTCCCTTCGGGATTTTCTATCTTTACGTCATCCTGACCATTAGTCATCATTACCTAGCGATTCCTCGCGGCCCCTGTTCAAGCAAATCGAGATTTTTTATATATTGACTGTATGACTGTATATTTCAACTGTAAGTACTTTCTTTAATATACGCGCGAGTTACTAGAGTGCCTCCTCGGGATATCGACTTCTGGGCGAAATCCCTGCGGGGGCAAAAATGTCTGAAACTTTCATTGACATTGATTCTATACGACACCTTGAAATTTCAAGACAAACCTATCCTACGAAGAGCCATAATCAAATCGGTCAAAAATCCGCGCTACAACATTCTCTGTTTAGACGTTGCCTAATTTTTCCGAATTAATGCGGACAATACATATATCCACGACTAGAATATTTCAGTGTGAGTATTGTCGATGTTTTACATTCAAAAGATGCGATAAATTCAAACTAAAATGTACTAGTCATGGAGGTATGTATAGTGTGCATTTTTATTTTGGAAAATCTGTAGCATAACGTCAAAACATTGAATGTTGTAACGCAGATTTTTGACTGGTTCGTAGGATAGGTTTGTCTTGAAATTTCAAGGTGTTGCAGTGAACCAATCTTAGCGAAAGTTTCAGACATTATTATATACATTATGAAGATTATGTGAAGAGATTTTAAAAGATTCATTCGAGTCGTTTCAGAGATATACAAAAAAGCGCTAAAAGTCCAAATTTCGAATGAAGTTGCTCTTATACAGGTGGTGAGAAAACGGGTTAGTTTTCAAGATCCCAAGAACAAAAATACACCAAAATTTCCTAGCATCAAAATATGATATTAAGCAGCATTCTGACGCTAGTTAAGAATAATTTGAGTCATTTATAATGTTTTTATTGCATAATCTATCACGGCTATTGAAAATTTAAGGTATGAAATATGTTTTCGTTTTAGTCGAATTCAAACATACAGAATTCTTTACTTCTTACCGAGATCGTTTGCTAAACACCAAACTTTAAGTTCCTCGTGTTGGATTTTCAGTAGCTGGTCTAGATCACATAAAATTCGGCTTTTACCAATTTCAAAGTCTTTTGTTTATTGTTGTCATAGTAATATCGATTTTACTACATTTTCACAAATTTCAATCCATAGGCAATTACTGTAGGTGAAAATTTTATAGCGATCGGACAAGGAAAAAACCACTTTAAGGCGATTGAAAAATATCGGTATGGCCTCTGACAAACTGTATCGAAACACCTTAAACACATCGCAAATGATCGATCGGCACTGTGGGCAGCTCCTACCAACGACGTGCATTAATTCACACTCCCTTTCACGACTTGACTAAGATTACTAAAGACGGGCTAAAGACCGAAAGTTCTTATCTCAAATAGTCCAAATAAGACTGCTTCTTTTTTTTAGGTGGACTTTGCTTTCGATCGAATTTTGCAAGATAAATTGTGACATCTCCATAAAGGGCGGAAAAAAGTGCTCCACTCTTGTTTGGGCACAACAAACTTGTTTCGTCATAAGCATTCATCGCGTTGGCCCTTAAATTTATGGTGATACACATTAATTTTATCTTCTTCCACAGAAGATGCTCTTGGAATAGCTTTAGTTTTCAATGCCTTTCGCCTAGTTTTGTAAACAATAGACATTTTTCCTTAACTGACACACTTATCAAAAAGTCCATGTATACTCATTTCTACTTTTTGAGAGAGGCTTTTTGAAATGCAATTCATTCGAAAAAAAATGCATGTTTGTTTGGTCACAGGACTGGGTTTAAAATTTGTTCGGAAATTATGAATCGAATAACCTTAAGAAGCTGAATTGACTACACCAGTTTGTTACTGAAGTTATTCTTTCCCGAAAGTATGCAAACGTCTGCCTCATTTCCTCGATATTTATATATACTTTAATGATGCAACCTTGACATACTCCATATTTTATACTGTGCAACTTTATGGGCAATGAGACAAAATAGTACATAAGTGAAATAAAATGCGGGGGAGATTAGAAAAATATTATTTACAAATGTTTCCGTGAAAGCTTCTGAAACCCTATGATACTGATAGCGTGCATGTCCTCAAAGAAGAACCAACGGGTGGGCGGCAGTCGATACTTATGACCTTCCCACGTGCTTGCATCGTGTGGATTGGAGTTAACAGAGTTTTTAAAATAATGACCTCGCATCCGTAGTCATTTCAGCTGTTGAAGGGAGGAGATTTAATTGAATTAATCGACGGGAAAAGTGGCTGACAGAGGTACCTGTATATATAGCTTTAAATCCGACACTTACTCAAATATAATTGTCAACAAGCCAGCCGAGCGAAGTTGCAAGGCCGGCGAGGCTGTGATAGCATTTTATAGCCGTTGCGCGAGGTGTTTTACAGGCGAGAAATATCTCGGCTGGCTCAGTGTAAGGTAGGGAAAGGAGTAAGGAACGAGCAGGAATACAAGAACCAATCAGAGTCCGCCTCGTTTTGCAGGTTTTGGAAGCTCGCATTCTCAATAGATTTTTTCGCCGAGGCACAACTCACTCTTATCAGTTTTTGTTTATTTCGTATTTCAAACCGTGTCAGAAGTTTATCTTTTTCAAACGAAGGTTTGAATTGGCTTGTAATACTTGATCGAACTTGCGTGATCGTGACATGTTAAAAGGATTTCTAGCTTGACACGCACGGTTGAGAGAAAAAGGTTCTCGGCACGCAATGCTTGTTTTGCCGCTTTATTTTTTCCTCTTTCCATTTTTTTTTTCTTTCTTCTTCCCCCGCTTTCCCCCTTCCCTCCACGCAGCAGCTTTTAAAATTTCTGTCTATGCATTTTAACTATTAAACACCCCCAAAAAAACAATAAACAGAACAAATTCAGGACTACAATTATCGTCAAAATTGTTGGGGAGGCTGTGTTTTTTTTACCTCTGTTTTTCCTTCCTTCCCCCGCTCCTAACCCAATGTTAAACAACACATTAATGTTTGTGATCGTAATTGTTCTGTTATATCCCAACATTGAATAAGGGGGACGGGGGATATTTAGCAAAAGAGAAAACTTTCCTTTGTGACGATTGAAATGGACTACTGTTAAGTTGTATAACCTTCCTAACTACTTTCGTCTAGCTGGGATTGTAGTACGTCGTTATTCAGTAGGGAAGGTGCGGAGAACAAGGAAAAGCGGAAAGGAGAGAGAGTCGTAGCAATTTGGTCACTCGATTTCTGGATTACATGTTAAGACGGAATCTATCAAAAACTTGACTAATTTCAATTTTCAGTGAACAAAAACCTTGTACCAGAATTATTTAAAGCATATTACATTGATTTATTACAGGTTTCATGGGCTATCGATGAAACTAATAATTTTTAATAACGCCAAAGAAAATTTCTTCCAATTCTTCCAATTTCACAAAATGATCTTACACATAATATTTTACCTTTGTTTTCACAATTCCTGTGAAATTTGAACCTTATTTTCTCAGGCTCCCATGACAAATTTTCTTTGGTATTATACACTGCAGTAAAATCCCACCTTTTGTTGGGCATAACGACATTTTAAGAAGCAAATGTAAACTTAATAGAACCACATGCCAATGAAATAAACTAATGCAACGGTTTCCTCGGGACTGCGGTACGCCCCTCCACCTCCCCCTTCAATCCTCTTTTTGCTCTCGTGCCAATTTTCTCCACGATCTCGCGCGTAAACAATTGCTAGCTAGGGCGACTCGGGAAATACAGCCAAATATCCTTCCAACGCACAAAAGCCTACTTCATTACTTTTTAAGAAACCTAAACTTAAAGAAATTGAATCAAATCACAACTCGAAACCAGTAGCTGCTCCGGATATAACATACTAAAAAGGAAATGTACTAAAACCTGAAATAACAAAACGAAACGCGCGAAACGGTCGTAACGACCAGAGTGACTCACGAAAACAAGCAAAACGGCTGAGACGACAACACAAAACCACCAGTATAAAAATCGAAAAAAAAGCAAAAGCTAGAATATAGATTAAGTTGTCGCTATCTCCTCTAGCTCACTTAGGCACTTCCTAAATACGGCTATTTTACGAAAACTGTTCAACAGAAAGTTCGTCAGTATCACTACCGGTTATTGGCACACCGGTCTGTGAGTGATCCCATCTCCAAACAGCCTCCTATGCAGCTGACCTTATATACTTTTCGCACGCCAGCACACACCGCGAAAATGTAGCCCCTGCTCGCAGGGTACCGTTGGGCACTCAGCCATAACTACATACAACTGGTACTCAGTTTAGTAAAAGCCGGAATTGACGCGCGCATACGAGTAACGCAAAGTATTGTCAATTTTCTAGTTCTTTATGATGATAAAAGCGATAAAAAACTAGCGTTTCTCATGTAGGGTAATCATATTGAACTTTGTACATTTGAAATATGTCTTTCTTCGATCGAAGTTTAAAATCTCAAAATCAGCGAACGCCCAATAAACGAATGACCGTAAGATTCAATAGCAGGGCCAATTTTTGTCGATCGATTTCAATGTCTGGGGTACACTGTCCATTTGAAAGTGAGTATAACATCTACGAGTCTAAATTTCATGGCAAATGAACAAATAGCGTAGCGCGCGAGTGGCGTCAGAGTGACTAATTTGCAATCTTTGTCTGAGTTTTGCCATTTTTCTCGTTTTAATGACAAAAGTCAGACAAAAGTGAAGAATTCACTAAATGTTAATTTCAATTAGTGTCTGAGTTTTGGATCTATAAATAATAACTGCGCGCAGCAGTACATCAACCACGCCAACACAGCGAGGTGGAACAGCTGCTATGTCACGTGATCATTTGATAACCAGTGCGTTCTTTTGTTGGGGAAAATATGCTTCTTCCTGAAATCTAACAGCTTCATCAGTACAACCAGTATCCCATAAAATGACTTTATAGAAGTGACTCAATTAGTGTCAGTTGACTTACGAGTTTCAGTATATCGTGACTCACAAATAAGACGGAGGCAAATAATAAGCAATTATTGGATGAATATTTTTTTTATTGTTTTCGACCTAACGTGGGCAGTTTCTTCTAATAACGGGTTTACTTTTCGTGACTTTAGAGAACAGGGTCGGCCAGGGGGGGTAGTGGTATACCAGTATACCCGAAAAAAATTCGCCAAAATACCCCAAAATACCCAAAATTCATCCAAATATACCCAAAATTATACCCAGGTATACCTGAAATTCAAAGAAAGTGATATACCGAATACCCGTATTTAAGCTGCAATATACCGTATACCCGATTTAAAAAGCCCCTGTATACCGTATACCCAAAAACCCTGGCCTACCCTGAGAGAAATCTGCGGGATGCCACTGAAATTCGCTTTCCGCTCGTTTTGGAGCTACGAAAAAATATTACTACAGTCTTTCGTGGAATAAGTGCCGCAGGGCACCGCCGTCTAATAGCTAGGCGCCCTTACCCTGAATGAAACATCCACTACCATCAGCTAAAGTTTGAACGGCCAAAGAAGTAGGCCACATAGTAGATTTATCAAGTCCCTTCTCTCGCTCGCCTCCCTGAGAGAGAGGATCCCAAATAGAGAACCCCTCTCTTGTTTGTAAAAGGTTATTGAATCACACTGGCGTGACCTTGTATCAGAGCTTAAACAAAGAATCCAATACATCACTTTTCATACCCTGACTTATTTGATGTGATGACTTATTCACATGGTTTGGCGGCAAAGTCACGTGATGATTATAAGAAGATAAGAATTTTTCAGGCTTTTATAGTTTATGTGGAAGTCAGCCCCCTCGAAAAGAACCACCCTTGGGGAGCCTACTAACTTCAACAACATAACCTAGTTTGCAATGAAATTCATTGACTCAGACTGGGAAGATTGAGTGTTAATTATGCAGCTTTAGAGAAGGCCAAAGTTGCGTGTGATATTTTTAGAGTTCGCTGCTGACATACCGTGACCTCATAAAACGCTTAATTAATAAGGGAATATCAAAATATGAACTAAATACTTCACGCCTGAAAGCTGCTTAAAGATGAATGCTTTTGCACTCGTCATCCACCGCACTAATAATGTTTTGCTTCCAAAATACCTGTAGAATTTAATACTAAAGAAATAATTTTGTGCCATTTATAAATATAGGACTTTTTGAATCCTTCAGTTCTGAGCTCTGCTAGTGTGAATGTCCGGTGTTTAAAACATTGTCACGAGTCTGGGTTTTGTTAAATATGCGAATGTCATCTGCGCCGAGTTTTCAAGCTATCAAAGAAGCTAATTATTCAGCTTTGCTTACTGAGTATATCCCCAATTTTCTCTTCTGTGTGCCATTTTATTTTATTTGCTAAAAACCTCCAAAAGTGACCATAAATTAATGTTAGTTTTTAGGACACAATGTTATGAGTTTGAAACCGAACCCCGCAGTTGCTGCTGGTTGTGAGCGCGGAAAATGATAGGGCACTTGAAATGATTATCAGTAGTTCAATTCTAAACACGTGCTAAAAACATGAAAAGATCTGTCTGACGACTTCCTTCCTAATACAAACAGTAAAAATTGTACTGGTGCTCAGACTTAAGTACTTAAATGACAGGAGAAATTAAAATTATGCTACTCAATCTTAGACTATCAAAGCCTTAATAGCTGCTCCATCATAACACCTTCCGACGAATTCTGTCAGATCAGTCACGCCGCTTTCGCTATAAAATGAAACTTTTCTTTGGCACTTTCCTTTTCGTAGCCTGCGAACAGTAGACATATTTCTGGTCGTCGCTTCTCTCATTCCCGCAAAAACCGAAAAATGCGTCTGTTTCGCACTTGCACTTATCCTTCCCATGGTTACTAACTGTGGCCTTTCTAAGCTGAGCTAGCTTTGGATTTTGATCTAAGTTTATTTGTTTGTTAGTTTGACGTCTCGGAATGGGACCTAGTGATTGAGCGATTGAGGGATAATATGTCCTGTTTATTTTAAGGCTGGTGAACTTTTTATCTGAGGTGGGGGATTCCGGAGGAAACTCATGTTAAAGCTTTGAACCAGGAGCCCATGTGAAGGGTTATAATCGGTTATGGGCTCCTGTGAGAAAAAGTCTCAATCTTTCAGTTCAGTCCAGTCCAGATGTCGTATCGTTAGGGAGCTTCAGTAACGACGACGGCGACGTCAACGCGAACGACAAAAAAAACAATAGGTTTTGATTGGCCAAACAACAACTTTGCACGTGCATCGCGCTTCTTTTTTGTACATTTCTTTGCCGTCACTGCTCGACTACGACGTGAAAATTCCTAATTTCACGATTTGTGGACTGACGTGGACACAAGACGACGACCAGGAGCTGGTGATAGGCTTGCAAAGACTTTGTTTTTCTTCTCTTGAACTTCGATACAGTCTTTTAGATTTCAACTCCAGAAAAAAATGGCAACATTTGACGAATTGAACGAGATGGATTAAGCGCGATAAAGTTGAATCAGCTTGAATACACCTTTCGTAGCCATGTATCCGTCGTTTTTGCTTAACAATGAGGTGACGCGCCAATTTGTTTCGCGGGTAAAATGAGGCACGTGATCAGGCTGAACCTTTTCATTGGCTGGTTCAATCTTCGCGCCAAGAACAAATTTCGACAAATGAGCCTCGCACAGCAGTCTTCAATCAATCCGTCCTGCTGTAAACATCCTTTCCTTCTCCATTTTTTCGTTACAGTTTTTCTCCCCGAGGATATCCTTCCTGTAAATTACTGATACATCAGCGAGCTACTTCTTTCTCGATCGTTCCTGAAGTCTGAAGAGTTTAGAGTGATTTTTCGGTGAGTAACACGCTTCGAAACGCCACGATGTGTTCTGTCGTTGGCGCCAAATTCAGCGTTCGCGCCGTTTACATGCTTTCATAAAATTTCCGTTTTCAACGCAACCAAGGAATAAGTGAAAGCTATGTTATCGTAACTGGATAGTGGTTCGAAATATACTATGCTTGATGCCCATCGCTTTGCTTCTTTTCTCAGTTACAAGCTGATTTTACTTGAATACTCCGCGATAAACAATGGAAAGCCCGCCAAGAAAAACCGCGGTTAATCTCGAAGACAGTGGCTGTGTTGTAGATGGATTACGCAGTGCTCTTAGCGACGAAGGCGAAGATGAAAAATCTATGATGGTACGTCATTATATTATCCTTCTTGTGCTATATTTTATCATTATTATTTTTTTAAAACCTTTCACTTGTTTATAATTTCGACCACGAGGAGTGAAATGAATGAACAGACTCGAGCGTCCCACGTGCGTTAAAACTTTCGCTCTAAATTCATAGCCTCACTAGACAAAGCCTTCGAGTTAAAAAATCTTCGTTTTAACGTTAAAAGATCGCTGAAAAAATATATTAAGCATTTTTGTCGTATGGTAATTCTTGACGTATTGTTTCGTGATGGTTGTACGAGTTCATTGAATCGAAGACGTTAATTTGATACTGTATTTATGCATGACGTCACGCGCTGTTCACATTATTACTACGCATAACTAAACTTCTCTTCGGATCGCCACGTGCTTGTGTGGAACACTTACCGTCGAGTTAATGTTTAAAAAGTTGTGCTAAATTTCACAGAAACACCCATTCTGCTAAGATGACTTCGGTAAGTGTATCTTGACTTATATTTTCGTTTGTCTTACTTTCAAATGATAATTGCCCAATACGAAGTCGAAGGGCATTGAGAGATAAGCTTATATTGCTTGAACACCAGTATAAAGTTACACTCTAGTAATGTGATTCCGTTTCTTGGTGCATTTGGTAAAAGCAGTGCATTTCATTTTATCCACAATTTACAGATACGAAGAATAGTCTTTTATAATAACTTAACTATCGTCTTTGGATAAAGAGTTCCGCTAGACTGCACGATCAAGCCGGCAACATTTTTGATCCGTTGGGTTACATGCTTCTGATCAAGCACACTGGGGTTTCTTGTCAGACAGACATGTTTGTTACTTTGCTTTGTGAAGCGTGTTTTATCTTCTTCCACCAGCAATCTCGCTCTTTTCTGTGAGAAAGTGAACCATTAATTTGCGTTTCTTATTTAAGGGCGATTTTGGTGAATTTATTACGCAACATTTCGTTCTGAATTTATCGAGCTTGAAGTGAACAATAAGCTCAATTCTTGTTACGAAAGTTTCT
>OZ037992.1:38894886-38934886 GCA_964035705.1 Porites rus
ATCAAAAATATAACTAAATGTAATGATAAACGCAACTAGAAAATTCTAATAAAATCAAGAACCAGTCGTAGAACCAACCAACACTCAAGTTTCTCATGTTTGATATTTTGAAATTCTGCATGATAGCAAGTCATAAGGGGAACAAACAAAGACAATGACTTAACATTGAAAGTGGGATATTGGGATATAGTTCCTAAGGGGCTAAGAGATGATTGCCCTATTTGTGAGAGTGTTTTGTGGGCAAGCATAATATTTGAACCTTTTGATTGTACTTGCACATGGGTTAGTTTGGCTGGTAATAATGTAACTTTTGTAATAATTAATGCTGACATGCTTTTTTCCCATTTCCTTCATGTAGCTTGATCATTTAGAGATGTCAGGTGTTAATGAGTCCAAGTCTAGCCTGAAGCCGGACGATGGCCATACCAATCATCAAAAGAAGTTTTACCACGTTATTGTTGCAAAGTGGGAAGACTCACCCGAGATGAATAAGTTGAGTGACCTGTGGGAACGGCATGGTATGACTGTGATCATGATCTGTGTCACTGTTATACTGCTGATCTACAGCATTGTAGCAATAGCTGTTAGTGGATTTGAGCACGCTAAGTGGCTCTTTGGCATAACAATGTTTCTGTGGTTCTGCATGACATACATGTTTATCCGGGATCATTGTGGAGCTGACATATTCAGAGTGTGTATAGAACCTATTGTGAATGCTGTGGAAAGCCAGTGGCGGTATTTGAAATGGTATGTACATGAAACACTTTTCTTTTACGTGACTATTGTACTGTAGACCTGTACAGTATTATATATACATGCAAAATTGAATTCAAAATTTTGATGTAAGCAAACCAGATGGTTTACATGTTATAACTTACAATATATAGTGGTATATATGTTAGTTCAAGTCAATTTAGGAGAGAATGATCAAGTGAAAAACACATAAACTTTACAATGGATTATTCTTAAAATTTATTGTGAGACCGTGAAAAGAGTGTTCCTAGAAATTTTTAATACAGCGGGACCCTGCAGTCTTACCATTATTTGTGACTAGTATATTATTAGTATATTTTTCAGGCCAAAATTTTTCCGGGAATGCAGGTATCATAAAGAAAACCAGTCATTTTTCATCTGACATCCTCATTAACTGGCCAGATTTTCATGGTCCTGTACTTTATCAAGCACAATCCCGGACATAACTACTTGAGAACGTTTTTTCATTGATGTGGACTAACTTTCTCAACAAAACTGTTTCCAAATCAAGGGCTTTGGATTAAGTAAACCCCCTCCCCTAAAAAAGCCCAGGGATGATGCTTTTTGAAGACACAACGGCACTGCTTCCAAGGGGAAGGACTAAGACTTGCTACAGCTACGATGTTTAGAAATTAACTGCTCTTTAAAGGTGATGTTACACGGGACGATTCGCAACGACGATTTTTAGCGCAACACCGCGTTGCAATGCTGGAACAGTGTTGTAACTATTCGAAATAATGTCACGACAGTATTGCAACACTGTGTTGCGCTAAAAATCGTCATTGCGAATTGTCTCGTGTAACATCACCTTAAGTATGCAATTTTCTCAAGAGTTTTGTTCAAGATTGTAGGTACTCGAGGGTGGTTTCTTTGTTCAAATTTTAGAGTCAAAGAGGTGATGCTCACACGTTTTTTTAGAGAGAGCTTTTTGAGAGAGGGTAGTACTTAAAGGCTTCATAGTAAGTTGTTCAGGAGGTGTTGCTCATTGTTCATTTGCGTGACTTTGTGTTTCATTCCAGGGTTTTTCTTGTGCTTGTTTTGGTGGCTCTTGGAATTTTCTTTGGACTTGACACTGCAAAGCAGCCAGAGCGGTTTATTTCTATAGCCGGGCTAGTTGTTAATATCCTGTTTTGCTGGTTGTTTTCCAGACATCCTAGAAAGGTGAGATGTGAACCTTTCCTTCACAGTTCTTGAGTTTTCTTTTTAGCTCCCCTTTTTTTGCAGTTCCTTTTTAGTATGTTACATGTATTTTATCTAGATGATCTCAGTGTTCAATCTAGGCTGCGTTTTTGCCTTATAGGCCATTTGCACTAAGAGGTCATGTGACATAGTTTTCATGAAAATGAAAGCTATATGAGTTTGCCTTCGAAAAACGATTAGTGGGTCATATCTTAAACATAATAATAGTGATTTGGTTTTTCAAACCCGCACCATTTTCTTAAAATGAGTAAGTTCCTCGCTGGTCACGTGACCAAAATGTGATTTTCACAATTATGAATTACTTCTTTCTGAACACAAGCTTTGCACTTAAACTTCAAGGAGGATGTTGAAAAAATGATGTGCTAACGTTTACAGCACATCTGAGTGTAACTATTAAACGTTCAACAAGGTATAAGCAAAAAGTAGTTTTGGCCGCCATATTGGAAGGCAAGAGTATGCCCTCCAACATGGCGGTCAATACAAATCATACTGCTTTATTGAAAAATCAAAGTGCCATAAAATATCTCCCTTACATGCGTTTCCTCTCAAATTTCGGGTGTAAGCTAATTTTTATGTGCTCTGTCAATTTCTGGCATCAGTAAGATTCCAACTCATTGTTTAAAGGAAACAATGGTCACGTGACCTCTTAGTGCAAGTGGCCTATTGACATGTAATATTTGAGCAATAGAAAACATTTTCCGTGTTTGCATAGCTTGATATAAACACAAGAGGGGTGGGGAGAATTCGAGACAGTTATGTTCGTCTCGGGTTTGCATAACTGTCGAGAATTCTCTCAACCCCTCAAGTGTTTATATCAGGCTATGCAAACACAGGAAAAAAAGTTTTCTATTGCTTTTATAAAATAACTTTCCCAAGAAAAAAAGCAAAATGCTCTTGTTTAGAGCATTGATTAAAAGAGAAATTCTTACCAGTCGCGAAGTCTTGCACACGAAGCTTGTACGCGTAATCAGTCTTTGTTTTGCAAAAAAGATGCTTTCCAAAATACGGGTTTTTCTTGCTTAAAATGTCAGCTCAAGCGAAAAAAAATTGACACAGCATGTTTCTAAAGATTTTCCAAGTTTCAACCGACTAGGAAGTGGGTAAATAAAGTAAACTTGTCGAGTTTTTAAACCAGGGTTGTCACTAAGATTTCAAGTTGCCGGGTAAATACAACAAGTAGGCGGGGAATCAAACGGCTAGGGATTTCTTTTGGTTCTATTTTTGTTCTATTTTCTAATAAAAGTAGCCGGGGGCCACCCTCTCAGTAGCCGGGGAAAATCCCCGGCCCCAGCTCTTAATGACAACCCTGTTAAACTCAAAACCTTTTTCAAATTCGTGCTTGCGTGATGAGGGCGCGGAAAGCCAAGCAAGTTGACGTCACATCCATGTTTACATACTCTCATGCAAACACGCCTCTCGGCCAATCAGACTACTATCTCATAGTTATTATTTTTATAATCCTTTCTGACACATATTGAAACACAGTAAAAACCCGCATATAAAAACCTAGAATTTTCGAGGTCAGGCTGAACAGTTTCTTATATTTTAGGGTACTTTTTCACGATTCAGGCTGATAAGGTTCTTAATTAATAGGTTCTTATTTTCCAGCAGTTGTTGTAATGTACCCATTGGCAGAAATATATTTTAGATTTTAAATTGTCTAAATTGCACTGAGACTGGAGCATACATTCAAGTTTCTGCTGAATACAGTGCTTTGCCGATGGATTCACAATTTGTTCCTTTGTTTTCGTTTCATTATGAAACGACAACAAAAGCTAGGTTAATTTTTTACACAAAAGAGGATGGCAGGTTAATCTGAAAGGCATGAAGATGGGCTAGGAAAGTCAGTTGTTTCATACAATGTAGTTAGACCCAGACCATTTTTGAAATGAGCCAAATTTAAAATGCTACATGTACAGCTGTATGTGGGACATATGGCCCACTTTGACTAAATTTCTAGGTTGAACACTATGATCTTGTAACAGCTGACTTGTTTTTATCCTAACTACTGCACAATGTTCATTCCAATTGTAGCAAGCATTTTAACCCAACTCATGCACTTATATTACTAAGGTAAACAATTCATGTGTCACGCCTTCTCGTAGTTATAGATTGCTGATGGTTATGAAGCCCAGCCAATACTACTTTGTTATATGTTGTTGTGGACCTGACAGTGCACAATGTTTAATAGCATTGTTAGTAGTAGTATAAAGTAATTTATTTCTGCATAGATTAAATAAGTGTACAGAAACAAATAATTAATAGACCTTTTTACCGATACGGCGGCCATATTGAATTTATTAGATTTAAGGAGTATTATGGGATGCCCAGGGGGGGGCACTGGCTCAGTATTTATGCGCGCTTTTTGGACAAAAAGAGAATTTCAACGTATATTTCTTGGGAAAAAGGCCATCGTCAATATATCCAAATACGGCACAACGATCTTTTTTGCCATTACAATCTTTTTCTGGGAAAACTTAAAGAAAAATTGGCCCGAAAAGCGCACGTAAATACTGATGCAAGTATTCTAGATTGTCCTCATGCCCCCTGGGCATCCCATGATACTCCTTAAATCCAATTAATTCAATATGGCTGCCCTATCGGTAAAAAGGTCTATTAAGAGATAACTCAAGAGAAAAATGTCGAAAATAGTAAAACTAATATATAGCATTCTAATCATTTTGTTCTTATTGGCCAGTAAAAACATCACATTAATTTATTTATTGCCAATTTCTGAACAGAAAAAAAGGATTGTGCACCATTAAGGAGCTTCCAAATAATCTGCAATGGCGTTATTTTATCTTTGATGTTTGCAGCGTTTCGTAACCAGTCTCCTCTTCCAACTATGATATTCTCAATTTCTCCCTAACTTGGTTCATTCTAACAGGGTGTACTGTAGGGTGCAACATAGTGTGATTTCAACAATTTGAAAACAAGTTAGATGTGAAATCATCTCAGTAAATGTTAAATTAATGACATCACAAGTGGCACGAAGGAATGCTCTCCCACCTGTGAATGTGTTAAAAAGAGTTGTCAGTAGAAGTTAGCAAGTACGTAATAAAGTTTTAATCATGTGACTACCTCTTTAGGTTAAATGGCGCCCTGTTATTTGGGGACTGGCTTTGCAGTTCATATTTGGTGTCCTCATTCTGCGGACTTCAGTTGGCTTCAACGCATTCAAAGGACTTGGAAACCAAGTCTCCATATTTCTTGATTACACCAATGTGGGCGCTGAATTTGTGTTTGGAGCTGATTACACAAAACACTTCTTTGCTTTCAAGGTACCGTTCTATTTTATTATTGACCTGCATGTTAAAAAATTTAGTTTGATGGACTGAATTAATTAAGTTAACTCAATAGTGTAAAAGAATTAAAAAGTTTTTAGAGCTAAGCCTTCCTCATTTTGTCTGATGAAAGGGCTTGCCCTCCATAAGTTATCTTTTCGATATTTTTGTGGTGATAATTGAACTTTGTCATACAATGTAGCAGGCAATGTGTCCATTCTATCAGTACTTGCAGGAGTTTGGATATGAATTGAAGTAGCCAGCAGGTTTGATTAGAGTAACCGATTGTATCAACAAGGAGCCAGTAGTCCACGTTTTCATACGGTGTCTGGGAGAATGCTCCCTCAGACAATGTTTAAAGTGCAAAGCCCTCATACGCAGTTTCTAGTACTGAGAGGACTAAACTGAGTACAAAAGAGCAAGTTATTTGGGTTTCCAGCTGTAAGTCAAATTTTGATGTACAGTCAACTCTCAATAACTTGAACCTTCAAGAGAAATCCAAAAACGTTTGAGTTATCGGGAGTTCAAGTTATCGGGAGCTCAAAAAAATAGCTGGGAGTAAGGAAAAAAACAGTTTTTACTGTACAGTGAACATTTTAATCACAGTTAATTGTAGAAATGTTAAGTAAAAATTGAAAGATACTTCTATAAATCAGAACGTAACGTAACAAAACATTGCCTAAATATAGCATGCGTTTTACTGTTTTGAGAAGTAAAACTGTTTCACGTTAGATTTGTGATAAACAACATCAACCTCCACTAGTAAACTATATGCCTACAACACGTCAATAGGAAACGCAAAATTCAATGTTTTGGATGCCAGTAGACTGTTTTTTCCCTGACTTTTTAAGGGCTCATATATCAAGGGTAAAACTATAATTATCGAAATGATCTACTTTGAGTTGTGGGAGGTTTGAGTTATCGAGGGTTTGAGTTACTGAGGGTAAAATTACAGTAAATGTATGATGGAAATCCAGGAGAAAACAATTTATTTTTGAGACAGCACGAGGTTTTCGAGTTCTCAAGAATCAACTGTATTAGCCACACAGTTAACTCCTACATGTACAAGCAATGAACAAATGATAATTACTAAGTTACGTACATTTTTGTGTGAACAAATTCTATTTTTGCCCTGTGACATAATTCAAACTGGTTGCTTCTTCTTTGGGGGAAAAAAAGTAGCAGACTTCTCTGAGCAATGTACCCGATGCGTTTTGTCGATCATCGGTGCTTCATACTTGAAACCCTGACTTGCATATCTTCTTTATTTCTTTCTTACTTCATGCTAAGATTCACTTTTCATGGCTTTTGTAACAATATTATCACTGGTATGTGTCAACTTACCACATAGCAAGATTAATTATTAATTATTTGTTTTTAAATTACACCATCATTTATTATGAGGTTATGAGGCCTCTGAAGTCTTACTTTTTATCTGAAGGTTGTGTGGATCACACAACGTCTAGTCATGTAACTGTGACTTGTTTTGGCAAATTTTCCTTTTTAGATAAGCTCAAAAAAAAGTCCACATTAATTGTTAAGTTGTGTTACCCACTGGCGAAGTTAAGAACATAATTCACTGGTCTGATGGCAAAATCGACTAGCCCTGGGCTACTGGACACAATTTTCTTTGTCGCTACGTAGTGTACTACATAAATTTTTAGCAGACTGTATAATTTTCTTATGTGAATGCTGTGTCATGTTTTACTTTGCAGGTTCTTCCTGTTGTCATTTTCTTCAGTTCTGTGATTTCTGTTTGTTACTACATTGGTATAATGCAAGTGATAATCAAGAAGATTGCGTGGCTCATGCAGAAGACCATGAAGACATCTGGTGTAGAGTCTTTGAATGCTGCTGGTAACATTTTTATTGGGCAGGTGCTGATATTTTTAATATATAAATTTAATAATTAGTTCAATTGAGCATGCAGGAATTTTGGAGAGCACGAAAGAGGTGTAAGAGTTGCTCAAAGTGTAGCAGAAAGCAACTCTAGCCTCTTGAGTGCTCTCCAAACTTCCCAAGTGCTCAATATCTTGACATACACACTGCTGAAACTTGAACTAATTTGTTTTATAACAATGTCAAAGTAATCAATGCAGCAGTTAACTTAAGGTTTTATTTTGTAGCACACTAAAAGCAGTACTCATCAATGTCTATGTGACTAAGCTCATATTTTTTACCTATAATTTTGTTTTATCTTGAAACTGAGAGAAAGCTTACTCAAGTGGCGTAAAAAAAGGCTTTGACTCTGTGCTGGCCAGTCAAGCAGTAACCACATGTAATAAAATGAACAAGACTGCAAATGGCCTTGTACTCATTATGAATTCAATGGAGAATTTTCTAACTAGATCAGAAGTCACTTGGGGCTTGACTTGATGCATTCTTTCATTATTTTTGAGTTTTACGTGTATTTCTGTCCTGCTTCTGCTAATGTTTACTGATTTCTTCTCCACTCAGACGGAGGCACCTCTCATGGTCAGGCCTTTCCTTGAGCACGTAACAATGTCTGAGCTTCATGCCATAATGACTGGAGGTTTTGCGACCATTGCTGGGGGTGTACTAGCAGCGTACATTGAATTTGGAGTATCAGCTTCCCATTTGTTAAGTGCATCTGTGATGTCTGCCCCAGCTGCTCTTGCCATCTCTAAGTTAATGTATCCTGAAATAGAAATACCAGAGACTTTGAATGAGGATGAAATTGATCTTCCTAAGGGGTTAGTCATTTGAACATGACATTATATGTTCACAGGTTTGGTTTCCTTTCTTAGGCAGTGGTCACCTTTTTCCTTTTAGGTCATTTCTGACAATACATTTTACACTGACATGTTTCCTTTGTTTGGACTCCCCATGTGGTCTGAAGATTTTGAGTGGAACTCCTAGATTTCTCCCTGTACGTTCCTTCTCTTAGTCCTGTCAAAATGTCTCTTGTGCACTTTTGTAGAGTATTATACATCAGTGCTCCAAGCTCAACATTTTTCAATGTGGCCTTTTGGCAACCTAAAGTCATGTGGCCAGTCATAAAAAATTCGTTGCCAGAAAAAAGGGACACTCTCTGCAACACTACATGAATGTTTGAAAGAATCAAAATGGCTGCCCAACCATCGTTATCGAATTTGGAGGTGCACGCGACATATCAATGCTTTATACCCAGAGAGCCAGCGTGAAATTAGGCAAATTATCAGGAAAACAGAGCATACACAATATTTAACACAAATTTTATCTTAAAAAGACCATAAACACTAACTGCTAGAAAAAACGCATCTTGCAAAATGTCGGGAATTTCTTGGGAATAGCTTGGCACATGATCGCTGAACACAGGCCACCAAATTGGCGACTTTCATGGCAATTTTAGTCGTGAATTTTTTTTCTACTCACTATGGCAACCAAAACGGTCTCAGCTTGGAGCACTGTACATGTAGTTACACTGCATGTACCATTTTTACTTCAGACTTCTAGAATTTCTTTTGTGTTGCGTGAACTGTAGTGACAAACATATTTAAAGGCTCCAGTTTTTTTAGAGGGGTCAGGGCTGTCACTAAGATTTCACATTCCAGGCTATGCAGTAATGCATGTAGAACATGCGACATTGAACCAATTAGGAATTTATTTCAGTTGCTAGCAGTAGTGCTCATAGTTGCAAGGAAATTCTAAATGACAGCTCTATGGAGTCCAACTGAATTTAAAGGGTAAGAGAAATCTGAAACCCAATTCCTGTTTGTGTTATTTTATTTTGTAGGAATGAAAGAAATGTCATTGAAGCCGCTGCCAAGGGTGCCTCTACTGCCATTGCATTAGTTGCCAATATTGCTGCCAATTTGATTGCATTCCTGGCATTTCTTGCATTTTTCAATGGAGTGTTGTCATGGTTGGGGTCCATGGTTGGGAAACCAGAAGTCAGTTTTGAGGTTTGAACTTTATTTCTGATTTTTGCTGTACAGCGTCTGTAATTGTGGGAGTGTAAAAGTCTATGGCTGTCATTTCTGCCATCATTTGTGTTAGCCTTAGCAGGGAACTGTTAATTAGAACAATTTATTATTTGAGGTTGTTTTTCTCACTAGTTCTTACATATACTTAAGACAGGTGTAAGAGTAAATTTCACTTCACCCCTTTCATTCCTTACAGTACATTTGCTCGTATGTTCTTCGTCCCGTTGCCTTCATCATGGGTGTGGAATGGAGAGACTGTGATGTTGTTGCTGAATTGCTGGGTGTCAAAACCTTCCTGAATGAATTTGTTGCATATGCCAAACTTTCTGAGTACATAAAGAACCGACAGGCTGAAAATGGCTTGCGTACCATTTCGGTGAGTCCATGACCTTTTCCCCTTACAGGTTCATTGAATTTATTAGAGACCTTTAGCATACGGTTTTTTTTTATGGGAAACCACAAACTGCAGTTTGCAGTTATACATTTGCAGTTTCACATTGCCAGGATTTCAAATTTTAGCAAGGCATTCATTTTTTAGTGCCGCCATGTTGTTAGGGGTAATTCATTTATTTGAGTTCAAAAATCCAACAAGCACATCACAGACGGATAAAGAAAACTACTTTGTGCCTTTAAACATGAGGCTGTACAATTTTAAGTGGGAAAAAACTTGCCGTAAGTCGCTTACCGCTGGATGCCCTTCCTGCCCTTCAAGCGTGAACTGAAAACTGCAAACTCGACTGCAAAACCATAGTCACGTGACATTCTCGGGTTTGCGGTTTTCCCTGAAAAACCCGATGCTAAAGGTCTCTGATGTGTAGTCTGCAATTTTGTAAAAATAATTGATGGCGATGTTTTACAGGAGGTACAGTTGTATCTTATACACACTAGGCTTTGGTTGACATCTTGGAATGTAATACAAGTAGCACAGTTTACTTTTATCATAACATTCCTGTAGAAAACACTTTTGAAATACCAAGTTTATGATCATGGTTGTTGTAAATTTGAATCATGGTTGTAGGACGAATTGTTAATTCCTTTGAGATTTGCCTTGGATAATGGGCAATGTTGACATTAAAGTGTTTTTAAAAATTATTTTGTCAGAGTAGCAAACTGCAGATCAGGCTTCAGTGTGATGCATTCTTTGTAAAAAGCATTAAAACCATTCAAACAAAAGTGTTGTGCTAACAGTAAATTGGGCTACTACATGATAAATGTAAGTTCAAACTTGATGTACACTAGGTGATGTTATGCAGCAGCAAATTGTGGCAACCTCCTCATGTACTTCTGTAATTCCGAAATACATTATGACTTTTATGTCCTGTTTTGTCCGTGACTGTTTGAATGATACCATTGCATAATAGAGGCCACATTTTGTCCCTGTGACAGCCTTTTGGGTGTGTCACATGGGGGAAACTGTTGCCATGACAATTAAATTATTGCAGTAGTTGCCTAGACTAGTGTACATTAAGCTTAAATTGTACAAAATAACTAGCAGGAGTAAACAGCCAAGGTAAGTGACATATAGCTGTAATTATTTCGCCCCTGCTGGATGCCTGCTGGTGATATCTAACTAGTGGTAAACAGGAATGCATGTGACTGCTGCTCTTCAAGGTGGATGATACGAGATTCCAAGCAAAATTGCTATTCACAGGAACTGGCTAGTTCAAGAAAGCCTCGCATGCGGTTTTAATTAACACCTAAATAACGTTGAGCTAAATCAAAATATTACACATTAATGCATGAAAAGCAATTAAGACAATCCATCAGGAAATTGATTAATTTTGATTTTCAGTGGAAAAACCTTGTACCAGAATGTATAAGCAGAAGGGTGCGATAAGTGCTAAATGGAGGAGTTTTTGATGAAATCGTAAAATAGCACATTCAGTTATAGAATAGTAGAATCGGAAAAATCAGAAGAATCATACAATTGGAGACTTGTTTTTAATCTTCAATTGTTTTTAGACTTCAATTCTAACTAGCATTCGAAGAAATCTGTAGTGCTTCTAAATCAGTTATACTATTTTCTGATTTAGCATTTATTGCACTGCTCTTGTATCACATTCTCTTTTACACTTTTCAAGAGCTCTTAGTCTTAATGCAGTAAGTTATATGTATATCAAATAACTCCAAGAAAAGGTTCTCATAGGAGCCTGAGAAAATAAATTTCAAATGTCACAGGAATTGAGAAAACACAGTTAAAATTGTCATGTGTAAGATTTCATTTTGCGAAATTTGTTTTTTTTTAAGGTTGTTTTCTTGGGCTCCCATGAGAACCTTTCATTTGGAGTTATTTCATATAACTTATTACATTTATAGCTCTCGAAAATTTTAAAAAAGAATGCAATATGATTGAAATTATTCATGCTCAAGGTTTTTGTTAACTGAAAATTAAAGTTACTCAATTTTCTAATGGATTCCGTCTTCTTGTGCTGTCCTACAGTTGTGAACCAATGATCTGAATGCATCTGAAAATGTTCATACCAGCATAAAAAATAAGTTTTTGGACAGTTTATTGTTTGGATGTGTTCTCACCCCTCCCTCCAGTCAATAGGTTATGGTCAGTGGCTGTCTTCTGTTTTAAGTGATGTTGGCATTGAATGGGGGAGAGTGGGTAACGAGAACACACTGATTTGTTCCAGAATTTTTATTGTGCAAGGCATAAATAATGAAATAATATAGCTGTCTAAAGCTAACTGTACTTAAGCCTTCACGGTAGATATTAGACTTAATAACACATCTCAACTTAAGAAGTTCTCTGGCCTCTTTTCATTCTTTTAAAACTGCCCTTGTTAACAGTACAATAAGGGTGCACTTGATTGTCCCAGAGTAAAAGAAAATTTGTATCGTTGAAAACTGTACCAGATGCTTGAAAGGAGTAGGAACAAGTGAAAGCTAGTTGGGTGCGCATGACTGTGAAGGGCGTACGACCTTTTCGTTCTTGTCTACCCAACTTTCTATTTTCCTTTGCCTTTCTAGTATTTAATCCCTGGCCAATGTGCATTGTTACAAACATGTAACAATCTTCTTGTTTATCCTGACCTGGAATATGCCCAATCAGTGTAGCTCCAGTGTGTTTTTACTGTAACAGTTGCATGTACTTTCTACTCATTTACAGACATGTATACACATCATGTCTAAAACACTGTTTATTTCTCAATGTCTAAGTTTCAAATTCTTGAACAGGTTTTCTGTGCATGCAAGCCAGTGTAAATAAAGCAACAGCTACCATAGTCTGCTCTGGTAAAAAGCAAAGGATGGCATAGCATGTTTAAAGCTTTGAAGTTGGCAAATGCATGCTTAAAGCATTATGCTAGATCTCTGCATGCTATAACAAATACTAAGATTAAGTATAATGAACTTTCTTGCCATGTTTTCTTGAAGAAGGCAATCTCTCTTAATTATTAACCGAGTTGGATTTAACTGAACCTTTTCTTTTCAACAATTTATGCTAACTGCTCTTAACGATTTTGATGTTTATTTTCTTGCTAACTGCACAAAGTTACTCGATTTTAAACACTCGATTGTAAGTATTAAAAATTAATGCCATTAACAGTTTAAAAACAGCAATTTACTCTGCCTCCAATATTACTGATTTGTTGTTTTAATAGGAGTTAAAGTTTAATATTAGTTTCAAAAACTTTTTTGCACTAATTATTGCATTGTTTGATATTAAGGAATTGCAATTAAATATAAAAAAATGTAACAATAAGGTAACTATGATTATTAAATAATAATTAATAAATAATGATTTTCAAAATCAACACTTTACCTCTTGCTAGCATCCTTTAATATGTTTGATATTCAGGTATTCAAAACGGATATAAAAATGTAAAAATAGGGTGTCATTATAATTACTAATAAAAATATTAATGATTTTCAATGTCACCACTTGACCTCTTGCTAATATCCTTTAGCATGTTTGATATTCAGGTTTTGGAAATAAATAATAAAATATAAAAATAAGGTATCATTATAATTAATAATAATAATAAATAGCATTAATGATTTTCAATATCAATACTTTACCTCCTGCTAATATCCTAAATATGTTTGATATTCAGATATTGAAAATAAACATAAAAATATAATAAATGGTAACTTAAGGTAATAAAATAAGAAAATGATTTTCTGAATAACAACATTTTACCTCTTGCTGATATCCTTTAACTTGTTTGATATTCAGGTATTGAAAATAAATGTAACAAATGATAACTAAAGGTCAAGAAACAAAAAATAATGATTTTCCGAATAACACCATTTTACCTCTTGGTGATATCCTTTAACATGTGCTTAAAAATTAAAGACGTTTTTAAACTGTACCAAAGTAATCCTCTCTTTTACATACATGCAAGGCTCTAAGGAGCCATATTTGCATAAGCATAAGCATTTAATTATCTATTTTTCGTTTATAAGAGGTTGCTTTGAATTTTAACTTGATGTAAAATCTTTATTTCACGGCTTTAAATTCATAATTGCATGCTTACAGAAAATCATGACATATACACATACTGAAATTTCTGAGATCCAATTAAGACATCCTAAAACTTTGATTAATCAAACTTTACTCCTGGCTTTCTAATGAAGTAATTTTGTTCACATGCTACACAAATACAGGATATTAGATAAAGAAGCATCTTTATTTTAATCATGGAATTTACATCTTGAAATGAATGTAAATTTGGTTAACATACCTAATTCGTTTTAATGGTTACAAAATTTGTGGAAAAAATTTTTCAATAGTATTTTTTAAACTAAATTTCTCATAAATTTGTTGGTCAATTATTTTGTAATTGAAACTAAGTATGTGACGAAAAGAGGTGATCATAAAAGACATAACCTTATCATATTGTAAGCTTGTTAATGTCGTAAATGTTAGCTACTGTACTAACCGATTTAATGTCCTAAAGGCAGACTAAATACATTTACATTCAAAAAAGAAATTTTTTTTTAATGAAGTGTAATGTCATATATTATTTATATTAGTTACCGTGTTTTGTGAAATAAGTTAGCATAATAAGGGTCTATTCATAATTTATTGTATCTATCAATAAAGTTTTCTTTATCTATAACTGTTTGAAAACTCTGTTCAAACTTGAAAAAGTGTTAAATCTTGAATAATTGTACTGTTTACAGCATAGCAATATTTTTTAAAGAAGTTAACCAAAGTTAAGTTAAAACAATATAATAAGTTTAAAGTGAATGACTCCTTAATTCTAGTTGGAGACAAGCAGTTTAACTTAATGTGGCTTTTGACATATTTGCTCAAACCTGTTTTTCTTTTTAAAGTCAAATATATTTTTAAAGTATGACAAGAGTTGGTAGCTTATCACCACTATTAAATTAGAGATGCAGGTGTATGCATGTATATTAATAATGTCTTCCACATAATTATAATTTTAACTGTTTTCTTATCATACATTGTAGTTTAGAGTATTTTAAATGGTTCCACCTCCTCCCTACTGCTATCAGGGTCAAGTTGATGAATAGATAAAGAGAAACAATATTACTTAACCAAAATTTAAAGGATTCTGAATCTTAACAATTCTGACATTATATTGTGTTATGATAAGAAAATATCTAAAATAATGAACTGGATTAATATGCTTAACTCATGGTGCAAATAAACTGCTGTTTTTGCTGCTGTTGTTTATTGTGGTAATTATCCAATTGCATCTAAATGCTATAAACAGTGATGTTCAGCAACTACGCCAGACTTCCTAAGTGACAAGGTAAAGCATGTTTTGATGTATCTGTACTGCATTTTTAACAAAAGTTAAACTTAGGAAATTAAATACCACTGAACTTGATAACCTTTTTTTTCTTTAAGTTCAGTTCTGATAAACTGTGTGGGACTCTTAACTTCTTGATACTTGCATTCTGTGACTTTTAACTTGAAAAGTGTGAACTTTGCTAATCATATTGCATTGCACAAACTGAGTAACATAACTTTGTTTTCATCTTCACTACCCTAGAACTGTGTTGTGAGTGCATGGTATTACAGTATCATTTTTTGTATAATTTAACTATGCTTTTAATACTTTTAACAAAGTGGTCTCGAGTCTGTTAATAAATCCGATTATAATTTGTGGTTTATTGAGAGTTTTTGGGAAATATAAACTGGATTGTTGTCGTTGCTTTTTTTCAAAATACCTCTGCGAGGTTATTGCTAATAGGTAGCAAAGGCACTAACAATAAACACCCTGAAGCTAATAGCACTGAATACAGTATTCGTCTCTTGACTTTCAAATTCTCATGATGCAGTTTTATCGGTATCTGGCAGTTTCCTGCTAACGTTTAGTCAGAATCATTTATTTCTTCAGTGGTATTTAAAGAAAAACTATTCCCTTTAATTGTGCTTGAAATTGGCGTATTTTTCAGACTGCCTGACTAACCATTCATTCACCAGTTATGTACTCAATTTATAACAATCTGTATCAGCTGCATGTGTGATACTGTATTACGTTCGCTCAACATGGAACAAAGTTTTTTCGTTATCTCTATTTTCACTTGCCATTGAAGTGAAAATAACTTCTCTTTAACTGTTCAATGCTCCTTTAATACACGTTTTGCACAAAGAGTAGTTTACTAGGAATAATCATAGTAAACTACGAAAAACCTAATTTTAATATCTAATGGCGCACTGTCATTATCTCTATTTTCACTTGCCATTAAAGTGAAAATAACTTCTCTTAAACTGTTCAATGTCCCTTTAATGGACTATTTGCACAAACAGTAGTTTACTAGGAAAAATCAAAGTAAACTACGAAAAAACTAATTTTTACTTGTAATGGCACACCATATCAAGGGTTAGCTCTTTCCGCCTTGAGTATCATAATGAGCCCTATGTTTGGAAGTCTAAAATTAATGTGCATGACTTGTCTTGTAGCAAGAGTAAATTTCATTTTAGTCTTGCTGCTTCATGCTTTTTCTTGCTTGTTATAAATTTTTGCTGAGGTGGTCGAGCCCTTAAATCCTTCCTTGGAAGTTCCTTTTTATGGTGTGCCCTTTTATTTTAACCCTTTCACTCCCAAGCAAGAGTATGGTCACAAATCCAGTACTAAGATCCAAATTTCAGTGCAAGTAAATACTTGTATCCTAACACTGCTGATCAGAGAAACCTTTATTTCAATTGTCCCATCATTATGATTTCTTCCACGGTCTTGAACTGCAGAGTTGCAGTATATTCCCCTTAACATTTGCTTGGAAGTTAAAGAATGTGAGTCATACTCATCCTATTAATTTCTGTTCATTCTTTATATTAATTATTTGTTTATTACCTGCTCACTGAGTTGCCATTTCACGTCGATTATCTCGATCACCATTGTTCAACTACTTTCTCTTTTTGCCTTATACTGACCATTTGTTTCACTTATATTTTAATCCTTACGAGAGATGTCTGCCGATATTGCTCTTCTTTTACTCTGAGGTTTATTTTGTCTCACTGAGTAGTTTTCTCTGCTCCTTATCTAACCCTTCTAACAGATTCGCTCAGAGATTATAGCAACATATGCGTTATGTGGTTTTGCCAACTTCTCCTCTATCGGAATCCAAATTGGTGGCATGGGGCCACTTGCGCCATCAAGAAGATCAGACATGGCTCGTGTTGCTGTACGTGCACTGGTTGCAGGTACCGTAGCCTGCTTCATGACAGCATGTATTGCAGGTGAGATATATGTTTTTGTTGTTGTTTTATTCAAACAGATTCGTTCTGAAATCATTGCCACGTATTCCCTGTGCGGGTTCGCAAATATGGGCTCAGTAGGGGTAGTGCTTGGTGGACTCGGTCCCATGGCCCCAAACAGATTGCCCGATATGTCCAAGATAGCAATCAGGACCCTTGTTGCTGGGACTGTGGCTTGTTTCATGACTGCATGTATGGCAGGTGAGGTGTCTGTACAGCATTGAGAAAGCAATGTCTAACCCTGTACCACGGAGAATTCCAATCAATAGTCAACAAAGATAAGAGAATTATCCTAAAATGCTGATATTCTACGAAATTTCGTATTGTTGGTCATCATTGAAATGGTCTCAACATAAGGTCTTATCCACATTGTCAAATGTCACATGTTTAGTTTAGTTGTATTGATTCTGGAAGTAGAGTATTTTTATGCCGAAGTGAGGAATGCAAGTAGCTTTCACTCCCTGTGTCAAAGACAATTGTCATAACCTTCCCCGCTTGTTGATGCTCCTGTAGAGAACTGCAGACGTGACTTCAGAGACTGGGTTGCCGGGCTTAGCTCAGAGATGAAGATCTGAGATGGAGCCATATTAACCTTTCCTTTCCTTATTTTGCCATCTTATCATTTTCGTGGCCATGTTTCTGCAACAGTTTCCTCGTTTGCTATGGCCTCAATGTCTGCTGTAATAGATTTCCTCCATACTCATGGTTGTGATTTGGAATATAGTCTTAAAGTACTGTACTGTGTTCTGGTGTCAAACTTTCATCCTTTTTGAGATCTTGACACACGTGATATGCCATGTTACATTTCTTTTCTATTTAAAAGCTTGTGTAGGAAAGTTAAAAACAGTCATGAATGTCTCTTGGAAAGACCATTCCTAAGACTGTTAAAGGAGAATGAGAATGGCTGGACTAAGGGGAGTGCAGAAAAGTTCAATATGGCGATGGTGATGATGCATGGAAAACGTTTATCATAGAATACTGCTAATGGTGTTACCTTGCATTATGCTTAGGATTCCTGACCTACTCCTGAAAACAATATGGTGTACTGTAGGTGTTTGACTGTCTTTGTATTACTGCGTTAATCAGTAACTAAGCTTTCTGTTTTCCTCCTCAGGTGTTCTTTATGATGAGACACTGTATGAAAGTGCAGTTGGTCTTACAACCACTGCTGCCACCATCAATGGCACAGTAATACCAACCACAGCCTCTTAATTGTAGTGTACATCTTTTCTGTTAATAGCTTAGTAATTTTAGTCTTTGGGGGTCGGGGGTAGGATTAATTTTGTCATGTAACAAATTATATGAGTATTTTCCTACATGTATCATGAGATCATTATGCTATCAAACAAGTCAGTCAGCAATTTTTATAGGGAGTGGGTGTTTGAAAGCCTGTTACACTGTGCAATTGTGTCGAAAGGAATGTGCTTACAGCAAAACTACAACCCGAAACCTATCATGCAAATCAAATCTACAGCAATTGCAAATGAGTTTTAGGACTGATATACAAAATGCGATTCGTGTTGTAAACGTATCGCAAGCACATTACTTGTGACTTAGTTGTGCTTTGTAAACTGTTTAAGTTTGAGAAATTGTCCAAAGTAGTATCACAAGAATTATTAAGAACAAAAAGTGTTTGCACCACCAATACTTTTGTTCTTTCTCCTGTGTGTTTAATGAAAAGCATATTTTTTAACCAAGAGTTAAACAAGGGTAATTGTTTTCCTTTCTTATGTTTTTTATTATTTCATTTCGCAAGTATGATTTTTTTATTCTTGCGTTTTTTGTTGAAATAGAGACATTTTTACCAAAATTCCACCGGAAAATCGTTTTGAAATAATCATAATAGCTATCGTTTTCTCAAGCAAAACATCATTTTATACTTAACTGTAAGTAACAGATGTCATTTAGTGTACTCTCTTGTAAATAAAAGTGTCTTCACGTGAAACGTTGTAATTTTCTCTGTCAGGTGTAAAAGTGTGGGCTCATAGTGGTATATTTGTAACAAACGCACCTCACCTCCCTCCTGCATTTCACCATTCTTCTGCATTTCACTGGGCATAGTAACTAATCCTAGTTTTGTGCAAGTAATGATCCGAGTAAGGTGGATAGCAATTTCTTTTGTTATGCGGCAACGGTGCTTTCCCCACATAGGAATGTTCTCATTTTTACACAGAGAATGCATAAACCTACATGAAGGCCGTTTACGCAATAAAATGCATTTACACTCCACTTTGAAAGGGTGTTTTTGTGTTAAAAGATTTTGACCAATCACAAGAGTTGAAAACAATAGCCAAGAAAAGTTTACAATTTCACATGTTCCTCACATAGGATTTCTTTGTTATTCAAACTGAGACCAGATTTTGTTATATGGAAGGTGGTTGGAAAGTAAGGATGAATATATGTACTGCTTTATGAAGTTTTGTTAACCTTTGCTGTTTAAGCCAATAAGAAGTAAGTACAGACAATAGAAAAGTTAGCACCTTTTTTGCATTCCAACATGTTCGTTTCCGTTGTTGCTATCGTTCTTATCTGTACCGTTTCTTAAAGACCTTATTCACGATACCCGATAACGGTCATGCAAAATGAACAGCTCTAGTTTCGACAGAAATTAGGTCATTATTGTTTGCTGCGAGGATATCTACAGTCGTTGCTGCATTCAGAAAGGTAGCAACGGGCATTTCAAACCATAATTTACCACAATCGTCTTTAACATGAAAGGTTTTGTATTTTTTGTCTAGAATAAACAAACTCGACAGCCATTTCTTGCACTTGCACTTGCAATTTCTTTTCACTTATTTGCCCCTAGACCTATTCGGCTAACTCAATGTTGTACCCAATTGACCACTCCAGAAAATACCATAACATACCATAATACTCTTAATTAGTCACTCCAGGATTTTGCATAAGCATTGTCTTTAGTTTCTCTTGGGTGTTAAAATGGCCCCAAGAGAAACTGAAAACAATGCTTATGCAAAATTTTGGAGTGACCAACAAAGAGTATTATGGTATGTTATGGTATTTTCTGGATTGGTCAATTCAAACCCTTTGGAAACAAATTAATTTGTTTCAGGAATTTCCATATCATTTAAATGTGAATGCCGCATAAGGCAAATACAATACACAAAGAATCTTTACCCCGGGAGATTTGAATCTGGTACAACACTGAGTTAGCCGAATAGAGTGTTTTCACATGACGTCACGGCGGCCATATTGGTGTCCCAAAACAATGAAACGGCCGCCATGTTGGTGTCTAAACCAATCCTGTGAGAGTTGAACTCTTTTCTTATGCAAACGCTTTCTTTTGTTGCAATAAATTTGCATAGATGCTGACCACGTGAGTGAAAACACTCGGGGTGTATCAGTCTTTAAGCGCGTGCAGTGATGAAGGGTATTACTCTTTGGACAATGTTCTGATGACACAGTGCTCCCCAGCGATAGAACGGGTGACGAATCCTAAATAACGTCTTTTAGAATAGGCCACTTTCGATATATTAAAGCTCAGCATGATGGCGACTCTTAGAGGACACAAACAAAGAAAATTGATAAACATGTTTATTCAGTGTTTTTTGGTAGAGGACGAAAACAAAGAAAATGAATAAACATTATTCATTTACTTTGTGTCCCAGTTATCGCTGTCATGCTGAATTTTAATATATCGAAAGTGGCTTTTTGCTTCCCAGTTGACTTTTATTTGTATTCAACTATCATGCCTGTGGACACTTAAGGTAAACCTATCAAAGTTCTGAGATTTTGATAGTCACATAAACGTTTTGATAGTCTAAGGTTGTGATATTTGCATACTCTCGTTATGTATCCAAGTATCATGCCTCCACACAATGTAACGGTATCAAAGTTCTGAGATTTTGATAGTTACAATGACAATTAGTATCATGATAGGGTATATCCAAATAACAAATTTTTGCCCGATCTAACCCTATCAAAATTGTTATATTTTGATAGTTGATAGAATCAATAATATTCTGATAATATGATAATAATCTGATGTTATCATATTTCAAAATATCAACCCTCAATGCTCTTCAGACCTTTTACTCCATGCAGAATATCAAAATATCATTGCTCTCTATGGTCTATGGATGTCAAAGTATACTATCAACATTCGTTTTAATGTCTCACCTCACTCGACATCTTTCCTGTGTTCGTTACCTTCAGAAATGTAGTTCGCATTTGCCTTACAATTTCTCTTTTAATTAAAGATTTCTTGACAGCGTGTGCCACTGAAGTAAATTTTCTCTTTTCTATCCCACCCGTGTCTCGCGCAGTGTGCTCGCTCCCCCACCCCTTAACGTACCAATGATGCTGATGTTCACGCTACAGAGAAACTATATATTAGGGCGTGCTTCCCAAGCATATTAAAGTAGACCGTCGAGACCTTTGGAATGAAAGCAAAATAAATGATACTTTCCAAAATAACGAATATAAGTTTCCGCAAAGTCGAGAGTCATTCGTTTGTATGGTTGGGGCAAGTTTGTTCGTTCTCTCACTTTTGACTTGCCTGTTCCAGGCTCCGAGATAGTCGGGTCCGCTGAATTGAAAAAGCGCCAACACGAAAATAAAACGGGAGGAAACTTACCCGCCAACTTTCCCCGTGCCTTTTTCTTTCGCGTCTCCCCACTATCTGAGAGCCTGGAACAGGCTAACTTTTGACATAATGACTCTCAGTCTTGGGAAGTTAACTGATTTCAAGGCGCTCTTTCCGGCAGTCTCGGACGGGTTTCTTTCTAAAGAAACGTTGGAGGACTAAAGTTTAAATATGACTTAAGTTTTATCTACTTATTTAATCTTCTCACCCAACTTATTTATTCTTCTATTTCTGTTTTAATTGTTCCCACCAGATTGTATATAGCTCCAACATCGCTATAAAATCCACACAAATTCCACAATCTCCTGATTCACTCTGGCGGAGGGCTAGACATGTACCAGATAACTATTTACTCCACTCTCCTAGGTTTTCCTCTCATAATGGTTGTTTAAGTGCCGCATGTCAGTTTGGTGAAATAGAAATAATATAAAGTGAGAGATGTTGCCTAATGTTTCAAATTAAACATTTGTAGAATGACCTGTTATCATTGTTTCTTTAATCAGTATTAAGAATAAGTCATGTGGCATAGAGCGGTTTTCACTTGACTGTCGTAAAACCAAAACCAAAGTAAATACACTAGCCAACCAAAGGGCGTAGTAAAACCAAAACCAAACCAATTCCTCAATTACTTTCGACAGTCAAGTGAAAACCGCTCTATACAAGCTAGTAATGATACAGTAAAAACCCGTAACTCAGAACCTGCATTTTTCAAGTTGGCCTAAACAGGTTTTTGCATAAACGGTAATCAGCACAAATTTAGGCTATGCCGGTTCTCAAATGTGATTCTTATTTTCTGGAGAAAAAATACATTGAATTCAAGAGTATTTAGTGTTTTTTCAGCTGTTCCGTATATAAAATCTGCATACCATTATTATATTGCAGTTGGAGTGATAAGACACAGGATTCTGAACGTTGGCTATCTTATTTGCCCAAGTGTACCGAATTGTTTTCATAGATTTTAGAAAATAAGAACCTGTTTCAAATTTTAGGCTAAACAGGTTCTTGTATAGAGGGGGCCTAACTGGCAAATTTTTGCCTAACAGGTTCTAAAATGGACCAGGTTCTTAGGCGCCGGTTTTTGGCTGTATTCACGTAGACTGTGACTTCACAAGCAATAGATTATTACGTACAGCTGACTATTTAATTTTTTAGCTGGTAATTTAGGCTTTCCAACAATTTGGTGGCCATCAGAAATATCACAATGCAGATCGCGTCACTGTTACTCATGACGAAGTTTTGAGATCTTTTAACATGTTTTTTTTTTTACAATTTTTTTTTAAAAAACTTTGATGGGTTCCACATAACACAGAACCAGTCAAAATCAATGTTGATTTGGACGTGGGGTCGTTATTATCAAGGATTACAAATGAAACCGTTTTTAATGTGAAACTTATCAAAGCTGTCAACAGTTGTTTCGAAAATTGTCAAAAACAATTAAATTCCAGTAGTGATGCAATCTGCACTATCTGTTGACATTATACGATTTTGGAATGTTCTAAATCTTTTAGTATCTTCATTTTTGAAGAGACTCAAGGAATTGTTCTTTTTGTTAGGAAAACCATGGTAGAATGACAATTGCAAAATTTTAATAATAGATTTTAGTACAATAATACGTATAGTATTACGTATAGGGGTCGCACTGCCGCTGACAGTGACTGTCATCTCGATCCACACTCTTTGCGGTAGTCAACAGCAGAGTCACAATAAGTTTTGTGGGACTATCCTCAGCTGATGATATTTAACTCTTGTTATTGACCAATCGAAACGCAATGGTATTGGCAGCTTGTCAGTTAAGCTTTGTTGTTATTGGCTGTTAAGAGTCTAGAAGTGCAGGACGATCCACCTACTTATGAGATGATTCTTGGGTTTAAACCATTTAAAATAAAAATATATGCCGTACATTTTGTAATAATCGATCTTTTATCCCAACGATTTTTCACTCTGTCCAACCACTGCAGATTGTTCATTTCTTAGAGTAGATTTTAAAATACTACTTGAGAACGATAACGTCATTTGTGATCATAACATGTTGATCAAATGTTACTTAATGATTAATTACTGAATAATAATATCAAGCCACACTGTTTGATTGACTAAAAGTTAACAAGTAAGCCCTAACTTTTTCATCCAAGATCACTAAGGTTCTTCTATGTACAGCAAAAAAACAGATTTGTCAATTTGTTAGTTGATTCCTTCTCATTTACTATGAATAAAACTGTCCACTAATATTTGGTTAATTACCACTTACCTTTTGGGCCATTGAAAAAGTTAGGACATTGCAATTACCTTAACTTACCACATCTCTGTCTTGTTTATCAATTGCTGAACTTTATCTCACCAGGCACTTTTCTGCTTTTTATTAACCTTTCTAACAGATTCGCTCAGAGATTATAGCTACATATGCATTATGTGGTTTTGCCAACTTCGCCTCCATCGGAGTCCAGCTTGGTGGCTTGGGGCCACTTGCGCCATCAAGAAAACCCGACATGGCTCGTGTTGCTGTACGTGCATTGGTTGCAGGTACAGTTGCCTGCTTCATGACAGCTTGCATTGCAGGTGAGATATTTACTTGCCTTTATATGTTTTCAGGGTTTGTACAGGGTCTGGAATTCTTGAAAAAGTCTTGAAACTTGCCCAGCATTTTTCCCGATCTGGAAAAAGTCTAAAAAAAGGTTAAAAGTCTGGAGTTTTTTTTTCAAAGCTGCAGCAATTGCCTTACAAGTGATTCTTAGTTTTGGTCGAATCTTATTCAACCTCGATTGCACGTTTGCAGCGGTCATAAAAAAAGCTTTATTCCTCCTTTTTTTAAAGGTCTTTCTGAACCCTTTAAGTCCCAATAGTGCTCAAAATCAATTTTCTCCTAACGATATCCATAGACTATCATGGGCAAAGTCTATGAGAATTAACAAAATGATCACAAAGAGAAACGTATTTGATCTTTTACCAAATTCTCTGAACAAATTCTTTAAGAAAATGTATAGAGATCAGTTTGGAGAATTTGCATGTGGATATTGGGACTTAAAGGGTTAAATGCATTTATGCTATTATTGTACTTAACAACAGTTGCTTTGTGTTTTCCGTTTCAGGTCTTCTCTATAACGAGTCACTATATGATAGTGTAGTCAATATTCCGACGAGTGCTGCCCCCATTAATGGAACAGTTGTGCCCACCACATCGTCTTAATTTTTTTTACAGCCGTCAAACGTTACCTTCTTAGTGTGGGATGGGATGACCTTATATTATTATTTTTACGTAGTATATAATTCAGTACGTTATCCAAAGGAAGTCATAAAAGCTTATTGGGGAAAAATACATCTAATTTTGATACACTGTCCAAGGAAAGTACTGTTAGAAACGTTGAGAACAAAAAAAAAATACGAGCTCATTAGTAGGTTGGCAGCAGGGAGAACGCCTCAAAACTGTAGTTTTGAGGAAACAATCTGTCTGCGCGTGTGTTGTAGGTATATGTATATATCTTTGTCGTCCTGTTCTAAGGGACTTCGCCGTTATATTTTTAATCATTATTTTGCAATATGAAAATTACCTTAAAATTTCATTTAAAACTCAAATAATATTTTGTAAAACATGGAGAACAACAGAGAAATAATGACAGAATATAGATGACTAACGATCGGCTTAACTACAACGCCTGAAAAAATGAGCTAAATTCTTCACTTTGCAAAAAATGAGACTTAAGTTGCAACTGTTAAGCAGTGTTCAATCTTTAGGGTTAACACTGTGATTGTCTTTTATGTTGTGCTATGGGTGTTGTCTCACTGTCTGCTTCAGTTCATTATTTAATGTTGGTCGAAACACCAAAGAATAACCAAATTAGCTCATCTTCTGAATTTTGGAAAGGCAGATCTTAGCAACGGCTAATCAAATCCATATAGAGATTTGGATTATGCTTCAATTTTTGAAAGGATAATTACGATTAGGGCGCTTGAATTAGCCCTTGCCGAGATCCAAGTCCTCGCCTCTTCATGAACTAAGCAAACGCAAAAGTTATCTTAAATGTGCAGCTCACAAATGCGAAAAAGGTGAAGTGAAATGATCGACCGGCTTTAATGTTCATGTATCGTAAGTCCAGTGGAAAAAAATAAAATATTTTAATTACCTTTAAGCAATAAATAGTGTTTTCTGGCATATGTAGTTTTATAGCGACTTTCTCTTCTTTCGGATCTTCTTTCCTTCGGCACCGGCTTTACTGAACGTTAGAGAGGTGGAGTCATTACGTTACGTCCCCGTGGTAACAAAACTTCTGGATTTCAACAAACTATGGCAGAAAAAACCAAAAAAATGACGTGCATGGGTTTCCTGTGCATGATTGCACTCAAACAAAATCACAAAACGGTAGTCCATAATTTTCTTCCAACGTACGAAAATGCAAATGGCCGTCTCTGTCACGAAAGATTGTTAAGATAAAGAAATTTTGCTACCATGCTAACGTGAAGTCCCACTTCTCTCGATGTTTGACAGTATTATTGTATCTGCCTTTTTAACCCGAGATCAGACTTTATTTTCGTTTTGACGACGTAAGACGGAATGTATGGAAGCTGCTAAAATTGGCCCTGATCTTAGGTTACGGCCTTTTGGATCAACTGGATATTTAACAATTATTGGACGAGGTTAAGCAAAATATCGTGATTTGTCAGTGGCGTTCAGATCAATTACCGGCTGAGGCAAATAATTGATCTGCGAGACAAACCAGTGGTAGCGTCGCCAAACGTCGGCTGTTTGCTCAGGCTAATTGATCTCATGAACTTGAAAAAATGAATACAACAGAACGGGAACATTCACCAAATCGAAGATGCTGTCTGAAAACGTTCTTTTAAATATGTCTTTATTGTGTATTTGTCAATGACAATCCAAACTGAATTTGGAGTTTGCATTTTATATACAACCTTTCATTATGTAGCGTTTATTTTAAAAACATACGGATAATATATTGGTGAGATATATAAATGCTTGTTATTGATTAAAATCTTTGGGAATTCATTGCTTGTATTGTGCTCTGTGTTTGTTTCTATTTGAAACTAAGAATAAGCAGGTTCCCAATTATAGCCACACATACGGATAAAGCTGAAGATAAAAAGAAGCTTCAAAAATATTTTTTTATGTATTTTATAGAGGAAGACAACAATTTACTCTCGCCTTTTTTAATCTTTAAAGTTACAACCTTGAAAACCATATGATATCCTAAATTGATCTACAATAGATTATTTACTACCATTCCAACCCCTTGATCTTTCTACATGGGGCCGCACTTGGAAACTCTAATATCATAAAAAGCAAGGTGAATGGTACTTGATGTATTAGTATAGTAAAACGACCCAGGTTTGGGAAGGGAATGAGGGGATGGGCCACTGATTTTTGTGTAAGGATTCAAAGGTAAGCTATATTTAATTATGCTTAACTAGGAAGGGTGGGCAACAAAAAATGTGTCTTCTGAGGTTCTATTTTTCCAGCCCACCCCCCTCTGTACCTTATGACCAGTCCCTGAACATATTTTATTTGTTAAGATCCCCCCCCCTCCCCGCTATGAAGGTTTGTTAAGGTTCAGACCGAACATTATATGGCGATTTTAAATATAGTTAGCTCTATCTTTGCAAACACAGCTAGAGAAAATTACAGCCATTTGACTAAGGGACTGTGCAATAATTACCTAGAGGGAGGGGGGAGGGGGTGTAAATTTAATGGGGGGACCTAAAGTTAAATTATGGTGTTGGGTGGTGGGGGGCTAGATGTCGATTTGTTAAACATAGAAGGGGGGTGACAACTTATATTGATGTTTAAGTGGCACATAATTTATTCAAACTCAACTTCTTTGTTATTGACTGACTTCTAAGAATATCAAGAACAGTACATGACACATCTAGACCCTGTAATAATAAAAAACTTTGAAATGATGCATAATATGCTAACTGAATAGTCTATGTCATTAGAGATTTCATTAAAAAAACTGAAGAGCAAACATGTCACAATGTATATGTAGTTTGACATAAATCACAAACAAGCAAAACAAACATTACTAACCATGACAATTTGAGGCCTAATTAGTAACAAACGCTGTGAACGAAGTCCTTGGCTTTCCCAATAAAGCATTTGCATGTAAGTAGATCTCAGTTTGTGAAGTAAATATTGAGAGAGTTTCTTCTTCCATATGATCTAGTTGTGGGATCCCATAGATATCAGGTCTGTACTCATTGGTGGCTTCCCCCTGCAGTCTTATCTTAAAAGTGGGGATTAGAAGTTATTTTACATCTAGCCGGTAAAGGTGGTGAGGGAGGGCGTAACTTCGCTTAAAGGCCTACTTTGCTCATTTCAGAACCCCCTCCAGATAATTATTGCACAGTACCTAAAATATGGCCAAGACCCAAGATTTTGGTGTCTGATATGCCAGAAATCACACTGAAGGAGGAAGAGGAGGGGAAACAGAAAGAATGAGGAGGAGGCGAGAAAAGAAAAAGCTGAATGATCGATCATCAGGATCATACTCTTAGTTCTTATTGGCTACTTTGGAGAACGAGATAGCTGGAAGGACAAAACCTAGTTGATCGACAAGACCAACAAGGACTGCACATTTGCCCACTAACATTTTCAAACTTATCACTTGTTTGTTTTCTTTGTTCATCTCGCCTTTTTTAAAAAAACTGTTTTGTTTCGTTTCTTCTCTTTACTATGTTCTTTGTTCTTTGTTTTTTTTTTACCGATACAGTTCTTTTTTTAAGTTACCGCGGCCGCTGAATTATTTGGTTTGTAGTACTCGTGTTTTGGTTTTCGGTCGAAAAAAAAAAATACTTGAAACACATCCCAGGATCCAGCCAAGTCCAAAATTGAGGGACTTATTTTGTATTCTAGAGCGTGTTTTCTGATATGGTGAGAAGTGTTCACCGTATTCGGGCTGGAGTCTACCCTGCGAACAGAATCTTCTTCGATCTTCCTAGATAAGTCTTATCTAGGAAAGATCGAAGCGACTCTGCTAGCAGGGTAGCTGGAGTCACGCAATGCTGGGAGAATTGCGTGACTCTGAACGAGCCCTTTCATGGGAGACTGGACACTAACAAACAGGCAACCAAACATTTATCACCCAGTTATCACACCATTTTGATCGTGATTAGACACACGCGTAGTATTTCTCCTCGAGTGCGCTACAAACGATTGTATTTGAAGGCTAGGTAAGTAAAAATTGAATACTTCTTTCGGTTCTTTTGAACTACAAAACATACAATGAAGTTATGCTCAAATTAACCGGCTGTTATGTGGATGGAAATATTCGGCCACACAGTTTATACCGAGCACCACCGCGGTCAAAATAGCACGCCAAAAGGTAGCTTAAGTGTAGCCTCTGCTCGTAGGGTAGGCAGTTTGTCGCAATCAATCTTATAAAATGTCTTTTTCTCCTGTTGAGACGCGTTCACGAGAATGGTTTGAACGTGACGTCACGGCGGCCATGTTGGTGGTCAAGAACAAAAGCATTTCTCTACTCTGGGAAGTAAACTCTGTTTTCATGTAAATTCGTCAAGAAAAAATTCTACTGTACCAACCCCCAACATGGCTGCCTTGTCACATGGCTGCAAACCAAGAATTGCATTTAATATCTGTACCCCAGTGCTGATTGAGGAACTATGGAATTCTTCATTGGTGAGTTATAAGAAAGGAGGATTTGAATTGAGAATTGAGGTAGAGTAAAAAATACTGAAATCTTGGAGGTTAAGCTTTAATTTTCATGAAATTCTTCAGGGATAGACCCATAGGGTTGGTTATTTGAACGAAGTCTAACTTAAGCTGCGGTTTAACAAATGTTTGGACCTCCAGATCTCTTCCTTAGTGGGTTATTTTAAGAAGATAATTGCTTGTCTAGCCTACTTTATATGCTTTCATAAAACTGTTGAGAAAAAATAGTGTTTAGATAAAACCGTTGGGGAAACTGAAAATGGCTTAGAACGCGATTTTGTTAAATGCAGGCTAAACTACGTTTAAATATCTGGCCCATTTTCTTCAGGGATAAACCCATAATTTATGAAAGACTTCAGGGGTGAATGCAATCTTCAGGGGTAAGAAGAAAAAGTAAGTGGGGTGGAGTACAGTAATTAAATGCAATAGCTTAATTTACATCGTATACTCAAAGCCTCAAAACCCGGTCAAAATGTGTTGAATGGCCATGATGAACTTTACCTTATGAGGTTTGTGATCCAAAAGTCGCATTTTTTTAAAAAAATAAAAGATAAAATAAAAGATTCTTTTGAGGCAATGAAATGCCACAGATGGTTATCATGTTTACTTCGCCATGAGGGACATGTTCGTTTGAGCTGTCTGTAAAGCAACCAGCCAGGCAGTGTTGGAAAGTTGCTTACTGAACAGTATGAACTGAACAGAAATTGTTTACCTTTTGGTTAAGTCAGTTCAAGTCTTGTTTTTCGTCCTGAATGCCATTCAGCTATATGAACTGTGAGCAATCAAACTGAAAGGTGGGTTTTTTACATCTGTAGTCTTCAGTTCAACTTACCAGGTACTTACAAAGTCTCACAAAGTTTGTTCATAAAGATTTTGTTTTTGGAAAAAAGGATCAGAAAAACACTCAGTACTTGTCAAAAGAAATCTACTGCAATTCGTGTCTTTATTTTGAACAAGCTAGACTTTCAGAATTGTTTTCCTACTTCTTTTTAACTTTAAAACTATGTATGAATATTAAAAGCTTATCTGAATCGCAGTTTTGATACAGTACAATTTCTAGCAAGTCATCTCCGCTTTCGGAAACTAGGTGTTTTTGTTCAGTTTCCTCTGCTTGAGCTTTTTGTAGAGACTCCAAACAGGATGCAAGTCTTACATCAGAGAGCATTCTGGCTATTTTTTCTAGGTAGACAGAAGGTGAATCTTCACTGAGATAAAACTAAAGAAAAGCAACAAAGTTTGGCATTCATTCGGCAAATGCCGGGTCTTGCATGAATTAAAATTTTATGTGTCTGTCCTCTTATGGATCATAAAAATTAGGCAATCAGTGTGCAAGAAATAACTCAGTTATTGTAAAAATACATATTTAGCAATAATTTCGCTATAGGTGAACAAATGGTAAATCCAATACATTTACTATGAAATTACAGTCAATTGCACGCAGATTGTGTGGGCTCCCTGTGGGGGGACTTGAGTGTGTTTCCAAAGTAGCTATAATTAGTGGAGTTATTCCAATGCAAACTTCTGAGGAATGGTTTTGAAACAGCTTAGAACAGAGACCTATGGTGTTCTTGGATTCCTGTTTAGATCTTATAGTTTGCCAGCGCGTTACCTTAGCTCAATTTTCACCATTGGGATTATAAATATATATAGCATTATGATAGAAAAATGGTAGACAATCTGACTACATTTACGTTACTTACACAAGCGATATTAATTGGCTTGTAATTAAAAAATTGACTGAGAAATAAGCAGTAACTTGAATGAAACAAAAACATGCTTTTGCTTTTTATTCACCTCATGACTTATGGGTAGACCCCATAAACTACGTCATATAATAGTTTTTCTCTTTTACAGTAACTAGAAATAGTTGATGTTACACTGTTCCACTCTGTATTTTGTCGGTCAATCGAATTCGTGGTCTTTGTGTAGCTCTAAGAAACAGTTATTTATATTGAAGATTTTCACACCTATTCCATACAATAGGTGAGATAAAAGCAGGAAATACGAGATTCTATGCAACCATTTACCCTGAGCAGAGTGCAGAAAATGAGAACCACGTTGCTCACATCCTAAATGTACAGTTTGTCTGCCAGCGATGGGAATTAACATAAGGCTGATACTTGTTTTGACCCTTTGAGCCCCAATATCCACATATAAATTCTCCATACTGATCTTCATACATTTCTTTAAAGAATTAGTTGAGAGAGTTTGATAATAGATCAAAGCATTTTCTCTTTTCTGATCATTTTATTAACTCTCATAACCATTGCTCTTGGCAACATATGGATATTGTTAGGAGGAAATTGATGTTGGTCACTATTGGGACTTAAAGGGTTAACAAACATGGACTGGAACCTCTCCCAGAGGGAGTAGTGAAAATGGTAGTAAAAAATCTCTCGAAGGGATTCTCAGCTATTTTAGGCATTTCAAGGAATAATGAAATCCTATATATACATTATCTGTAAAATAATGTAATGATCGAATTAAGCCTTATCCATTGTTGTACTTGTAGAAAATACAATACTGTTGTGAACCTCACATGCACCAAATAAAATATTGTTAAAAATTATTACCGTCCGAGCACATTTGTTTTCTCTTGAGGTTCTATTTTTTTCAAGTACTAATATAAACATTTATTCTACATGATTTCAGAATTGAATTCCTCTTTGAAGTTGAATCTTTTGAGCAAGTGATCAGGTGGTGTAATACAAGATCTAGTATCCTTTTGTTCTTTGACTACATAGACAAGGACATATGTCATTACAGAAACCATTTACTTGCAAAATGTAAGGGTTATTTACCTGGAACAAGGGGTATGTGATATATTCACCTGGTAACAGATCAGTACCAGGTGAATATATCGCATACCCGCAAAGACAGGTAAAATGCTTCTTTTTCACTTGCGAGATTTCCTGATGCGAAAAGCTTTTAAAAGAGCTGTGAATTATCTCCCTAGAGATGGTTGTTCCCAAGAGTTGTTTGAGGCTGAATTGTAAAATATGGAAATTTATGTGGACTAGTTAAAGACTAGTTTTATCAGAAAAAGACGAGTGACTCAGAGGAAGAGGTATCCTATAGGTTAAGGCAAAGCAGTTTTACAAGCTCTTTTGGACCATCCACTCTGACAGATTTTTATGTCAGTCATCGAAGATCGTCCGACGAGTCACATTGCAAAGCAAGATGTTTGCAGTTAGACGTTGGAGATGTTGTGTTAAATTTGCTCGGCCAGTCTCATAAATTTCTCACTTACTTTGTGCTTGAAGAAATGTCGGCAAAGTAAATGATGTCCAAGAAAATGTGTTAGGTTCATCAAATCGTAATTCAAAATTCTGACTTTTGTTGTTTCATTGGGAAGGTCTAATACTTTGGGGGAAATATGAGCAGGGGAAATATACAGCTATTTCGAGAACGTTTGTCGGAAAAAAATGTGCATGCAACCATCTCGAAAGGTGATATGGGATTTGATCAATTCACTGTTTCTGACACTGTAGCTGTCGAACCTTCTTTTGTTGCTTTCCTTTAGGCTCGCAAGCAAACGTCCATTGCCCCTTGTCCCATTCTTTCAAATTTCTTTGAAGAACAGTGAACTCAAAACCACCCACCATAGCTTTTAGGATTGTCGCGTGTTTTCCGACAACCTTTCTGGAAATAGCTGTATATTGCGTTGTTTTGTTACTGTTATAAGATATTGTTTCAGCCCCACACTCCCCCTTTTAACAATCAATCCCTCCACCAATCAGTATTATATTCCTTTGATAAGAACAAAGGAAACCGAACAAAATGAATAATAAGAGAAGATTCTATGGTTGTAAGACTTAAATCAAACCTTTAAAAAATTCTCTAATCTGATTGAGTATCGACAGCCCTGATTCCGGCATCAATTGGACAGTAAACCAAGACTATTTTTTCGGTGTTTCTTTTTAGGGAAAATTGTGCGTGCGTGAGGCAAAACTCCTGACTGTAACCCTTATGGCACTAAAGGCCTCGTGTTTTTCTTGGGTTTAGTGCTCGATTACGTCTTGCAGTCCCCCTTACCTGTTAGGGTATGTTTTAAGATATCGTGAGTTGTTTTATGAGGGTTTTAACGCACTTTGGACACAAGACCTTAACATTGTGAATAGGCAAAGGAGGAAAAACACCACATTGTCGGTATTTAGAAGGGCTTTCTCGTGGCCGCAGTGAAAGCGAAGAATTACTCGACAACTATATAAACCAAGCCATTAAACAATTTGACATGGCTTCCTGTCATGGCGATGTTACCAAAGACCCAATCGAGTTCCGTCAGCAAGAACTGATTATCGCACGAGAAAATGGAGATAAAGATTTAGAAGGAGAGGCATATGTCAATCTTGGTAATGTTTATCGCCACCTCGGTGATTTCAAACAAGCAATCGAATTCTATCAGCAGGGCCTTAGTATCGCTAAAGAGATTGAAAACAAGGATTTAGAAGGTTCTTTGTACGAGAACCTTGGCAATGCGTATCGCTGTCATGGAGACGTAAAACATTCCATCGACTTCTATCAACAAGGTCTTAGTGTCGCTAAGGAGATCGGAAACAGAGATTTGGAAGGTACTCTATATTGCAGAATTGGCGATACCTATCGCCGTCTTGGAAATAGCAAGAAAGCAATCGAGTTCCATGAACAGGGCCTCGCTATTGCAAAAGAGATTGGAAACAAAGATTCCGAGGCGAGTACATATGGCAACCTTGGCAATGCGTATCACGCCCTTGGTGATTTTAAACAAGCAATCAAATTCCATCAGTATGGTCTTAACATCGCTGAAGAGATTGGCAACAAGGATTTACAAGGTACCATATATTGCAGTCTAGGTAATGCCTACAGGTGTAGATGTGATTTTAAAAAAGCCATCGAATTCTATCAGCTGAGTCTTAATATTGCTAAAGAGATCGGAAACGAGGATTTGGAAGGGACTGTATATGATAACCTTGGCAACGCATACCGTTTTCTTGATGATTACAAAAAGGCAGTCGAATTTCATCAGCAGGGTCTTATTATAGCAACAAAGACTGGAAACAAAGATTCGGAAGGAAGCGCTTATGGAAACCTGGGCAAGGAGTATAGCTGTCTCGGAGACTTCAAAAAAGCAATCGAATTCCATAGACACAGCCTTAGAATTGCGAAAGAGCTCGGAAACAAAGAGTTACAAGGAAATGCATATAACAACCTTGGCAAGGAATATTGCTCTCTCGGTGATCTGGAAAAAGCAATCGAATTCCTTCAGCGGGGTCTTGATATCGCAAAAGAGATTGGCGACAAAGATTCCGAGGGAAGAGGATATGGCAACCTTGGCGATGCGTATCGTGCTCTCGGTGATTTCAGTGGAGCAATCGAATCCCATCAGCAGGGTCTTAGTATCGCAAAAGAAATTGCAAACGAAGATTCAAAAGGAAGTTTATATGCCAAGCTTGGCACTGATTATCATTCTTGCGGTGATTATAAAAAGGCAATCGAATTCCATCAGAAAGGTCTTCGTATCGCAAAGAAGACGGGCAACAAAGATTCAGAAGAAGTGGCCAATAGGAGCCTCGGAGTTGCTTGTTATTGCCTCGGCGACTTCGCTAGAGCTGAGAAGTTTTTTAAATCGAGTATTAAGCTGTTTGAGGAAATACGATTCCTTCTCCAAGATAAAGACGAATGGAAAATCAGCTTCCGAAATCGATATAAAGTTTATAGTCTTCTCTGGAGTCATCTATTACGACAAGGCAAGGGCATCCAGGCGCTTTTTGCAGCAGAGCAGGGGCGAGCACAGGCTCTCACTGATCTCATGGAATCACAGTACGGCATAAAATCAAGTCGATCATCTTCAGAAAAGCAGATGAAAAGAACATCTAACATTTTAAAACAGATTTCGTCACCTACGTTATTTCTTGCGGAAGCTCTCGAGTCAGTGAATTTCTGGGTACTGCAGGACGGGCAGCGGTGGCATTTTGCACGAAAGGAAATCAATTTTACCTTGGATTGTTTGACTTTGGAGACGTACAAGGAGATTGGTGTCTATAGAAGTGCAATGTGCGAGAATCGCTCTATGGACGAGTCAGCAGATGAGACGATATCTCACGGGAGTATGGATGTGAGGCCAGTAACACCACCCCAAGGTGAGGCTAATGCTTTGAAAACTCTGTATGACGTAGTTATTTCTCCGGTTTCACACTTAATAAAGGGCGATGGACTTGTAATTGTCCCGGATGGTCCAGCCTTCTTGATACCTTATGCTGCCCTTGTGGACCAAAATTCCAGGTATTTGTCTGAAACGCTACGAATTCGATTGGCTCCTTCGCTAACCAGCTTAAGGCTGCTGGTAGAGTGTTCCTCAGAGCGCCATAGTACGTCTGGTGCACTGCTTGTTGGTAATCCATGGGTGGAAACTGTACGCGTCAAGGGCAAAAAAATAAAGCAGCTCCCGGGTGCCGAAGATGAAGTAAAAATGATCGGACAGATACTACACATCGAGCCTCTCATTGGAAAAAAAGCTTCAAAAGATGAAGTGTTAAGCAGACTAAACTCAGTTTCTTTGGTACACATTGCAGCGCATGGTCGTGCAGAAACCGGCGAAATTCTTTTGTCTCCTAATCTTGGCAGTTGCCAAAGACCCAAAGAGAAAGACTTTCTTTTGACAATGGCAGATGTGTTGAATGCGAAATTGAACGCCAAGCTTGTTGTCTTGAGCTGCTGTCACAGTGGGCGAGGGAAGATTCAAGCTGAAGGCGTGGTTGGTATCGCACGTGCCTTTTTAGGTGCCGGTGCACGTTCTGTTATTGCGTCACTGTGGGCGATTAACGACGCAGCCACTTTAGAGTTTATGAGACACTTTTACGAAAGTTTGATGACAGGGCAAAGTGCAAGTAACTCACTTCATCAGGCCATGAAATGGATGCGGGAATCTGAAAAGTTTTGTGCGGTGAAGGACTGGGCTTCATTCGTGCTGATTGGAGATGACGTATCTTTAAATTTTGACCAATGAAGGAAAGATTTTCATCCTAACTCAAGTTAAAAAAATATTTTGTTTTTAAAGGGATCTAAGCAGTGCAATGTGAGAATGTATGAAGCATTCTTAATTTATAGTCACTGATCGTAAACTAGAGGGAAATCCAAAATGATCGTTTGCGAGTAGCTCAAGGGAAGAATTTGTAGACATACATATTTTTGTATTTTTCTGCAAACGTGAATGAAGGGTCACTTTCCTTGAGCCAAAAGCGCTCGCGTGTGCTTGTCTGAAACAGCGCTCGCGCATGCTTTCAGAACAAAGAGATTTAGAGTTAGGGTTACGGCAAACGGCAAGTTCAGAATATCTCAAAATAGAAAAGGCGCTAATAAAAACAGTCCAAGACAATTCCTATGGATTATAATAATGTGAAACTGATCATTTTTTGTAGAACTACAGAACAGTGAAAGACAAGTAAATTAAAAACTTGGTCACGTGATACAAATTGCCTTTTTCCGTTGACGGCAAGGCGGGCTACCCCTCTGGCCGAGCCAACATTTTGTTTTTCCTGTAAACGGTTCCGCTCCACGTGTTTGTAAGGAAATGTATGAAAGGTTGACTCGCCCAGTGTAGCTCGGGTAAGTGAGTGTCCTTTCTACCTGGGACGGGCTCTCTCCTTCACTCCTCCGGCCGTTTTTTGCTCGATCGCTATTTCGCTGCTCGCCCGCTTTTTCCGCTCGTCTGCTTTGATCGAGAGCCTGGAACAGGCTACTTTCGTTATTTATGTACACATAGAATGAATTGAGTACATCTGATGACTTATATCGGAAAAAACCAATATAGAAGCGTTAAAAAATACAAGGTCTATTTTAGGCAATAAAATTGATTTATTGGAAGTCGTTTGACTGACAGATTTCCAATTAGGCCGGGGAAAATCACAAGTTTGATATAACTGGTGACAAATGTAACTTAAAATTAAGTCCTAAAGCGCCCGAAGATTTGATCAAAAATGTAATTAAGCGCTCAGATGTTATAAGGGTTAACCAGAAATGAAATAGCTCGTAATAAAAGCCATATTCGAAAACGTAATTTTACCACGATCGTTATGAGCGATTTCCCGAAATAGCTTGTGCATGCATTTACGTCAGGAAACACAACCTCTAGTTTTCCTTTCAATAAGCTCCGAAAACGCACCGTGTTTTGACCAGTCAATTGAAACCCCGACCCCTCGACCCCCCCCCCCCCCCCGACATAGCCGGAGATAGCGGGTATTTAACGCGGCCAATGCGGGGATTTAACACACATTTAACAACGTGTTGTCCCCGGGGACGGCGGAATTAACAAGATGCCTGTTTTACCCTGGTCATGAGCGAGGATTTAACACGCACGTATTTTCGGAAGCGAGGACAGCAATGGGGAACTAATCAGTGGTCGGTTCCGGCAATTCTACTTTTTGCGAAAAACGCGGATTAAGAAAATGAAAAACGCCTAAAAATCAAGATCTTTATTTGTATTCTATACTCAAAACTGAAAAAAGGAAATCCTTTTTTAACTTCCAGTCGCCATTATGGAAACTTGAGAAAAGTGCCCCCCTTTCTCACGAAAAGCCGGATATTTTTAGGATTTGTCTGCGATATAAAGTGAAGCAACTTTCTTGAGTAATATTTATATCTCACGAATCGCAAAAAAGCTGGAAAGAGACATTTCTCGAGTTTTTTCAACTTTTTGCCTTTTTCTTCAAAGTAAAAAAAAGTCGACCTTTTTCCTCTTTCTTTGTTTGGTCTTTTTGGGCGGACAGCTGTCAAATAAAGGCGAGAATCCCAATCTTCAGTCCTCTCAACTGACAGCTGTCAAAAATGACAGGTAATTGTGGACAGTGAATTGTGACGTTAATTTACAGTTGTTCATATGTAGGCACACTTTGTGTTCCGGCAATGTTTCAAGATGTCGGACGTTTACGTCAAGATTAAGATGGGCAAGAAATAAAAAAAGGGGTAAAACTTAAGTCTTTATCTATAAACAACGGTACTCTGGCCATGGTATTTAGGCTCTTCCTAAACCAGAAGGTCTACGTACATTTCCTTCAAAGGAGGGGAAACAATTCTCCCATACTGGCTTTTAGCACGTCGAGGACTTTGAGAAGACGTACTCAGTCAACGGGAGAACGAATGACTGCCGACTCAGTTGGCTCAGTATTGCCCGCAGTACAGTCTACAGGGCGCACCTCTTTCCTACGAAAGGATGGCCACACGAACAAATCTCAACCCCCCGCCTGGATAGAGTGCGGTGGCCATGCAAAAACGACCGACCTTTACCACCACCAAGAAGGGTCTAGAGACGCGGCAGAAATCGCTCATATGGTCGCCGTGTCGCCGTCTGGCGAAATTGGAGAAAAGTTCCAGGTGCACCTTGTCGCTGACCGAAGAAATTTCGTCCGTCGATGAAGTATTTGCATTCAGAAGAATCACTTCAAAGCCTAATTGTTGTTTTAGTAGCCTCTGTCCTTCATCGACCGACGAAGTTTCTTCGGTCACCGACATGTTCACCTGGACCTTTTCTCTGATTTCGCAAGACGGCAAAATGTCCACCACTACAAGCAGTTTCCTCCACGCCACTTGACCCTTCTTGGTGGTGGTGAAGGTTGGTCGTTTTAGTACGGCCAGCGCACTCTGCCGAGGCTGAGGGTTGAAATTTGTTCTTGTTGCCGTCCTCTGGTACGTCTTCTCAAAGTCCTCGACCTGCTAAAAGCCAGTATCTGAAGGTGGAATTATCTCCACTTCTTCGAAGGAAATGTTCGTAGATCCCCTGGTTTAGATCGAGCATAAATTACCAGGACCTTTGTTTAGAGTTGAAGACTTCAGTTTTACCCCTTTTTTATTTCTTGTCCATCTAAAATTTAACGTAAAGATCCGACATCCTGAAACATTGCCGGAACACAAAGTGTGCAACTAAATATACACTTGTAAATTAATGCCACGATATTGCCCAAAGAAAGTTTACCGCCATTTTTTGACAGCTGTCAGCCGAGTGCATTCCGCCAAAAATACTAAACAAGGAAAGGGGCCGGGAAAAAGTCGACTTTTTTCGACTTTGAAGAAAGAAGCAAAAAGCTGAAAAAACTCGAGAAATTTCTCTTTCCAGCTTTTTTGCGATTAGTGACATATAAATATTACTCAAGAAAGTTGCTTCAATTTATATCGAAGACAAATCCTAAAAATGTCCCGCTTTTTATGAGAAAGGGGGGCACTTTTCTCAAGTTTTCATAACGGCGAGTCGAAGTTAAAAAAAGGGTGTCCTTTTGTTGTTTTGAGTGTAAAATACAAATAAAGACCTTGATTTTAAGGCATTTTTCATTTTCGTAATCCGCATTTTTTGTAAAAAGTAGAATTGCCGGAACCGACCACTGATTGGAACTGTAGACTTTTTTATTCAGAAATCTTTGAGATTTGTGGATCCGTAGAAGTCTTTAGAAGCTCTATCACTGTATTTTTAAACATTGTTTAGTTTGATATGCAGTGTTCTGATAAGGTGAAAGGAATTTTGATAGATACACGTTAATGTAAATGCATGCATTTATAGGGAGGTATAAACGCAGTAACTTTTCAAATAAAGGCAACAACATTTGGACATGGACATCGCCATGTGAACATCGTGCGGCTCCGATATGCTGTGCACCTCTCGTGAAGGAAGGTGGCCAGGGGATAACCAGATGCTATTTTAAAATAACAAGATTTAGTTCCATGGCATTGTTACAAAACAAGTCACTGTTTCAGATCCCCGGTTAAGTGCTAAAGGGTGGATTTCCTGACCTTGGTCTTTCCCTAGTGTTCCTCGCAGGGCGGATAAAGGTTGGGCGGTGAAACGAGTGCGTCCGGGCAAAAAGGTGTGATGCAGTGGACTGGGACTCTGCTTAGAAATGTCGCTTGTTT